>JAMXBC010000002.1:85685285-86900485 GCA_024138005.1 Lumnitzera racemosa | reverse complement strand
ATTTTTAATTATCAATATTTTTTTATTTTGCTTAATAGATTATTTAAGTCCTTAGTTTCCTATTCACCTAAGGTCCTTATAAGATATGGCCCCGTGAGGATAAGTTCCCTCTTAGCTTTAGGCTTGAGTTATCCTATGAAATTTAAGTTCATTTTAAGTTCAAGTTTTAATTTTATTTAATTATGGCCTAATCTTTTAATAAATTATGGTTTTTAGGCCCATTTAGGGTATTGGCTCATAAAAAGGACATGGGTGTAAGAAATTTTAGCGAAATGATTTAGGCCCATTAAGATGAATAATTCTTCAAAATTCTTATAAGATTCTAATCACAAATACTATATTAGTAACCATACTTAAGGGATATGCTAGAGAACCAACTCAATTATAGGATTTAACGTAGGTATCTTGCTATAGGGTCACGATAAAAGCAAGCAAGGAACTAGAAACCTTCACTTTCCTCCTCTAATCCTTGAAGAATATAAGATAACGCACTTAGTTAATATGTAATCTTAAGTAAAACTAGAGTTTGAGCTAAGATTAGTTAGGGTTCACAGGAGGTTTAAGGATTTTACCGTTTTAGAAGAGAAAATAAAAATGAGAAGGTTCTAATGGGAAGGGTCACAGTAGCAAAAGATTTTGTAGGCATTTGTGCCATCAAGAAACCTTAAAAAGTCATGTACCTTTTTGCCAACTTTTTGAAAAAGTGATTTTCACACCTTAATTAGGTTTTATTCTTCTAACTCTATAATAAGCATTTTTATGACTATTTTTACTCCTAAAACATTTAACTGATTGTCTTAACTAATTTTTTACCACTTTTTTGTGTTTTCAAAATTGAGTAAGAGGCATTTTGGTCAATTTTTGAAAATTTACTCCTAAAACTTGAAGATTCTTTCTTAATCGACATTGAAAACTTCCTTATTAACTCAACCACACTTATTGGTTGGTTTGAATTACTTTAGTTTCCTCCTCCCCATACATACTGTAATGTATATTATAGTTTAAATATAAAGTAGAAAGAGATAACATTAATGGAAAAATTTAACAGTATAGAAGCATCTAGCTAAGCACAATTTGAGTATACAAAGCAATGACCCAACATTGTTGAAAAAAATTATACATTAACCTTTTTGGGTACTTCATACCATATGCACTAATACATTAACATAATTCAACAAATACAAATACATAATTAGAGCAGGGATCGAGTCCAACCCACTTAGAAGTAGACCTATCGATTTATAGTTCTTCAAATAGCAAACCATGACCAATCGACTAACCTCAACTCCAAGTCAAGTCGAAGACCTAATGGGGCACAATTCCGGTTCTTGGACCTATGAATCGACCAACAACTTTTTTCTAAATTGTCTTAATTGAAAAAAAAAACTCTAGTTTTAAACTCAAAAAAGAAAAAGAAACTATGGAACAAAAACCATATAATTTTTAGCTTATTTTTTTAAATAAGTTAAAAGGATTCGCATTTATTTATACATAACTGCATCTAATTAGAGTTGTAATATTAGCAAAGTGAGACAAAAGTCTAAAATAGAAGCTCCAAAGCCAAGAAGTTAGTCTTAGTCCCACATTACTAGGGAATGGGAACTTCCTTTTATCACATTGCTAAGGATTGAGAATTTCCTTTTAGTGAAACTCTATAAATACCTAACTAGAAATCCTCTTAAAAGTATATCTATTTCAACACATTGAATACTATTAATGGGATATGATTTTTCTTATTTCACATGGAAATAGTTTTAAATTTCAATATTATTTAAATAAATGTTTCATTTACTAATTCTTTAATTCCTTTTTTTATTTTTTAAAAAATTTCTATGGGTGACTTGGTTTAGACTTATAATTGGTCGAATCACCTTAACCTCATGGACCTGGTTGGTTCTTACTTTGTCAAGAACAGGCTTAATGTAGCCAGTTCTGAGATTACCCCTACTAGGCTAGTTTCGTATTATTTTATGGTTTAAACCCAGTTCATATCTAGGTTTATGCATAATGAAGCACCTCAAGAATTAGATTATGGTTAACAAATCCATTAATTTTGTCTAATTAAACTTAGCACCTAGAATTCTTTTACTTCTGAAATTCATTTAGTCTCAACTATATGGTCTATAGCTTTATATCATGGCCCCATGATGTGATATGATTTTCGGAATATCAACTTCTTTCAGATTTCTTATTTCATGATAACCATTTGTGGTTAGTTTATAATACATCTATTTTTTATGGAAAAAGGATTCAATAGGTAATACATATTATATAGAAATATACGTGGTATATAATTACTAATCAAATTGAAACACATTGGTTAATAGTTGGTAATTAATTAAAAATTCACTATCTACTTTATAATATATATAAGTATAATTAATAGTTATACATTACGTGTACTTATCTATTGAATCTTTTTTCCTATGAGTGTTGATACTTCATGATTTAATTATTTTAGATACTTAAGTTTTCTTAAGAGAAATTATGCTCTCCTGAGATGTATCCAAAGCTTCAAATGTTGAAAACTAGGATAATCAGGACTGGAGATTTCTTTTACAAAATTCCCAATCCAGTTCCATTTAAGTTCCTTAAGACTGGGCATTACTATTGCCCCTTCCGTATTTGAGTAGAGTGGTCCATTAGGATTTTCAGTTGGTATAGAAATTATTCTGAATGGAATGTATATGTTTTCTCAGTCCCCATCCTTATAAAATATATAATTTCATTATAAACAAGGATTTCATCACCTCAATGATTGCTATTTTGTACATTAGTGGTGGTTGCTTAATTCCAAGTTGAGCCATCTTCAATGGGCAAGAAGAAAAAGGGGGAAAGGATTAGTCTATGCTTCGTCATTGCAGCTCTTTCATTGCGTGGATTATCCATCACCAAATGGCTTTCCCTGTGGTCTCGAATTATTCCTAAAAGAATATAATAATGTAATAATTTATTTCTTGAATGTTTTATCACGATATTTTTCAAAACTTTGTCTCCTAGGAATATAATACAATTTTCGTTCATCTAGAAGCTTCAAAGGAATAAAACTGTAGTTACTATATTGCAGCCATTACTCTCTATTATACAATATCTGAACAAAAGTTGTTCCTTTTATGATTATCATTTTGGGAGGGCGGGAATAAATTGTAAACGAAAAATAGGGATAAAACTGAAAAATAGTTTCTTTTTTCTTTTCTTTTTCAAGTTTTTTTTTTTTTCTTTTTCACAACGAGAATTAAATAACTCTTTTGGGAAATAGAGGGATGGCTCCTCCCTATCGCCGTACTACCAAAAATAAAGTTTTGTGCTAAATTTATGTTTTCAGATGAACATTTTTTTCATTACAATATGTGCTTTACTAAGTTGTATAACAGTATGCTCGAATACATGTTTTATGTGTATGCTGTACTTTTTAACATTAGTTATATAATTGATCAAAAGAATATCAAAATAAATTAAATAATTTAAAATACTTCATAAACATATAATATTATGTTTTGTGTATATTATTATAGAGTGTGGCATATACAATTATATGTTATAAACAAATGTTTGTGTCAATATACAATATGAATGCGTTATATATGTGTAAATGCTGTGCATAACTTTGTTCATATAATCTTTTGAAATGGATAGTAAATTAAATAAATTTAAAAATATATAAAGAAAAGATAATATGGTTAGTTTATACTACTTAATTTTTTTGTATTACATTGCACAGCTTAATTATAGGTTGATAATTCAGTCGTGCTAATACAATTTTATTATATTCATATATAAAATAGGCAAGAGAACCAGCATTTGATTCAGCTATAATACTCCATGCGGTATCAGCAAAGATCGTATGAATTGGGTGCATTAGGCATTCCCATAAACAGAATATACGTGTTTGAATAGCCATTTCCTCTAAATGTCCGTATTCTACATTAAGCCAGTACATAACATATTACTTTAGCCGTCAGGGATTCTTATTATCGTAAACATCAAAAGGAAAAGGGTGGTGTTGTGTCCATAATATGGTTAACCAGGATCATTGGAAAACTTTTGATTTGAACAAGCTACCATAACATCTAATTCAAATTACGTGTTATTTGTTGGAAGTATTGTAACGGCAAGTTAGAGACAGTGAAAGTTTAACTGCACAGCTTACTTTTAACCGTAATGACAAGCACATAGGGACAACGGAATTTCATATCAACATCACGTCCAATACCTGAAAGAATGGTAGTTGGTAGCTGGGCGTGGTGCGATATCAAAATCGGTACTTATGTAGAGACATTTTTACCCTAATTCACTATGTATACAATTCATAGAGCCCATCGTTCTGAAATCTAGGATTGCCATTCGTGTTAATGGATTATGTTCATATTTTATTTCATGTCAAATGCTAAAGTTATATAAAATTGAATGGATATTATGAATAACTGGTTTATATTAGAATCATGTTTATTTATATAATAATCTTATCTTCCATATTATGATATATGTTATTTTTATATTTGTCACTATAATCATATTTTTAAATCACAGTGATTTCATATCCATATCATTGTATCATATCAGAAATTATTAATGCTACTAGAATGTAAATGATAATTATCTATGAATGTCTTAAATCATTTGATGGATGACAAGCATAATCAACGCGAAGATCAGAAATTTAGGGAATCTTGATAATGATACTTGACACAAATATTAAAAATAGGGCAAGAGAAAATGGGTTCAAAGACAAAGCTAGCCGGAATTAAAGATAAGCTAAATCAGAGGTGAAATTCCGTTCAAGTCATTTGAATAAATAATCTTTGTCACAATTCTCGGAATAATTATCTACAAAGGTTTTTCTAGTAGATTTTTCTTAAGAATCGAGGATAAATTACAGAATAAGGAGGGAAAATTTTTTTATTTAATTTTGAGCTAGAAATAAGCCTTCTAATTTTATGATTCTCAAAATTGAACTTCCGTTCTTGTTTTACTTTTCTATCATTTAAGGGATTCTTATTGTCGGTTCAGACATTTTAACCCTACTTCACTATTTATACGGTACAATACATAGAGCCCATCATTCTAAAATCTAGGATTTCAGATTTATGTTAATGGATTGGATTTATATTTGTCCCGTCTCGGATTTATATGAATGTTAAAGTTACACAAAATTAAATGGCTATTATAAATAATTAGTTCATATTATAATCACATTTTTTCTTATTATAATATTTATCTTTCGTACCGTGTTTTACGTCTCTTTTGCATTTTACCTCTGTATCGCGTTGGAGTTTTATTTTTATGTTATTATCTGCATTAAAAGTTGTCAGCTCCACTGAAATCTAATTCGTGATTGTATATAAATATCGCAAACCTTCTGGTGGTGGATGATAAGTACATTCAATACGAAAATCAGAAATAGGGAATCTCAATGATGACAATCGATACAAATATTAACATCAAGATAAGAGAAAATTGATCATAATGCCAAAAAAGATAGCGGGAAATCAAAGACAAGATAAGCTAAATCAAAGGTCAAATTCCATTCAAGTTATTTGAATAATTAATCTTTGTCACAATTTTCTACAAAAGGTTTTTTTTTTTTTAATTAATGATATAAATCACTAAAAAGGAACCAAATTTTTTTATATGCAATTAGACCTCTATAAATTAATTATCAATAAATTATTAACCTCACTAAAATAATATATTTTTGTGATCCCAACTTAGGTCAATTTACAAAATTAATAATCTCCATAAACTAATAAGATAATAATTTTTCGAAAAACTTTTATATAAATCTATAGTTCTATCAATATTATAAATTAATAATTCTTTAAAATTACAGACATAACTAGAATAATTTAGTAAAATACAAATCTAATGTAGTTTGTTTTTTCTTGAAATTTAAATCTAAGCAGATTTTATCTCTAACTTTTCTTATTAAATTTAAAAGCTTCAATATCGTATTATGTAGTTACAATAAAAAAATTATGAAGAGTTGCTGCCTCGTTTACTTAAGAGGAATTGGAATTCACTTATCACAGCGTTTATTTGGTTTTTTTTTTCAAATCGCAATTTCTTATAAATCCTTATTATGTGAAATCAAATAATATAGATTTTTTAATTCTACCAAAAAATCACAATTCTTTACAAAAATTTATATATCTTTTAAAATTAACCTCATATCAATTTAACAATGATCACCACCATTATTATTATCACTACCATCGACCACTATTATTACTACTACTACCGACTACTATTACTGCTACTACCTACTACTATTACTACTACGATTACCACCATTACCTCCACCGTCGCCGTCGCCGCCTCCGCCACCACAACCATTGCTACCATCGTCACTGTTACCATCGTCACTGCAACTAACCAATTGCCACTACTAGTATTACTATCAACCACCAACCACTACCATCATGATCACCACTAACACAATTACCATTACCCTACCACCACTACCATCACCCATCACTATTGTTGTTGCTACTGCCACCCACCACCATCGCCGTTGTCATCACCGCCGTTGCTACTACCACCTCTGACCATCACTATCATCACTACTATTGCTGTCGTACCACCGTCGCAACTACCGTTAGCCCTATCTAAGCCACTACCTTAGCTACCGCCATCGCCACTACCACCATTATTGTTATCATCATTGACTGCCACTACCATCACCACTACTCGCAACCGCCATCAACCATTACCATCGCCTTTACCCTTTCGGTCGATTTCCACCACTTTCACCTATTACTTTAGAATTACTTGACAAAGAAAATGAATTAAGGGTAATTTAGTCATTAAAGTTTTAATACGTGTCTATTTTTAAGTTATTTATTAATCCAACTAAACAAAGAAATAGATATTACACCCTTATTATATTTCTTAAGAATTCCAACTACCTTCCTTCCGTATTCCATTCAATGAAGTAAACGGGCTGTAAATGCTTCCTTTCACTATTAACTGCAACATAACCATTTTTGTACTTATTTTCATAAATATATATGTAACGATGAATTTTCTTTTTAAATTAATTCATTGTATTTGGCTAAAAAAAATTAATTAGCAGAATGTGATACATATATTAGTAATATATAGTAATTCTTTAGGTGAATAAATTTACATTCAATGAATTGAAAAAGCACTCTTTAAAAAAAATATATTATTAGTTTATCGATCAATTAATACTTTTTTAAATTAATAAAATTTCATGATCCTGATGTTATTAATTTATAGAGATTTTACCATAATTTTGAGCTTGAATAAGATTCTAATCTTATAATTTTCAAATCAAACTTTCTCTCAAAACTTGAATATTCATTCTTGTTTTACTTTCTATCATTTAAGTGATTCTCTTTTGTCTAAAGTTGTTTTTACCTTTTGCACTCTAAAAAGCTGATCAAATTTTTAGTAATAAGGCGTTTATATCGTTTTTGTATTTGATTTTGTTGCCTTGAAAAATACTTCAATAACATTGTTTTATTTACTAGTGATTTCAAAAATTAAGAAACAAGTATTAATCTTAAATGATGAAAAGGAAAAATTAGATTATAGTCGTTATAAAGTAAAAAAAAAAAAAAAAGGTAAAAAGAAGTTTAACCATTACTCTAATTGAATATGCGAAACGGTTTAGAATTTGTCATCACTTTGAATTAACGGTATTTTATTTTATTTTTTTGTCAAACAAAATGTGAACTTTAATTAAATTTTAATTGGTGTCTAAGGATATAGCAACATTACTACACTTATGAGCAATATCTAAAGAGAGAAATTTTAAGAGAGAGGATAAGAGTAAAGCCATCAATCCAAGGAAACATCCTTTTCTCAACATTTAAAGCTACCTAATCTACAACATTGTTCACATTTTTAAGAATACAAGAAATTGAAAAAGAAACATTACTAGCCTCATTGAAAAGAGAATGGGCTTCTTGTAAGAAAGGTCTAGTGTCCCAATAAACACTATCATGCCCATCCATTAATGCTCGAACCACTGTCAATTGTAAAACTTGATGCTAACTTTAGGCCAATTCTTTTCCTTAACTAGCTGCATGAAAGTGTCAGGCATTCAGTTGCTTCTGGTGTACTTGCTAACAAAGCTTTTAACTTCCTAATTATGATTTGACATGTTAAATCACTCGCCACTACTCCTGTTCCATATTTAAATCAATATCAAACCATAAACCATCACAATTCACCTTAATAACATCTATACTAGGACAATGCCAAGCTTGACATGTTTGCCTCGGGATATGGGAGGTTATTTCGTTTGACCGTTAGCTATCTTCCCTTTCCTTATTTCTTACCCGTGTTTTCCATTCCCCAAAAGCAAGATCACAATTTCTTATAATGGAACTAGGGATTAATGTATTGTCTTCAAATACCACAACACATCTTCCTCCCCACACCAACCACAACACCATGCCAAATTTATGCACAAGCTCCATCTTCTCAAACCTTAGGCCCCTTTTTGATTCAATTTAGCTACACCACCACTTGAATAGGTTAGTCAAATCATCTCTATTCATCCTTACCCAAGACACCCAAACTAGACTAACTGCGCTTATTTACATCTTAGTAAGGCATATTCTCTTGTCTTTGTACTACTATAAAAAGCACACTAAGGAGATTGATGGGTGTATCTACAGAAGAGATTGTCTATAGTAGGAATTGAATTATTTATGGCCCTCTAAAGAAAATGTTTAACCTTCAGTAGGTATTTTTTATTCCACAAATATTTCCAAAAAGACTGGTAAATGTGGTTTAACGCTAAAGGATCTTGATTTATAAGTTATGGATGATATGATAGGATGAAATGAGAGGTTAATTTTGCTGTACATATCCCTGCATGCACCAAAGGCTAATCTATCTCGTCTTTCCTTGATTGAAATTGTAAAGGTAATTCTTTAATTACTATGCATTGATTTGTAGATAACACACCCTTGATCCTTGTTAAGTCCTATCTCTTACACTTTTCATCAATTAATTTGCCTACTTTCATATTGTAATCCACCCTATGTCCTTCAATCTACAATTTGTAGTCCTTTAATGTAGGTATCCATCTATGTAACCAAACACTTACTCTAGCCCTAAGAATCTTTATTGCCTTTACTCACATCTCTGAAGTCCTTATTAGGAAAATATATCCTTTAAGGACTTGAAGCCAGAGAGCATTATGGCTTGTCTCCATTTGCTAAGCTAATTTAATAAGTAAGTCCCAATTATATACATATAGATCCTTGAATCCTAAGCCACCTCTCCTTTTTGCTTTTGTTAGCTTATTCCATTCTACCTAGTATATCTTCCTTTCTCCTTGTTTTGCTCCCCACTAGAACTTAGTGATAAGTAAGTTAACCTCTATACACCATTTCTTTAGGTAGTAAAAGTAGGATATGGAATATGCAAGTATGGTGGTGGTTATTGCTTTAATAAGAATTTCCTTACTAGCATTACTTAGTATGCATTGCTTCCAACTTTGTTATTTCTTAACAATCTTATCCTTGACAAAGTTCAGAGCTTCCACCTTAGATCTCCCTCATACTGAAGGTAAATCTAAGTAATTTCTTAGGTCATCTACAACATTCACTCCCAAGGCCTCCCCTAGTTTCACTTGTGAATTTATAGGAGTAATTATACTAAAATAGGCATTCGACTTTGTTAAAATAACTTCCAAGCTTGAGGCAACAAAGTAAGCTCGAATAATATCCTTAAGATTTAATATCTCTTCACTTCTAGCTTCTAAGTAAAACAGGGGATCATTTGCAAAGAAGAGGAAAGAGAGAATAGAACTTGAGTTTTTAATTTTGAAACCCTCTAGGCTACCTTCCTTGATAGCTTTACTAATTCCTCTGGAGATGACATCAGTTGTAAGAATGAATAGATATGGGGATAAAGAATCCCCTTGTGGAAGACCTCTCATAGGAAATACCTATCCTATAACTTGGCCATTTACCAATAAATGATCCATTCGATTCGCTTGGTTATAAAGCCACATCTTTCTAAAACACATTTTAGAAAATCACATTCGCTATGATCATATGTTTTTTTCATGTCATCTTTAATGCAAAAATCTTAGCCACCCCTTCTCTTAGTTTTTAAGAAATGGAAAACCTCATATGCTATTATCTTGTTATCATGAATCATTCTTCTTAGAATAAAAGAACTTTGGTTTTTAGTTACAAAATCATTTAAGAAAGGCTTGAGTTTGTTAACTAGAATTTTGAAAGTAATCTTGTATAGGAAGGTACAAAGACCAATAAGCCGATACAAAGTACTTTTTGAGGATTTAGAACTTTGTGGATAAGAGATAAATTAGTAACACTCAAAGAGTTAGGAAAAAGTACCTATAAGGAAGAAGTTCTTTACTACCTTTGTGACTGATTCTCCTACTACATCCTAACAAAACTGAAAACACACCCCTAGAAAACCATTAGGTCCTAGAGCCTTCAAGCCACTCATTTGAAAGACAAAACTTTTAATTTCCTCATCCATTACCTCACTAATTAGAACTAAATTAAATTAAATTGTGACAAAGCTATCAACCCAACTCAAGCATTCTCCCCAACTCTTCCCATTATATTAGAATAGACCTCTAAATAGTCATTAAACTTATTCACAATTAAACTCTCCTCTTCAAGCTTTTCTTTATGTCTATTTTGCAATCTTACCACCCTATTCTTCTTGTGGTGGCGTAGTAAAAGAAAGTTGTATTGCGATTGCCATACTTTAGCCAATTAACTCTTAATATTTGGTGCTAAAACCTTTCTTCTGTCTCCTAAAGAGTATTAATCTATTTGAAAATACCTTGCTCCTCCGTATCATCCTCATTTGCCTCTAGGTTTTCCATTACAACTAACTTTTGCATGATTTCATCTATCTATGCTCTATTGTTTAGAAATTCTCTTTTAGTCCAGTTAATAAGAGAACTATAGCAACAAGCCAAATTCTCCATGTAATTCAAAATTTCCATATCACTACTATTTTTCCAATTAGCCATGATATCCTTACAGTTTGGAGAAGTCAGCTACGTGCTTTCAAAGTGAAATCTCTTTTTTGCTTTAGAAATATTGCTATCTAACTACATAATGAAGGTTACATGGTCAATTGCTACAATTAGCTAATGTAGAACTTGGCTATTAGGGAATTTCTCAATCTACTCCAAAGAGCTAAGTCCCCTATCTATCCTTTCTTTTATTAGTAGACCTTCTTCCCCTTTATTAGTCCAAGTAAGTTTAAGACCTTTAAAACTCAGATCTTATAAGTTTGTATAAAAAATCATATCCCTAAGGCCCTCTACCAACTTGGCTTCTTTCCTTCTTCCGCCTGGTTTTTCATAATACTTGACTATTGAACTAAAATCTCTAATACATAACCGTGAGCATTGATTAGTTCCTTCCTTCTCTCTCAAAATGTTCCTAGGCACACTTTTTGATGAAAATTTGTATGGGAAAGGATCTCATCTTAGTATGTAACCTTAGTGTTCACAAAGTGAAAGTTTTCCTCTAGAATACTAACTCCAATTCTATTAGTCCGCTATAGAGCTAGACCACCCACTAAACCCCTTTTTTGGATGTAAAAAGAACCTACATACCTCAATTTGTTTCTCAATATATCTATTTTATTTTCTTTATTTTTTGTCTCCATTAAGAAGACAATGGCTAGATTGTATTTATTAATGAGATTTTTTAGATTACAAATCATCTTTGAAGATCCTACACCTTGATAGTTCCAACAAATAAAATTCATGGCTGACTTATGGCTATTCTAAGTCAGCCACCACAACCTATATTATCCATAAAACCAATTGGAATCTCTACCAATTCACCTCCTTCAAACACTTCTTCAATAGTTCTTGTCTACACACTATGATTGACTTCCCTACTCTGTTACTTTTTCTTTTTACAGGGTAATTTTTCATTTAACAACCACCTTCACTTCTTCCCTTTGCAAACTTTAAGTCCTCTATTTCCTAGTGAGGCTTTAATCTTATCTTCTTTTTCATCTATTCCTCTTTTTTTCTTAATACTCAACATCATAAATGCTTTGTCATTTTAACTTGAGTAGGAAATACAATTGATTCTTTTCTTTGTTGATTGAATTTTATAGGTGATAAAATCTATAGCTCTAACAATAGGATTGAGATGTTGGACACCAAATTAAGCTTAGGTACAACTTCCACTTTACTTCGCTTTGAATTTATGTTTATAGATTTATAAGTGTTTAGGAGAATGTCTAGGGTAGTAGTGGATGTTAATGGTTTTATGGGAGAGTTGTTTGAAGCTACAAGGATCAGATTATGTTTGGGTAGGGGTGAAATGTTAGTCTCCAATGATAGAAAATCTAAAGTTGAAAAGTGTGTAGATAAAGACTATTTCAGTATAACTATAATATTTTGGTTGAGTGGCGCCAATAAAGATCTGGGAGAAGAAGGATTAGGAACTTTTTTGTTTTGGTTTGGTGACAAAATTTTTAGGTTAATAGGCTATTTTTGTTGAGAGTCTAATGAGGATGGAAACTAAAAATGATCACCATTATTTTCATTTTTTACCTTAAGCTAGATCTTAAAGCCAAAGTACTCAAATGTGGTATAAAGGTTTCTCTACTAATAGAATTATATTCACATCATTTACTAAAATAGCCTAACTTACCTCACTCGAAACACTAGCCATTGAGCTTTTCATACTTAAAGAAAATAAGATATCTATCTCCATTTCCTCCAAATACCTATGCTTATGATTTCAAGGATTGAGAGCACTAAACCAATAACCTAACTCTAAGAAGACCTCTTTTGTCACTAGAGGGGTGAGGGAAATTAAATGTTCCATTTCCAACACTCTCCCATCCATCCACCAATCTTTTGAACATTGGACACCGACATTTGATTCAATTTTAGATAATTTATTTGCACCCAAAATGGGATAGAGTTAAGGGGCACTTCACTTAAATTTCAATGGGTTTTCCATTATTGGATCACTACATGATAACCATATGCACAATGTACACATTATGACCCATTGATAAGATAGCCACTTCACTAAACTCTTTCCAAGATTTCTTCATTACACCCATTACAACATTTTTATTAAGGATTTTATCTTATAAGATTTTTGCGACTAATATACAATCTAACTTCTCATAGTTTTAATTAACTTCTAGATCTAAGTCTTCAAGAGGTGTTTTAACAATTTCATGAGCTCAAGTAGAAGAATCATTCAATAGAGCAATAGCTATTTAGAACCAAGGATGATATGGATTCTTGGATGAACATATGAACCTAATATCTTACATAACCAAGGGGGTAGGTTTGGATAGCAAGATGGTTCGAAAGATAAATGGCAGTCAAAGGATAAGCAGAAGTTTTAGTGCACTGACAATGGCTATGACACACTAACGTCTTACACGAGCTTTAGTCATACTTGATATGACGTACAAGTATAGCCGAAGGACATTCGCTACTAGTCTATGCTTAATGAGCTAGATAAGAGTTGCTCAAGAGTAAGTAGAAAGGACACTTAGCTCGAGAGAGTGAGAAAGATCAGCGTGTTCTTAGTATGTTGATGATATGGCTATTACAATTTGCGAGTATTTATAGTATCTAATTAAGGTAAGTCCCAAGTTACAGGAAATTACAGAAAAAGGTTTTTATTAGCTAGGAAAAGGGGGAATAATTTACAGAGGCATCAAGTAATCATGCAAAGAGAATATCTACTATCATAAAGGACCATGTGAATGTTAGAAAAGGACAACTCGCATGCAGGTTACTCATTATGTGGCCTTTATGACATTATTGGTCGAGCAGGGATGGATCTCAATTACCTCAGGTCGGCATCTGAAGTTCGATAACTGGAGTAGTTGGGACTGGAGTGGGGTTGATTCAGGGGAAACTCATTTGAAGGTCAACTTCGAATGATCGGTTCCTAACTATTGTTAGCTCGGCCTCAACACTAGTGAGGGCTACATCTTGATTCGATGCTTGGAATGGTATGTAGCAAAGAAAGCTTAACACGTTAGCTGGTCACCTCGACAATTTCTTAGATAGTGTAGAAAGCAAAGTAACTCGGTAGATCAGATTGGAGTATGAACTGTTCCTTAGCGCCTAAGTCATCCCAAACAGCTCGATGAATCATTTAAGCGAGCCCTTAGGTCTGAGAGCGTATAATAGGTCCTTAATCCCTATTGTCCGCTTTGGGTTGTTTGAGATTTGATATTAAATCTGGTTCAGCTCCAGGTTGCTCATCTTCAGAAGTGTAGGGTTAGAGATTACCATAGTTGAAGGAGTCCAAAACTCCATATCCTTTAAGTAGTTCAATCCTATAAGTGTTAGGATTAATCTTTTCAAGTACCTTGTAAGGTCCATCGGCTTAGGGAGATAACTTACTCTTCTTCAAGTTTGGGAATTGCTCTTTACTAAGATGTACCCAAACCAGATCACCAAGTTGAAATCTTCTCTTCTTCCCTCTTAAGCCTCGCTTCTTAAGTTAAGTAGTGGCTCGGTCTAATTGCTCTATAACCTTCTGGTGCATGGCTCTGATGGCTTCGACTCCTTTAATGGCAGGCCGATCATCTTTAAGTCACAATTGGGGTGCTCGGTCTATCGGGAGCTCGGGGTTAAACCCATAGGCAACCTTAAATGGGGATATGTTTATTATACTATGGGCGGTCTTATTGTAGGTGAACTTGATGATTTGTAGAAACAGATCCTAATTGGCTATGTTTTGTATGACAACAACCTATGGCAAAGTTCCCATGGTTCTATTGACGACCTTGATCTATCCATTAGTCTATGAATGATAGGACGTGCTGTACAATAGCTTGGTTCCCATTTGTCTCCATAATGCCCTCTAAAAGTGGCTCATGAACTTAGGGTCTTAGTTTAAAACAATGGTTCTAGGCACGTCGTGAAGCTTGATTACTTCTTACATGGAAAAAAAAGGAGAGATAGTCAAAGTATCGTTAGTTTTGGAACAAGGCATGAAATGCGCCTTGGAACAAGGCATGAAATGCACCATCTTGGTAAATAGATCTACGACTATCATGATGGAGTCCTTCCATCGAGACATCCTTGGTAACCCTAATATGAAGTCCATACTTAGCTTGGACCATGGTTTGGTTAGGATGGGTAAGTGTAGATAGTGTTCTTGCTTAGCTCGGCTCTTCGCTTTTCGGTAGGTCACACACCTCTCATCATTCTTGGCTAAAAGAATCTCATAGATATTACTTTATGGATTTGATGCTAGTTAAAGTGTCCTATTAATCCTTCTCCATGCACCTTGTGCACTGTAACTCTCTTATGGAATAAGTTGAGATACATAGCCTTCTCTTCCTGAATAAGTATCCGTCTTTCCTATGATAGTCATCTAATGTTCATCCTTCCTCACATTAGGCATAGATAGGACTAAAGTATGGATCCTTAGCATATAAATTCTTTGTGGTTGAAAAACCAAGCAGCCTGTTCTACAGCTTAGTCAGGAGAGAATGTCATCTCAATAAGGCATCGGCTATTACATTATTCCTTCCATTCTTTTATTTTACGACATAAGAAAAACCCTTTATGGACTCGACCCACTTGGTTTGCCTCTAAGATAACTTAGGTTGGCTCTTTAGATATCTTAAGGATTTATGATCGATGTAGATCACAAATTCCTTAGGTAGCAAATAGTATTGCCATACCATCAGGCCTGGGATTAAGGAGTAGAACTCCATGTCATAAATAGAATAGTTAAGTGTACCCCCTTGAAGTTTCTCACTAAAGTAAGTCAAAATCCAACCTTCTTGCATCATTACAACACCTATGCCTAGTTCAAATACATCATACTCTACTTTAGAAACCTTGTCAAAGCTCGACAAAACTAAGACGAGGGTTATAGTCATCCTCTCTTTCACCTCCTCAAAACTCTTCTTCTCTTTCTCTCCCCATTTGAATTCAATGCTCTTCTTTGACAGTTTGGTAAGTGGGGCTATAATTGTATTGAAATTCTTTATAAATCTATGATACAATAGTGCTAAGCCGTGGAAACTTCTCACATCTACAAAACAAGTTAGCATAGGCTATTCTATGGTCACTCTTATTTTTTCAATATTGACTCGAATGCAACCTCCACTCATAACAAACCCTAAGAAGATCACCTCAGGTTGGCAAAAGTCACATTTTTTCAGATTGGTGTAGAGTTGTTCTACTTAGAGTTTTGCAAAGACTCTTCGGAGATACTCCTAGTGAGTCTCCAAGTTGAGTCTGTATACCAGAATATCATCAAAATAAACCACGATAAACTTCCTTATTAAGTCTTGGAGCACATGATTCATCAGGCGCATAAATGTGCTTAGCACATTGGACAGTCCAAATGGCATTATAAGCAATTCATACAATCTATAGCATGTTGAATGTGGTTTTCTACTCATTACCCTTGCACATTTAGATTTGATAGTATCTTAATTTGAGAACAATCTTAAAGAATACTCTTACTTTACTCAACTCATCTAGCATGTCATTAATTCTTGGTATTGGGTACCTATACTTGATAGTGATCCGATTGATTGCTCAACTATCTACACACATTCTCTAAGACCCATCTTTCTTTGGCACCAACAAGGTTAGCATAGCACATAAGCTAACGGACTTACGTACATAGCCTTTCTTTAGTAGCTCATCTATTTGCTTTTGTAGCTCAGTAGCCTATTTAAGGTTCAACTTATAAGAAGGTTTGTTCGGTAATACGGCTCCTGACTACAAGTCAATTGCATGTTTGATCCTTTAGATAGGAGGCGAACCTTCCAGTAACTAATTTAAGAACAAGTTGGCAAACTCTTCCAGTAATATTTTCACCTTGGGAGAATGCTCCATGTCTTCAGACCTCATATCCAGCATCCTTCGGACTAGTAAATAGGTTAGTCCTTTAAGCTCCATTTCTCCTTTCAGTTCGGCTTAAGTCAATACTAAAGCCTCTTTCGTTAGGGTTCGGCTTAGTTGGGACTGCATGACCTTTACTTGCTCTGCAATCATAGGACTCAATTTCACCCTCTTACTTTCATACTTTAGGGAACAAGTATTCCTCTTTCCATCATATATCACTGCTTGATCAAACATCCATAGTTGTCCAAGTAGAATGTAGGATGTACTTGTGGGTAACACATCATAGAGCACTTTATCTCAATATTTGCCAATGCAAATTGGCACAGATACTTATTTGTTTACCTGTAAGGCTCCCTTATCACTTAGCTAATGAATTTTATAAGGTTTTGGGTAAGGTTTAGTTGGCAATTTCAATTGCTGGACCATAAATGCAAAGGTTGCATTAGTGTAGCTCCCACTATCAAGGTACATAGTGACTTACTTACCTTGCATCCCATGTGGAAGAGATTTTCTCTCTATTTGTCTTTGGGCATAAGGTTAACACTCATTTTCCTCCTCAATGCTAGAGTGGCTGACATAAAGTTGCTTTCCTCATTGTAGATAACTTCCTCATTAGATAGGTTGAGCTATCTATCCTCCTTCAACTCCTCTACTTCCTCGTCAATGCTATTCACTTTGACAATCAACATTTTACCTCAAATTACCATAGTTCTTCTATTCAGACACTAGGCGGCCATATGTACAAATCCTTGGCATTTGTCATTTGTCTTTTGGCTCAAACCTTTCTCAAACTCCATCAGGATTTCCTTCTCCTTTGCTTAGGTAATCTAAGTAAGTTAAGTCTTAGTAACCTTACTTGGTTCCTTTTGCATAAGTTTGCTTAGAACAGTTTAGCTACTGTCAAGTTGGCTAACTGGTTGTTGGAACCTTCCTATTTAACACCTTTCTATCCTTTAGGCGGCTAGAATCCATCGTCAAGTGACCTAATTTCCATGGTTTCCAAGATATCTCCGATCTCATACTTTAACTCATTGATGAATTGAGATATAGTTCGTTCTTTTGGCTTGTTGACTTTGCATAAGATCATCAACATCTAGAATTCCCTGACATAAGCTTCAACAGTCAATTTTCCTTACCTCAGTTCTTGTAATCTTTTGAAGGCATCTTAAAGATAGTACCTTAGTACAAACCTTCTCCTCATAACTCTCTTCATTTCATCCCATCTCCTGATTTTTCGTTCTCTTTCTCTTTAATAGGTGGCTTATAAGTTTTTCCACCATAAGACAGCATAACCAGTAAATTCCAACACCGTAAGCCTAACCTTTGCATTATCGGGCACTTCATGGCATTCAACTACTTTTCAATCTTATCTACCTAATCTAAGTAATCCTCGGCATCACTTATTCCAGAAAATCTTAGAATATACATCCTTAATCCTTCAACTTTAGGGGCTTGTACATCTCTTTCTTTTGCCTCGTAGTACTCCTTTGCTTCATCATCTCCTTTTACTTCTTCTTCAATCTCTTTAAGCATTAGCCTTTGTCTTGCATCCTTACCAATTCCATTTATAAGGACCTTATAGAGGCTTAATAGTATTGCTGTAAATTTTCATATCACATATACACCCATGATAAGAAAATCGCTTTGCTAGTTAGAGATTGCAAGACCCTAAAGAGCAAGACTCTAAATAGTTAATCTTTAGGGTCTTCAATTTTAGTTCATTAATTCATTGTATAATATAAATAATTATGGATATCTATTATTCTACAGTTCCTTAAAACTGTAGAGAATTGATATCCCCTGCCAAAATAATGAAATAAAATAGATAATTCTAAAAAATTCTAAACTTACTAAAGATACTAAACATAATCGAGATATTAGTTATTTTCCAGAGCATTCCAAATTAACTTCACAAGATTTTCGTCATACTTATTCAATGGTAGCACTCAACATTCGATTCCTATCCTTATCTCAACCATCGATCAACCTGCAAGAAAAAGAACTGTTATGATATAAGTTTACGCTTAGTGAGATGAATCCCCTTGTCAATATCACATAACAATTTTATTTAATGCATAAACATATAAATGCATGAACAATCAAGATGCTCAACAATATATGTAGCGACCTAAGAACTGCATGCAACTCAAAATTATAGCCCCTATGATCGGAGTTGGAGATGATTAACCGATACAAACCATAGTAAGGTCTTATCACCTAGGTTTTATACCAATAACACTACTGTGCTTAAATCAAAACAAAATCATATATATATATATATATAACATATACCACTTTAATACAGAATGTACTCTTTCTTTTTATATCTCGTACTTTAAATCAAAATTTACAGGTTTAGTAGTATGGTAGCCTCTACAATCCATATCACACGCCCTAAGCAGAAGCTACAAGACATGACCCTTCGTTAATGATTAGCGTCTCCTGGCACCTAATAAGCCCATTAGCTTAGGACAAAAACTCAATAATAAAATGATGGTGTAGCTAATATCTAATCCTATAGGAGGCCCTCCTTTTATTAGTCATTTCCTATCTTCTACGTGAGGTGGCAATCGATATAGTATGATGTGATTATGAGAAATGCATGATTCATTGAATTTTTTAATCAAATAAGTACTTAATCCTGTTTTTATGGGGATCATACAAATTCATTCCATACAACTATACATAGATATCATCACAAACAATTCTCAATATTATTTGATTAATTAGTCTTAGCATTCAATCATAATATCATACACATGCATTTTCCATATCCTACAAGCATTCAAGTTCCTTATATAAGTTTAATTGTATCTACTCTACAAGCAAAAATCAAGTATAGAGTCATCAAGAATCATTCACTTAGCCATGCGGATCAATCGTAGTAATTCGGGAGCAAATTGTCTCCAAAAGCTAGGTCCATTGGACATCGCAAATATGATACTATAAGGATTTAAAATAGAACTTAGAAGATTAAGCTAAAGCCTTTTAAGTCATACTTTTAGTTAGGTTTCCCATTTTTCCTGATTTTACTCAAAAGTTCAATCACATATGACTTTTTTATTTTAAATCCGATTTTCATGATCTTATAGTCAATTTTCATTGTTTTTTAGTGTACTTTAACATGGTGAGGTTAGATTTTCGAAATGAGGTACACAATTCTACCTATTGGTTAGAATAGTAGCAATCCTCGTGATTCCGAGTACTTTTGGTCTTTGTTTGATTATTGGGCTTTCTGATATCTTAGGAAATCTTTTAGGCTTAGGCTTAGGATCTCATTCTAAGCTTAAAATACTCCTAAAGGTTAGATTTTCAACTTTGATTTACACTCCTAGGGCTAACAACAATTTCTTAGGCTTTCATGTGGGTTTGAGTTGTTAAATAAGCTTGTTTTTTTATCCAAATCAAATATAGTCACTTTGTTTGGCTTAGGGAGTATTATGTGGGCTTCTTAAAGGTCTCAAAATTACTCTTAACGGTAGATTAAGTTGTTGGTTAGAAAATTGATGAAGGCCCAACTTAGAGTTTAAGGTCTGTTTTGAAAATTTTAGGCTCAGTTTTGAAATTTAGGCTTTATACACTTATCATACTTTTCTTGGTTGGTATTTCCACTTCATTTATTTGCTTTTATCATATTTTTAAGTGACTTTTAACATGGCTCTATATCTGAACGTGGTGAATCAAAAGGGTACTCACTTGGTTTTTCAACTTATTTCATCATTTCCTTAAATTTAAGGGTTAGATCATGAGCCTATGCTACTTATATTCCAATCTTGACTTAACTCCTCTTTCATGAGATGATTATTCAGCTTATACTCTCTATAAAAACAATATATCTCATACTTATCATAACTTCTATGTTATAGTTCATATCTTACAAAGTTGGTTTTTTCATAAAAATTTCATGTAATAGATTTTCCTTTACTAAAGGCTAAGTTTGAGCATGGTTAACTTAATAGAAGTGAGCATAACATCTAAATGACCTACAAACACTTCATGTCCAGCATCATAACCCCTTTTTCAAGTACTCATTTCATGATTTTCTCAACTTAAAATCTTTTAGTCTAAGTGTTAAACATGTATCCTTACATAACACCAACTTAGTATGCTTATATTCTAACTTTCATGAAAGATTCATAAGCTTATTTCTTAAAGTAGATAGCTAAGTTATCATCTTATGTTTACGCCAACATCTTCATAAAAAATATGGTCTCTTAACATGGCATACTAAATCAATTTAACAAGAAAACAACTTACACATCCTCAAAAGTGTAAATACGGTGGTTGTGCAACTAAGTATCCTCTTAGCTCCTTCTTTCCGTTCCTCTTCTTGCAAGCTTCTTAAGTTAACAAAGTCTTGATGTTAAGATCGGTTTTGAGGTGTTCTAAGGTTTCCTAAAATGGATTTTGATGAGGACAAAGTGAAGGCAAAAAAAGTGTTTTTGTATCGTGAGTGTGTGTGCATATAGGTGACGGCAATTGTAAGAGAAGTGGAGCTTGGTTTCATCCTTTGGTTTTGTGTGTTTGAAGTGTAAAAAAGAAAATGAAGATGAGAAGAAATGGGAGAGCATGTGCCAGTTGTGGATGTGTGCGTAATGTATCCATCAAGTTTTTTTTTTTTGTCTTTTATCAAGTACATGTGCCATACTTTGACATAATTGGATGATGTAATCATTAAGGGGTAAATAGTGTTTGTGAAAGATAATAAGTTGATGGTTAAATGATAAGGAATGGCCTCCTATTCCCTTTCTTTTCAACCGGTCATGTCTAATGTGATGGGATAGCTTATCTTCATGTAGTAAAAGTTATGGTAAGATATGAGATAGTTTCATCACAGGCTATTGAGAAGTTATTAAGTGATAGGTGATTCTAACTCTCAAATGAAAGGGATTATCTTATATGTAATTTTTTTAGATTTTGATTCTTAAATAAATTTGTAAATCATAAGTTACTTCTCATGAAATTTTGAAATTTTCTAGAGTTGAATAAAATTATTTAACTTAAAATTTTAATTATTTAGAGTCACAAGTTCTTAACTACACTAGGGTTTAGAGTTCCGAATGGCTTAAAGTCCGTTATTTTCGTGTTCGAGTTTTTATTGATAATTGAAATTTTGAATTTAAAAACTAAGTTCATTTTCTAAATATAAACTTAAATTCTCAGTTTAGTCGATCCTCAGGAATGATCAAGAAGCATTCTTAGTTGATTCACATGCCTTTTAAAGAGCAAGGTTTACACCTTTAGCTCGGGGTGGTCAAGTTGGAGCATTAACTCGACTAAATTGATCATTGCCTTGCTCTTGTTATTTATGTTCTCTAACGAGGCTATTTCTAGCTCGTTACCTACCTTCTTGGATAACAATCACCAAATTAGCTACCAAGTTAATAAGCTTATCCAAGCGGTCACCTACTGATTGATGTGTAAAGCTTCTTTCTTGCCCTTGGTCATGTCAAAGTACTATTTTCTTGGTTTCGTAGAGTTCCTTAAACACTTGAGTTTGACATCAATGGTTACTCTACAAAATTGACATATAATAATACCACTTGAAGTTCTTTCGGTGAACAATAACAGCAGATCAATAACCAATACTTCCAACGCCATGATAATTACACAACAAACAAATAATCAACTACACTCTATTTTGCATATTGAAAATAAGGGAAAACAAAGCACATAACACTTCTTAACTACCAAACATCAATGTTAACAATAGAACCTCTATCACACGAAAGTAGTAATAAACCACTCAAAGAACATAGTAGCGAAATCCAACTTTGAACGTAGCCATGCTTTAATATTAAGATGATATGAATTCATGAATGAACACACAAACCCAATATCGCGCATAACCAAAGGGGGTAGCTCTAAATCGCTAGATCATCCAAAAGATAAATGGTAGTCAAAGGATGAGTAAGGGTTCCCCTGGACCGAAGATGGATATGGTGCTTTAATGCCTCACACGAGTGCTGGTCACACTTGATATAATGCATAAGTATGATTGGAGGGCATTCACCACTAGTCCATGCTCAATGGCTACATATGAGTAGCTCAAAAGTAAGCAAAAATAACATTTAGCTCGAGAGAGTGAAAAAAGATCAATGTGTTCTTAGTATGTTGATGATGTAGCTATTATAATTTGCAAATATTTATAATACCCAATTTGAGTAAGTCCTAGGTTAAAGGAATTTGCAGAAAAGGATTTTTACTAGCTAAGAAAAGGGGGGATAATTTATAGGGGTATTAATGTAATCGTGTAAAGAAAATATCCACTATTAGAAAGGACCGTACGGATGTTAGAAAAGGACAACTTACGTACAGTTTACTCAATAAGTGGTCTTCATGACATTATTAGCCAAGTAGGTATGGATCATGATTAGCTTAAGTCGGCGTCTGAAGTTCAATAACTCGGGCAACTAAGATTAGAGCAGGGTTGATTTAGGGGCAACTCATTTGAAGGTCAGCCTTGGATGATCGGCTCCTAACTGTTGTTAGCTCGGCTCAGCACTAGAGAGGATTGCATCCTGATTCGAAGCTTATAATGGTGTTTGGTAGAGTAGGCTCAGTGCATTGGTTAGTCACCTTGGTAGCTTCTTAGATAATGTAGAAAGCAAAGTAACTTGGCAAATTGGATTGGGGTATGCATTGTTCCTTAGCACTTAACTTACCTTAAACAGCTAAGCCAATCATTTGAGCAAGCCCTCAGGTCTAGAAGTGTGTAATTGATCCTTGATCCTTATCAATGGACAAGGAATGAGAATCAAATGAGCACTAGAGAGTAGACAATGTAGTAGAGAAACAATAAGCTTAAAAACAACGAATAGTTATATATTGATCATTGTCTCCTTTGTTTTTAATTATATATATATATATTCTAAATAATTTATATGTATAACCATAAAGTAAAAGCAAAAGACAAACTTGGGAGGAATGATGAAAGTGGTTATGAAATGTGGTGCTAAAGATAGAAATATGATTATGACATGTAAAAGAAAAATACACTTAAATTCAGTGGAACGATTGAAAACAAAAGCAATAGCACATAATTAGTTACAAAACAAGAAGGCAGAGAAGAAATGAATCTTTAATTCCTAATCAACACTCTAAAGGTGTGACCTACTCTCTTACATAGAGAATTTTCTCTCTCTAAAAGTTAGAGAGAGAGCCTTCTATAATAAGATGTCAGTTCCTGAATTAATAATATAAAATGGAACTTATTTAGCATTATAAGCATAATACCTATATGGTTGGAAAGTTTCTCATATTAGCACTAGGTATCACAAAAAAATTTTTGATTCAAAATTTTGGGGATAAGGTAGCATCATTGAAGCATCGTGAAGCTTATATCTAATATACCATATATTCTATATTCTAAGAGTACCCATAATTTATGACTACATATTGGATACATTATAATTACCTTATAAAATTTTGAATCCTTTAAGAAACATTACTTAGTCTAAGAGGCATAACATTAATTGATTTTTCCAAAGAGCTCACAAAAATGTTGGAGTCATAATGAGCCCAATCTAATTACCATAGGAGAGTGATGATCTTCATAAAAAAATTGGCCTACTTCATGTATGAGCTACTTTATATAAAATGGTCTAAGCTAATTTTCCTATACAATCTATCATATTACAAAACCTTCTCATTTCCTTTTTTCTTTTTCTTTTTAAACTAAGGTAAGACTTTTCTTTTTCCATCTTCAATGCTCTCCTCAAGTCCAACTAGTTTGGCCCTATTATGACTTGTGACTTGTCTCCATACACTTAGACTTATATTCTTTAAGTCTCAAAAACCTCATATCTCTTTCTTTTCTTTGCCTCTTTTACCAAAGTCTTCTATACTAACCTTTCTCTCTGTTCTTTAGGCTTGAAGTCTTGTATTACAAGACTTCAATGTCATCTTTGGATCTAGCTTTACTTTGTACTCTTTGCTAGCTTAGTTTGCCAGAAAATGAGCCTCATTTTTAGCTTCCATTTTTAATAATTCCTTCTTCATTTACTTGGTCAATAGATCTTTATCATGGGCCACTAGGTCTTTTTTAAGCTCTAATACCACTTCTTGGAGTCATGATGGGTTCAGTTTAAGTACTATTGGAGAGTGATTATATACATCCAAAAATTGGCTTATTTCATGTGTGAGCTACTTTACATTAAAATGACTTAAGTGAATTTAATTTTGCAACCCATCACATTATAAGACCTTCTCAACTCCCTTTTTAACCAATGTAAGACTTTTCCTTTTCCATCTTCAATACTCTCCCTTAGGTTCAATTAGTTTGGTCCAATTGTTTCTACCTTCGTAAGCTTAGGCTTGTATTTTTTGAGCTTTAGAGGCCTTAGGTCTCTTTTCCTCCTTTACTTGGGTCTTCTTCATTTAGGCTTCTCTTAATTCCTATTCTTAGTGATTTAAGTCTTGGTACGTAACTTCTATATCATCTTTGGGTCTAGTTTTACTTTGTGTTTTTTACTAGTGTAGTTAGTTAGGAAATAAGCTTCCTTTAGGCTTGATGTCTTATATCCTTGGTATTAAGGTGAAATAGATAGATTTGGGATTTTTATTTCTCAAAAAAATATGCAAATGATGTATTGAAAAGATCTAGAATGGATTCATGCAATCCAATTCTAACTCCAGCTAAAGAGAGGTTGATGGAGATGATAATGGTGACTTGGTTGACGTAACTAATTATAAAAGGTTATTTGGGAGTTTGCGGTACTTGACAGCTACTGGAACATATATTATATGTTCGGTATTGGCATTATTAGTAGATTTATGGAGACTTCACGTGAATCTCATTAGCAAGCAGCTATATGTATCTTAAGATATGAAGGTACACTTAGTGATGGCATTTTTTTATTATTTTTCTAATAATGTAGAGTTTGTTATAGTGCTTAGGATAACGATGCTGAGATAAGGAAAAATACTTTTAGTTTTGTTTTTCATCTAAGAGTTGGACGTTTTTCTTGGTCTTCTTAGAAACAACAATCGATGATTCTCTTAACTACAAAGTTAAAATATATAGCAACAAGTTATGCTTTAGAGGTAATTTCATTACCAAGAATGCTTAGTGATTTGCAGCATCAACAAGCTATGCCCATTAGGATCTTTTGTGAAACAAATAAGTAATTACTTTTGACTTAAAATCTAGTGTTTTAAGACTTAGTAAAGGACAATGAAACTGTAGATGAGTTTTGCTTATTTGAAGAACAAATTGCATATATCTTTATAAAGTTATTAAAAGCATATGTGTTATTGAAACTAAAGAAGGTACTTTACATGGTGAAGTTTGAAGACTTGGTTTAAGGGTGGCAATGATAGAATTAATTAAATCGAGTAATATTATATTTTTAATATTTCCTTAGGTATCATAGTTTTATTTTTTATTATATAAATTATTGGTATGATTATTGCTATTTAAACTAACCATTTAAGGTTTTGCTTTAAGTTGTGATACTAAAGACAATTAAAAAGAAAAAGAAGGTATAAGCGTTGTCAATTAAAAAAAGTGCATGGTTTTTTTGGATTAAGAAATTTTGTAATGTTGTAAGCATGGCTTTGTCTTCTTTAATTAATCAATTTGCTTATTTTAATTATTACTTGTGTTAACTAAGTTTTTATTGTTTTAATTCTTAAAAGAAGATGATTAGGTTTGCTATCTCAATATTGGCTCTTCATCACTTGAAGCTAAGTAGGTTGAAGCTTGAGATAATTTGGTATTTCTAATATGTTATTAGAGTTAATAAATGTAATTAATTCAAGAATATCAAACCATCTACCTAATGATAACAAAGAAAACCCACTTCAGCAACTCCTTTAACTAAGTAATCAATAAATCAAATGTCATAATAATATCATAGTTGGAAGAATTTGATTGTGGTGATCATGTGTGTACAATGCATTTATAATATATGTAGCATCAGTGATGCAAAATAATACATGTGGAGAGGGTGTCTTAAGGAGTTCAAATGCACATGTCATGGGCAAAGGAATTTAACAACATCAACTCCATTTTACTATACTTGAAGAGGAGTGTTATGTTTTTCGCTCTAGGCTTTATTTGATCTTCCATGATAGTAATCTAATAGTATGATGGCATTTCTCTCTTGATAGGTCAAATAACAGGGGTTTTAAGTATTTATAGAGTTTGACTAGTAATATTGTTAATGAAATTGTACTGACGATTAACAATTGAGATGATTATTCAATTAATGGGTTGCTCCATGGCTCATGAGCTTCTTTTAAGTCTAAACCATGGGTCTTTTTGAGTGTATTAGCCATCTTGAAAAGATTAAGAGTTAATGTGCTTGTTAATATTCATTATTCCATGCCCACCATACGAAATCTAAAAAAAAAAGTTTTACGTACTTTTATTTTACAAAAGGTTAATAAGTTTTAGATCATTTTTATAACATACCTTAGGCCCTATGGAGAGGGGGTTTATTAGAGGAGATTCTATTTCTAAGATTTTATTATAGTGTTTGAGAAATTTTATGAAAGATGAAATGAGTAGAAATAAAAAGAAATCAAATAAAGAAAGTGAAAAGAAATGAAATCAAACGTGATTTTTATTTTGTACTTGGATATTTAAGAAAAAAAGCAAAGGAAAGGAAATGAAATAAATTATTTAATAAACTATGCTACCTTTATTTATTTAGTAAACTTAGATATTAGGGTTATTTTTATAACTTTAAATGACTTCCACTAATTTTGCTCCAAAATTAGATAGAAACATACTAGCTTTAAGTGAGAAAAACTTCCCACTTTTTTCCATCATTTCCTTATATTTCTATTTATTATAAATTACCAAACATTAATTTTCTTCTTTTTTTTTCATTCATTTCTCCCGATTTCATTTGAAATCTGCTCATCCAAACACAGTGTAAAGCATGTGTACGTAAGATGTAGTTTGAGACACAACAAAAATATAGATAGTTTATACCGTTAGCGTAATTGATACGTCTAAAATTTCACTTTAGGCGTCGTCGATTTTCTAACAAATGGTTTTATATTACACAATCTTGGGTAAAACATGTCATAATTAATCTCGTGGAGTGCGGTGCTGTCGTTTCTCGAGACAAATTTGTCCAACTCGGCGGCAACCTCCCTGCGTGCGTGCCGACGTCATACATTTGTGCAATCATGTATGTGACCCATTACTACCATACATACATACATAACATGATGCACATCTTACAATATGACCCATTACGATTACCATATACCATCCCGTTACATATAATACTAGTGTTTTCTTTTTCTTTTTCTTTTTTTCTTCCCATCTAACTGAAACATGGTTAGAAGAGTTAAAAACAGCAGATGTATATTTACATTTAAGACACTAAAAGAGAAGAACATTTCTCATGTTAAACTTTCTATGAGAATCGAATTAGAAAATTTAAGGGTTTATATGATATAATTACTTAGAAGAAGCATTTTTATTTTTAAATTTAATAAATCATTAATATATTATTTTATTGATTATTAATGGGTTCTATTTAACTGCAAATCAGATACAGTTACCG
Source organism: Lumnitzera racemosa (assembly GCA_024138005.1). NCBI lineage: Eukaryota > Viridiplantae > Streptophyta > Magnoliopsida > Myrtales > Combretaceae > Lumnitzera > Lumnitzera racemosa. The sequence continues at coordinate 86,872,111 of JAMXBC010000002.1, read as the reverse complement.
ATTATAAAATTCGTAGAGGTAGCCACACGGAATCGAGAACTTTAATAGTAGATGATAAAATTAAAATGCTATTTGAGAAACCACTCTTAATCTGCCGATGGCCCACCAGCCTTGGTGGCCTTGGTCTATATATTTCTGGCTTTTGCCACCCTTTTTCACTCTTCAAACCACGTCTACACATAAAAACTTTATATTTCCTCACTTTGTGTATACTAAAGGGTATAGAATATAGACAGACAAATGGGAGGGGTGAGTTTTATCTTACGAATCTCATTTCTTCATTCTATCATATTAATAAAAATCCACAATAGATCGAAATATTTATTAAAACATTGGCTTTGTGATCATTGCAGCAAAAAGAAGAAGTAAAAAATGAAGTGGAGAAGAAGCCCGCTGCCGCCGACACCGGTGCCCCGAAAGATGCTGGCAATGACACCGCCGTTTTCAAGATGGACATGCACTGTGAAGGCTGTGCCAAGAAAATCAAACGAACCATTAGGAACATGGATGGTATGAGCAATAACATTAGAATTTGCTTAAGAGTTGTTGACGAGATTCTGTTTTGCTTAGAAGAGAATCATAGTTGTTGAAGAAGTTGGAGTTTGTTTTTTTGTACATTTGACAGCTATGCTATGCAAGAAGTAGGTTTTACTCTTTTTTTTTTTTTTTCCCCCTAATTGAATCAACACGCATGGCATGGATTGGATTAATTGTTAATGTTGTCGGTCGTCGTCGATGGTTGCAGGAGTCGAAAATGTGAAAACAGATTGTGAAGGTAACAAAATAACAGTAACTGGGAAAGTGGATCCTGCAAAAGTTAAGACAAAACTAGAAGAGAGGACGAAGAAGAAGGTCGAGATTCTCTCTCCTCTGCCCAAAAAGGATGGTGATAAGAAACCTGAAGAGAAATCGGAGAAGAAACCAGCTGAGGAAAAGAAGCCGGAGGAGTCCAAACCAAAAGAGGTACTTCATAATTTACTGATCTTTCATCGTATGGATAGATCCCTAATTTTTTGATAATTTAACATTCGTTTTAAACTCCAAATAGAGTTATCGAGACATAAAAGTTACGACGTGAGTATTGGTCTTAGGATATATGATTCAATATAAGTGATGACGTCTAGTGTGTTTAATTTATTATCGTGATATTTATACTTGTGGTTGCTATTGCTCCCTAATGTTAATTTTATGTGATAATGTTGATATACAGACAACGGTGGTTCTGAAAATCAGATTGCATTGTGACGGATGTATTCACAAAATAAAGAGAATTATCCTGAAGAGAACAGGTGAGAACCAAATAATTGAGGATATAGTTCTATTTAATTCAATATGATTTATTGCAAGTGGCTTTTTGTTTTTTCTTAAAAAAAAAAAAAGAAAAAGAAATTAAAGCAAAAGTTGATATGGTCCTTTTAATTTTGGTGAATTATTATCATTCACACGTTTTGATAATTCGATGACAATGTGATGTGGGCAACAGGAGTAAGTGGGGTGAGCGTTGACGCAGACAAGGATCAAGTTACAGTGACAGGCACTATGGATGTTAAAGAGATGGTTCCTCATCTCAAAGATAGGCTCAAGAGGAATGTTGAGGTTGTGCCACCACCCAAGAAGGACGGAGGCGGTGATAAGGAGAAAGAAAAAGAAAAGGAGAAACCGAAAGAGGCTGCTCCTGCTGCAGCAGCTGCAGGTGGGGGTGAGAAGAAGGAAGGAGGTGGTGGTGATGAGAAGAAAAAGGACGAGCCACCCAAAGATGCGAAGAAAGACGCGAGCGATGCCCCGAAAGTGGAAGTTAACAAGATGGAGTATCATGGGTACCAACTCGCACCACAATCTTTTTTTTACGATGGACACATGTACGGCCAGAATTTCGCCATTCAGCCATATCAGTACCATGGGGGGTATCCAAATCAAGGATACGTCACTCACCATGTGACAGATGGTTATGCTAGCACTAGCATGATGATGGACCCTCGGAATCATATGAATATGGACCCAAGATTACATGCTCCTCAAATGTTTAGCGATGAAAACCCTAATGCTTGTTCTGTAATGTGAAGATTTAGTACAAGATTTTGGGTTACTAAGATCAGAGAATAATGTCATAACGTGGCCCGAACTGTAAATAATTAAAATCTATGGGTTCGTTCGGACAAAAGTATATGAACCTATAGTGTTCCATATTTAGATTTAGGCTATAGAGTATTACAAAGAACCGCCTTGACCGGATCTTTGCTGGCCTTGGCTGGGTTCGGTCGTTGGGATGGTAGTTGATGGTTTGATTTGTTGTCTTCTTGGATGAGAGAAAATTTTTATACGGTTTCATCTATAATAAACTATTATATATATATATATTTTACTATTATTTGTGTTAGAGTTGTTGTCTTAATATATATATGATTTCATCAAATCACTAATGGACATATGAACCATGGTACATCAATTAGAACCTTATGTCTTTATTTATTTATTTTTTATTTGGTGAAGTGAGAATTTTGGTATAGAAATGAAATCGCATGGTTTGACATGGACTACGAATCTTCAGTCGACATGGTAATTTGACTTTTAAGACGGCCAATGAGAATTTTGACAGTAGTTGTAAAAATAAGGTATGTTAGGTGGGAGGAGTTAATGGAAAAGGTAAAATTTCAATTCAATGTGGGGCAGGAATTCATATGGGCTGGTAGCTAGATTGCTTTACTTTGTTTTTTCATAGCTAGATCCGTCATAATGAAATATAAATTCCCTACGGACGGAGAGTCGTCATCTCTTAAGCCAGGACAGCTTTCTTTACATGGATTTGTTTCAAGAGTTTGGCATAACATAGCTTTTAGCGGGTTGTATTGTTAGAAGGCGATGATAGAAAATGTACTGGAAAACAGGCAAAATTATTTTGTTTTTGTTTGAGAAAATAGGAAATTTCCTTTTTCTTTTTTATTATATTTTTCATGATTTGCCATCAGCATTAGCGATCTCTAGTTTTCCTTATCATTTGTTATTGAAAGCCTCGATAATTGTAACTTCTTAAAATTACTCTCGTGGTGGCATTTCTAAGTTCTAAAGATCAGTTATACTAAAGGGAGAATTACAAAAGGGTAACAGTTGTTTTGTGTTTTCTACCAAAAAAAAACAAAAAAAAAAAACTTGTGTTTTGAGTTTTGATAAAGGGGTGATTTGCATTATTTAATTTTATGTTAATGCTATAAATAGGGATACACATCAACATTTTATTCGTCTGTAAATAATTAATTATATAGAATAATATTATTAAATATATTCATTTATATAATTTATTAAAAATAATAACATAAAAAAATAAAAAGAATGAAAACCGCTGACTACCCCAATATTGAAAGGGTGGTTAGTAACCACTAGAAATATCAAGTAGTATCATAAGTAGTTTCATGTAATAAAAATTCACCTTAAATGTTGACTTGTTGAATGAATGGTTAAATATGCAAAAATTCAATAACCTATTATTATTGTTATTATTATTATTATTATTATTAAATCTTTTTTCCTTATCTCGATCTATATGAGTGAATGGGATATGCCAATAACATAGCATAGTGGTGGCATCCAATTCTAATGATTGTCTGTTGCACAATAATAATAGTTGATTACGGCTAGAATAAAGCTACGATACTACGCTCGAAATCCAAAAAAGATCTTAGACCAACTGTTGAATGGATATCTCAAAGTGTGAATAAACACGGTATGGAAGGTTCAAGAAGGCAAGAGATAATTCTTGAACCTAGAAAGACACTATATTGCTACTAATTTGGTCATAGTCTTAAAAAACATTGGAGAAATATCAATGCAGAAGTGCTCAAAATGTACATGATTACAAATGGTTAGCAAATTCCACATTTAAATTGAAGTCTCCAATATCTAGAGCTTCCCTATAAATATATCAATTGTTGTAAAACTAATTATCTCTTAAGCTTAGGTAATCAAACTCAATTCAAATCCAAAACACATGAGCAAGCCCAAACAAAGCCTTGTTGAACTAACTAGATTTGAGCTTAGCCCACAAGTAATACTTGTCAACACCACACCATTGAGGTAAGTCTCACTGTGACTAAACTCAACCTAAGTCTGCCTCCCAAGCAACACGAGGCCAGTAGGATGAAACCCTTAGGAGTTTGTCAAGAGCCATTAGCTTAATTAAACTATACACCCTAAAGGGATACAATCAGAGTCAAACTAGTCTACTCGAAAGCTACTTTCCTAATCTATCACGATTCAACTTTCCTAATTAGAATAGCCAATTCCGAACAACACTTATCAAGAAATTTCTCGAGAGCAAACGGTATCATCAATTATAAATAAAGATGAGCATCCTAGTTCTGATCAATTGATCTCAACTTAACTGTCCTTCTATAACCTAACCTTCCCTATTCTAACTTGAATATTCGAGTGGTTATGCTAGAGACATATTTAGTGCATTTTGCAATTCTCATCTTACATAGAATTGGAAAGTGAAGGCTTAATGCTCGAGTGTAGGGATCACAAAGCCTAACTATTAGCCTTAGTACAAATAGCAGTCAACATTTTCTCTGTGTTTAGTTGTTTATATAAAATCATGTTGAAATTTTTTTCCAATGTTTGATTCATGCATATTATGTAACTCATGGTTATACCTTAATAAATTAACATTAATATATTATTATAAATAAAAACATCAAATATTTTATTAAAAGTATAAGCATTATGTAATTTGTAGAAGATCTACGATTAATGATAGAACACAAAAGATATGAAAACATAATGCAATAATAATGATACTATGAGGAGTAACAAGTGAGTATTGAATGAAATCTGAGAGGGTAAATCTACAATCTATTTATCAGTAGATAGTTGATTGGTATATCTTGACTACCTAATGTAACTAATCCTAACTAACCAACCAGAATATGTACACGTTTGTAAATGATAGAAATATAAATACAATATAATCCTCATAGCACCTCTCCTTACAAAATCAAGTTGAAGCCTCACATAGGCCCAACTTAGACAAAAACAAACACTTGCGAAATCTAGTTGCGTGTGAAGTGAATGTCTATCTTAATACATTTGGTCTAACCATGGTGATAAGGATTATTAGAAATAGATCAAGTAGTCATGTTGTCACAAAACAAAGAAACTAGAAGTAAAATAAAAACATAGATCCTTAAGGATATAGGATACCTATAAGAGTTCTTTAGTGGTAGTAGTCATGGATCTATATTCTGCCTCAATAAAAGAGGTAGAAACTGTATGATGTTTCTTTGTTTTCAATGAAATAAGTGCCTTACCCAAGAAAATACAGTATACTCCCACTAATTTTCTATCCAAATGATAAGCTCCCCAATCATTATCCTAATAACCCATCAAGGCAAGAAAATTAGTAGCAATGTACAACAATCCAAGAGAAACAGTTCCTTTTAAGTACTTCAATAAATGAAATGCAGCATGAAGATGGACAACACATGGCTTAGATGAAAATTGACTTAGTCGATGGACTACATAAGAAATATCTAGATAAATTAAAGTAAGATATAAAAGTCATCCTATAGTGTGATGATAGAAGGTAATATCAGTAAGTGTAGCTCCACAATCGGTATCTAAGCGAATGTAAGAAGGTAAAGGGGTTCTACTTGGCCTAGTTATGAACTTTCTCTAGTGCAAAAGAAACTAGCAGATGTACAAAGTTCAATGCTTTAAAAGAACCATGTTGAGCTTAGATCTTTGATTGTAAATGCTTAATGTAGTTGTCTTTAAAACAAAAATGGAGTCAACATTATCTCCTATAATCGACATATCATCCATGTACAACAAAACAACAAGAAAGCCTAAAGAATTAGACCAGGAAAACAAGGAGTAATTACTCTTGGATTTTGTAAAACCATGAGAATGTAAAACCTTTGATATCTCAAAAATTCCATTAATGAGAGGCTTGCTTAAGCCCATAAAGAGAGACCGTACTAACTTGCAAACTTATCCCGATTTGGCCTTAGAATAACCTTAAGAAGGAATCATATAAATTTCTTCATCAAGAAATCTATGCAAAAAGGCATTAATAATATCAACTTGTTATAAAGGCCATTGATTTATTGTAGCAATCACAATTAAGACATAAACTGTGTCAAGTTTAGCCACCGGGGAAAATTTTTCATGGTAATCTTCCTCTTCAACTTGATTATAACCTTTTGCCACTAATCTTGCTTCATATTGAATTTCACATATCCATTTGGAACTTATTGCTTTCTTCCCTTTAGGCAAAGTAGTGAGATCCCATATATGATTAAGTTCCAAAGCTTCCAACTCCCCCCATAGAATATCTTGAGAAGCTTATAAATAAGATGATGGCTCCTTGGTAGTTAAAATGTTTGCTAAAGAAATCACATAATCATAGGGATAATTGCTAAAAATGGTTGACGAAAATAAGGGATAAAGAACATGAGAAAAATTCAATGTATATGTGTGGTTAGTTGTAGACGTAGATGAAGATGGATGAACAACAAATGTATGGTTAATAGTATGGATGTAACGATTAAGCCATTTAGGTTTATATTTTGCTAAAGCAACATTAGAACAAAAACAATATCAAGAGAAATTGAAGGACTAGAAGTTATGTTAGTAGAAGAAGAAGAACCAAAATTTCTATCGATAGAATATGAATTCTGAGGATTACTAGAACTAATATCAGTAGTAACATTAGAATTGGTAACATGGAATTAAGAAGAATTTAAATCAAGATTATTGTAAGTAATGTGAGGCAAAGATGAAGCAAGGAAAGTAGAATCAAAATGAAGTAAAAAAGGATTATTGTGAAATGGAAATTGCCTATCATAAAATACTACATCTTTACTCAGTAAAATCTTGTGATTAACGATGTCATATACATGGTATCCCTTTTGCTTATGATGATATCCTAAAATATACACTCAACTCCTTTAGCATCAAATTTATCCTTTTGAAGACTTAAATTTGACAAAATATAAGCACCTCATCACCTTCAAAGGATCAGAAGCAAAGTCATGCCTAAAAAGAATTTCATATGCAATTTTCCAACTTAAATTTGCCATGGTTATTCGATTGATAAGATACGTTGTTGTCAAAACACACTCTCTCCGAAAATCCTTTAGAAGAGTTGCATGTAACATTAAGGCTCTAGATGTTTCAAATAAATGGCAATGTTTTCTCTCTACTTACGCATTTTGTTGAGGAGTGTATGTTATGGTTTTATGATGCACAATACTAAGCTCATGAAACATAGATTGGTGTCCTCTAGACAAAAATTCTGATCCATTATTTGTTCTCACAACTTTTGGAGTCAAATGAAAGTGATTTTGAACATATTAAAAGAAAATGTAAAGGGTTTGTTATGTTTGGGACTTATGTTATACTTTAAAGTAGTAGATTCATAACAATTTTACCGTATAAACCATTATAGGATAGAAGCTAATTGTACAATCACTATCTTAAACCAAATTTATACAAGGTATTCATGATTAACCTGCTTTGAAAAAAAAAATTTACAAATTGAATATGTCTTTAGCATGTAGAAGTATGAAAAAACATATACTAAGAATGCAATATTTCAAGTAATGTTACATGATTTACTAAGTTAACCTTACTTAAGTAATATATAGACTAATATTAGGAGATTAAAAAATAAGAGATACAACCTTATAAATTTAACTGGTCATCAGTTTTATATCCTTACTTTCTAAGATTTAACAATAGATAGCTTCAGGATGGTTATGCTACTATTTCTTAACTAGTACTTACGATATTTATAGGGAAGCGATCAACCAATCGCTCAATAAGTTAGGACGTAAACATAAGATTATACATCAAGCATAAACAGGATTGTTAGCTAGTTATTTTAAATGCAATGCAACAAACTAATATCATTGTATGATGTTATTTGGTTTACCCTAAGATTAGAGAAATTTCACCCTCTTTAATCTAAGTTAAGGAGTTTAGTGTACATTCAACAGCTTAAGGCTAAAACCCAAGCTTGTGCTATAGAAACACTGTTTCTCCAATGACTACTTTTGGACTACTTTTGAACTACTGCTTTCATCCTTGTCTCAACCTCCTCTCCTATCATTTAATTCGATTAAGGATAAAAAAAGAGACCATAATGCTCCAGTGTTATCCGTTTTGAAAGAGTCAGTATTTGGTCAAAGAATCCTAAATGTTTCCCCTAATGAGTTGCAATAATGTCCTATTTAGATTTACAAGTCATATATTTAATTAAGTCTAGTTTAAGATGTTTAATAATTTCACACAAAACAAATAATTACCATTTAGAGCATTAAACCAAAATTACACAACTATACTTAGAAACATGCATACACAGGCATGCGTATAATTAAGCTATCTAATAGATACAAATAAGTATCCTCTTAAGCTCCGAGTACCATAAAGTAGTACTTTGAAATACAATAATGTATTAGTCCCAAACTTATTTAAAGTCTTCGATTTGCTCACTTAAGTTTGATATAGGGTCGGATCATTGTTGGTCGCTACTATATTATAAATATCATTTTAGTATTTATACTCATATATATATATATATATATATATATATAAGCTTTAAATCATTAGCTTGATTTTAAAATTATAATTTTATTTGATTGTTTAAGTTTTATATGAACTATAACCATACTAGTTCTAAACTAGTTTCTGATTCAACTCTTCAATTAGGCTCTAATTTAGATTATGTGAAGTTCTAATCTAATATATGAAGTTCATCTAACTACATTTGGGTATACTAAGTCTCTCATTTAACTCTTAATTAGTATTTTAATCTGTATTGTACACTCTACTCCTAATTTGGCTTCTTAATTTGCTCTTGATGTGAGATTACCTCACATCTTAATATAATTCCTTAAATTTATATTCCAAATCAAATTTATATTATATTCCTAATATTATAATATTATCATTTTAACCTAATATTTTGTACAAATTTAATTTCTTATATTCACATATTATTTATTATTACATAATCTACATATAAAACACATATCTAACATCTCTAATACTACAAATATCATCTCCCATCAGTAATTAACATTTTAAGATGCCTAATTACACATTAAATTAGAATTTTCGTCAAATTAGCATTAAATCATAAAATAAACTTAAGAATTTGCCTTTTATTTGTGATTTTAAAGACAAAAAATTAAGTAAAAATTTAGAAAATAATTTCAAGAAAAACTCTTCATAGCAAAAGGATATATACCCTAGATAGTCTATACAAAAATTTTGGAATCAAAACTACATCATTAGGACTATTTAAAACAAAAATGAAAATAAGCTTAAGTTTAATGATTTCTTAATAGCAGTATATGTTGGGATCAAATTGATATTTTTTTTTAAATCTACATACAAAAATATTCCAAAATAGTAATTTTCATAATTTTCCATATAGATTTGATATTTTTAGGAATTTACACAAAATTGGATAGAGAGAGGAACTTACAACTTGAATCACTTCCAGCCATTAGTAGTGGCTCCACTTATGTTGAAAAACCCTGGCATAGTCCCGTTGTCAAGTGGTGGTGGTCGTTCCTTTCCAAGTGTTAGTTGAATGCAGGTTCTTCTTTAATGCCCTAATTATACTATATTTTGTGTATATATATATATACATATATTCTAAAATAGCTCCCTCTTCGCCTTTCACCCCTCCTTATTTTTTTTCTAGACACTAACTAAACAAAATGAGTTTTGGTAGGGTTTTTCTAAATTCACAGAGGTGTTTAGGGTTTTTTCCTTGATTTTTTTTTTATTGCGATGTGTCCATTTACCTGTTCCTTTTCCTTTTTACTTTTTAAGTGTCACATTCCTATATGTTAATTTTCCTTCTTTAATTCTTGGCTTGTAACACCTATTTTCTAGGCAATTCTACACTTCCTACAATTTTTTTATTAATTTTCCTTAATTGATTTATTATTATTTTAACATATTTTAATTATTTTAAGTAATTTAGAATTCTTTTACCAACATGTAAATACATTTATAGGACAAATAAATACTTTTAAATATTATTTATGTTATTTTATGATTTTTAGTATATATATAATTTATTTCTATCTTTTTGTTAATTATTTTATTATTTATTTTTCTAAATATAAACTTACAGGATTACTTTTATAATATTTCTATTTTCGTTGTAAAATTTGAACTCGATCAGATAACTTACTGGATCATCCTAACTTTACATATCGAACCTTTAATACCTAATTATGGGGCTTATAACTCAAAAGATAAGTCTAAGTACATCTCGAAAAGTCATCTACAATTATCAAAAAATGTCTTGCTCCTATAATTGATGCTATATGATATGCCCCCAAAATATCAACATGTAGTAATTGAAAGGCAAAATCTAAAACATGAACACTTTGTGAAAAAGGAAAACGATGAAACTAAACTAATTGACAAGTTTCACAAACGAAATCATGAATAATATGCTTATAACAAGCTAAATGACCAAGTTTAGAAAGAGAAGTGTTGTAAACCGTAACTAAGAACAGACAAGGTCGGTTACTAAATGGGTTCAAGCTTGCAAAAAGCTCAAGAGTTAATGGGGAAAAGTATGAAAGAGTGAAAGTAAAGAATGAAAACAGTAAACAAAACCTACGAACAGCTTTAGAGGATATGACGTACCAATGGAACTTTTGAGAACTCATGACATAATTCAATGTGACATACGAATTGATCCAATGAGATTACTCGTTACCTAACCTTTCTTAAGACAAATGATAAGAGTAATGCCGAGAGTAAACAACAGTATTTACACAAGGAAGAAGGTACTCAAAAGTGTGTTGAAGATTATCTTATTTGTTACAACTACAAGTACAATGGTATTTATACCTGCAAATTAGGGCAGCTTGCCCAAAAGGGAAAAGACAAAGAGGACATTTCCTAAAGGGGGGACAATCTACATGTTATAAGGAGCAAAAATGAATATACAAGAAAAATAATCATTAGTGCTACAGATTCTATATATGATACTGTATACATGGTGATGCGGCATTGGTAAGGTCATTAGGAGATGTGAACAAAAAGTATGGACAGATGAGCTTGTCTGAGCAAAGATGGCTTAATCAATCCAGATTTTCTCTCTCGGCTTCTTGGTAAAGATGATGCCGAACGATTGAATGGCTCGGTACTAGAGAAAACTCATCTATTTGGCAAACCACAGAATAATGGGTTATCATACGGCATGGCATTAAAGGTAACTCGGCAAGAAGATACTCAGTCTCGGCAAGGGTTGGTTGGAATATAAGGATTCGACGTACTAGCCCCTCTAGTCCTTGAGCTCGGCTACGAGTCAGGGGTCTTGTAGCTTGATTCCCATCAAGAAGTGTGACTAAGACAAGCATGCAACAAATGAATATTAATACAAGAGTTCACAGATTTATTTGAAGATTGAGTGTAAGAACAAATTGTTAGAAGTTGTTACAGTATTAATGATATACAGCGGATTTCGAAACCAAGGATGAAGTACTTGTGGGAATGGGAACAAGGAACAGAGAGTGAAAATGGGGTTTTTGATGGTAAATGTGTTTGGATATCACACACTAAGATACAAACACAATCGAGGGTTGAGCTTGAAATAGGGTTCGATACGATTCATGAACACTAAATGTCACTCGAGCTTCAAATGAAGATTAGATGCATTTTACCTACTGACTCAAATGAGAGGTTCACCATAATCTTAAGGTCAAGATTGATAAGAACACAAGAAAGATTGAAGAGTTAATCAACACTCAACAATCCGGCAAATGCAAAGAGCTCAAGAATAACCTTACTCGAAAGAGGGAAGTTCTAAGTGTATTCAATGTCTAAATGTTCTTCCTAAGAGTCTATTTGCTACTTATAAATGTTGCTATTTGTAACAAATCCTCAAATCCTAAAATCTTAGTGGCAAAATTGTAAATAATATATAAGACCTTAAACTCTAATAAATGGGTCTATAATTAAGATAAAGAAAATATTCACAAAAATACAAAACTGTACGTTTTACAAAAGAAGTCGGTATGTAGTCATTTGACATGTATTGGAAGGAGCGAGACTCGAATTGGGTGGGTTCGGCAGTTGGATGTTCGGGTTCAAGTAGGAGTCCTTGAAGTCTTGTAATGGTTGGCTGACTAAAAGATGGGCCTATAGTTATCGAGTTCTAAGGTTAGTTGGCATTAAACTCTTCGTACCATGCTGAGTGGATCTAGGGCCTCAAGCCTTTGGCTGTGTGGTCTCTCAGCTTCTTAATAGACAATAGACTTAATGTCGAGTAACTCCTTCTCTTCCTCTCGACCTTCTGGTATTAACTTTTTCTCAGCAAGAGTTGATCGGCCTCAGCTTTAAATAGTTCAGCCTTGGGTTAGAGTACGTCAACTTCAGTTTCTGATAAGTTGGTGTTGGCTTAGGACAGGTCGGCCTCAGCTTGAAGATAGTTACAGGTTGATTCCTATCAGTTAAAGTCAAAGAAGATTCCTTTACCCTATCAACTTTAAGCAAATATAGTCCTTGCGAAGCACTTTTACAGGTTATATATGACCTAGTTTTTAGGTCTTGAAACAAACAAGAGGTCTTATCATTGCTTACTACAAGTGGATGATCTTTTAGAGGTTTGTGTACATCCAACAAATTGTGTTTAAGTTTTGGTACCAAGAACTCATTATACATAATGAGATTGGGTTTAACAATAACTAAACCTATAGTAAACACAAGTTTAGAAGAGCCATCGGGTAAGCTTATTGAAATTGGTTTGGCAAGTTAATATGGATTGGTTAAAAGGGTACGAAAAATAGTTATGTGATCCCTAGTGCCCAAATCAACCATCTAAGTAAACATACCATTATTCAAAGTATTCAAGCCATTATGAAGAACATAAGAAATTATACTTACATACGGCATCGAGCATGCGACAAAATTAAGTTCCTTTCACAATGTAGTTTTAGCTACATTAAGATTATCATTAAGTGGTGTACTATATGACGCATCAAATATACTACAATTTGCTACCTTATTTGCCTTTGAAGTTTTCTTGCCTTTGTAACACTCTAGATTCCCAATTAGCTCAAAAATAATTCTCCATAAAGTATCTAGAACCTTTACAGTGTTTGCATTTTAGAAAATTCTTTTTTGGATCTCTCTTACTAGCCATATTTTGACTTGTGCTTGACTTGTTAACATTATAAGCTGATGCAACTTTATCAAAATTCAATGATGCTATTACCTGTTGTTGCTTTTCTATTTATTGTACTAAGTAGCAAGCTTCATTAACTATAGGTAAAAGATTAAGAGATAAATTTTGATTCCTTACGGCTTCAAAAGATTCAAATAGACCCATCAAAATTGAATAAGTTTGTTCTTCAACTCAAAATCAATCAATTTGTCCTTTAATTCATAAATGCAATATTTTAGTCCACTACAATTACACATCAGATATGGATTAATTGACTGCAATTCATCCCAACATTTCTTCAATTGATTATAGTAAACAACAACCGACATATTTCCTTGTTTAATGTTTTGGATCTCATGTTATAATTAGAATATGAGTGGTCTATTTCCTTGATCTTACTACTCAACTATTTCTTTCTATAGTTTAGAAGCAAATTGCATATATAAAAAAGATGGAGAGAGATAATTAATCATTGAGATTAGAACTTAGCATCTCACCATGTAATCGTTTTGTATCCATCTCACATAATTTTCTAAGTTCTCAATTGGTTTTGGAATGATTCCATCAAGAAACCTTAATTTAAGTTTCCCACCTAATTTCATCCCAATCAATCGACTCTAAGCTGAAAAATTAGTAACATTAAATATTATATTTCCAATTACCATCCTTAGATTGTTAGATCCAAAGATATACATCGGATTCGACATTTCTATCTTACTTTGATCGTTATTAATAGCCATTATACCTAGTGAAGACAAATTGGAATAAAAATGTAATATTCGTGAAGAACAACATAGAATTAGATTCAATACCCAAATACTACTTTGATACCATGTAGAATTTGTAGAAGATTTGCCATTGATGACAAAGCATAGAAGCTATGAAAACAGATTGCAATAATAGCAATACTTTGAGGAGTAACAAGTGTATACTGAATGGAATCTAAGAGTGTAGTTCTATAATCCATTTATCAGTAGAAAATTGATATATATATCTCGACTACCTCATATAACTAATCCTAACCAACTTACTAGAATATGAACATGTGTGAATGATAGAAATATAAAATATAAATAGACTATAGTCCTTATAAGTATAAAATATAATGGACTGTAATATATACAAATACAACTTGTTTAGTCTATTATGGTAATCTTTTAAATTGAGTCATTAGTTTCTTTTTGTCCTTTTATTAAGTTCTTTTCACGTTAAGATATGAATTATAGATTAATTTCAAGAAAAATTTAAATAACTATTATAACCTTAGATTAATAACATTTGAGGAGACTAATTTGGAAAATGACATTTTGTTTTTAAGATGCTTTACTAGAATAATGCAAAATGTAAGGGGAGACAATTTAGCTAGGAGAAGGATGCTCTTGGGTAGAGGTGTGCACTTAATCAAATGGATTGGAATTGACCCTAAATCACCAGTTCACTAGCAAGTAGTTAGTTGAATTGGGCCCAAGCTTGAAGGTTGTAGATGCAGGTTGATTCACGTAAACTAGTGGTTCAAGGAGCGGTTCCAAAGCTCTTGAACCATGCCTTTTTTTTTTAAATTTAATTTTTTATATTTCCATCAATTACTATTAATAATTTGTCACCTATTTATATATTTTTATGTTCTTTCTCAAATAATTCTAATACTTTTATGTGAACATATAGTGATACATAAATGATTTACTTTTATTTTGGGTTGAAATTCGTTTTTCGTTCTAAAATAATTGATCTGGATTGTATTAGCATGATAACATTTGTTTGGTTTTGTTTTTTAAATTAAAGCTTGGACTAATGCGAATTATCGGTTTAATCGATGGGTCAACTTATCGATTCAAGAGCCTATCAGGTTGGTGGTTTGTGAGCCAGTTTAAGCCTGTCTAAGTTGATTCAAACATCTATTGGATTGATTTCCAGTTGGTTTAATCAATTAGATTAATTTGAAGTGTTTATTGAAAATTGTTGAACTTTTGAGTCTTAACCCACTAAGAAACTACATGGGTGTGCTGTGTGACTGTAAGTTTATGAATGCAATATATCTGCATTACCGAGGAATAACTTCACGGTTTGATATGTGCTATGTAGGTATAGACATCTAGGGAAAATGATGTTGGCAAATACTACTTTTCCTTTTTTATTGGATGCCTTTTTGCTGTCAATGGATCCTGTAAAGAAAAGATCTTTATAACATGTTATTTTCTTAGACGGGGATATCTACATTTTCATAAACTCCGTAATGTCAGAAATATGTTTATCACCAAGACTAAAGAAACAAGCAAAAGAATCCACTAATGATAGGAGCTTTCTCCCTTGAGGACTGAAGGGTCGACGACTAGTAGTTAACATCTTCCTGTTAAAGTTGAAATTTTCTCTCTCTCTCAAAAAAAAAAAAAATATATATATATATATATATATATTATATCTTTATTGTGAGCTGTGGAAATGTAAAAGATATCCTCATTTAGTATTTGTTATGTAGTACGACTCCATCTATTGAATGTACTACAAAGCTATATTTAAAAGTTCACTACATAGTTTTTAGACAACTAGATCGAGCTTAATCAAACTATTGGCAGATGACAAAACTGAGAAAATATTTTATTTCATGAATTTTTTTTTTAATTTCTAGAGATAAAAATATACAAGAATGATTCCCTTGCAAAAAAAAAAAAAAAAGAAAAGAAGCTAACTTAAACTGCAGCTTGATAGTCTTTTCTTTTTTTCTCTCTCATAATTTGACAGTTTGATTTGATTCACTTACTTAAATTGAACTATGAATTGATAACCCATATCTAAACCGAATTGTGAATTAAATCGTATTAATAAAAAACTTTTGAATTTCTGATTTGGTCAAATTCATGGTTCTATTGAATTTTTTGCCCAACTTTAATCCTAAGAGTGGTTTCTTCTCCCTTTCCACAACTTTAAGTAGTGGCATATCCACTTTCTTTTTATACTGTATCTCACGTGAAAAACAGAGACCTTTTAAAGCTTTTTTTTATTCTTACCTTTTCATAATTTTTAATACTAATCATGCATGTGCATGATACACATTGTCTTTGCATTTAATCTTATTTTATTTTTGTTGGGAATTTTGGCAAATTTTTATTGTGAAATTTTGCGTGTAAACTAATAATTTTTTGCTTCTAATAAAAAATTGTCATACACATGGTAATAAGATTGTATGTAATAACTTTATTTCCTAAGTTCGGCATTAGTATAATAACTTAAGTATTTTTAGTTTACACTGTTACAATGGACTGAGGCTAAGTGCGAACTTTTACCAATTGTAGCTAAATGACAATGCTCGCCAAAGTTAAAGTATCTTGTTATTCGTATGGAAATATCGTATGGGGATAATGAGAAATGTTATGACAAGGACCTAGCAAGGTAGTTGGGTTCCCACAAGTATGAGCGGACATTAGGCTTTACTTATGAGGGTGTTTGCATTAATACCATAACTTTAGGTCCCTCACTCATAGGCCTATAATTTTTCGTGAGAAGGCCTATAATTTTTCATGAGAAGAATACTCTCACGTTAACCTACTAAGGATGAACTCTTATATATGAAAAAGTTATAGGTGAACTCCTTGAAGTCCCAACTTAAATGCACCCTACTCTACTTTAACTTTTGTCTAGTCACCAACCCCTCAAGTGTCTAAGCTAACTTGTTGAATGCCAAAACCAAGACCACTACACACCAAGCTCTACACATTCGACCTACTGAATAGCATTGTCTTTTATTTGTCTCAGCAACTTTAAGTACTAGTTCCCAATAGTAGCTATGCTCATTTTGAGCATCCATAGCACCCTAAGATTTTCCCATACAAACCCTTTGATAGGTTGCCACCTATTCATTACTTTTCTAATATTTATACTATATTCCTTTTCATCATTTGTCATATTTACCCTTTTTTCTATATATTAGGAATCTCTTTCTTTATTATCTTTCTTGTAATTTTTCTTATTTATATTATTGTCTTGAAGGACTTACTATAAATAGTTCTTTTATCATAGTCATAGTCATCATCATCATATACCTTATATTTAATGAATATTTTGTTCTTATGAAATATCCCTCTCTAAGTACACTTTCCCCTCCACTCTTATCTAATCTTATTGAGTAACTTGAGATTAGCTATGAATAAACCCTAACATTAGCTCGTAAGTTGTATCAAGTGAAGTATTAAGCCATGTCATATTCGTTAGTACGTTATATCCTCCAAGAAGTTTCACATAAGTTACTATGTTTGCTGACCCTTCCATCCTCATTTTCTTCAATATCTCAAAGAACCTACATGGTTATTACTTCCTATGGTAGGCCTTAATAATTATTAAGCTCTTAGGCATATCATACCATGACCTATTGAGTTGGGTTTATTCATAGGCAATATGACATTCGTTATGTTGCATTCATAAATGATGATAATGATATGGAGTAAACATTGACATCTACACATGTGTTAGAGGCATTTGTTCAAACATATGAAATTGACTTTCCTTTACTTGAAAAAGAGTTAGGACCCAAACGTACTTATGGTGAGAAAAAGAAAACTAAGAGTACATGAATCCCAAATTATGCCCATAACCAAATAAGCAACAATTGTAGTTTACCTAAAACAAATGTGAAGCTAGTAGAAAATAAAGTAAAATATGGTATATGAAGTCAAATTACTTATTTTAGAGTCCTCAAAAGATTATAGTGGGTAGAATGATGAGGTAGTGAATTATGACAATGAGATTTGGTTTTAGATGCTCAAAGGGCTAGATGGTTTGTAGAGGAGGACGACTACTACCATGGGCTTCTAGTAGATGTAGATGCTTTTAAAAGGTCATTGTATCCTTCTCTCTAAGTTGTTGCAATGGTTGATGGTCAATTACTCTTATGCTTGTTGTAAGTTAATTTCAATGTTGTACATGTGTCTATATATGTCTTGTCATAGTATTAAGGCACCTAGTTTCATGATAAATTATTTAGCTTAACACTTTTATATATTTTATAGTTTTTATTGTTTACATATACTAACTTCTAAATGCTTTAGGTCTTTAAAGCTCATATGCTCCAGATGATGTAGCTAACTTCCCTAATATTGTCATGCTAATCAAGAAATATAACTTATATGGACTCCATTGATTTGCTTCCATATAGTATACTTCTACTTTTTGGATTGCATTACTCAATAGTTCAGAGACCTCCAATGCATATACTTCAAATACTAATATGGAGATGCTGTTGTATTAGATGGACTTAAGGGAGTAGACAGAGTGTTAAGACCACATCATTGAGTTAAAGCCATTCGTTAGCTCAATTGATGGTCTAAACTTAAACTACGACCGTTAGCATAACAACATATCAAAATGATACCTCAGATATGTTGGTGTTATGGTAAGCTATATGGTATGCAAAGAATGTAGTTGTCTCTTCTATTACATCTTTATTTAAACATATATTGTTGAATGTAGGTTGAATTCATTGATTAACTCCTCACATACCATATGATAACATTTGTGAAGGCACTAAAGGTAGTGTGAGTCATTTGTTTATTTAGAGGCATCACTATGTATGGTAGTACAGTAGTTAGACCTACCAATTATTACTGTATATTTCTATCTCTATACATGTAGGTTATTATAGAAGATAAATTTGTCCTTCTTCCTTTCTTAGTTGTGGATTCTAATATTTTGTATTTATACACATATGTATAATGCTCTAAAATTGTATTCAAATACTATTACAAAATACACTACTATATTATTGTTACTGGTATTAGAGCATTGAGAACCTTAACTAGTCATTTTTTTCTTTGACATCATTACAATAGCTGGAAATGTGAGATTTACTCATTGAAAAACCAATCCATCAATAAAACAATCATAGTCATCACTAATGAACATCAAAGTAGGAAAAAAAAAAACCAATCAAAACCCATCATTGAAACCATGGTAAACACCTTAGAGCCACCATGCTTAACCCGACCATCGCCATCTAACACCATTCTTCTCCCTAGACCACTTAACTACTTCTTCCTTCCCCTTCATGTGTGCTAACCCATCTTCCTCCCCCTCAGGCGTGACCATCTCATCCCTCTCTCTAAACCTTCACAATGGTCTAACTATTAGTTTCGTCTATCTTACCACTCAACAACCTTACCCAATCCCTCATCAACCTTACTCATCTCAAATCTCTACATACATGGCATTGCTTTCTCTCTACAATTGCATATTTCATCCAACAACACCTATACGAACCCATTTTATTTTAACCTGAACCCAATTCTCTAACTTACTTGACCCCTATCATTATCTTAACTTACTTCTCAACGGTCTTCCACCAATCTCACTGTCGAGCTTGGTTTTTCACCTCCCGATTTTTTTTTTTTTTATAAATTAGGTTTTCTTTAAACCAACCAGTAGTAAATCCTTATCCATTTAATACTAACTTTCAACTAGGGTTTAAAAATAATCGGTTCTTTAATATTTTGAGAACGTTTTGGAGTTGCCACCCAACAGGATTTAAGAAAGAGTTAAGTTATAGTCAATAACCAATTTGGTGGATTAGTTATAATTTAGCTTTTTTTTTTTTATAACAACTGATTTTGGAAAAACAATTTTTAAACAAGAGATTTGGATCTGAGGGTTATAATCTTTAAACTCTTACGGGTACCATTAACTTTCTAAATTTAACTTTAACCTTAAAAATCACCTTTCAATTTTATAAAACAAAACTTAATAATTAATTACTCTAATTGGATAACTTAAGTAATCTAAATTAAAAAAAAAATTAGGTTTTTTATTTTTACCATCGCCCCATAGGTACCTACGTACTTACTATTTTGGATTAGACGTACGTAGTTCTTTTTGTAAAACTTTAATGAGTTAAGTTGATTTTAATTTGAAAATACACTGGATTTACGTTTTTAGTTTAATTTGATTTATTTAAGGAAATTTATGAAAAAGGTCCTAAATTAGAAATTTTTTTTTTAAAGTTCTAAAAGGTCCTAACTTTAAAAAAATTCCAATTATTTTTTTATTTATTTTAGAAAACCTAATTTTTCTAAGTGTTAAAACACAATTAACTTATTTACTTATTTTTATTTGTATTATCTTATTCGTTATTTTTTATTCTATTTATTTTCATTTTTATTAAACTAAAAAAATTAAATGAACTACCTTTTCTTTTTCTTTTTTTCTTTTTTTATTATGATTTACATTTACATAAATAAATAAACAAATAATTTACAAAATTGAAAAACAAAACGAAAGAGTACAAATGAAATAAGCTAAATTGGATAGCAAAGCAGGGTGCGTGAATCGGTTCTAGGCATGGACTCGGGTTGGGTTAGGTTGGATTTGGAAATTTAGGTTGGCTATCCTACTCTCTTTCAATGATAGCATGTGGGTGGATTCACGCTGTTTTGGTGGCCAAAATGAGCAGGGGAAAGGGGATATGTGTATTTTTTATTAGAGTAATGGAAGGTAAAACCGACATCGTAGCTTAGGGTGGCCATTTGGTAGGTTTTCAACGCGGTGGTGGTCTTGGGTGTTGATCCTTGTAGTGGTAGCTGGGGGTGAAGGATATGTATGGGTAAGGGTTTTGGGTCACAAGGAGCTTGACTGTATGGTTAGTTTAGGCTTAGGGTAGTGGTTCATTGTGGTTCATGGGTGGGTAGCTATGGTAGCTAGGTTTTAATGGTTGGTGTTTGGCATTTGTGGCTAAGGGGCATAACTAAGAGTGGTAAGGGTCAGGTTTGAAAGCTTAAGTTATAGGGAATGTTCATAGGTTGGTAGTGTAACTTAGAATTAAGTGGAGAGGGAGAGGGAGAGGGAGAGGGAGAGGGGGGGGGGGGGTTCAGTAGAGAGAGAGAGAGTGATTGGGGGAGAGAGAGGGAGGGAGCTTGTGAGTTGTTCCTCCTCATTGTCCTTATGTATTTCGTGAACAAGCCTATTTATACAACGAATCAATCTAGAAAATATGGAAAATTGAAATCAGATTTGAATGAAGACATCTAGATTTTTAGTTTCTTTTTTTTTTCTCTACTTTTTGGGGCTCAATTTGAATGTGTTTTTGATTGAATTTGGATGTATTATTTGATTATATTTGAGGTAGGCCATGCAGAAGATGAAAGTATACCATTAATTGGTATGTTTGAGCAAGGAAAATGTAAGAAATCTAGGGCTAAAGTAAAGGGGTCAAGTCTGTTCTTAGTTGCGAAGGAGGAGGAAATCAAGGGAAAGGAAAAGAAAGAGAATGGAAAGAGAGAAAAAAGCGGCTGTTGTAGCATAGACGAGGTGCCACGTCAGCCATGTCATCTAATGGTCGTGTGCCACGTATCATCACGTAACGCATGGCATGCCACGTAGCACTATGTTAGTATCGGCCAATTTGGTGCTGCCATGTGTCAAGACATGTGGCATAGTAAGATCCTGACAAGTGGTAGTTCCTGACGGGCAGTGTGTTAGTTACCAAAAAATAAAAAGGCCTTCATGCCTTTGCTAAGTTTTGAACTCATGACCTCTAAGTTTAACCTAATGCTAAGTTCACGAGTTTATCCATTAATCTATTGGCTTATGCATTATTCATATGTATAATTAAATTGTATATATGGACTAGGTCTGCCAGATTTAAACTTAAGCCTAAGTCCAATGGTCCCTTTCCTAAATTTATTAAAATCTATTCTATTATCATTTTTCTAAATTCTACGAATCTTCTATTTTCAAATTTTTCATGACTTTTCAATTTTATAAAAAAAAATTCTTTTTTTTTGAAATTTCATAATTTTTGTGCTTTTTCTAATTTTTTGTATTTTTCCTAGATTTCCCTTTTTTTTTATGCTTTTCCAATTTTTCTATTTTTTGTATTTTTCTAAATTTCTTAATTTTTAGATTTTCTTTAATTTTCCATTTTTCTTGTGTTCTTCCTAATTTAGGACCCTTTGAGAAAATAAAATAAAATAAAATAAAAGAGGTAAAAATTAAGTGTCTACAACTGTTCCTCTTTGTGGTGAAGTTTGAATAAAATTTTGCCATAAAGAGGAAGAGATACTATTTTGGCCTCAAGGAAGACTTTAAAATGATTGACTAGCTATCCTCGACTCAATTTATTAGTGATTGGGTGAAGAGGAAGTGCTTTAAGGGTTGAAAAAGGAGAAATGAAATCTAGTTATGCCCTTTTAGGCTCCTAAACCTAGGTGGGAGTGTCTCTAGGGATAAGCAACCCTATGCTGGAATTGATCTAAAGAACCTGGTTGTCCATCTTTAGGCTCACAAACCTAGGTAGGAGCGTCTCTCAAGGACTAGTAACCCTAAGTTGGGATTGATCTAAAGAACCTGATTGTGCCTCTTTAAGCTCACTAACCTAGGCGGGAGCATTTCTCGAGGATTAACAACCTTAAGTTGGGATTGATCTAAAGAACCTGGTCGTACCTTTCTAGGCTCACTAACTTAGGCGGGAGGATCTTATGAGGACTAGTAACCCTAAGGTAGGATCGATTTAAAGAACTTGGTTGTACCTCTCTAGGCTTACTAACTTAGGAAGGAGCATTTCTTAGGGATTAGCAATCTTAAGTTAGGATTGATCTAAAGAACATGGTCGTACCTTTCTAGGTTCACTAACCTAAGCAGGAGCATCTCTCGGGAACTAACAACCCTAAGCTAGGATCAATCTAAATAACATGGTCGTGCTTCTCGTAGGCTCACTAATTTAGGTAGGAGTGTCTCTTGGAGACTAACAACCTTAAGTTAGGATCGATCTAAAAAACCTGATTGTGCTTTTTTAAGCTTACTAACTTAAGCAGGAGTGTCTCTTAAAGACTAGCAGCTTTAAGTTAAGATCGATCTAAAAAACCTGATCGTGCCTCTCTAGGCTTACTAACCTAACCAAGAGCATCTTTTGGGGACTAGCAACCCTAAGTTACGATTGATCTAAAGAACTTAATCATGCCCCTCTTAGGCTCACTAACCTAGGTGTGAGTATCTTTCGGGGACTAATAACCCTAAGTTGGGATCAATCTAAAAAACCTAGTTGTGCCTTTCTAGGCTCACCAACCTAAGCGGGAGCATCTCTCGGGAACTAGCAACCCTAAGTTGGGGTCGATCTAAATAACATGGTCATGCCTTTCTTAGGCTCACTAACTTAGGTAGGAGCGTCTCTTGGAGACTAGCAACCCTAAGTTGGGATCGATCTAAAGAACCTAATTGTGCTTTTTTAGGCTTACTAACCTATGCGGGAGTGTCTCTCGAGGACTAACAGTCCTAAGTTGGGATCGATCTAAAGAACCTAGTTGTATCTCTTTTAGGCTCACTAACTTAGATGGGAGTGTCTCTTGGGGACTAGCAACCCTAAGTTAGGATTATTCTAAAGAACCTGGTCATATCTTTCTTGGCATACTAAACTAAGCAAGAGTGTCTTTTAAGAACTAGTAACCCTAAGCTAGGATCAATCTAAAAAACCTGGTTGTGCCTCTTTAAGCTCACTACCTTAGGTGGGAACGTCTTTCGAAGACTAGCAACCTTAAGCTGGGATCAATTTGAAGAACCTGGTCATGCTTCTCTTAAGCTTACTAACCGAGGAGGAAGCATCTCTCATGGATTAACAACCTTAAGTTTGGACTTAATGTTGTGCCTTATGAAAATTGAAGAGGAGAAGTGCCCTATAGGCTGGCTAGAGAACTTCGAAGAAAAATAAAGCTAAGATTGTGCCTTTAAAGGTTAGTTAAACACTATGCAGAAGGTAAGTGCCTCATGGGCTGGCTAAAAGGAATTGATGAAGAGAAGTGTCTTGCAGGCTTGCTAAGAGAAACTTGATGAACAGAAGCGCCTTATGGACTCGCTAAAAGAAATTGGGCATCTTATGGGCTCACTAAAAGAACTTTGAAAAAAAGAAGTGCCCTATGGGCTTGTTAAAAGAACTTGGTGAACAAAAGGTCCTTATGGGCACATTAAAGGAAATTAAGGAACAAAAGCGCCTTTTGGGTTTGGTAAAGAAGAGAGTTGAATAGGTGGAATGTGGGATAGCCCTTTTAAGAGCTGGTTATAATTAAACTTGTTCGGAACACTACCCGATTTGACAAAAACCTTAACTATTGTGATTAACTTTTTTTTTAGAATGGATTGAAAACTTAGCCACTTAGGCTAAGATGGACTTGGAACAAAGATTCTTTTTATTATTATTACCGCTTTATTTTTTCAATTATTTTTTTCTTCTCTCTCTCTCTCTTTTCTTTTAAGTTTGCTAATAGGTAAAGAAGCCTTCCTTAATAATCACATGGGGTCTCTCATGTTCCCCCTAGCCTTGATGCCGAGATTTCCAATATCCTTTTTTTTTTAAGGAAAAGGTAACTCATGACTAGTTTAGTTGAAGAGGACTTCCTTGCAAACCCTCGATCTAGATTACACTCTTGGTTACAGTCCCAAAATTATAGTCCATTTTGCATGTGATACGCCTTGATCAATTAATTAGGTCCTTTTCGATTTATTATTATGAAATTAGGCTTTTGATCTAAAGGTTTCAAAAGGGATTGATGGAAAAGCCTATTTTGAAAGAAATGTTTTATTAATCCTGGGTGTACAAGTCGAAAGCCTTAAGAAAAATTAGAAATAAGCTTACCCCAGTTTCAAAAACAACTTTTATTAAGGCTAAATTACCTTTTAATATCAGAATAGCTTTTATTGTGTAAGAGTGGTATTGTGGGTAGGAAGGCTTGGTGTGATTCAACATAAGAGAGGCTTTAGAATGGATATAGAGCTTTTGGGTTTCTAAGCTTGAACTGTAATTTAGACCTTTGCACTTTTGGGGCTATTTGACTTTTGATTCGATTTAGTTGCCCTTGCTGGGATATGATATATCTCTTAGGGCTTTTGACTTTATACTTAGGCCTAATTTTCTAATCATTTTTCTTCATCTTTTTCTTTTCTTTTTCTTTTTTTTTTTTGTTATTATCACTTTGCTTAATTGTTCTCATGCTATTCTTTCTTTTCTTTTATCTACAAGAATGTTTGTCTCCACTGCTAAGTTTTTGCCTTTTAAGTGATTCAGGACCCTAAATTTATGGATTTCTAAAGCTTAGGTAAGGTAAGTATAAGCTTGAGGTGTTTAAAAATGGATATGGCTCTTTTTCATTTCAAAAGAAAAATAACTTATCAAAAATAAAAGTTGCTTTAGAATTTAATGTTACTGAAGTAAGCACAAACCAATTTTATCCTTCTCTCCTCATTAATGACCCTAACCTTCAAATTGCCCCATTATGGGGTGGTTTACGACAGGGTTTAAATTTGAAATTTCTTCATATCGGTCCCATAGGGTGAATGGTATCGGGGTATGTGCACCTATCAGTTTTAATATAACGGATGTGAGTCTGAGTCGATCCTTCAGAGACCTCGAGTACTAATATTAACCTTAGCTCTATTATCTAACCAGAAAATTGTAATGAGTTGAATTTTTTAAAAATATTAAAATTAACAAAATAACCTAATTATGAGACTTGATTAAGTAATTTAGAAAGCGATAAAATTAAGAACGACTTTAAGAAGGCAAATAATGTATTTAGGAATTATTTCCCCTACTGTTTAATGTGTGACCGCTTAAAATATATCCAATTCAATCTCTATTATTCTTGATCGGAGGGATTCACAATTAAAATTAACACCTTTCTCAAGCATATTAACCCTGATCCTAAATTATTTACTAAAATCTCTTCAATTGGTAATATACTTTAGAATTGCATTAATGTATAATGAATTACCACACAAAAAAACAACTTTCAAGAATAAACATGTATTTTATCTCTAAGTACACATGTAATTCTCTCCAATTATGTTAAGATCTCATTACACATGTGATTTCTCAATCATCATGCATAATATCATAGATTGATACTCTAGAAATATTAATTAACAACTAAATAACATAATTGAATCAAGAAAAGTAGAAACTTTATTGAAAATTGTCAATACATCTAATAGTCACATGAAACCCTAGGTTCCATAATCCTAAATATAAGAATTTTAAGCTATCATAATGAAACTAAAAACAAATTGCGATAAAATCAAGAAATAAAACATGAAAAAAACCCCTTTTGTTGATGAAAAATCTCTTCAATCTTGAAGTAGGGTGTTTCTTTCACCTTTTTTTTTCTCCTTCTCTTCAAGTTTCTTCTCTTTTGAATATCCAAAATTATGTGCGAAACCCTAGTATGTCCTTTTATAATATATTGTAAGGTTTCTTTTTTCGTCACCAGAAACAGCCTAGGACATAGTTGTGTCCCTAGGTTGTGTAACTTTCTGATCTTGGTACTTAAAATCTTCCTAGATTGATACAGCCTGGGGACACAGTGGTGTCTCATACTGTGTAACTTTCTAACCAAAATTCCTATTGTTTATGTAACTTCAAAACTTCAAAACTCATTCATTTGAACTCAGAATTGAGTGAAACTTGATTCCTTTTCTTCGTTTTCAATCCGAGAACACTTTCAAACCTTGAAATCAAAATTTTACTTAATTAAGTATCAATTTCTTTAAAGAAAACCAAAGATATAAGAGAAATACTATAAAATCACCATGTGAAATGTATTTAAAATAAGAGTTATCAACGAACAAGGGATGATTGTGTTTAGATTTTGAAAATGAATGCCTAACTTCATTTTAATCTGCGTATTACATTCAAAGTGAACTTGCTTTAAGGAATGAGCTCAAAGTATCCTCACCATTATGTCTCTCAACTCTCAAAGTGTTTTAAGTCAATGCATGGAAAATATTTTGCCTCTTTTCATTCTAAACTTTTTAAAAGTAAGTTATCAATTCCTTAAGTATAATTTATTTTCTCTAATAACGTTGCAATCATTCAATTGAAAAGGTAATTATATTATTCTAGCTATTATAGACTTTATTGAAAAACAACTTTCTTTACCCTTATCTTAACAAGCATTTAACTACTTAAAACAACTCATGAACTTATCAGAAGGCATTGGTAAGCTCAGAAGAAATGGAGCTTTAGGCAACTTAGTTGGACTACCTATGACTTGAAGAAGGAATGACTTGTTGTAGCTCTAGTTGAATGACTTTTATATCAATCAAGTTTTGAATTTTGTTCTTCAATCTCCAGTATTTTTCAGTAGAGTGCCCCTTCTAACCCATATGATAATCGCATCATGCTTCTAGGTTAAAGCTACGTGGTTTGTAATTCAGATTAGGGGCATCACAAGTTATAATCCTTGCTGCTTTCAAATGATGAAAGATTTGGGTAATTGAGATCTTCCATTGAGTGAATTGTCTTCTTTGAGTCCCTAGGGCTTACTTTTTCTCACCCCTCCTTGGCTTTTTAGGGCTTACTGACATTTGATCAGTATTGAACATCCGGTGTTGAAATCTTCTAAGTATAGGGCCTATTGCCATTTCTAGATCTGTAATGTTCTTTTATAACGTGGCTACCTTTTCTTCTAGTTTTGAGAGTCTCCTTTCCAAGATGAATCTTGGGATATTTGGAGAGTGGTGATCATTGGGAACAAGACTTGCCATTGTTAGGCCATTTGATGCATCATCCTTTCTAAGGAGGCAAGTTTATCATCAGCCATGTGAACTTGGTTGGAAGAATTCTTTACTAGTTAGCAACTTTTCTTTTCTTTTTTTTTTTTAAGTGAGAGAGAAAGATACATCTTTATTTTCTAGAAAATGAAAAAAATCCAAATAAAGAAGGTGATTTTTTTTTTTGTTTTTTAATTGCATTTCCTTAAGTGAGAGAGAATGAGTGGTTAGCTAAGTTCTATTAAAAGACTATCTACAAGGAAGAAAAGAACGAAGAATGATAGACTGAAGAAAAAAATTTTATTTTAGAAAGATCAAAGCATAGAGAGCAAAACAGAAGGGGGCCTAACAATTATTCTTAATGAAACTTAAAATTTATTTAATGCCCTTTAACTACATTTAAAGTTTCTAATTTAACTCTCACAGTTGGGTTTTAATCTTGTCCAGCATTTCTAAAGCCCAATTCATGTTCCTCTTGCTTTTTTCAACATGAGCTAACAAGGCCCTGTTAGAGGCTTCAGTACGCTTAGCCCTCTGCTTCTAGTAGGTAGCTTCAACTTGTAGTAACTACTCATCGATTCCTAAGGAATCTGCCAGTCTATTGACTCTTTGATTATTCTCTTGTTGGTTACCCACCATTCTTAGGTTTACATATTTCATGGACAAGAATCAGTCATTAATGCAGCAAAAGAAAGCACATGAAAATATGTAGATGTTAGGATTGTTTGGGTTAATACATTACTTTCTCAAGTTGCAACCTTACTATTATTTTCAAAAACTCGATTGCATTAAAACTCTTAAACGATTATTAGCGTTGCAATTTCTTAAGGGTATTGTATTAACTCAAGCTTGGAGGGGAGTATATGCAATTATGATAGGTTTTGAGAAGGTCTTTAAGTTTTGTGACCTCACTTATTAAAAAAACTTTCATTGGTCATGTTGAGCTTAAGTGAGGCGGCTTAATCAACCTTGAGCAGTAGTTACACCATAGCACTCGAAGCCTACACAATGGCCCCCCTCTTAAGGTCCTAAGATGGCCTGGGTCCGACCGCATCTACCTTGATGCAACAAATGACCCCCCTTATCTTAGTGCGTATGATAGTTAATAATAGATAAACAGAAGTTGAGAGTGATTTCTAAGGGAAATATAGGGAAAGAAGCCTTAGCTTTGTCTTTTCTTTTTCTTATTTATAACAACATCGCCTTATTAGCCACTTGCCAAACCCTGAAGAATGTATGCAAAAGGGTGGGTTCTAAAGTTCCTTAAACCTTGTGACCTCACATGTTTCTAAAAAACAATTCCTTGGTTACATAGAAGTTTAAGTAGGGGAGCTTAATTAGCCCCGAATGGTGGATGCCTTACTACGCCCAAAACTTACATAATGGCTCCCTGTCCTTAGGTGCTAAGATAACCTAAGTTTGACAGTATCTATCATGCATTCATGGTATAAGAAACAAATATCCCCTTCCCTCCGCCCCCTTCTAAATAGTTAAATACATAGAACTAAACTTGCAAAGATGTTAGTATAATTATGATAGAATTAAAGAATGAATAAGTAAATAAATTACACTAAGGTGATTTTTAGGAATTAATTTTAATTTTGGAAAGTTGAATAGTTAACTCTCTTGATGTCCATAGTGGAGTCACCAAGCTGTTGAGTTTGGTCAGCTTGGTTTTTCACCTCTCAGTTTTTTTTTTTTTTAATTAAGTCTTCTTTAAACCGACCAATATTAAATCCTTACCCATTTAATACTGACCATCGATTAGGGTTTAAAGAAAATTGGTCCTTTTATATTTTGAAAATGTTTTGGAGTTGCCACTCGACTAAAGTCGGAAAAAAGAGTTAAGTTATAACCAATTGGGTAGATTTGTTATAACTTAACCACTAGTCTTTCGATAAAAACTAATTTTTAAAAAGTAGTTTTTAAACAAGAGATTTGGATCTGGAGTTTATGATTTTTAAACTCTTAAGGGTGTCATTAATTTTTCAAATTTAACCTTAACCTTAAAAATCACCTTTTCAATTTTATAAAACAAAACTCAATTATTAATTACTCTAATTAGATAACTTAAGTAATCTAAACTAAAAAAAGATTTTTTTTTTTTAATTTTTACCATCGCTCATAAGTTCCTAAATATCCGCTATTCGAGATCAGACGTACATAGTTTTTTTTTTGTAAAACTTTAGCAGGTTAAGTTAATTTTAATTTAAAAATGTGTTAGATTTATGTTTTTAGTTCAATTTGATTTATTTAAGGAAATTTTTAAAAAAAAGGTTTTAAATTAGAATTTTTTTTTTGAAAGTTCTAAAAGGTCCTAACTTAAAAAAATCCCATTATTTTTTTATGAATTTTGGAAAACCTGATTTTTCTAAGTGTTAAAAAACAATTAACTTATTTCCTTATTTTTATTTTTATTTATATTATCTTATTTATTATTTATTATTCTATTTATTTTTATTTTTATTAAACTAAAAAATAAATAATTAAATGAGCTACTTTTTCTTTTTCATTTTCTCTTTCTTCCTTTTTCTTTTTCTTTTTCTCTTTTTTCTTTATTATGATTTACATGTAGATAAATAAATTTTAAAATATTACAAAATTGAAAACTAAATGAAAGAGTACAAATGAAATAGGTCAAGTCGGATAGTAAAGCAGAGTACATGAGTTGGTTCTAGGCATAAACCCAGGTCGAGTTGGTTTGGATTTGGAGTTCGGGTCAGCTTTCCTGCTATCCTTCAACGATAGTGTGTAGGGTGGATTCAAGCTGATCTAGTAGCCAAAATGAGTGGGGGGAAGGGGATTTATGTGTTTTCTATTAGAGTTATAGGGGGCAATACAGACACCACGGCTTGGGATAGCGGTTTGGTGGGTTTTCAAGATGGTGATGGTCGGTGGTCTTGGGTATTGATTCATATGGTAGTAGCTGGGGGTAAAGAAGATGTATTGGTAAGGGTTTTAGGTGGCGAGGAGTTTGGCCGTATGGTTAGTTTAGGCTTAGGGTGGTGGTTCATGGGTGAGTAGCTATGGTGGCTAAGTTTTGATGGTAAGTGTTTGGTAGTTGTGGCTATAGGGTATGGGCAAGAGTAGTAAGGGTCGGGTTGGAAAGCTTGAGCTATGGAGAGTTTTCCTAGGGTGGTGGTATGGCTCGAAATTGAGTGGAAAGAAAGAGCTAAAGAGAGAGAAAGGGTTCGGTAGAGAGAGGAGGAAGTGTTAGGGGGAGAGGGAGAGAGAGAGAGAGAGAGCTTGTGATTTGTTCCTCCTCATTGTCCTTGTGTATTTCACGAACAAGCCTATTTATACAATAAATCAACCTAGAAAATATGGGAACTTGAAATCAGATTTGAATGAAGACATTCGGATTTTCGATTTTTTTTTCTACTTTTTAGAGCTCAATTTGAATGTGTTTTTAATCGAATCTGGACATGCTCTTTGATTCTAGTTGAAGTAGGCCATGTAAAGGATGAAATTAAACCATTAATTGATGTGTTTAAGCAAGGAAAACGTAGAAAATCTAGGGCCAAAGTGAAGGGGTCGGGTCTATTCTTGGCTAGGAAAGAGGAGGAAATCAAGGGAAAGGGAAAGAAATAAAAGGGGTAGAGAGAGAAAAGTAGCTGATGTGGCGTTGACGTGGTGGCACATCAGCCACTTCATCCAATGGTCATGTGCCACGTATCATCATGTAATGTGTAGTAACTGACGTAGCATGCCATGTATTGCCACGTTAGCATCAACCAATCCGATGCTATTACCTGCCAGGATACGTAGCACAGTAAGATCCTAATACGTTGCAGTTCCTAACGTAGTAGTATGTTAGTTACCAAGAAATAAAAAGGCTTTCATGCCTTTGCTAAGTTTTGAACCCCTAACCTCCAAGTTTAACACAATGCCAAGTCTATATGCTTATCTGTTAAGCCGTTAGCCTATGCCTTATTTATATGTGTAACTAAATTGCACATATAAACAAGGTCAACTTAGGTTAGATTCAAATTTAAGCTTAAGCCTAACAGTCCTAATCCTAAATTTATTAAAATCTATTATATTATTATTTTTCTAAATTCAATAAATCTTCTTTTTTTTTTCAAAATTTTCATGAATTTTCAATTTTCTAAAGAAAAATTTCTTATCTTTTTATTTTTTCTAAATTTCATAATTTTTATGCTTTTTATGTACAAAAACATAGTAAGTTATGATTGAGTTTACTGTTCATTGGTGTAGTGTTATGCTTGTGGATTAATTGGGCATTTGTGTAGAAGGGTGTGAGTGTTGTTTAGTTTATTGAAATAAAGATAATAGGTAGAAACAGATTTGTACCAGATACTTTTTTGCAAAATACTTTTACTTGGCTTCAAAAGTTGAGAGAAAGAGGTCGAATTGTTGATAATATTTTCAAGAATTCTAGATACTCATGATTAGCTATAAAGTGGATGAGCTATTAGCTCGAACAATGTCTAGGTTTCTCACTAGATTAAGAGGTGACATCTGAGATGTTGTAGAGCTTCAACGATTCACCAAGTTGGATGGGGTTGTAAGGGTATCCTAATAAGTAGAAAGGAAGAGGAGGAATAGGTCGAGCTGACCTTCAATGGGCCAACCATTACAACCAAGCTAACCCCTTCAAGGAAGTGTCCGAGCTTAACAAAGAGCCGAGTTGAGTATACGAATAGATGTTGGAGTTGAATAAAAGAGCTAATCAACTGATGGTGAAGTGACATCAATAACTTCCGAGAAGGGACAAAGATTTGAGAGGAAGATGAGCTAGATCAAGTGCTTTAAGTGCTAAGGTTTTAGGTACAAGGCTACTTAGTGTCTGAACCAACAGACTATGATTATTAAAGGAGATGTCCCCAAGCTCGAAGTGGATAGTACTGATAAGGAACTCGAGAGGAGATTATCCTCAAGAAGGGAACTGCTTAAGGGAATGAATTGTTTGAGGAAGATGTGTTTGCCAAGGATTCAGATAAGCTAACCTTAGTTTTCTAACGTATAATGAGTATAGAAACATCTGTTGAGGAGGAGTAGAGAGAGAAATTGTTCCATAATACTTGCAAGGTGAATGTGCAGGTTTGTGTGCTCATAGTAGATATTAGAAGCTACATCAATGTGACCTCTGCTGACTTGATTAAGAAGTTCAAGTTGCTGACTACTATATACCTGAAGCCGTATAAGTTGCATTGGTTAAATGAGACGGGAGCATTGCATGTCACCTAATAAGTCTTACTATAGATTCCTAATGGAAATTATTTTGATGAAATTCTCTATGATGTGTTATCTATGTACACAGCTCATGTGTTGCTACGCCAACCATAGCTTTTTAACTGAAGAGTTATGTATGATGGATTCAAAAACACCTATGTGTTTGAGAAAGATAGGAGGAAGATTACATTGAACCTTATGATGCTAAGTAAATTAGTAAGCTACAAGCTAAAGCTTGAAGATCTAAGAAGACTTTGATTCTAAGTAAAGCTGAGCTATAAAAAGTTATAAGCACCGACGTGCTAACCTTTATGTTGGATAAATGACTACTAGATTTAGAGCAAATTGAGCTACCCTTAAGGGGAGAGAGCTATTGAATGAATATGCTGAGCTGTTTCTCAAATAGTTGCCCGAGGGATTACCCCCTTTTCAAGGAATTGAGATTTGCATTGACTTAATATCTGGTGCTGCCTTATTGAACAAGGTAACTTATCGAATGAATCTCGAACAAGCTACTAAGCTCCAAAGACAAGTCAATGAATTTCTAGAAAAGGGATATGTGTTGGAGAGCCTTAGCCTCTATGCTGTACTGGTTCTCCTTGTGTTGAAAAAGAATGGAACATGGCACATGTGTATCAATAGCAAAGTCGTAAACAAGATCACGATTAAGTACATATATCCTATCCCTAGATTAGATAACATGTTGGATGAATTGAGTAGAGCTAAGTTCGTTAATAAAATTGATCTAAATTTTGGCTACTGTTAGATCTGGATGAGGGTAGGAAATGAGTGGAAAACTGCATTCAAAAATTAGAATGGACTTTATAAGTGGATGATTACACCTTTTGGCTGTCAAATGCCCTGAACACCTTCATAAGACTAATGAACCATGAGTTAAGGAGTCTTATTGGGAGATGTGTTGTGGTGTATTTTGACAACATCCTTATATGTAGTGCCAACCGACCAAGTTACTAAGTACATCTCTGCATTGTGCTAAATTTATTCGAAGATGAGAGGTAATTCAGTAATTTAAAGAAGTGTTACTTTTACTAGGAGGAAATGGTATTTCTGTGTTATATAGTTATTAGAGGACGCTTGTAAGTAGATGATGAGAAGATCCAAGCTATTGTCGAGTGGTTGACCCCAACCATTTATGCCGAGGTGAGAAGTTTCTATGGATTGGTATTCTTTTATTAAAGATTCATTAGAAATTTAAGTACCATTGTTGAACCCCTTACCAAGCTGATGAAGAAGAACATTGAGTTCAAGTGGAGAGAAGTTTTGTTGAAGTAAAGGTAAGATTAACTTCTACACCTATACTAGCCTTGCTTGACTTTAAGAAGATTTCTGAGTTGCAATGTGATGCGCCTAGCATTTGTATGGGTGCTGTCTTAATGTAGAAAGGCTGAACAATTGTTTACTATAGTGAGAAGCTTAGAAGACCTCAATTGAACTACTTCATATGTAATAAAGAACTCTTAGCTCTTATTCGAACACTTCAAGTATGACAACATTATCTATTGTTGAGAGAGTTTGCCATCTATATGGATCATGAATCTTTGTGGTACCTTAAAAGTCAAACTAAGCTAATAAAGCAGCTCATACAATAGGTTGAATTCCTAGAAGGATTCAGCTTTATTATTAAGTACAAACAAGGCAAGAACAACATCATTGCCGATGCTCTATCGAGAAGACATGTTCTCTTAACTGAACTAAAGACCAAACTATTAAGGTTTATGAGCTTCAAAGATCAATATCCTAAGGAGCCCCATTTTGGTCTTATATTTGGGCGTTGTGCTAATGGAAGAACAGTAGATGAGTACTATGTGGAGGATGGTTATCTATTTTAAGGTAACAAGTTGTATGTGTCGACCAGTTTAATAAAAGAGCTATTGATGAGAGAAGCCTATAGTGGAGGACTCTCCAATCATTTTGGAGAGAAAAGAACGTATGAGTTATTGAGTAGAAGGTTCTTTTGGCCGAAAATGAGACGAGATGTGTACCGAGTTATTGAGGACTATACTACTTGTAAAAGGGCCAAATGTTGAGCCAAGCAAGAGAACACAATGCCTTTACTTGTCCTAAACCCAACTTTAGACTGAGTTGAGCATAGACTTCATTTTCAAATTACCATGATGGACTTCATGCTCTAAAACCAATGATGCTTTGACTATTGCTTATCTCATTTTATAGGAAATTGTTCGGTTACACGGTATGCCAAGAAGTATAGTCTCAAAGAGTTATCTAAAGTTTTGAGCCATTTCTAAAGGACTTTGAGACTGAATTAATGTTTTACACCTTCTATCACCCCCATATTGAATGGCAAACAAAGGTAGTCAATTATACTTTAGGATCATTGCTTTAAGCTACAGTAGGGAAGAACTTAGCCAATTAGGATGAATGTTTGCTTGTAGTGAAATTTACTTACAATTGTACTATACATGACACTACTAAGTAGACATCCTTTGAAGTCGTATATAGCTTTAATCTTGAGCTACTCTATGATTACACTCCTATGTCCATGTCCGAATAAGAAGACCTTAATGTAAGAGCTTAAGTACGATTTCTACAGTTGAAATACGAGAAAGTCACTCGGTAGATTTACCAAGTTGCTAAGAAAAATATGAGAAAGGAGTAAATGAAGGAAGTCTACACAATTTTAGGCCCGAGATTTAGTGTTGCTATGCTTGAGTAAAGAGAGGTTCCCGAGCAAAAGAAAGAATGAGTTATTTGCTCAAGATGAAGGTCCCTTCAAAATACTCTAATGGATTAAAGATAATGCCTACAAACTAGAACTACACAAAGATTATGAAGTCTTTGATGCCCTCAATATTGCTGACCTTATGCCTTATCACCTTGAAGGAGAATCAAATGAAGACTAGTTGGATTAGATCCTAAATCCAAATCAACCATGAGGGGATGATAGGAATTGGACTACCAAACCCTTGACTCGAACTCGAAGCCTTGAGGTGTTAAAGTGATAAATTCTCCTACTTTAGCCAACTCCTACCAAGGCTAAACTAATCCTCATTACCGACCAACTCCTTATGCAGAGCTAAGTAACTACACATTTCTTGATAGTTAAGTGTCGACTAGTCGTATGCTCTATTGATAACCTAACCCCTCACATGCCAGCTTGGCCATGACCAATCTAAGTCCTATTCAGCAACACTGGTGCCAACGAAACAGAAAGCTCTAACACACTTCCATAACTACATTTTCTCAAAAGAATCTCTAGGTCTATTTGGTACCTTTACTCAATAAATACCAATCTTGGCCTACCATTTGCCTATTTCTATTAGAAGCACCTCCAAAAAGTTACTGCTCCCACGTATCTGGTCCTATATGAAAAGGATTCTATTGCATTAACTACTGTTTTCTTTAAGTTTTCATTTATACCCTTTTGTATTTCCTTGTATATTACTTCTTTTGGGCATTACCTTTTTATCCTTTTTCATTTTAGGAAAGTTACACTAGTTTTTGTGTATAAATACCTACTATACATGTAGTTGCAAAGATCATCATGTCTCATATTATTAAATATACTCTACTCCTTTGTATGAACATTACTCTCATAGATTGTTTACTTGTTTAGTCTTATCATAACCTTTAAGCAAGGCTAGGTGGTAAGTACCCTTGTCGAACCATTTCATGCGTCATATTGAGTTGTATAGTAAGTCCTTAGAGGTTTCTTGATGCATTATAACTTTAGAGTTATTTGTGAGTTTGCTTGTTTTACTTTTTTCTTTTGTGCATTTTCTACCTTGTTTTTCAAGCTTTCTACAAGCTTGGACCTACTCTAATATGTTCGCCTTTGTTAACTTTTGGCATGGCGTATCACTCTTACATTAATAACACCATATTAGTAAGTCACTCATTAATCTAAGTTTTCCTCCATTTTCATTTACCGTCTCTCATTCTACCACTCCAACAATGTCTCCTATCGGTGTTACTAATGTTGTCTCCATCAAATTCTTGTCTGATAATTATCAAGTCTAGTTATCTCTTATGACATTTTTTCTTATATTAATGGATCTATATCGATGTGTTGATGGTACTATCATTGCACTGCTCATAGAATTCTCACCTAATCCTTGAGGACCTTCTATAGCAAATCCGGGATACTTGTATTGGCTTTATATTAACTATTTGGTTTGACCATCACTCCTTACTACTATATCCAATGAGCTCTTATTGGAAGTATATGATATTCCTATTACATATTACATTTGCTTAGCTCTTTCCTGTATTTTTTTGGAAAATTTTATGGGTTAGGAAATGAAATGAAAGCAATGGTTGCTTAACCTTTAGTCCACACTAAATATAATGCTATGGTTTAAGTTGAGCACTATAAAGTTGGACTTACTACCTAAGGCTTTTCTTAGAGAGAAGGAATTCACTATGATGAAATCTTTAGTCTTATTGTCAAATGCACCACCATCTCACATGTAGGTTCATCTTCGTGGGAAATCCATCAACTTGATGTTAAAAATACTTCTCTTTACGACCATCTTAATGAAACAGTGTTCTTGAAACACCCCCCTAGTTTTGTTTACACTCGTTAACTACATTATGCATGCAAGTTCCAAAAGCCTTTAATCTTAAATAGGCTCCTTAAGCCTAGTTTTATTGGTTCAGTGCCTTTCCTTTAGATAAAGGGTTTTCCTAAAGTAAAGTTGACTCATCCATGTTTATGTACTCTAAAGGGTCTATCATTCTCGTCATTTTCCTATACATTAATGACATCATTCTTACTGTTAATAACTCTTCTCACCTAGCCTATCACGTTTCTTTTCTCTCACTAGTTTGCTATGAAGTATCTTAAGCTTCTACATTTTTTCTTAGGTACTTAAGCTACCTACAACCATAAGAACTATTCTCGAGTCAATCTCACTTGATTTTTTTTATCTCTTTTGATGTGCTTAAGAGCTCAGTAATCACTAGGGCTTACCGTAGGGAGTAGTAGCTACATGGGTCCTTCGAGATATTGAACAAAATAAGGATAAAAGGGTCAATAAATATAGTAGCTTACATGAAGTTGCTTAGAAGATATGACGCACCAAATATCACAACACGACTTAACGCTTAGCTTAATATGACTCATATGTTAATGTTAAGGCCTATTCGCCACTAATCTTAAGCTATTCGGTAAGATTAGATAAGAGTATAGGAGAAAGTATACTCGAAGAGGCATATCTCACAAGAACAAAAATATTCATTAAGTGTAAGGTATATGATGATTATAGCTACAGTAAAAGGACTATTGACTATTTATATTAAGTCCTTTGAGGCAACAATACAAATAAAGAAAATTACCTAAAAGATAATGCAGAAAGAGATTCCTCATATATGCGAAAAGGGGAAAATATGACAAATGATGAAAAGGAATATAGTACAAATATTAGAAAAGTAACGGATAGGTGGCAACTTGCCATGGGCTCATATTAGGGAATCTTAGGGCATAGTGATTGAGTTGTATTGAAGTGGTGGCTGCTGTTGATGAATGGTACCTAGAGTTGCCAAGACAAATAAAGGACAATGCTATACATTAGGCTAAATGAGTATAGCTCAATATATAGTGGCTTGTTCTTGGCATTCAATAGGTCGGCCTCAATACTTAAGGGGTTGGCGACTAGACAAAGGTTAAAGCAAAGTAAGGTACGTCCAAGTTAGGTACTTAAGGAGTTCACTCATAACTCTTCCATATACAAGAGCTCGTTCTTGGTAAATTGACATACGACTATCCTCCTTACTAATGATTGTAAGCCTCGGAGATGGGCATAAGTGAGGGGTCAACTTGAAAGCAAAATTGTGTAACGAGGATTCATCAAGGGCCTTAGTGAACAAGTTCGCAATTTAAGCATGAGAAGGTATATAAACAATTTGCAAGAAGCCACTTGTAACAAGATCTTTAGTAAAATGAATATCAACATCGATATGCTTGGTTCGAGGATGGAAGTAAGGGTTTTGTGCAATTAATTGTGCTGAGCAATTATCTGTAAAAAGTGTAATAGGAAGAGAAACATCCAAGTGAAAATCCTTCATCTAATAAGATAGCTACAATAATTCTTTCATTGAAGATGTCATGCTTTGATATTCTACTTTAGTAGAAGGTGTAGAAACAGTAGGATGCTTCTTAGTTTTCCAAGAGATAAGAGATGATCCAAGATACATGCAAAAGCTAGAAAGTGATTTCCGATCAGCACTAAAACCCTAATCTGCATTTGTATATCCCAACATAATAGGAGCCAAAGAAGAGGAATAAAAGAGACCATGATCAAAAGTACCCTTTAAGTATTTTAAGACATGAATTGATGCTTAATAGTGAGAAGTCCTTGGAGAAGCCATAAATTGACTAAGCTACTGGACTTTGTAAGAAATATCTGATTGTGTAATTGTTAGATATAATAGCCACCCAACAATCCATTTATATGAAGAAGGATCAAAGAGAATGTCCCTTGTAACATGATTAAGTTGTAAGCCAAGTACAAAAGGCACCTTGGTTCGTTTTGTAGCACTTAAAACAACATCCTTAAGAATATCAAGAAAAAATTTTCTCAAATTAATCATGTAACTTGCATTTGTTTTACATACTTCAATCCTTAGGAAAAAAATGAACATCACCCAAATCTTTGATTGTAAAAGCTGCATCAAGAGACCTTTTAACATCATTGATTGCATCAAGAGAAGTTCCTGCTGCTAACACATCATCGACATATACAATAATAGCGAGAAATTTATCACCACGCTTTCTAGTAAAAAGAGAGTAATCATTTTTCGATTGAATAAAACCAAGTGAAGAAATAAAAGTACTAAACTCTCAATTCTACTATTGAGAGGCCTACTTTAACCCTTACAAAGAACGTACCAATTTGCAAACATAACCTAGAGGAATAACCATAAGGTGGTTCCATATAAATCTTTTCATCCAAATATCTGTGAAGAATGGCATTGTTAACATCTAATTGATGCACATGCCATTTCTAGATAGTGGAAATAGCTAACAACATCCTCATAGTGGTGAGTTTAGCCATGGGGGAAAAGGTGTTGACAAAATCAACACCTTCAATCTAATTATACCCTTTAGCAATTGGCCTTGCCTTAAACTGCTCTATAGACACATTCTGTTTGTATTTTACCTTATATACCCACTTATACTCTATTGGCCTTTTACCTAAAGGCAATGGAACCACTTCCTAAGTATGATTAACCTCTAATGCCAATAACTACTTGTTGATAGCATCAATCCATTGCGAATCATTCTTTGCTTGATGAAAAGTAGAGGGTTCATGAACAGCTAAAACTTGAGCAAGAGATACAACATAATCTTTAGGATAGTGATTGAGAATGTTAGTATTTAAAAGGTAATATAAAGGTATGGAACTACTTACTTAAGTTGAAGTGCCATGGTGGACATTATAAACAAAATCATGGAGCTAAGAAGGAGTTTTTTAAATACGGTCAGACCTTTAGAGAACAAGTGGTGGAGAATGTGCTTTAAAAGGATTAGTAGTAAGTGGAAAGGGAACAACATTAGGAGAATCAAGTCGAACAGATTTAGGAGAATGATGTGTGTTTGAAGAAGATGAAGTTGGCATTTGCTGCTCATCATCAGATGATACAAGAATATTAGAAAGGAAAATCAATGATTTTGTCTTTGTTACTTGGAAAGGAAATACACTCTCAATAAGTACAACATTCCTACTAACAAAAATTTTGTGATTTATCAAATCATATACTTTGTAACCCTCTTAAATGGATGAGTACCCTAGAAAAACATAGCATCAACCTTTAGCATTCATCATCAATGGACCTATCAACTATTGTTGCATAACAAGGATAACCTATAGTCTTTAGATCTGAATATTGAGGGGCTTTATGAAACAATATCTCATATGGACTTTTTCAATCCATTCTTTTGATGGGCATTCTCAGGAGATTGTAAGACCCTATGGTTAAGTATCCTACATGAATTGTAGGATGCTATGGTACTATTTTATAAGGCTATGGTTGTGAACACTTTATCAACATAAGTTTGAAACTTTTGGATTAAGTGGTAAAAATCAACCCATCGGTGTTTATTGGTTTAGCTATTCACTACTTTTGACCTAGGGTGTTACAAATGGTATCACAGTAAATCTCCTGCCAATAAGTGGATGATTCTAGTTTAGCTCAAGTTTAGAGAAGAGATTCAAGGAATGTAGGAAGTGTTAATAGGGTACAACTCCTTGCATGCTTTCAAGATGACCTATAGATAGTGGATGGCTCAAATTGTACATCGAAAAGGATGAAATATCTGGGCTCAATTATAACATCTCGTGATGAGGACTTCGTGTATTTAAGGGAGGGAGATTGTGAGACCCTATGGTTAAGTGTTCTATATGGATTGTGGAAAGTTGTATTACTGGTTTATAACATGATAGTTGTGAATACCTTATCAGTACAAGCTTGAAACTTTGGGCTAAGTGGTTGAAATGGGCTCATCAGTGTTTATTGGCTTGGCTATTAACTACTTTTGGCTTAAGGCATTAGAAATTTATAAGACTTATAGTAGCTAATACACATTCTTACCAAAAACTTTTAGGTAAATTTGCATAAATTCTAATAGAATGAGCAGTTTTAAGAAAATGCCTATGCTTACGCTCAACAACTCCATTTTGTTGAGGTGTGTAGTTGGTGGTTCTTTGATGAATGATCCCTGTAGATGAAAATAATTGTTGACACTCATGTATAATAAATTCACTCCTACTATCACTTCGTACATATTTAGGAGTAATACAAAAATGGTTGTGAACATAAGCAAGAAAAGAAGTGAGGTATGTTAGTGTTTGGTGTTTGTTTTAAAGGAGATATGTCCATGTACTTTGACTCTTATCATCAACAATGGTAAGGAAAAATTTGGCTCCTGAAATTGATGTAACACGATATGGTCCCCATAAGTTAACATGCAATAACTTAAAAGCATTCATAGCAACTATTGTACTTAAAGGAAATGGTAATCTATGAGATTTTACCAAGCAACATGAGTCACAAACTAATGTATTGTCTATAGAAACATTATAACTAGGAATGTGTTTCATCTTGGATAAAGATACATGTTCCAAATGATTATGCAAAAGCTCCAAAGAACTTTTATTAGATACATGAGAACCAACACTATAAGAAGGAATAGAAGCAACATCAGGTTCATGAAAAGACTACGGTTTTAGAGTATAAGGTCTACCTAAGGCATCAGTTACAGCAAGTATCTTTTTAGTGCTCGGGTCTTGAAAGAAACAATTTGTAACAGAGAATATAACAATAAGGTTAGAGTCCACAAGTAAATGTTTATTGACAAAAGATTAAACCTAAAATCTGGCACAAAGAACACATTGTTTAACACAAATTGATGAAGAAAGTGTTTGTTTTTGGTGTAAAATATATGCAAAGGGAGTCATGTGTGCTGAAGCTCCCATATCAACTATCGACTTATCCTTTATGTTATCAACATGGTAAGAAGATGCAACAATAGAATTTAAGTATATCATCTGACCTATAAAATTAGCATAGTATTGAACCACCACATCTTCAACATTAGTTCCTTTAAGCATCTGTATGACTTCCCCACAAACTCGTGCAACTAAGTCCTTATCACCTGCAAACTTATTCTTTGCACTATACATAACAATATTAGCATCAAGAGTTATCTTAAGTTGTTTTTGTACATGAGTGGCCATCTTAAGATTCTTCTTTTCTTTATTTCCTTTAAACCAATCCGACTATCCAACTAGTTTAAAGTGGTTTTCTATTTTATGGCTTGTTTGGTTGCAATGAGAACATACAATCTTCTATCCCAACCTAAACTTCTTATCCCTTTTATTTAAAGTTTGTTGTGGAACTTTAATAGTATAGGCTACACTTCCATCATTCATAATAAACATCCCAGAAAAATGCTTTTGCTATTCAACCTGGTGTATGAGATAATAAGCTTTGTTTATTGAAGGTAAAGGATATAGAGACAACAAATGACTTCTAACACTGTCTTAGGATTCATTTAATCCCACAAGAAATTGCATTAAATGATTCCTATTTTCAATATTTGCAATTATTCTAGGTAAATCACAAACACAATTAACTAAAATTCCACAATCACATTGCGACATCCCATAAACAAAACTTGTCTACAGGTTT
Source organism: Lumnitzera racemosa (assembly GCA_024138005.1). NCBI lineage: Eukaryota > Viridiplantae > Streptophyta > Magnoliopsida > Myrtales > Combretaceae > Lumnitzera > Lumnitzera racemosa. The sequence goes on along the minus strand of JAMXBC010000002.1, from coordinate 86,829,039 downwards.
TGAAAAAAAATCAATCAATAAACCCTATCTTACACTTAGTAACTAGGTAAGTTTTACCGCACAACTACATCCTAAGTAATTTATGCCATTGAATACAATTCCAGTAATAATAGATCCAGGATTGTCCGCACTTAACAAATACATCGGATCACTACTTATTAAATCCACATTTGATCCAGAAAGAACAATATTCGTCTTCAAAAGGAAATTGCAGAAAACAAGAAAAACTAATGATTTTTAATGAAGATGAAACAATAAGAAAGAGTTTACCATTAATTAGATTTGCTTTGATACCATAATAAGCTTTATAGTTTGTATTGTGGTATAAATGCCAAAACAAAGAAAGGAAAGGTTCACAAATGAAGAAAATGAAATACTGTGTTATGTATTATTAGTTATAGATGATATTTATACAAATGAGAAAAAAACTCATAGGTGTTGATGTGCACATGGAAAATATAAATAACAAACTAAACTTACTAACTAAGTATGTAATATCAATAACTAACATCAATTGCTATATATAGGATAGTCATCAGATTTGAATCAAAATTTTTTTCTTTTGCTTTTTAAGTGTGATGGTTAGCATACCTACACCTTAGGTGAGTCATGCCACCTATCAACAAAGGTAAGGAGTCACACATCACCATGGAAAGGAATCTCGTAAGTTGTAGCTAGCCATTCTCTAATGCTCTAATAAATTGGATTTTTTTTTTTTAGGTTTTCCATTTTTTAATATTTGTAACTTGTTATTTTTATTATAATATATATTATGATATATTTGATATTATTATTATTATACTAAACTAATTATTATAGAGTAATTAGAAATTGACACATATTAAGGGTAGGCAAAATGTTTAATAGACTTGACAAAATTTGTCTTTTGGAGAACTTAAAAACTATTGAGAACACAAATATATAAAAGAATTTTTAATGGTTCAAATAGAAAAATGGATAAATTTTGAGGATTGATTTTATTTTTTATTTTTTGGTAAAATTAAAAAAAAACAACTAACGGTAAACATTTCAGCTTTTACGGGTTATCCTTGGCTTCAATAAGAGCGCGTTTAAAGGTTTTTTTTTTAATTTCTTTTCACTTATTTTAATATCTTAATTTGAATTTTGAAAGAAAGAAATAACATAACAAAAAAAACAATAAAAGCGATCAATATGTTACTATTTCAATGAAGAGAAAAACTCAATATGAGCAAGTAGTGCTTATTTAAATCAATAGACTATTAATATTAATCTAAACATATCTTTATCATCAGATAAAAGAACTATTAGAAGATAAAATAAGAAATAAAGGATAAAAATAAGTACATTCGAAATTTGGTTGAAATCTTAGTATAGCAAACGATAGAGGGTAGTTATCGTTATATAACAAAAATGAACTGCATTGTTATTACTAAACACTCATATTCCGCCATCACAGACAACCCCAACTCGAAAATTTTTATGATCAAGATCTTTAGGTGAGTTCCCTCTCCTCACTTCTGAGATGAATCTATCATCTTAGTTTACTGAATTGATCGATTTTACCCTGTTTTCTGTTGACGAAAAATGACTGGAAAAAAAAAAAAATCAAGTGGACCATGGTGACATAATCTTTTTGACCAATTAGCACGGATAATTAAGCAGCTCGGGAGGGATTCGCAGTGTTCCATACTCGGTAGTATTTTATTGATTTACTGATCTCGAAATTTTATTATTCTAGGTTGTCTTTTCCCCTGTACTTATTAATGTTTGATTGCTTTTCAGTTTAAATCATAAATTTTCTTTCATTTTTAAACATTTTATAGATTTTATATTTTAGTCAATCCATAATAGCCATTCAAAATTCCGTCAGGGTTTGATACTTTTCATCTCTTAATGGGTGTAGAGAAATTAACTCAACAAAATATTACTGTCAGATTATTTAATAAAATAAAATATGAAGGAAAAGAAAAAGAAAAGAAAACCCTAATATAGCCACAATAGCTGATTTCACCGACAGCCAGCCTAACACAGTTTTGATAACAGTGGTGGATGTGGAACCAAATCAACAGTAGTAAGTGGTCACCTACTTCTACTAGTAGGTAAGTCGGTGTGCAATGGTGGGGCATCCAAGTAGTTTTTTTTTTTTTTTTTTTTCCTTTTTCCCACATTCTTTTACGATTTTTCTAATTTTCATTATTCTAATATAAAATTTTGGTAAATTACTTATCATGAGTCAATCTTAACAAAATTCTTAATAGAGGTAACGAAACAATTCATGAAGTATTTTCAAGACTTTGACGATTATGCATGTCATAAATGAAAAACGGTAAAAAACTTTATTAAGAATTATGTGTTTAATAAAGATTAAGTAATTTGTTCTTATATTGTTTAAATGATAAAATCTAAAAAATATTATTAATTCCTTTTAAATTCTCAATAAAATTTCTCACAGTTTACAGTTATTCTATAGTACCGATACTTACTATATAGAGTGGTTTTTTTTTTTTTAATTTCTTTTTTGTACTCATTTAAGTTGGCGGGAGTTAATTAGTTAATTAGTTATCGCCTGACCCTTCACCGCACGGAAATAAATTAAAGATGAAGTGCAAAATCTTCTTTAGATGAAACCAATGGGCAATAAAATATGCAACTTAATTAGGTTTTTTCTAATCTCGATTAGTCCACAGATTCCTAATCTTGGAGGCGTGTATATTCTGCGTGTGTGTGTATCTGTTGCTTTACTCAATCGACAGGGCACATGCAGTCTTCGAACAAATTAACTATTGGAAGCTACAAGATGGTTATAGAAGGAACTCACCTGACGATGTATTTGTCGGTCATAAATAGTAATAAACTTAAAATGTCTCGTACAAGAAGATAGTGACTGTAACAACTGGGCAGATTCAACTTGATTTGAAAACGAGACGGATGAAATACGGTTTTGTGGAGACCTAGCCGCCGACTACCTCAGTAGCAGCCGGGAATTAAATCTATCTGTTAGAATTGCAAACGAGCCATCTCGAGTCCATTTGAGTTAATAAAGTTTTGAACCTGGTTCAAGCTTTTGTCAGACTTGTACAATTCACACTCGATTTCAAAATCGATCTAAGTTTATAATTTAAAAACTTGAACTTGAATTAAGGTGATTCCCAATAAATTCAAACTTGACTTAATTAAGTTTGTGTTTATTTGATAATTATAATAAAAATTATTAATTTAATAAAAATAATACTGATATAAAATTGAACTCGAACTCAACTAATAATTAAGTTTAGATTTGAATTCAATCAAGTTTATGAGTTAATTGAATTAAATATCGTAAATCTCAAAATTGACTGATAGACTACTTAAATAGTTTGAACTAAAGCTTGACTAATTATGGTAAATTCGCAAGTGAACTCAAGCAGCATGTAAGTAAGATTATCTCAATTATACTTTTTATTTGGATACTTTCTATCTAATAAAAAGTAGCTTGATCAGCAGTTTTCTTCCATAATGTTGACATCTTTAGTTTTAATTTATATTAAATCCAACCCCTTAATTTTTTTCATTTTAAAATGTTCTTTTGGATAACTTCCTTTAATTAATATATATATATATGTGTGTACACGCGTTTTTTTGGAATTACCATCATTCGAAATGGGAAGGGGGTAAAAAAAAAAAAAAGAAAAAAGAAAGCGAGATTCGGGACATGGAGGCTTTAGAAATTTAAAATCTAAAAGAGGTTATCAAGTACAATTTTCTAAATAAAGAAGAGGTTAAATTATTTTCTTTAAAACTTTAATTGACATGATAAAGATAGAGAAACGAAAATTAAAGGATAAGGGGGGAAAAATTACTTTATTTTTGGTGCCTGTCTTCTTTCAATGAAACTGCTATTTGAGATCATGCCTTGTATAATATATCCCTAAAGCACGTGAAGATCACTAAATATACTATTACATTACCATAAACATAAAATTCACTAGTGATGCCAATATCACTAAAACATATAAAAATCACTAAACATGCTATTGTATTGCTAAAACATATAATATATGTATTATTATTTAATAACATATTAAGTCTAATTCAATCATTTGGATACTTGATGGACAAACTAGATTAAAGGCTACATAGATATAAATAGTTCTTCTTCCAATCCATTATGAACATAGAAAAGTTATCCATCAAAGGTTTTGTAACATAAATAAAGAAAAAGGTTGAGGAAGAGAAACAATTTATACTAAAGATTATTGCCACTTTCTACTGTGATTAGAACATATGGATTAATCATTAGCATTATGTATGTTATGTTGTGGAAATTATTATGTTCAAGATCTTGATTTTATGTTTTATGTGGATTTATTTCTTCATCTGGTATTAAAGCATGCATTTTGAACATGTGATTTATCCAATCTTAAGGATTAAGGTTTAAGAAGAAGTATAAATAACATACAATATTCCTTGTAGTAATATATTAACATTTGTCATAACGAAATAATTGATATTGATGTTGTACAATATTTGATTATATATATAGAAATTATTGCCTATAATTCATCAATTGCTTAATGGTACAAAGTTTAGATAAAAAGATTTGATGCTAGTTGTATTCTTAATATAGACATTTTGATTGAATCATCCTTGTATGATTCGAGAATTATATCGATATATGTTTTTGTTTCATCAATTGGATGAAGCATTACTTTATCATTTTCTTTTATGATTAGGATGTTTTAGGTTAACGAAGTAAACATATACTAGGAAGACGAACTTTTCTTATTCTTGTAATTAATTATAGGTTCTTTCCAGTGTTTTATATTCGGCATGCTTCCTATTTTAAGGATTATATGAATAGTTCTTTTATGACCTTAATAAATTTTACATCGATTTCAACGTACTCTATAATGTTTATCTATAATATTGGTGAGTTGTCAATTGGACTCAAATATTATATGGAAAAATTCATAAATGTAATCAGGATACATACTTGGTAAATTTATAAGATATTATTATCTCTTTGTCATATTATTTAAGTATTGATGTTTTTAAGATAATAGTAAAATTTTATTCGCTTATTTTTATTTTTCCTTTTGTAAATTTTGTTTGTTATTTCAGGATAAATTGAAATAATATATTATCAAAGTAACCTCTATTATTTAGTTTATTTATGAAATATATGGACATTAAGTTAAAGACTTGTATGAAATGTTTAAGTTTATTGTCACCAAAGTAGCCAAACAATTATGATGATTAGTATGTATCATGTATAAAATTGTCATTTATCTATAATATTGATGAAATACCTATTATTGAGATTAAATAGATAAATTGACGTTCACTTATTGTTAGAACTATAAAATTTACCTAAAGGTAAACTATCATTCTATGATTAGTGAACAAAATGTAGGTAAATTAGTATTTTAGTAAGATGTATTTGTATATCCAAAGATATCATATATATTTAGCTTGAAATATTTAATTAACTAATTATGTTATTTATGGCATTTACTTAATAATAGTATATCATAATTACTACCTAAAAGAGAACTATAATATACTTTGATGAATTGTTTATCTGAATCTATCATGTGTTTGTTATCTAATGAGTAGTTATGTATTAATTGTAGCTATTTCACTCTATTTGCATGCTTTTTCTGTTATTGTTTTCAATGGATTAAACTTTTCTAAGTGGTGTAAACAAGTCAACTTCATTTAGGTGTGCTAGATCTTGACTTGGCACTACTAGAAGAAAAGCCTCTAGTTATTACAATTCAAGTAGGGAGGAAGAAAAGTTTACTTAATGTTTATGTGAATAGCTATTACCAACAACATTAAAACTACTATTCTATAAACAGAAAGTACTAAAGAGTATCTTAAGTTTGTGAAAGAAATATTTCATTCAATAGATACTTCACTTTACTCTAATGGTAGAACTCATGGCCATGAAGTTCATTAGGTCAAAGAGTATGTAAGAACATATAATTGAGATAACTAATATTGTAGTAAGGCTAAAGACCTTAGGAACGATTATGAATGACTCCTTAGTGTAATTCATTCTTAACTCATTGCTTCCTTAGTATGGACCATCCAAATTAACTATAACACCATAAAGGATAAATAGAATGTTATTAAGTTGTCCAACATGCTCACTCAAGAGGAAGCGAGACCAAAGAAATAAGGAAGTAATTCTAACAACCTTGCAGGTTAAGGAGCCGATAAAGGACTTAATGCAAGGGTTAATAGGTTTAAGAAGAAGAAAACTTTTACTAAAGCTTCACAAGGCGATGAAAAGGAATAGAAAGCAAGTAAGTGTCATTTTTGTAGTAAGATAGGACACTATCAAAGGGACTGACTAAAGCATAAGGCTAAGTTAGAAAAAAAAAGGTAAAATTGATGTTTGTATTTGTTTTGAATTAAACTTAGCTAAAGTTCCTAATAATACTTTGTGGATTGATTCTGGTGCTACATCTTGTATATCTAATGTCATGTAAGGATTTAGTACGATCCAAACCATAAACCTAAATAAAAAATTTCTATTGATGAAAATTCATATGAAAGCTCCTATTGAAGGCATAGAGACTTATCGTTTAGTTCTACATAATAGTTATCATTTAGATTTTTTCTAGACTCTTCATGTCCCTTCAGTTTCTAGGAACTTGATTTCTCTTTCTAAAATTGATGTTTTGGGGTTTTCTATTAAATTTGGACATAGATGTTTTAGTTTATTTAAGATTACTACTTTAATTGGTTTAGATATTTGTTGTGATGGATTGCAAAAATTGAAACTTAATAATGTTTTTGCTGAATCTTTACTTATTGTTTATCATAATGTTAGAACTAAATGTTTCATGTAGAATGAAAATTTAGCTTCCTTGTGACATAAACGTTTAGATCATTTCCAAAGAAAGGTTGAAAAGATTAATAAGTAATGAAATCCTTCGAACTTTAGATTTTATTGACATTAGAATATTTATGAATTACATTAAAGATATGCAAACTAAATATAGCATCAAGAATGCCATAAGAAACACCCAACTTCTTGAAATTATATACACTGATACATGTGAGCCTTTTGATGTTTCATCTTTTAGTGGTGACAAATATTTTATTACGTTTATTGATGATTTTTCATGTTATGGTTATATTTATCTGCTAAATGAAATATCTCAAGCAATTGATGCTCTTTTGGTGTATGTTAAGGAAGTTGAAAGGCAATTAGATAAAAAGGTGAAAATCTTATGGTTTGATAAAGATGGTGAATATTATGGAAAATATGATGAAACGAGACAATGTCTTGGTCTATTTGCAAGGTTGCTTTAGAAACATGGCATATATGCACAGTATACAATGCCAAACACATCTCAACAAAATGGTTTTATAGAAAGGCATAATCGAACGCAAATGGATATAGTTAGGAGTATGATAAGTAACTCATCACTACCTAAATCATTGTGGATGTGTGCAATAAAAATTGTAGTATATCTATTAAATAGGCTTCTTAGTAAGATAGTTTTTAAAACTCCTTTTGAATTATGGTTTGAAAGGAAATCTAGTTTAAGACAACTCTATGTTTTGATATATCCTATAAAAGCACGTGTTTATAATCCATATAAAAGAAAATTAGATTCTTGAACAATTAGTGGTTATTTTATACGATACCTAGAGAAATCTAAAGGGTATAAGTTTTATTATCATAATCATAATTTAAGAATTATTAAAACCAAAAATTCCAGATTCATTAAAAATGGTGGAGTTAGTAGGAGTAATAAAAGAGAAATTGTGGATATTAAAGATATAAGGCTACATATCTATCTAAATTTAAATATTCCTTCACGAACAATTCAAATATAGTTCCAATTATCAAACAATAGTTTGATAATACAGAACAACACTTGAATAATAAAACAGCTTTGATGAAACTAACTCACAACCACCTCCTATGAATGAACCACAAGGAATGCCATTAAAAAGGTCTCAAAAGGAAAGGAGATTCATTATTCTATATGATTATATGGTTTATTTACAAGAACATGACTTTGATATAGGAATTAATAAAGAACCATTTTCATTTTCATAAGCCATAGAAAATATTGAGTTTGATAAATAGATTTGTGCTATGAAGGATAAGTTAAGATTCATAGAACAAGACCAAGTTTGGGACTTCGTTGAGTTGCCAAAGAATTGTAAACGAGTCGGCTATAAATAGGCATATAAGACAAAGCGTAACACAAGTGGCAATATATAATATAAAACTAGACATATTGCCATAGGTTATATTAAAAAAGATGGCATTGATTATTAAGAAACCTTTTCACTAATTCCAAAGAAAGACTTAGTAAGGGTAATTATGGTGTTGGTGGCTCATTATGATTTAAAGTTACACCAAATGGATGTAAAAACAACCTTTCTTAATGGGCATCTTAAGAAAGAATTTTATATGGAATAACCCGAGGGTTTCTTAGTTGAAGGAAAGGACCACATGGTATATAAACTCAAAAAGTCAATATATGGACATAAACAAGTCTCTCAATAGTAGTATATTAAATTTAATGATATTATAACATCTTTTGGTTTTTAAGAAAACACTGTTGAGAGATGTATTTATTGAAAAATTAGTGAAATTAAATTTATATTTTTGGTCCTATATGTTAATGACATTTTACTTGTTGCTAATGATTTAGGCATATTATGTGAGATCAAAGATTTTCTCTCTAAGAATTTTGAGATGAAAGATATGGAAGAGGCATCTTATGTGATAAGAATAAAAATATTTCGTGATAAATTGCAAGGATCATTGTAATTGTCTCTAAAAGCTTATATCAAAAGGACTCCAGAGAGATTTCATATTCATAAATGCTCAGATGGAATTGTTCCAATTCAAAAGAAAGTTAAATTTAGTCTCATGTAATGCCTAAAGAATTAAGTAGAATATAAGGTGATGGAATCTTTTCCCTGTGCTTCTTTTATGGGTAGTTTAATGTATGTAGAAACTTATACAAGGCTAGATATCAGTTTTGTTGTCGAGATGTTAGGAAGATATTAAAGTAATCATGGAATTAATTAATGGAAACTTGTAAAGAAAGTGTTGAAGTACCTATAAGGAACAAATAATTACATACTCAGGTATTAGAAATTTAATCAACTTAAAGTAACTAGATACTCAAATTCAAACTTAAAGTAACTTGATAGTAGAAGGTTTGCTTTTGGTTCTTCATTTATTTTATCTGAATGAGCAATTTTATGAAAACGTGCTAAACAATCTATCATTACTTCATCTACTATGGAAAGAAAATTTGTAGCATGTATTAAGGCTATAATTCATGCATTATTATTGCAAAACTTTATTCCAAGACTTATGGTTATCAACGCCATTATCAAGCCACTAAAAATTTTTTGTGATAATTCTATAGCAGTTTTTTTCTCTAAGAACAATATATATTCAAGAGGTGCCAAACATATGGTTCTAAAGTATTTTGCTGTTAAGGAGGAGGCTTAGAAACATAGAATGTCTATTTAGCACATTGGGATAAATATGATGATAGCAAATCCTTTAACGAAAGGTTTACAACTAAAGATATTTAAGGAACATGTAAAAAGAATGGTTTTTAGTTGTAATGATGAATGGTGTTTGTGATGATTTAGACACTCTATGCTCAATAATATGTGTTTTTGAGATATATTGATATTTCTTATTAATTATGTAGCATATAGGTGAAGTTTTATTTTTGCAATAGGAAATATTATAAGGAAATTTATGAGTGCATTTATATCACTTATAGAACTAATTTTAATAAGTTGGAGATGTAGTAGTATATGGAAGGAAATATATTTATGAAATAGTGTTTGATTTCCATAACTCGCATTTAGCAAAGTATTGTAATAGGTAATTAAGTTAAATGAGCATATTAGTTTTATTATGCACACTTATAATGATGTATGATTATCAGGCTAAGCGGGAGAATGTTAGAAATTCTCCAAATAATATAGCTTGATAATGGGAAGGTGTTTGTATTTTTAGAATTAACTGTTTAGCTACCTTATTTATAAAATTGACTGTTAGGAATAACAATTTAATTTTATCCTTTAATATATATCTATATATATATATATATATACACACACACATACACATTATTACTTAATAATACATCAAGTTTAATTCATTCATTTAGGTACTTGATGGACATGCTTGATTAAAGGTTAAATAGATATAAACAAATCTTTTTCCTACCCATTATGGACATAAAAACATTAAGGAAAATTGTATAAAACCCCTCTAAATTTTTCCTTCGGTATTGCTTTTTATGAATTACACCCTTAAACTTTCAAAGTATAGTTTTTGGTCCCTAAACTTTCCTAAATTAGCAAAACAACCCTTTAAGTGAAGAATAACTCCTTAAACTTGATGTTAGTGTATAAATACCCCACTAAACTAAAACCTAAACTTTCATAAATTAGCAAAACAGCCCTTTAAGTTAAGAATAACCCCTTAAAATTTGATTTTGTTATGTAAGTACTCTACTAAACTATGGAGTGTTTAAAGGGTATTTATATACCAAAATCAAATTTTAAAGAGGTTATGAGGATTATTTGCTAATTTATGAAAGTTTGGAGACCAAAGACTACACTTAGATAGTTTGGGGGTGTAGGGGGAGAGGTAATTCGCACCAAAAACAAAGTTTAGAGGTTTCTTTGCATTTTCCCCAAAAAATTATCCATAAAAGGTTTCATAATGTAAAGAGAGAAAAAGGGGTTAAGAAAGAGAAATCATCTATACTAAAGATTATTACCACTTTTCGCTATGATTAGAAGAAATGAATCAATCTTTAGCTTTAGGTCTACAAGCCTTATTATTATAACAGGTTGGAGAAAAAAATGCATACTTAGGAAAGAAGACAAGGTTAATAGAAAAATACAAGTAGGATAAGACAATTGAATATCGATACCTTGAGCTATACGAGCCTTATTACAATACTAGAACTCTTTTTGATGAACATGGGATAGCATATCGAAAAAGAGATCTACATATGTTTTTCGAGAGACCAGTGCTCTTTCTCTTTCATTGAGATGCCTTGAAACCCATTTAGTGATTTTATTAGGCCCTTGTTTATATGATATTTGTCTCATATTGAAATTCATTTTCTTATATAGCAAAGTACTACCGCTTATTAAAATATTGCCTCAAGCATTAGAAAAATTATTTTTACTTATAAGATTGAATAAATTAAATCTAAACCTAAGGCACGAGTATGTATTCAACACAGTAGGCCCTAGCATCCAAATGTCATCTAGCAAGGTGTTTATATGCCTTGCTTTTGTTTTGCAATTCTGCAAAACAAAACACTTCAAACCAAAAATCACTTTCATCCACTTCCTTATCTAAACCTATACTTCTTCCAATCTTAACATAAAACATATTAAACCAATGATCCATTACACTAAAACTCAACTCAATTCTCAATTTCCAATTCTCACTGATAGATTTCTAACATGAGAATCAAAGCTAAGAGTTGTAGTTTAGTAGCTTACTTGACAAAATGTCAAACACTTGATGAAGTCAGCTTAGTGGAGCTCTAAATCACCAATAACTGCATGAAGCCTCTAACTTTAGATTTAAAAACTTATCTAAACCTAAGCGCAACTCTTGTAGAATCATATTTTTAAATATAAATCAAGCTCAAGTCAAGAATTCTTCCATGAAATTTACCTTCAATGGTTGGAATGACTACTAGACATTAGAACTATGAATCTCCTCTTGAAAATACTTAAGAGTAAGATGGAAACAATAAGAAATAAGGAGATTCAGTGTACTAAGAACGTTAATACAAATTTCTTAAGCTAAATCTCCAAAATCTACTTTAATCACCCCTGTTTTCTTCTTATGGTATGGTTTAAGGATGGCGCCTTAGTTTACTGCCATAAGAGGAAGGAATTAGCCTTTATTTGGTAAAAACTAGGTTTTTAGAGAGTGGAGGTGGGTTAAAAGAGTAAGGTTTTATGAAATATTGAAATGTCCAAAATGTCTTTGTTTTTGGAAAATATTTTCTTAATATATTACATGAAGTTTAAAAAAAGGAAAGGAAACAATAGAATAGAATTTGGTTTATTCTTGAGATTGAGAAAACGAAAGAGTAGAAAAATGCCATAATTGGTATTGCAAAGGAGTAGGTTGATGAATCGAAAAGGACTTATAGTGAAAAATCAAAATTTGCTAACAAAGCACAATAAAACCCTCCATGGTAATTGGGCAACAATAATAGTTAAGGCTTCTAAAAGATAAGGCGGTATCATAATTTATATTCTATTACTAGTCTATTCCTAAAGTACTTTTTTGTCTAATAAAACTATATAATATGTTATTCTAACCTTATGTAATTCCTAACAAAAGAGAATTTTACCATAAGCTTTTTGCATTCAAAGAAGTGAACAATCATAGGGAGTTCATGGTTGTTAAAATCATAACTTTACTATTCATTTAAATGCATAGAATTGGTAGAATTATTAGAATGATATAAAATCATATAAAACTTGTAAAATCGTCAACTTGTAAAATTGTACATGATAGTTTATAATATTACTAGAAGTTTACATATAAATAATTTTATATCTATTTTAACTAAGAAAAGTATTATAAAATTATAAACTTATAGAGTTGCATTTTTTACTAGTAACTTAACAACTATGGTAGAGACTAAGTTAACATAACACGGAAGTCTAAGTAATTATATAAAATTGGAAACAATAGAAAATATATAAAGTTGCACAAAGCACTATATGCAATATTTGGTTGATGAACTAGGATGCCAGTTAGCTAGACCTTATAGCAATTAATGCTAAAGAATAATGATCTTTCATTTTTAATTACCTATTTCATCAAAAGCTTTGGTTGACTGAACTCCATCAAATCTTAATTGACTAAATACATTTGGAAATTCTAAACTCCAATATCTATAGGGCCTTATAAACTAAAACAAGTTTTGATTAAATAGAACAAAAAATTTGAGTCACAAGTAAGGAATTTCCATCTTAACTTCAATTACTAAGTGAACAAAAATGTACCCTATAACATCTTCTTTATTCTTTACAATGGCCCTATTATAAACTAATCTCCACATAGAATAGAGTGACTTAGTGTAGAGCTTTACATCATTCATTTGTATCACTTTTCAATAGTATTAGTAAGAAAATATGCCTTTATATTGTCATAATTAAATGGGTGAAGCCATAGAATTTTTCTCTAATTAAACAAAATTGGTGGCCATTTTCTAATGGTAGATCAACAATAGTCATAGTCATTAACACTAGATTGATGAACTCGAAAATATGCATATTCCAAACCAACTTTTTAACCTTTAAATATCAACATAGGATAATTGAACATTACAAATGTTAATATTTAAGACATTTACAGGAGCTTTTTAGAACGTTGATAACTAATCGATTGATGTAAAGCTTATTTCACCAAATTATATGCCAAATTAATTGTCTCTGTCTAAAGGTTTTTACCTAATTCTACATATGAAGAGTTTTTTATTCTCATACTTTGAAATACCATTCTTATCAAAAGTTTTCACTACTACCACTATCTTAAAGTGCTATTTTTCCAATAAAATCTCATTTAAAAAATTAATCTACAAGAATCTAACCCATTATTTATACATGGCCCCTTAAGTTTTAAATACAGTTATTGTTTAAGGTTGATAACCTAAAAGTGTGATTAGGTTATTTCAAAATTACTTTCACGGGTTTTATGTGAAAATTACCCTTACATAAACTTAAGGCAAATAAACTATCCTAGTGTCGATAAAGTCAATAAATTTAACTACAATAATGGGAATAAACATTATGTTATATTGGGATCTCTATTCGTAGTTCATGCATGCATCTTATATGAGTCGTATACCTTTTTCTTAATCTTTTATTACTATATAGTCTTCTTATCTTCTTATAAGTTTAATTATATAGATATAAAACTCTTTATAAGTGTAAACTTAGCTACGTATTTTTTAGTTTAGCTAGCAATTATTATTAGTCTTTTTCCTCTAATGTATAGAGTAATGCTAATATTCTCTATCTCTTTCTTGTGTTGCAGTTAATACGTAGTTTCAATCAATTTAATTTTCATATAATGAAAAAATCATTTTTTTATTGTTTCCTTTTTGTTGATTTGCTAAGAGATATAAATAACTAAAAAGTTAAATATAGAGTAATGTATAGAGTAATGCTATTATTCTCTATCTCTTTCTTGTGTTGTAGTTAATACATAGTTTCAATCACTTTAATTTTCATATAATGAAAAAAAAATCAATTTTTTATTGTTTCCTGATGTAACTTTAGCATTGTTGGTAATAAAATATTTAGATATTTATGCAAATGGATTTTACATTGCCAATAGAATTAGCTATAATTGTTCTAAATATTCTAACCTTGGTTTGATTTTAGAGTGTGATGCCTTGTGGTTCTATGCTATTAAAAATTTAAGGTCTAAGTCAAAGTTTTCCAATTTAAGTTAAACTTTTTGAAGTGGTTATGAAAATTAGTCGTGGTAACATTGTATAGTTTGTTTCCTAAAATATGAAATATGAACAAGTGAATCTTATTATAATACACAAGATAGCATTTGAATTAGTTATTTATCGAGAGCCTAAATAATTAGCTTCGGTATATATATATGAGGTTGAAGGGATAGCTTATGCTACTATAAATTCAATATCTACTAATAAAATTATGGTACTTAAGTATGATAATGTGGTAAATACACGTCATAGATAATATAATTGTACAAATAAATTGTGTTATTTAAATAGAAGTAAGAGATTACAATTGTAATTTATCTATATCTTAAGGCAAAAAGAAGCATGCATTGGCAACTAGTGGAATTACCAATGCAAGTTACCCTTAGCTAGATTTAAGTAAAGGAAATTACTTTAATGGTAATATAATTCAAATACAATACCAAAACAAACTCATAAGCTAAGCAAATATTACCTTAAGTAACAAAATTTTCTCTCCATCCTTATAAACACTCTATTAACCTTATTAAGGAGATTTTGCCTAAAGATCCAATATGCAAATCCATCAAGATTATCTACAGTATAGACTAAGAGTTTGTGATGTTAGAGGTAAGCTGATGCAAAGCCACTTAGGTAGCTAAAGCAGTAGCCAATGATAAGGTGTTCTTGCAAGGGGTAGGGGCTAATGGTGGCCAAAGCTTCATGTATTAATGGAATTAGACATATTGAATAGAGGAAATCTTTAATTAGGTGAATATCTAAGGACCTATTTCTTCTTCTTGTTGTTGAAAATGATTGATATTTATGCTCCTTTTATTGTTGTTTATTATACATAATTGATTTTTGGGTAGGCTTTTATTTGGATTGGTGTTGTGATGAGCAAATGTAGCTAAGGGATGAGTGAATGAAACGTGATTATAGATAAAGTGTTGAAGAACTATAAGTTGTTGTCTTAAGCTTAGTTTTCCAATCTTCTCATTCTCATTGGATTTCACTTAAAGAAATCCTACATCTAATTTCTATTAATATTTATCTAGTTGCTTGAATGTTTGCTTAGTTATGCTTTTGCTCTAGCAGTTATTTTAAATTTATTTATGATTACTGGATTAAATATGCTTGGAAAATTCATGATATATGCTTAGTAGAAATCAATGCCGTTTGGTTGCTTCAATTTTAGATTACCTCGTGATGATTATTTGACTCCTTTGGGTATAAGTTACTTTTTGATTACTTTGTTACTTGGTTAATTACTTGATAAATGGATGATTGCATACATGGCATAATATGAAAGGACCCAAAAGGCCATTGTTTTTGGAGCCTAGTTTTCGTGAAATAAGTATTCAGTTTAAAAGCTCAATTTTTAGTATATAGTTACATTTGCTTAGTTCATTACTCTATATAGAGCGACGTAGTGCCACCCTCTTATTAATAGTTTATACTCGATATAAAATCACCTAATGCAGCTCTCTTATGTTCAATTTAAGCCACCATGCATCACACATTTAGGATACTGGCTAGTTCATAGCATGTACATTTGGTATCGCATCTAAATGTTTCATAAATATAGACTTTGTGCTTAAGTTGCAGTTGTAAATCTAATAATAGTTGCTTAGCTTGCCATAGTCGTTGTAGTCGTGAGCTTGGATAATAATTACTTAGCTTAGCTATTGTTGTGTTATCACCATTATTTTTATTTTAGTTTATTTACTTACCTCAAAATATGAGTTGAGTAGTTAATTTTGTAACCTTAAGTATGAAAGAGCATGTATAAAGGTAGATTCAAGGCATAAGTTTGGGGACATAATGCATAGAAGTCATTTTTAATGGCAAGGTGTCATGATCTTTTATCATAGTATATTTAGGCTTATGTAATTAAGTTTAAGTACTTCTTTTGTATAAGAGGAATTCGTAAGTTGTGTATCAATTCTCAGTATATAGGAATGTAGGTCTGTTTTGTAACGATAACCATAACATAAGCCTTGAAGCATAGATGTGAATCATCTAAGGTGATCATAGGTAAGTAAGATCATTTGATAGATAGAACCTTAAGGGTAAGCAAATGCTTATGAGTTGAGAAGTTAACGCAATACGGTAAGTAAGGTTCTATTTATAGGTTGAGCACTTGTATGTCTGTGATAATTCTAAGATATGTGTTTATGAAAATACTCTTTTGAGTGGTTATGGTACATATGTGTGATGGAAATGAATATAGGGATAGATTTAGCACCTTGAGCATACCACTAGAGATTTGGAATAGGTGATTTGCTAGCAGTTTCCATTGTGCTTTTTGATATATGTAAAAGTTTTGAAATAGGTTAAATCTCAATTAACCTTATTCTTAGTTCAAGGATAGTGTAAAGATTCGACTTCCAATTATCATATTTAGAGGAAATACATTCTTAAACAGATTATAGTAACACACCTAAAAGACAGGTCATTACATAACAAGTTGAGAAGAAATAATTTGAGTTAAGCAAAATTAATTGTATAATTCCATCACAAAACCTACTTTATAAATTAGTGTATAACAAGATAAAATGGTTGGGTAATTGAAAGCACTACATATTAGCAACATAAGTTGCACCTTGAACATGAGTACTAAGTAAATTTTTGCATACTGTTATTTATGGAAACTTATGTTTACCTATTGTGGTATTTTGGTTAGATTGATAGATAGGCATAATGTCTATTAGAGCTTCTTTGAGAAAAGGTTGAGAGTAGATGATCAGTTCAATAGTCTTTCCCCAAGCCCAACATACTAAATCTCTCCAACTCATCTAAAGTTCATACTTATAACTCTATCTACTTATCACATCACTCAAAATGTCAAGTCCAATTCATTATAAGGCTTAAAGCTATATATCCACATTGATCCTCTACAATGCATGTCTTCATTTGTGTATAGGTATATGATACCTTAGACTTTAACCAATAGACTAATAGGTTTCTATGAGATTATATCATTGAGGCAAGTTATAGTGAGATCCTAAAATATATATTAAATATGGATAAAGAAAGTAAATATTTTCTTTAATAAATTCGATTCAAGAGGGAGATTTGTCGAGTACAACTCAAATTCCTTGCACGTTTGATCTATGGTTTAGACATTGGTTATACTCTTTGCTGGATAAAAATTAGTTAATTTGATTTCAGTAGTTTGAGAAGAAAGGGACTATTGATTAAGCTATTTATGTTACAGTTAACAAAGGATCTGTAGATGATATTGCATGTCATTTCATTATGTTTCCTAGTTTGAAGTTCTTTTATATAGCTTACTCCCTTTTGAGTTAGAAATTTCAAAATCAGTGCTTAAGGACTACTATCTAGTTAGTTTAGATCCATGACTTTGTAAGAAGTCGTGGTGTCTTGAGAGTTTTCATCGTTTCATCAATAGTGAGATTTGGTGAGACTTTTAGTATGAATATATAATTGACTCTTGGTAAAAGTCTTTGTTGGACCAATATTGGTAGATAAACCTACTATTTCTTCTCAATCACACAAAACCCTCAAAATATAAACAAACATGACATATACACATTATAGGTACACTATCTTCCTCTTTCTTTTATTTCTTAAACCATCTTGCAATTCTTTCTTTTGGTTTAAGTTTTCATTTCTCGAATTGATCAATGAATAAAATGCAATTTTTTATGCTAAATCACTTCTATATGTGTTAATCTATCAATTGATGGTTCTAGTATGTGTTTTTTGTTTGTTTTACGTAAGGTGAAAGGATAAAAAGGGAATCTAAACTTCAAGTGTCAGAAAGCTCCTTCAACAAAATAGTTCACTAGGTAAAAAGTTTGTTACCTCCCCTTAATTTGTTTTCACTATTTATATGTTGTACGATATACTATTTGTTTGCTAATTGCAGTTGCTAGTTGCTAGATCTAAAAAAGTACTTGTAACAAACTACTAATTTGATTACCTAATCTAATTCCATTTTGTACAAACAATCCCTTTGGTCATAACTAAAGATATGCATCGGGTTGATTCGACTTGGAATCGACCTTAAACTGCAAGTTCACTAGTCACTAATTAGTTGACTTGGGCCCTACCCTTAATGCTAGTCTTGGACTAGTTCATGTGAAGGCTAATTAGTAGGGTCTTGAACCATAACTATTTTCTATTTTTTAAATTTTTTTTCAAATTTAATCTTCAATTACTATTAATAATTTGTCACCTACTCATGTATTTCTTTTTCTTTTCCCTAAATAATTTTAATACTTTATGTAGACATATAGTGACATGTGAATAGTTTACTTTTATTTTTGTTAAAAAAAATGTCATTCCAAAATGACTTATTTAGATCGCATGAGAGTAATGGTGTTTGTTTTGTTTTTTATTTTTATTTTTTTGGACTCGCACCAGTAGGTCAACTCGTTAACGGGCCTACTACATCGATAGTTCTTTTAGGTTGAACTATCTAGACCCTTAGGGCTCGATGGTTCATCAATTGATTTAAGCCCATCCCCATCTAGGCTAGACTGGTTCGATAGTCTGTTAGGCCCATTCATGGTTTGGAATTGGTCCTTGTACAAGTTTAGTCATAATAGACTCCTTCCTCCTTTGAAAAAAGACCTTATCCTCAATGTCAAAAATCTAGAAATGTGCCTAACGTAGAAAAATTTGAGTGACTTCGATCTCTATTCTAGTTACTAGCGTATTATAATAATAAGTCTTGTAAAAGATTATTAGCCATATTTCAAAAAGATTTTTGCTATGGCTGGTTCAATCGATGCCAAAAAATTTTTAGGGCTAAATGTCCTTTCCATCCCATACCTTCACAAATGTTGAAAAATTTATCCAAAAGAAGATCCCTATAAAAAAAAAATTGTGGGGTCATATAGATTAAAATGATGATAAAAAATGAGCAATTATGAGAAGATTATTCCTAATAAAAGATAGTGGGCCAATATTTGCTTTTTATCAATATTGATGGTAAGAGTCCCTACTGTAGTAAAATAATCTTCTTATGCCAATATTTTTAATTGTGATGTATTTGCTAGTTTATGTGCTCAAATAGAAGTTGTAATATTGGTGCATTTTTCGCTAATTGAATCTTATTTATCTTTTTCTTCAACTAATTGACCCATGGTAAGAATTTCTAAAACATTTGTGATTCCTACATTGGCGATTCCATTTTCCATGACTAATTGCATCATTCATTAAAAGCTTATTTTACCATAATGCTCAATCTTGGTATCATTCTTTCAAAATTCAGCTTTCTTTTCATGAATTTACATTAAAGATAAATGCACACTTGTGAAAGTTGTAGCCTTTATAACATATGAGTTATCAATCATGTCATCATCACTAGTTTGATCACTATCCTCATGCAATTCCCTCAAAGAAGTGGGAGATGCCATTAAATCTTGTTAACTAAAAGTCCGAATGTCATCTCAAATGTTATCAGGAAAAGCATTCTAAATATAAACTAGTTCATTCTTACCCAACAAGCAAAACCAATATAATGTATCACTTTCCATACTATATGCAATCATTTTTAATATGCAATCTTCAAATATGCCATAATAAGCAAAAATTCTATTGATCTTATTGATTAAGAACTAGGATTATAGCCCAAAAATTTGATTACGTCCAATTTTTTTTTATTCTAGAATAAACTAGTGATTCCAATACATTTTCATAAGAAAATGATGAATTATTTGTATGGCTAACATGATTTATGGGATAAAATGATGTTGTTTGTAGTAGTAGATGATGAATTGTCCACTTTGGTTTTTGTTTATCATCTTCCTCCATTAAATTGCATCAAAATCTTGAGATTTGTATTTATCTCATTCATTGATGACTGATCAAATTTATCCATTCTCTAGCCCTAGTTTGTCTATCATCTTCCTCCATTAAATTTATTTTATTTGCATAAGAATCCATCTCTTCTTTCAACTAAGTTATACTTCTTGTATTGATGGCTTTGAGCACCTTGCAATCTTGTCATAATGACTCAATGAAAGCATGAACAATGGAGTTGCAAGGGACGCATATTGCCGTATCAATTGGCATTGATAAAAATAAACAACTTCTCGAAAACTCCAACAAAAATGTCAAAAACTCATAGGCTACATATATATATACCTTTTCTCTCTTTGTCGAAATATTGTTTCTCGATCAATTATAATTTCAAGATCTTATTAATGGTTTGATCAAAATCGAAAAATATTTTAGAAAAATGAAGATAGTCTTCACATCTATCAGTTGATAATGTTTTCTTAAAGTTTTGGAAGGTTACTGACTTAAGGTTCTTTTAGTTGTTTTATGAGGTGGTGAAAATAGGGAAAGATGTGGGTTTCAAGCTCTAAAGAACTCTTATAGCACAAAGCTAATTTTTCAGAGTAACAAATTGGTGTACCCCTTTGTTTCTTCTCTATGCTTTTTATATTTCATTTGATACAGTATTCTGGTCATTTAGTTATATTTGCTAACCAAATGTAATAATCTCTAATTATATACAATCTTTGTAAGATTTTTAAAACATATAACTCTTCAAACAATATAGCCTCTCAAATGCGATGGCGTCTTTTTGTTTCTTTTCATCTATCATGAATTATGAGTTGTATCATTAACTTGATTAGTCAAATCTAGGATTGGTAATTTAGGACCTAGACATGATAAATCTAAACATGACATGACACAATTTAAACAGGATAATGTATGGAGAAATTGACATGAGATGCAAATGGATTAGACACGTTTAAAAACAATTAAATTTGCATCCAGGTAAGGGTTAAGCTCCTATAACCGAACACAAAACATGTTATTTATTCTTCCATATTTCCATTTTGTTGCACAAATAATTTCTTTTTAAGTCAAAGATCTCAATTAAAAGTATGAGGTTCATTATTTATAACTAATGTAATTTAAATGGGAAAAAAATTTGCAAACTCATGTGTATATTTTTTTTACTGTATTTTTTAATGAAAATGAAAAAATATGATAAATTGGAAATGCACACTAATAGTAGTTCTAATATCCATTTAGGTCATGGTTCTACATAATTTAATAATGTTATGTAACTTAAGTATAGTGATATTATATATTTTTCTTACTACATTGTAATTTGAATAGGCAAAAATTTACAAACTCATGTATAGATTTTTTTATTGTATCAATTAAAAGTCTAACAAACAATGTGACAAATTTAGAAATCAACACTAGCAATAATGCTAATATCTATTTAATCTATAGATCCACTTTATTTAGTGATGTTATATAACTTAAAATTTTTAATTTTCTAAATTTAGTAAAACTTTGCTTTAGTAAAACTTTTATTTAGGTTGTAATTTATATTAAGTATGAAGATTGAAGATACAAGGTGATAACTAAAAGAAATTACTAAATAACTTCAAATATTATTATCATGTTTTTCCCTTTGTAACAATAAATATTTTATAGATTTAACTATAAAAAAATATAAAAATATCCTTGACTTTTACCTATTTTTCTATTTTAGTTCTTAACATTTCAAAAATTTTATTTTGATCCTTAACGTTTTAAATTTTTGTTAAATCAATCTTTCTGTCAAGTTTCGTTAACTTTTCTATTACTAGAGACATGTGGCAACACTTCATTAGCACGGGTGTAATTTTTTTAAAATAAAATTACTATAATACTTTAAAAAAGAATAAAAAAATATATGAAAAACGCATAAAAATCAAAACAATGAAAAAATTTACAAAAATTTAAAAAGCATATATGTAATATAATATATATACTTCTATAAATATTTATATATGCTTGTATAAATATTTATATTAATAAAATTCAAAATATATGAAAAAGAAATGAAATCTGATGACCTCTTGCCATTAGGTTGTTAGATTTCGACCTTCTCATGGAAGTAAGTCACTATCTACTTCAAAAAGTGGATTATGTAGCTTATTAGCAACCTAAGATGGCCACCAACCACTAATGGAGAGTTGTACAACACCGTGCCCCCAAGTGGTGGGTAGCCACTCTAAGCCAAAAATCGTATTGGGTTGAAGTCGGGTTGCGCATTTATTCATTTATTTTTTTATGGGGAGCCCTAAGGTATCAACAACCATCTAAGGCTCGAGGGGGTAACGTAACCCTCCCCTAATGGTTAACAACTACCTTAAGCTATTAGTAGGTCACACAACCCACTTTTTAAAGTGGACGGTGACCCCACTTTTATGAGAAGGCAAAAATCCAATCACCCCCTACCATTAGGTGACCATATTTTGGCATTTCATTTCTCTTCCTTCTTTTTTGTGAATTTTGAAAAGAATTATAATTTATTAATATATAAATAAATATATATTATACATTACATATATGCTTTTTTCATTTATTAGATTTTTTCCATTCTCTTATTTTTCAATATATATTTCTATATTTTTATTATTTTTTATTTAAAAAATTACATGCGTGCCAATGATATGCCACCACATGTCCTTAGTAATGAAAAAGTAAATAGAACTTGATGTAAGGACTTATTTGACAAAAGTTTAAATAATTGAGGATTGAAATCAAACTTTTGAAATATTAAAGATTGAAATAAAATAAAATAAAAAAATAGGTAAACTTTAAAGACTATTTTGTATTTTTTCCATTTAATTAATAAATAGGTCCAAACTGAGCAGGAGATATGTTTATTAAATGGGTTGAGTTTTAGGTTTAGATTTTTATACACGATTAATGAATACATTGAGGTTTTCTAAATATAAATCTAGTTAAATGAGAAGACAAAACACAATGAGGTAATACAAATTACCAACCTTAGTCATTTGAGTTTATTCAAATAGAAAGTTGTCTATAGAACTTGTAGGATTGTAGCAAATGGGATTTTTCTAATTTATGAGAGTCAGATAATCATACTATTAGCGAGAATTTCACATAAAATTATTTTGTGCTTCCCTAAGATTGTTAATTGATATATACTCCTCGTTTGCCTCTATTCTTTTACCCAGCTTCCAGGTTTTTCCCTACTAAATATCACCATCCATCTATACTTGTCAATCTCTCTTTATTATTCGCTGATTTATATGATTTGATCATGGCTATCTTCCACTGCTTGCCTTAACACATATCATCTCCTTATTCATTGCATATAGTAATGATTAAAACAAAATGCGATGTAAAAAAGAAAAAGAATTCATAATGCTATAACAAAAGCATGAATTGTCTATATGCATTAAAGAAAGATCGGAAAAGGATAAAAGTGTTGCAACGATAGGACTCTCATTTCTTTTTTCTTCTTCCTCTTTCGCAAAATTTCTTTCTACTCATTTCGCACTTTCTTCCCCAATTTTGCTTCAGTAAAAGGAAGAAGATTCATATGTTAGATATTGCTTTATCATATCGTGCATGAAATCCTTACCGAAAAACTTTTCACTTAACACCTAGATTGATTTCAAATTCCCATAATATTAATCTACTAACTTTCAAAGCACAATGCATATATATATATATATATATATATATATGGCCTATATGCAATTGATTTAGAATGATGTAAAGTAATGTACTATTTCAAAAGCACTAAATTAATAAAGCAGTATGTAGTGTAGAAACGCAATAAATGTGGAGAATAACTTTTCAATAATTCTTAAGATGATAAATACAGCTGATTTAAAAGATATTTATAATCCTAGAATTATAGAATTTTAAGAAAACAAATTAAAGTTGGGATCAAAGAAAAAAAAATAAGCTAAGAGAAACCTTCCTAAACTTCAAGAGATCCTTGAAAGTTTAGTATCCCATGAATACACACAATTTGACTTACTAAATGGTGCCAAATGGCCAAGCCATTTGTCTTAGGCTAAAGTAAACTCTAGTTAGTAATTATTAGAATATCATGAGTTTTGTAACTTTTCATATGCAAAAAGTTATAACCTTTTAAGGTTAATTAATCTGCAGGTTAAAATTAGAATTGCTCTTTTGATCCATAAACTTGTGGTTGTTTCTGCTTGTCTCCTTCATCATATCAACTTTTGATCTCTTCTAGTCTTGACTAACCAATTTTTGGTCCATCCTTGTTAGAGATGTAACTAAGTAGGTTGTAATAGGTTTCTCGACTCACTCAACTTGGTAAAAACTCTATAGGGTATTTCCTGATAAGATTTTAGGATTAGTTCTAGGTTTTTTAAGAACCCGTTAAGAAACCTACTATTCAATAAGAAGTAAGAAATAAAAACTATCGGTAAGAAAACTAATAAGCTCTTAGGTTTCATGCTTGATTAAGTATGGACATGATATTATTACGTTTGATTATAGTAAATCTAATATAATAAATTAAAAGGTTCATCATTTTTGGTTCACATGATTGTACAGATGCTGTTATACTTTGACATACAAGCATCAAATTTGCTTTGCATGTAGAGTCAAATAATTTATTTATGGTTTGCTTATTTATTTATTTTTATTAAGAGGAAAGTATTTTTCCTCTTCATTGTCAGGTGAAACTATATGAATAATAATTGTAAAGATATTTATATTATAGTATATGATATTCTTTTATTTATATAGTATAAATACATTTTTTTTTTCTCAATAGAAAAGCAATAAGATTTGAACAAGTAATAGTTATAGAGGTTTTCTTTATTTATAACAAGAATAAAGAGTTTGGTATTTGCTGTTTGTTGAAATAAATTTTGGGTAATTTCTAATTTAATATTCCATTACCAATTGGCAATACTATTTTACATCTATAGATTTTCAATACTTTACTTTTCTTAATCTTTATATTTCATATTTATTTAATTTATGTAATTAACTTTACATAACTTACTATTAAAGGAGGGAAAAAGAAAAAAGAAAGAAAAAAAAAAAGGGATTTCGAATTTTCCAATGAGCTTATTAAGCAGGTTTCAGGTAATATCCTCAAAACAATTAAAATTTTAGAATTCCCTATAGATAACAAGATAAATACAATAATTATCAAAACCATCATGATTGCATCTCTAAGTCTTATCTTTGCTTCTAATTTATTTTCTTTAGTTTTTAACTACCTATTTAGGTCATATACCATAATCCTTATCAAATCATCTTGTGACATTTTGTTGTTGCACTTTATACAATTTCATGAAGGTAAAATGTGTCAAACACCTATCAAATCATTGTTGTCCTTTTATTTATTAGTGCATGTATAAAGTTCCTTCCACTCATGTTCTAATCAAACCGCAAAAAGCTTATACCACCAATGAAATTTTTTAAAAATCAAACTTTTCATAATATCAAGCAAGATCCAAGCTCCACCATACTCTGCCGCTAAATGACACGATCATGTATATGTATTCCAAAACATAGCAATGGTTAACTAATTTTCAGCCTAACTTTTTTTATAAGTTGTATTACTAACATAGGACAAGTATAGTGGGACCCAGGAGTATTTATATATATATATATATATATATATATGCTTCCAAGTATAAATAGAGAATTTTATTCATAAAATAATATGCATGGTAAGGACGTTGCTAACAGTGTGTTGTGATTATATTAAATGTCATACTATTTATCATCTGTTTAAACTTAATCCATCAACACATAATCAAATTTATATTATTTAAAGTATTCCTGTTCGCTCGTGAGCATCTAAAAGCATGGCAAATTGGGTTCACATATTTGATAGCCAACTGTCCCACTATAATCTCCTCCTGTTTCGTCGTTGGAAAAGAAAAACAATAATTTTAAAGTTTCTCAAGATCATCTTCCAACAACTATATAAAATTAAAGTTGACAAATGAGCTCATGTCACTGTTGCTTTGGAAATCCTCGTCATTGTTGTCCTTTTATGTCATAAGTCACTAGTAAGGACGCGAAACGCTTTAGAAAAAATCAAAATACGACGTGCATGCTTATGGCTTTGATTGATTCGATAAATAAACGAATGGACGTCACAATTTCCAATTGTAAGTCCACCTAACTATGATCGGTTGCTTTGTGTCTTATTATTTCTTTAATTGCGAACAAACTAGAAAGGATGCGATGCATGGACCGGCCAACTTCTGTAATCGTACGTAGTACCTACCTAATACTCTAATTGCCGTAATTTTACGGATTGATTATTAGGAGAAAATGGATTAGAAAAAAAGGACAATTAGTATGGGTCTCCTTGATTACTAGATTTACCTTTGAAATTTGAATAAATTATGGAGGCCTTCAGGGCACTTCTATATTGATGATGAAACTTTGTGTCAAACTTATAGTAGTTCATATCACTACCATCGTAGGCGAACCATTTGCCCACTACAATAATTGTAAATTAATCCGATAATTATGAGCAAGAAGACATCAATTATCAATTTTGAAAACACGAAATAGCGTCATGTGACATTAAATAAACTAGAGTTACACTTATTTTAAGCTGTGTTACAAAATTAAAGGGTTTTACAAAAAAAATCTCTCATAATTTGCTTGGCAAGAAAATTTCTGCAAAAGTGATAGAAACTATAAGCAAGATGTATATATATATTTTTATTTTTATTATATAATTTGAGAAAATGATAGAAAACTGAAATACCCCGAACCATGATTTTAATAGACATAATATAAAACTAATTCACAATATACCCACGATGCGTGTGCAAAAATTAATGAACTAATTTATAGAAATTGAATCATAAAAAATACAATTTCAACCTAAATTTTTAGGATTTTGTAAATAATAATTTTCCTAATGGGGAAAGATAGAAGTTAATCACCAAAAGAACCCCAAAAAAACTATATATATATATATATATATATCTACAAAAGAAAATGGCTATTTGAATTTATGCATACGCAAAACAAAGAAATATTTCTAACATGTCAATTTCATAGGAATGACCTAGCAATTCAATTTCAGTCAAAAGAGAAAGGATCAAAATCAGTTTATATTTGGTAAACCGCTAATTTATCATTATAAGAGAAAGAAAAGGAAAAAATAAATTAAGTTTCCTGATATGCAAGTTCCCTAATTTGCCCTTGAATGTTTTTAAATTGAATTATTATAGCATATAGTTTAACTGCTTTTTCAATTAATTTAAAAAAATAATTGTGATTGAAAGATGTGAATCCACAATAAAGGGTTTTTGCTTAATAATATAGAAGATGATAAATAATAACTATATGGGATGATAATAAAATATCATATTTTAAAGATATTTTAATTACCCATATAGTGGGTATCTTAATGGAAAATAAACTAAAAAATTCATATAATAGGAAACTCACGTAAAAGCTTTACTTCGATAGGCTCAGTCAAATTATATCGAAAAGCCTATGAATAAAATTATAAGTCATCTCTCACACTCACTCTAACAAGAGGAAAAAAATTACTTGCTATAGGGGAGAGAGAGAAGAGGTCAAGAAGCACACAATACTAAGTAAGTTTCCTAACATTAGACTTTTTTAATTCATAAACCTAGATATGAATGTGTAGTACTAAGATTATTAACATAAAAATAAGAAACCTTTACTAATAAACATAATTACAAACCTTAAAAAATTATAAATAATAATTAATATCTAAAGCCAACCCCTTAACTATAATACCATGATTGAAGATTAACATCTAACATGTTAAGAATCTAATCACTAGCTTCTTCACAAATTTATGGTGTTCTTATTGAATTACAAGGAGGAATATGATTATTCAAAAATAAAAAAGGGAAAGATTGATCTTGAAAAAAAAAATGTAAGTTTAAGGATAGTGATTGATCAGATGGTTAATGCGGATAGTAAACCAAGTGTAGAGTGGTTAATAGGTGCATAGGAACTCAACTAAGGTGAAGGATAATCAATTGGATGGGTGTCTAGATTGATCAACTAAGTCCCTAAGAGCTCTAGTTAAGTATACTAATTATATTGAACTTAAGGAAAATGATCTTATAATGAAAATATGTAATTGATTGATTATCTAATTATTGGGTATCTAGGTTCATAAAGTACTATTGTTTGATGGATCTATGCATTAAAATTAGAAAATAATTGTACTAACATGAACTGGAAATTCAGTTTGTTGTTTGATGAATATGACTGATTGAAGTTTCTTCTCTTCAAAGTTAGATTAGTAAAAACCCAAAGCTATAAAATCAAATTGAAGGATCTGCTCCATATATCTAAAATGACCTTAGAAAGTTACTTCACATTTTTAATATGACTCATGGATTCTTGGGATCACTATGAGCACAGATTTTTCATATGACTCCAATGAATCCAATGGATTCTACATTTTCAAAACTAACTTTAGGTATTTGATCCACGTTTGAAGAATGACTTTGGACTTATGGAAGCACATGAGGATTTGTGTTTTCAAAATGGCTATAAAGAACATAAAGGAGACCAAATTGTTAAAATGACTCCAAGGATCCAGTTCAATGCATATTTTGTGATGGTAACAATCTAATTAAATATGTCAATTGATCTATATTGCTACATATTCAACTATCAAGTCACTATGGTATGACATTCGTTTGATTGTACATTAAATCATTTTATAATAGGCTTTTCCCTTCACCAACTGGAATTTATGTTTCACATGATTATAGTAGTGATATTGGTGCAAAAGACAACTATAGAATAATAGGACATTGTTTTTAGTTACAATTCAAGTTGTTTCATAATTTATATTATTCTGTATTTGGAGATTTATGGGAAAAAAAATTAAAAATAAGAAAAATTTGAAGAATTATGTAGATAAATAATATTTATGGATTCAATAGTACTTTTGAACCTTGCATACTCTTACCAAAACATGCATATGCGATAAACTTATCGTACCTCCATTTTGAGGTACTGAATCTCTTTGGAACATGTTTTGATGATAATAAACATAAAAAGTTTTCTAACAAAGTGTTGATGTACATCCAACTTTATAAAAGCAAAGTTAGAAGTACTAGTCGAGAGAAATGAAGAATTTTTATGACTTTGAAGCATACATACAAGCAATATATGTGTAATTTTGCAAACTCTACCAAGGATTTAGAAGCATAATTAGAAGCATTAACTAAGAGGACAACATAGAAGCAATAGCTGCGTACATATGAGTTTGACTAGTATGTAGAAGCATACTTTGAAGTTTCATACAAGAGATCACAAACCTTAGCATAGGAGTTCATCAAAACTTAGAAGTGAAGTTAGAAGTGTAGATACCTCGTTTTGTCCTCTTTATTCTATTTCTTTAAGGGTCCTAATTTAGTAAAAATACAAAAAAAAAAGAAAATTAAGAAAACATAAAAAATAAGGAATTTAGAAAAATAAATAATAATAATAATAAAATAAATTATAAAATTTAGAAAGTTTAAAATAAAAAATAAAAAAAAGAAGAAAAAAATTAAGTATTGAAGGAATAAGGGAAACTAAGATTTATGCTTTAGTGATTTCCATTTTTCATTCTCATTTTTTTCATTATTATTATTATTATTATTATTATTATTATTATTATTATTATTATTATTATTATTATTATTATTATTATTATTATTATAAAAAAAACAGTAGGGGAGGGGGATTAGACCAGGATTAAACTTTTTCCATAAAATCAAACCTAAGGCCTTTGGCTCTGTTTGAATTTCACTATACTCACCTTTTTATTTTGCCTAAGTGCTTCCAATGTATGCACTAGCTGGGTGCGTCTGCACGTACTTTGCACGTGTTTGGACCTTCTCCTTCCTCTTACTTTCTCATTCGAATTTCTAGTTTCATTCCTCTTTAGGCTAGTCAATTTAAGGTGATTTTTTATCGTTGTTTCTATACGATTTCACCATTAATGGTGAAATGGTGTAAATGACATAGGATACTATGAATCAAGACCCAAAATTTCATCCAAATTCAGTCAAATTTTAATATTTAATTGGCTCAAAAAATAAAAAATAAAAATCAAACTCCAACATCCCCATTCATAGCTGATTTCTCCATTAATAAGCTTTCTAAGCATGTTTAAGTAGAGAATAGTATAAATAGGAATCTTTTGTTCATTCCCAAACACACAGAAGATTGGAAACCATCTTTCTCTCTCAATCTTCAATCCGTTCTCTCTATTTCTCTCCCTTTTCCTAGGATTCCCTCTCTCTAGGTGTCTTCTTCTAAAACCATCACTACGACTAACTTCTTGGTGGTCAAAAAACCAAGACTAACCTCCCATTCCCTTCTAGTGATCACTGTACGCCACCACCAACAACAACTCCCCTAAGTCTAATACTAAAGACTTCAATCCCCCATTCCTCGCTCGTTTTGACATTGATATGCATATGAAAACCACCTTGACCAGTCGTTACAATTGAAGTTTGGAGTCACCTGAGCTAACCCAAGCTAACTCGAAGTCGACTCGAGTTGACTCGATGGACTATATAATATATATTTTATTTTCTTAATTTATTTTAATTTTTTTATTTATTACTCATGTATTTGTAATAATAAAAAAAGTGATGAGAAAAGTAAAAAAGAAGAAGTGGAAAACAAAGAGAAAAAGAAAAAAAAAAGAAGGAAAAAAAAAGACAAAAGCTCAAGTTTGTCGTTTTGTTTTTTTTTTTTTAATTTGGTTTTCAGTTGAGATTTAAATAGGAAGAAATAATTATTAGTAATAATAATAATAATAATAAAAATAAGATAAAAGTAAGTTAATGAATAAAAAAAATAAAACTATTTTACCACTTAGAAAATTGATTTTCTAAAATAAAAATAAGCGATCCTTTTTTCAAATTAGGACCTTTTCTAGAACTTTTCAAAAACAAAACTTGGATTTAGGGCATTTTGTATTTTTCTCAATAAAACCCAAACTCACTTAAAACATAAACTTGATTTTCCTTTTAAGTTTAAAATTAACTTACCCACATAAATTTTTCATCAAACGAACTACGGAAGTCTGATCATGAATGGTAGATATGTAGATATCCATACATACAAGGCGACTTAAAATATAGAAAAAATATATTTTTCCCCTTAGTAGATATTTCTTTAAATTCTTATTTTAGGTTTAATTTCAATTATCGCATGTAAATAGACATTATTAAAAGGGTATTTGAAAAGTAAATTTAAATTCAGAGAGATTAAAAGTGGTACCCGTTTAAGATTTAAAAAATTAGCCCTCGAATCCAAATCTTTGGTTTTCAAAAATCGTTTCAACAAAATAATTGGTTTCATCAAAAGATAAGTAACTAAGTTATAATCAATTCACCCAATTGGTTATAACTTAACTCTTTTTCCCGATTTCTATCGGGTGGCGACTTTAGAACGTTTTCAAAGTTGAAAGAATCGGTTTTCTTTAAATCTTAATCGATGATCAGTATTAAACGAATATGGTTTAATACTAATCGGTTTAAAGAAGATTAATTTAAAAAATTGAGACAAAAAAAAAAAACAAACTCGATAGCTTGATAACTCCATTAGGGACTTTAAGAAGGCTAACCACTTAAAATACTTTTTGAAATTAAAATTACTTTTCAAAACACATATGTTATTTATTTGTTTGTTTGTTTAGTTGGTCATTTGTTATTAATTTCGAGGTATGGGGGGTCATTTGTTGCATCAAATATGTAAAGTAGATGTGCTCAAACTTAGGTCATCTTAGAACCCTAGAATGAGGGCCATTGTATAGGCTTTAGGTGTAATAGGGTAACTACTACTCAGGGTTGATTAGGCCACCTCACTTAAGATGTAATGTGACTAATGAAGGAATTTTCTAAAAACAAATGAGGTCACAAAGCTTAAGAACCTTTAGAACCAACCTTAATTGCATATACCTCCCTTAAAGCTTGAGTTAATACATTACTCTTAAGAATTGCAACTCTACTAATGTTTGAAAGATTTAGAAATATAATTAATCTTTTAGAAAAAAAAAACATCAAATCAAACAATAGGGTTGCAACTTAAGGCATAATGGACTAACTTGAGTGGTTCTAGCATATGCATGTTTTCATGAATATTATATTGTTTTATTGATGAATGATTCTTGTCCATGAAACATCTAAGCCTAAAGATAATGACAAGTAACCAACAAGAGAATAATCAAAGAGTTAATAAGTTACTAGATGCCTTGGGAGTCCATGAGCAGTTACAATATGTTGAAGCTACCTATTGGAAGCAAAGGGCTAAACGTATTGAGGCCTCTAATTAAGCCTTGTTAGCTTAGGTAAGCGAAAGGACTACAGATTGAGCTTTAGAGATGCTAGAGAAGATTAAAGCCCAACTGCGAGAGTTAGATTAGAAACTTTAGATGTGGTTAAAAGACTTTGAATATATTTTAAGTTTCATTAAGAATAATTGTTAGGCCCCCTTCCTTTTGTTTCTAATACTCTAATCTTTCAAAATAATAAATTTTCTCTTTAGTTTATCGTTCTTCATTCTTTAGCATTCCCTTCCTTGTAAATAGTCCTTCAATAGAACTTACCTAACCATTCATTCTCTCTTACTCAAGGAAATGTAAATAAATCTCATAAACTTGTAAATAAATCCCCAAAATCACCATCTTTATTTGGAGTTTTCAAAAATAAAACTTTATCTTTCTCTCACAAAAAAAAAAAAAAAGAAAATAAAAGTTGCTAATTGTTAAAGAATTCTTCCAATCAAGGTTACATAGCTGATGACAAGATCACCTCCCTGAAAAAGATGGTACATCAAATGGCCCAACAGTGGTAGATCTTGTTCTTGATAATCACCATTCTTCAAGTATCTCAAGATTCAAACTTGGAAAAGAGGCTCTTGAATTTATAAGAAAAGGTAGTTACGCTACAAAAGAGCATTACAAACCTAGAAATGGAAATGGGCCCAATACTTAAAAGATTTCAATACCCAACATTCAATACTGATCAAATATCAATAGATCTAAATAATAAAGGAGGCCCAAGATGAAAAGAGCCAAGGAGGAGTGAGAAAAAGCAAGCCTAAGGGAGTCGAAGGAGACAATTCACTCAACCGAAAATCTCAATGACCTAAATCTTTCATCATCCAAAAGAAGCAAGGATTATAACCTGTAAAGTCGTTAATCCGAATTACAAACCATGCAGCTTTGACCTAAAAGCACGATGTGAATATCATATGAGTCAAAAGGGGCACTCCACTGAAAAATGCTGGAGATTGAAGAACAAAAATCTTAGTGACCTAAATCTTTCATCATCTAAAGGAAGCAAGGATTATAGCCTGTAAAGCCCATAATTTGTATAACAAACCATACAGTTTTGACCTAAAAGCACAATGTGACTATTATATGGGTCAAAAGTGGCACTCCACTGAAAAATGTTGGAGATTAAAGAACAAGATTCAAGACCTAATAGATGCAAAGCTCATTCAACTAGAGCTACAAGAAGTCGATCTGTCTTCAAGTCTGGGGGTAGTTCAACTGAGTCGCCTAAAGCTTCATTTCTTTTGAGTATGCCAATGCCCTCTAATAAGCTTACGGGTTGTCTTAAGTAGTCGGATGCATAAGGTAGGGGCAAAGAAGAATCAAGTTGTTTTCAATAAAGTTTGTTTTTCAATAACTTTGTAACAGTTAGAATAATAGAATCTTATTTATTACCTTTTTAATTGAGTGATCATAGTGTTATTAACATTAAGGCAAATAAATCCCTCCATAAAGAATCGATAACTCACTTTTAAAAGACTTAGAATGAAAAGAGGCAAACTCTATCCCACACACTAACCTTTCAAAAACTCTTTGAGAGTTAAGCAATATAACAGTGAGGATACTTTGGACTCATTCCTTAAAGGAGGTCCATTTTGAATTTGATATGTAGATAAAAGTGAAGTTATGTATTCATTTTCAAATCCCAAACAAAACTATCCATTGTTAAACCTATTGGACTGATATGAGGCAAGTGCACCTATCGGTTTTAATATAGCAGATGTGAGTCCGAGTCGATCCCTCAGAGACTTCGAGTACTAATATTAACCTTAGCTTTATTATCTAACCGGAAAATTATGAAAGTTTGAATTAATTAAAAATACTAAAATTAACAAACTACTTTAATTAAAAGACTTAATTAAGCAATTGAAAAAGCGATAAAATCAAGAACGACTTCAAGAAAGTAATAACGTATTTAGGAATTATTTCCCCTAAAGTTTAACATGTGATCGCTTAAAATATATTAAATTCGGTTTCTATTATTCTTGATCGGAGGGCTTCACAACTAAAGTTAATACCTTTCTCAAGCATATTAACCCTAATCCTAAATTATTTACCGGAATCTCTTCACTTAGTAATATAATTTAGAATTTCATTAATGTATAATGAATTCCTATACAATTAATTAACTTTTCGGAAGAAACATGTATCATATCTCTAAGTATACATGTAATCCTCTTCAATTATGCCTAGATCTAATTACACATGCAATTTCTCAATTAACATGCATAATATCATATATTGACACTCTAGAATTATCAATCCATAATTAACGACATAATAGAATCAAGAAAAGGTAGAAACTTTATTAAAATTATAATTTAATCCAATGGTTACATGAAACCCTAGGTTCCATAATCCTAAATACTCTAATTCTAAGCTATCATAACGAATCTAAAAACGAGTTTCACCAAAAACGTAAAATAAAGCATAAAAACCCCTCTTGATTTGATGAACGATCTTTCAAATCTTGAAATTGATGTCGTTCTTGCTTCTTGATTAATGTTCTTCTCCAATCTCCTCCCGTCTCTTGTGTCTCTTGTTTCTGTAATGTCTCCTCCTTTTCTTTTGAAACCCTAATATGTCTTTTTATAGTGTATCAAAAAGATTTTGTTTTCGTCACCCGACATGGCCTGGGACACGACCGTGTCCCCAGGTCGTGTAACTTTCTACACATAGGCAAATTTTCTGCACAACTTCAAAAATTCATAACTTTTTCGTTTGAACTCGGAATTGAGTGAAACTTGATTCCTTTTCTTCGTTTTTGAGCTTAGAACTCGTTTAAACCCTAAAATCAACATTTTACTCAATTAAGTATCAATTTATTTAAATAAAACAAAAAATGTGCGGAAAATACTATAAAATCACCTATGAAATATGTTTAAAATTAGAGTTATCATGGACTAATTTGAAGAATTTTCAAATTTGAACCCTATTAAGAACCACCTTATAATGGGTCAATTCGAAGGTTAAGGTAATTCATTAGGAGAGAAGGATAAAATTGATTTGGGTTTGCCCCAGTAACGTTAATTCAATGACGAATTTTATTTTTGATAAGTTATCTTTCTCTAAAATGAAGAGGTGACCAACTCCTTTTCAAACACCATGAGCTTATACATACCTCACCCAAGTCCATATGCTCCAAATCCATGGGTCAAGGTTTTGAATCTCTCAAAGGTAAAGACTTGGCAATATTTTTTAGCCAAAGGAGAAGAGAAGAGCAAGAAATAATGGGGCAATAAAAAAAAGAGAGAAAAATAATAAAAGAAAAAAAAAGAGCTTGAAAATCAAGACTTATGTGTAGCCCTAACTGAAGAAAGCCTAGAAAATGTAAGGCCCATCATTAAAGCCTAAGCATTCCCATGAAACACAAGGCCCTTATGCTCATTCCGAATTGCAAGACACAAAGCCCCTTTACACATCCTTAGTTACAAATACAAGACCTTCCTACCCATAATACCACCTTTACTTAATAAAGCTCTTTCAATCTTAAAGGATAATTTTATCTTTAATAAAAATTTCTTTTGAAACTGGGGCAAGCATACTTCATATTTTTCCAAAAAGGTTCTTGATTTGTGCACTTAGGTTGAATAAGTAAATCTTTTGAACTAGGCCTTCTCATCAATCTTCCTTGAAACCCTTTGACCAAAAAGCATAAATTCACAATATTGAATTGGAAAAGACCTAATGGATTGATTAAGGCGTATCACTTGCAAAATGGACTATAATTTTGGGACTATAGTCAAGAGTATAATCTAAACCAAGAGTTTGCAAGGAAGTCCTCTTCGAATAAACTAGTCATGAATTACCTTTTCCTAAAAAATAGGATTGCTTCAAATCATAAGG
The DNA here is from genome assembly GCA_024138005.1 of Lumnitzera racemosa. Taxonomy (NCBI): domain Eukaryota; kingdom Viridiplantae; phylum Streptophyta; class Magnoliopsida; order Myrtales; family Combretaceae; genus Lumnitzera; species Lumnitzera racemosa. The sequence goes on along the minus strand of JAMXBC010000002.1, from coordinate 86,792,631 downwards.
TTAGATTAAGGTTAGGGAGAACATAAGAGGTCCCATGTGATTATCAAGGGAGTCCCATGTGATTATCAAGGGAGGGTTCTTTACTTGTTAGCAAACTTTAAAAAGGAAGAAGAAGAAGAAGAGAGAAGGTAAAGGCTTGTTACAAATCTTTTATCTAAGTCCAGGTCAGCCTAAGTGGCTAAGTTTTTGATCCATGTCACCTAATTTCAAAATGTTGACCATAATAGTCTAAATCATTCTCACTCTTTCTAAATAAAGGGGATTATCCCTAATGTCTTTTTTGTTATAAATGGTTTTCAGTAAATTCTTTGTATGTAAATATTTTTCAAATCAGGTAGTTTTTTAGACGAGTTTCATTTCTTCACTTCACATCTTTCACCATTATTAAGGTTCTAGCTAGCTCTTAGAGTGCTAAGCCATTTTTTATTCATTTTAGGGTTTTAACCAACTTTTAGGGCGTTTCATCTTTCATTTTTGAGATTCTAGTTAGCTCTTAAAGCATTGACCCCTCTTTTATTTCTTTTTACGGTTCTAGCCAACTTTTAAGGCATTGTCTCATCTTTCATTTCTAAGACTCTAACCAGCTCTTAGAGTGCTGATTCCTTGTTTATCCTTTTTAGGCTCTTATAGAGTTATCCTCTCTTTTAATCTCTTTTAAGGTGAACCAACTCTTAAAGTGTTGTCTTGTCTTCTATCCATTCTTTTAAAGTTCTTCCATTTTCATTAAATTCTCTTTAAGGTCTTAGCGAGCTTACTGGGTACTATTCTTCACCAATTAGCCGGAGCAAGCCCATAGAGTGCTTCTCTTCATCAAACCTTGTCAAATAAGCCTAAAGGGTGCTTCTCTTCATCGAATCCTCTTAGTGAGCCCAAAAGGCTCTTCCTTTCATCATTGATTCCTTTTAGTGAACCTATTGGGTGCTTTCTTTTTCCAATTTCTCTTAAGTGAGCCCATAAGGCACTTCCTTTCATCGAATCCTCTTAGTGAGCCCAAAGGGCGCTTCCTTTCATCATCAATTCCTTTTAGCGAACCTATTGGGCACTTTCCTTTACCAATTTCACTTAAGCGAGCCCATAAGGCACTTCTCTTCATCGAATCCTCAACCAAGCCCATAGGGCCCTAATCTTCACCAAGTTCTCTTAGTAAGCCTACAAGGCACTTTTCTTCACCAATATTCTTTTAGCCAGCCTATAGGGCACTTCTTCTAAGTCCAATTTAGGGTTGCTAGTCCTTGAGAGACACTTTTGCCTAGGTTAGTGAGCTTAGAGAGCTCAAAGAGCACGACCAGGTTTTCTAAATTGATTCCGATTTAGGATTTCTAGTCCTTGAGAGATGCTCTTGCCTAGGTTAGTAAGTTCAGAAGAACATGAATAGGTTTTCCAAATCGATTCCAATTTAGGTTACTTATCTTTTAGAGATGTTCCTACTTAGGTTAGTGAGCTTAAAAGAGCACGACTAGGTTTTCCAAATTGATTCCACTTTAAGGTTACTAATCCTTGAGAGACGCTTCTACTTAGGTTAGTAAGCTTAGAAAAGCACGTCTAGGTTTTCCAAATTGATTCCAACTTAGGATTGCTAGTCTCCTAAATACGCTCTTACTTAAGTTAGTGAGCTTAGAAGAGCAAAACCTAGTTTTCCAAATTGATTCTAGTTTAGGGTTGTTAGTCCCTTAGACACTCCTACCTAGGTTAGTGAGCTCAAAAGAACACGGCCAGGTTTTCCAAATCAATTCCAATTTAAGGTTATTAGTCCTTAAGAAAAGCTCCTACCTAAGTTAGTGAGCTCAGAAGAGCACGAATAGGTTTTCAAAATCAAGTCCAGCTTAGGGTTGCTAGTACCCTAGAGACGCTCCTGCCTAGGTTAGTTAGCTTAGAAAAGCATGACTAGCTTTTCCAAATTGATTCCAAATTAAGGTTACTAGTCTCTAAGAGATACTCTTACCTAAGTTAGTGAGCTTAGAAGAGCACCATCAGGTTTTTCAAATCGATTTCAACTTAAGGTTGCTTGTCCCTGAGAGATGCTCTTACCTAAGTTAATGAGCTTAGAAGAGCACGATCATGTTTTCCAAATTGATTTCACATTGGGGTTGCTAGTTCTTTTGGAGACGTTCCTACCTAAGTTAGTGAGCTCAAAAGAACATGACCAGGTTTTCCAAATTGATTCCAATTTAGGGTTTTAGTCCTTACGTGATGCTCCTGTTAAGGTTAGTAAGCTTAAAAAAGCATGAATAGATTTTCCAAATCGATTCCAATTTAGGGTTGCTAGTCCTTGAAAAACATTCCCACCTAGGTTAGTGAGCATAGAAAAGCAAGATCAAGTTTTCCAAATCAATTCCAGCTTAAGGTTGCTAGTACCCTAAAGATTTTCTCACTTAGGTTAGTAAGCTCAAAAGAACACGACTATGTTTTCTAGGTCGATTCCAATTTAAGGTTACTAGTTTCTAAGAGATGCTCTTACCTAGGTTAGCGAGCTTAGAAGAGCATGACTAGATTTTCCAAATCAATTCCAATTTAGGGTTATTAGTCCTTAAGAAATTCTCTTGCCTAAGTTATTGAGCTTGGAAGAGTGCGATTAGGTTTTCCAAATCGATTCCAGCTTAAGGTTACTAGTACCCTAGATACGTTCTTACTTAGGTTAGTGTGCTCAAAAGAGTATGACTAAGTTTTCCAAATCGATTCCAATTTAAGGTTACTAGCCTCTAAAAGATGCTCTCACCTAAGTTAGTAAGCTTAGAAGAGCACCATCAGGTTTTACAAATCAATTTCAACTTAAGGTTACTAGTCCCTAAGAGATGCTCCTGCCTAGGTTAGTAAGCTTAGAAGAGTATGATCAGGTTTTCCAAATCGATTTCAGTTTGTGGTAGCTAACCCCCTATAGACACTCTTACCTAAGTTAGTAAGCTTAGAAAAGCACCACCAAGTTTTCCAAATTGATTCTAATTTAAGGTTTTTAGCCCCTAAGAGACGCTCTCACCTAAGTTAGTAAGCTTAGAAGAGCATGAACAAGTTTTCCAAATCAATTCCAATTTAGGGTTGCTAATCCTTGAGAAACACTCCTACCTAGCTTAGTGAGCTTAGAAAAGCACAACCAAGTTTTCCAAATCGATTCCAGCTTAAGGTTGCTAGTCCCCTTAAAGATGCTTCTACCTAAGTTAGTTAGCTTAGAAGAGTACAACTTAGTTTTCCAAATTTATTTCAGCTTAGGGTTGTTAGTCCCTTAGAGACGCTCCTACTTAGGTTAGTAAGCTCAGAAAAGCATGACTAGATTTTCCAAATCAATTCCAATATAAGGTTGTTAGTCCCTGAGAAATGTTCTTACTTGAGTTAGTGAGCTTAGAATAACACGACTAGGTTTTCTAAATCGATTCCAGCTTAAGGTTGCTAACACCCTAGAGACGTTCCCACCTAGGTGAGTAAGCTCAGAGGAGCATGACTAGGTTTTCTAAATTGATTTCAATTTAGGGTTACTAGTCTCTAAGAGATGCTCTTGCCTAGGTTAGTGAGCTCAAAAGAGCACCATCAGGTTTTCCAAATCGATTTTAACTTAGGGTTGCTAGTCTCTAAGAAATGCTCCTACTTAGGTTAGTAAGCTCAAAAGAGCACCATCAAGTTTTCCAAATCGATTTCAGTTTAGGATTGCTAGTCCCTTAGAGACGTTCCTACCTAGGTTAGTGAGCTCCAAAAAGAATGACTAGTTTTTTCAAATTGACTTAAATTTAAGGTTTCCAATCCCAAAGAGACACTCTTACCTAGGTTAGTAAGCTTATAAGAGCATGACCAGGTTTTCGAAATTGATTCTAATTTAAGGTTTCTAGTCCCTAAGAGATGCTCCCGACTAAGTTAGTAAGCTCAGAAGAGCATGAATAGGTTTTCCAAATTGATTCCAATTTAGGGTTACTACTCCTTGAGGAACGCTCCCACCTAGCTTAGTGAGCTTAGAAAAGTACGACTAGGTTTTCTAAATCGATTTTAGCTTAAGATTTCTAGTCCCTTAGAGATGCTCCTACCTAAGTTAGTCAGCTTAGAAGAGCACGACCAGGTTTTCCAAATTGATTCCAACTTAGGGTTGCTAGTCCCCTAGTGACGTTCCCACCTAGGTTAGTGAGCTTTGAAGAGTACGACCAGTTTTTCCAAATTGATTGCAATTTAAGGTTGTTAGTCCCTGAAAAATGCTCCTACCTAAGTTAGTGACCTTAGAAGAGCACGACTAGGTTTTCCAAATCAATTCCAGCTTAGGGTTGCTAGTACCCTAAAGACATTCCCACCTAGGTTAGTTAGCTTAGAAGAGCTCGACTAGCTTTTCCAAATTGATTCCAATTTAACGTTACTAGTCTCTAAGAGATGCTCTCGCCTAGGTTAGTGAGCTCAGAAGAGCACCATCAAGATTTCCAAATTGATTTCAACTTGGGTTTACTAGTCCCTAAGAGATGCTTTTGCCTCGGTTAGTGAGCTTAAAAGAGCACAATTAGGCTTTTTAAATTGATTTCAGTTTGGGGTTGCTAGTCCCCTAAAGATGCTCTTACCTAAGTTGATAAACTCAGAAGAGCATGAACAGGTTTTCCAAATTGATTCCAATTTAGGGTTTCTAATCACAGAGAGATGCTCCCACCTAATTTAGTAAGCTTAGAACAGCACAAACAAGTTTTCCAAATCAATTCTAATTTAGGGTTACTTATCCTTGAAAGATGTTCCCACTTAGGTTAGTGAGCTCAAAAGAGCATGACGTGGTTTTCTAAATCGATTCTAATTTAAGGTTGCTAGTCCTTGAGAGATGCTCTCACCTAGGTTAAGGAGCTTAGAAAAAAATGACCAGGTATTCCAAATCGACTCCAGCTTAAGGTTGTTAGTCCTCTAGGGACTCTCCTACCTAAGTTAGTGAGCTTAGAAGAGCATGGCTTGGTTTTCCAAATCGATTCTAGCTTAGGGTTACTAGTTTCTTAGAGATGCTCCCTCTTAAGTTAGTAAGCTCTGAAGAGCATGACCAGGTTTTCGAAATCGATTCTAATTTAGGGTTGTTACTCCTTGACAAATGCTTTTACCTAAATTAGTGAGCTCAGAAGGATACAACTAGGGTTTCCAAATCGATTCCAACTTAAGGTTGCTAGTACCCTAGAGATGCTCCCACCTAAGTTAATTAGCTTATAAGAGCACAACTAGTTTTCCAAATTGATTCCAATTTATAGTTACTACTCTTTAAGAGATGCTCTCACCTAGGTTAGTGAGCTTAGAAAAGCACCATCAAGTTTTCCAACTCGATTTCAACTTAAGGTTGCCAATCCCTAAGAGATGCTCCTGCCTAGGTTAGTAAGCTTAGAAAAGAATGATCAGGTTTTCCAAATCTATTTTAGTTTAGGGTTATTAGTCCCCTAGAGATGCTCTTACTTAGGTTAGTGAGCTTAGAAGAGCGCAATCAAGTTTTCCAAATTGATTCCAATTTAGGGTTTCTAGTCCTAGCGAGGTGTTCCTACATAGGTTAGTAAGCTTAAAAGAGCATGAATAGGTTTTCCAAAATGATTCCAATTTAAGATTTATTTTCCTTGAGAGACGTTCCTGCCTAAGTTAGTAAGCTCAGAAGAGCATGACTAGGTTTTCCAAATCGATTCCAATTTAGGGTTGCTAGTCCTTAGGAGACGCTCCTACCTAGGTTAGTGAGCTCAGAAAAGTATGACCAGGTTTTTCAAATCGATTCTATCTTAAGGTTGCTAATCCCCTAGAGATGCTCTTACCTAAGTTAGTGAGCTTAGAAGAGCGCAACCTAGTTTTCCAAATCGATTCCATCTTAGGGTTACTAGTCTCCTAGATACGCTCTCACCTAGGTCAGTGAACTCAGAAGGGCACAACTAGTTTTCAAACCGATCTTCTTAGCCAACTCCGAAGGTAATTGAACTTCTTAAACTCACTCGGTTAGCTCTTAAAGCACATCCTTCCTCTTTCACCCTTAACCTAAATCCCTAGTAGATCTAGCCTAGGATAGCTAGCTAACTCTAATACTTCTTAGGATAAAATCCACCCTTAGGGCAAAATAGTGTCTCTTTTGTTTTTACGGTAAAGTTTTAATTAAACTTCACTTCAAAGAGCGGTAACTATAGATATCCCATTTTGCCCTCTTTATTTTATTTCTTTAAGAGTCCTAATTTAGGAAAATATAAAAAAATAGAAAATTAAGAAAATACACAAAAAAAAGAACTTAAGAAAATTTTAAAAAATAATAAAATAGAAAATTAAAAAATTTTAGAGTAGAAAAATAAGAAAAAAATTAATTAACGAAGGAATGAGGGAAACTAGGACTTATGCTTTAGTGATTTTCATTTTTTTTTTCATTATTATTTTTATAGGAAAAAAAAAGGATGGGAGGGGGATCGAACTAAGATTAAACCTAGTCCGTAAAATCAAGTCCAAGGCCTTTGGCCCTGTTTAAATTTCATAGAGCTTACCTTTTTTATTTTGCTTAAGCACATGTAATGTACGTGCCAATAGGGCATATCTGCATGTCCTCCATACGTTTCTGGACCTTTTCCTTCCTCTTACTTTCTTGTTAGAATTTCCAGTTTCATTCCTCTTTGGGCTAGTCAATTTAAGGCCATTTTTTATCGTTGTTTCTGCACAATTTCACCAAATTAATGGTGAAATCATGTAGATGACAGAGCATACTACAAATTGAGACTTAAATTTTATCCAAATTTAGTCAAAATTCGACATTTAATTGGCTCCAAAATTGAAAAAAAAAAATTAAATCTGGCATCCCCATTAATGGCCGATTTCTCCATTAATGAGCTTTCCAAGCTTGTTCAAGTAGAGATTAATATAAATAGGGGTCTTTTGCTTGTTTCTAAGCATATAGAAGATTAGAAATCATCCTTCTCTCTCAATCTTCAATTCGCTCTCTCTTTCTCTAGGATTCCCTCTCTCTAGGCATCCTCTTTCAAAACCACCACTACGATTGACTTCGTGGTAGTAAAAAAAAAAAAAAGACTCGACCTCCCATTCCCTTCCAATGATCACTACGCACCACCATCAATAACCATCGTAAGCCACTAACTCTGATCACTACCTAAACGACTAACAAACATTAAGGCATCGAGCTTATCACCCCCCTACCCCCCCTCCAAGTTCAATACGAAAGACATAAATCTTTTGTTCCTTGCTCATTTTCACTTTCATAAGCATTCAAAACTATCTCGACCAGTTGCTGCAGTTGATGTTTAAAGTCGCCCGAGCTGACCCAATTTGCTATACTTTTTATTTTTATTTTACTTTCTGTTTAATTTTTTACTTATGTATTTGTTATAATAAAAAAATGATCATAAAGAGAAAAAAGAGAAAAAAAAAAAGAGAAAAGCTCGAGTCTATCTTTCTATCTTTTTTTTTTTGTTTAATTTTGTTTTCGATTGGGATTTAAATAGGAAGAAATAATGATAAATAATAACAACAATAATAAAAATATGATAAAAGTAAGCTAGTGAATAAAAAAAAAAAAAGGAAAACCATTTTACAACTTTAGAAAATCAGTTTTCTAAAATAAAAATAAGCAATCCTTTTTTCAAATCATATCCTTTTCTAGAACTTTCCAAAAAGAAAACTTGAATTTAAGACATTTTAGACTTTTCTCAATAAAACGCAAACCCACTTAAAATGTAAACTCAGTTTTCCTTTCAAGTTTAAAATCAACTCACTGACTTAAAGTTTTCATCAAATGAACTATGGAAATCTGATCCTAAATAGCGAGTATGTAGGCACCCGTATGTACGATGCAACTTAAAATATAGAAAAAATTTATTTTCCCCCTTAATAGATATTTCTTTAAATTCTTATTTTAGATATAATCTCAATTATTGCTGGTAAATAGACATTATTAAAAGGGTATTTGAAAAGTAATTTTAAATTCAGAGGGATTAAAAGTGGTACTCGTTTAAGGTTTAAAAAATTAGCTCCTGGATCTAGATCTTTAGTTTTCAAAAATTATTTTAATGAAAAAATCAGTTTTATCAAAAGATCAGTATCTAAGTAATAATCAATCTACCTAATTAGTTATAACTTAACTTTTTTTCTTAACACCGGTCGAGTGGTGACTCCAAAACATTTTCAAAGTTAAAAGAATCGTTTTTTTTTTTTAAATCCTTGTGCATAGTCAATATTAAATGGGTAGAGTTTAACACTAATTGGTTTAAAGAAGGCTAATTTAAAAAACATGGAGAAAAAACCCAAGCTCGACAAGAAGTAAGAACATAAAGTTAACAAGAATGCAAAAGGCTTAAAAGCATACTTATAAGCTGTTTAGATATAGGTAAGAGTATATATAGAAAGAGAATTTCAAAACATACAAGCTAAATTAGAGGTTTATTCGACATAATCAAAAGTAAATCAATGGGACTCAAAGGCTTAAAAGTGAACTTAAAAGCATGCACAAGGAGGTTAAATTATTTAACTTCATTTGTTTTGCAAGTTAAGGCCTAACTCCAATCAGTTAAATGTATTTAGGTAATATATTTAACTTACTCAACTATTTAAGGAGGTTTACATTGATAAACTAATAATCTAAGCTGCAAAATAATTAAAATATGAAAATTTAAAGCGACAACACGTATTTATTGAAGTTATGTTAGTTGTGCAGTTTTATCAAGATATTTTTAATTCAAGATAAGAGGAAACCATGGGGATAAAGTCTGAAGAGAATTCAGTTGATCTACAGGAAAAAAATTTCTTCATTCTATCATTGCAAGTTCAAGCTTATCTACAAAGAGATGATACTCATCCAAATTTCCTGCTCAAAGATATATTCTAAAAATATTTAAACTATACCCGATTTTCTGGGAAATTATCATGTTCAACATGTAGATTGTTGAAGATTATCTATCCAGGTGAAGATAAGGATCATCTAATGAGTGAAAAGATTTTCTAAAGTAGTTGTTACTTTACATAAAAGGAGAAGAATTCAAAAACATCCAAAACACATCTAATAGCAAATTCTCAAGAAAAATAGCACCAACTCTCTCTGATAAAAAATGATCATGTTATTATACTTAGAAGATTTGTGTAGATATAGGAAACTTAAATTATTTTGATACTTTGAAATTTGATCTCCTAATATCTTGTAGTGAAGAGTTGATTATATTAGATCCGTTTAGCTTGTTGAAGCTAGGGAAGGTAGAGATATGTTGGTTGTGGTCGTATAGCTGTACTTGTAACTCTTCGATTTTATTTTGAAAATAATGGAATGACTAGTGTAGAAGACTAAATCCCCAATGAGTAGAAAAGCAAAGATTGATGTATAAGGTAGAACCTCTATAAGTTCCTTGCCAAATCTTCTTTGACTCTCTCTTTTATTTTTCATAGGTTTCAATTGCTTATTTGCACATTTGCATATAAACTTTAAGCCATATGAATTAAAGTAGTCAGAAGGTTTAATTTTCAAAAAACTTTAAATTTGTATTGGCAATCAATTCATCTCCCTCTTGATTACTTTAAAGGGGCCAATACAAGGTATGACGATAACTCAAACAATTATAGATTAAGGGAAAATTATAAAAACACGATATATGTTATGGCATGCTTGATCTAACTTGTGTTTTTTTTCTTTTTTCTTTTTTTAATCAAAAGCATCACTTGTGTTCTTTCAAGTTATACAATGGTTAAGTGCTCTACTACAATCTTACGTAACATATACATGACCCCTAAAGAACCTTAAATATTATACACAAATAAGAAAAATAAAAACAATGAACTACAATCCCTTTATTTCATTTGATTTGGAGATTCTTCACTTGGGGCTTAGAAATAAAGGGATGAATTTTAAGTATTCGATTGACATTTTAGTAAAAGTCTATGCGTGTGATTTATGATGCTTTTGGGATCACATGTGTGTTATGTAGGATGTTAATAGAGTACTTGAGAATTGCATGGCTAATAAGAATACAAGTCATGAGTTTCTTAAAGAAAAAAGATACATGTCAATTAATTGTAAAAGTGCCAAAACATTAGTCATTTCATATTAAATAAATGTTTAGTTTATGACCATATTTGCTCTCAATACTCGAACAAGAGGGTCATGATTTTAAAGGTGTAGATCCCCTAGTTAGGGCTTAGAAATAAAGAGATGAATTTTGAGTATTCGATTGACATTTCAGTAGAAGTCTATGCATGTGATTTATGATGCTTTTGGGATCACATGTGTGTTATGTAGGACTTTAATAGAGTACTTGAGAATTACATGGCCAATAAGAATACAAGTCATGAGTTTCTTAAAAAAAGAAAAATACATGTTAGTTAATTGTAAAAGTGCCAAAACACCAGTCATTTCATATTACATAAGTTCTTAGGGTATAACCATATTTCCTATTAATACCAAAACAAGAGGATCATGGTTTTGAAGGTGTAGATACCCCATTTTAGCCTACCCCCTACCTTACCTCTGTAATTTAAAAATTTTTAAAATAGGATAAAGGATCATTATTTAGAAAAAAGTACAAAAAATAAAAAAATTTAGAAAATAATACAAAAATAGAAAATTTAGGGAAAAAATCACAAAAAAGTAGAAATATGGAAAAAAAATTTTAAAAAAAGTACATAGTTTACATAGAATAAGGATTTTTAATTTAGCCTTCGTATTTTTTAGGCCTTAAATAATAAAAAAGAGAAGAAGGATTTTAGACCTGAGTTTAGATTTAAATCTAAGCTATACCAACCAAGTCCATATATGCAATTTAATTACATACATGGATAAGACATAGGCCAACGACTTATTAGTACTACACTCTAACTTAACATTGCATTAGAGTTAGAGGTCTTGGGTTTGAATCTTGTAATAGGAAAAAAGTGCCTTTTATTTTTCCACCAAACATACAAGCTACATATCGAGATAGCATTGCACCACATGTCTATTATGGATACATGTCATTGCTTCATTAGGCCTATTGGTACTACTTTCTAAATTAACATTGCATCAAAGCTAGAGATCTTGGGTTCGAATCTTTCAATAGGTATAATGGCCTATTGGTACTACACTATGACTTAACATTGCATTGGAGCTAGAGGTCTTAGATTCGAATCTTACAGCAGGCACAAAGTGCCTTTTATTTTTCCACCAAATATAACTACCATATGTTAAGATAGCATTGCGTTACGTGCCTACTATGGATATGTAGCATTGCTTCATTTGGCTGCATGCTAACATGGTGCCACATGTTTTGTCAAGACATGTGGCATGACACCATTCGACGGAGTTGCTGACGTGGCATTATGTAGTACCACATCAGTAGATCTTTCTCTCCCTTTCTTTCTCTTTCTCCTCCTTTCCTACCTTTTCCCATCCAAAACTAGCTTAATATCACCACTTTAGGGCCATTTTTTATTCGATTTTCTCTGTGATTTCACCAAATTAAAGGTGAAATCATGAAGTAGACATGGAACACTTCAAATTGATACTAAGAACTAATCCAGATATGATCATTTGGAGGATTAAAAAAGAGGTTTGAAAATGAAGGAAAGTTGTACAATTGGATTTTTCTCCAAGCTTAAATATCCTTGATTTAAGTCTTTTTCTAAATTGTGAAGCTTTTCCTTGATCTTTTGGGCAAAAATGAACATTGGGAATGCACTTTTAAGTGGAAATTTACACAAATCATCATCTCAATCTGAGAATCAAGCCATGTTATCCTCCTTCATTCAATCTCCGATTAATGGCATTTTTATCATTTTCTATCTTCAATTGGAGCTCCAATACTATAAATTGGAGCTTGAATAAGCATTCGGGGGCATCCTTCTTCACTCCCAGTCTCTCAAACACACTCAACAATGTTACTCTAACTCTCTGCTCATTGCTAAGCTCTTTGTCTCTAGAAATTGCTTGAGCTTGAAGAAGCTTTAAAAAAAAAATCCATACAGGAAGCTTGCCAAGTTTGAGATTTGTCCAACCAGATGTTCATTGCTCCTTGCTGTGACCCCTAAGCTATTCCACATGATAACCACTGCAAAAACCTAACCTAACCATACCTTTGCCACTTTAAACCACCATATTGGGTGGTTTTTGGTTCAAACTAACACTACAACTAGACTCGCAGCATTCCTAAACCCCCAACCTAACACTCTTTTCCTCTCCAATAGCCACTACTTGATAGGTGCACAACCATCCTCGGTAGTTGAATTCATAAACTACTAAAAATAATCCCAAACACCAGGATACTAGTTCCGTACCCCCCAAGTATAATAAATCACACACAATTATGTCTTTTCACATGAAAAATTTTAGCATACCATAAATGGCATCCATTGCATGCTTCCTTTCTCTTCCTTATGAAGAATACATATAGGGTATGTATAGGCTTGATCAACTCGAATCCGATCCAAATCCGACCCTAGGCTGAAGTCTGTCCTACAACTTGCATGATCTTAGTCGAGTCCTATTTAGTTCATTTTTTTTAAATTAATTTTTTTCCATGTATATTGTAATTAAAAAAAAAACACTAAAAAAGAAAAAGAAAAAAATGAGAAAAGCTCAATTTATTTTTATCTTTATTTTCTCAATTAATACATAAATAAAGATAAAATAAAAAAAAGAAGAAAAATTACAATTTTTTTTATAACTTAGAAAAATCCACTTTCTAAATAAAATAACATGAATTAACCATTTTTCAAAATTATGGTTGTTTTAGAATTCTTCAAAATAAAAATAAAATGCCCAACTTAGGACCCTTTTCAAAAAAATTTTAGAAAAAATAAAAGCTAAATTAACTTAATACCAACCGTTTTTAGTAATTAAATAGAATTAACCCGTTAGGGTTTTTGGTAAATGAACTTCGAAAATCTGATCTCAAATAATGGGTATATAGGCACTTGTATGCAAATACAGTACAAGGCAACTTAAAATATGAAAATAAAATGTTTTTCCACCTTTTGTGAATAATTACTCAATTTATCCTTTTTTGTAGATCCATCTCAATTTACTTAGTTGCATATGAATAAATATGATTGGTTGTTTTTGTAGTTATAATCTCAAATTATAAAGATATATTAAAAAGTGAATCTAAACTCGAAAAGTTAAAAGTGATACCTGATTAGGGTTTAATAAGAAAGCCCTTGAATCTAAAATCTTTAGTTTTCAAAACATTTTTCTTAAAATCAATTTTTCATGTAGATTAGTGTTTCGATTTAACCTAACCCACACTTTTTCCTAATTTCGGTTAAGCGGCAACTCCAAGAATTTCAAAAACACATTAAAAAACTTTTATTTTTCTAAGTTCTTAATTGAGAATCAACATTAAATGAGTAGAGTTTAATATTAGTCAAATTAAGAAAAATTAATAAAAATCGGGAAAAAATTAGGCTCAATAGTATGGTGACTCCACTAAGAACATCAAGAAGGCTCGCTACTTAAACCTTCCGAATTTAAATTTATCTTTCAAAATATTCGTGTTTATTTATTATTCTTTTATAATCTGTTATTAGTTGTTATACTAACTGTTTGCATGTAACATATATTAGGATATAAGGGGTTATTTATTGCATCACAGATGCAAGGTAAATGTAGTTAGACCTAAGCTATCTTAGGACCCTAAGACAGGGGTACCATTGTATAGGCTCCAGGTGTAGTGGTATAGCCATCACTTAGGATTGATTTGGCCATGTCATTTAAGCTTCGATGTGATTAATAAACCATTTTCTTGAAAACGTGTAAAGTTATAGAGCTTAAAAACCTTTAGAACTTACCTTAATTGCATTCACAAGCCTTTTTCCCAAAATTAGCAAATTGACACGATGTGGCAAGACCAAAAAAGAAAAAAAAATATTAACTGTAAAGTTTGCTAATCTTTTTCTGGTAAATGTTTTCTTTTCTTTAGAATAATAGTGTTATTCCCGTATAAATAAGATAGTTTTGATGTAATTTTTTGTTCATCTTTTTTTTTATATAGAAAATTATTTGGTCCTCTCTCACACCGACTCTTTTCAAAGAAGTCTATATTCACGAGCCTATAGAGTCTAAGGGAATACTCGAAAGATAGTTTCGAGTTTTTAATCTAAACCAACAGAAATTCATTAAAGACAAGATTAAACCCATCCTCTTACTACTCAAAGTTCATATTAATATCACCATGGTATGGGCTTTTGTTCACTTCTAGGACCTTCAAAGTCATTCTTTTTATTTTGGCCCTTATTACTAAGCCTAACTATTAAAGAATACTCTTATATGTTGGGAGTCCCCTTTGTCGAAAATAGAAGGTATGTTCCAGATATCATAACTAGCCCTGCAAAGATTTTAATAAACTCTTAGGCCTTCATGAATATGAAATATGTAAGATATGGAAAATGCCCATAAGAGAATCATTAGGGTAGATGATCTCTTCTCTTGGTTCGCAACCTCATCCAACTACAATAAAAAACTATTTTATGGTAACTTTGAAAATTGGCAACAACATAAAATCAACGCCAATATCTTGGCAACATTTGGGATCATTTTTTTTCCCCTAATGGGGTATTTTACCTACATCATAAGATTGCAGAGTTAGTAACCTAATTTTTAGAAGGGAAGTCTTACATCCTGATGCTATTACTGGCATAGGCCTGATTATTCAATTATCTCTAAGAAGAGAAGAATCGAGAATTAGAAACCAATATGGCCTTACTCATAATTTGGTTTATTAGCTATGCTTGGAGCCATAAACTTGACTTTCTTAGAAGGAAAGGCATCCAGAAGATGAATCTTATTGATGTGTTTTCTACTATCATTGAACTCCTTAAAAATGTTGTTACCTATTACTAGGTCAAAGCTTTCTAGAAGTTCCACACTAAAGATAAATCTTAGGTTGCTAGATGGATGTAGTTAAGTTAAAGAAGAGGAAGAAGATTGGAAGGGAGCTAAGATACTACAAGAAAAAGAGGATCTAGAATTTAGGGATTATTTGTAATGAATTTTCGAATAATGTAATGAAAACTTCAAAGATGTAATAAAAATCATTTTCTTTCCGTATCATAGTTAGTTTGCCAATTGCCCTCTTTGCATCCGCATGTTCTCATATTGCATTTCTGATTTTTCTTTACCTATAGAGCAGACATAGAGTTTATTTTAGAAAAAAAAACTCAAAAAAAGCTATTAGGTTGGAAAGCCAAAATTAAGCATGGTAAGTTGAAAGTTGTTGACAACATCATTTCTAGAAAGTATCTTTGATTTCTATTCTTAAGCCATCCTTTTCCTAAAGGCTTTTGTAAAGTAGATCAAGAGAGTTCATAGAGATTTTATTTGGGGATCGACGGATGAGAAGAAGAAGAAGATCTATTGGATCAGGTGCGATAGTTAAAGAGATTGAAATTGAAGGGATGTCTAGGAATATTAGATGTGGATAAAGGAATAAGGCTATTTTTTCCAAATTTGCTTAGGAAGTGAAAAAAAGAAGAGCATATGGATTGAAGTGATAAAGGAGAAATACAAGATGAACTAAGGACAAAGAAGTGTGAAATCTAGCCTGGGGTTCTTTAGAGAATTGTAGAAAGCTATGTCCTGGGTAGAATAAAACTCAAGACATCAGATAAAGAAAGCCATTTTGACAAAATTCTAGAAGGATGGCTAGAAAGATTTAGGTAAAGTGGATTTGTGGCTTTTTGGGCCCCTTAATAAATTTGACCACCTATTAACAGTAAAACAAGATTAGAATGGTATCAATAACTGGAAGGAAGATGTGATAGGCTATCCCATTGATTATGATATTTGTTGGCACCTGCGTAATATTGTTGTATTTGATTACAGTCAAAATGACGATATAGAGTACTGGCTGAGTGAAATGAATGGATAGATTTCTTCTCGCACTATTTATGAATGGCTGTACTAAGAACCTAGTGAAGATGTCACTTATCAAAATTGGGATTAGATATGGAGAACACCAACTTTTCAAAAGTGTAGATGCTGCTGTAGAGGACCATGATGAGTGGTCTTTCTACAAGGGACAACATAAATAAAAGAGGGGTCATAATGGATTAACTTGTCCACTATATGGAAAAGGAAATGAAATGATTTTCCACTAACTTTTTCAATGTGATGTTAGTAGAGAAGGTTGGCGAATGTTAAATGTCAATAATGTTAAGCATGTGTAAAATATGGACAAAGTGAGGCAATGGTTAAGAAAGGAAGTGAAGTGGAATAGGAATACCTAGTCTAACCTAAGTCCCCTAAAACAAACTCAAATTCATTTCATGTTAAGGGGTATTTGGAGAGAGAGGAATTGATGAGAATCGAAGCCAAGAATAGATAAGGTCAGTCGTAAGGATGGGTTTAAGCTTAATGAAAGCTTGAAATGAGTAATGGGGGATGCACGTGAAATTAGTAAAAGAGAGAAAGGATGTGAGACACCAATAGAACTTTTGAGGACTTACGGTACAACTCAATATGATGCATGAGTTAGTTTGGTGAGATTACTTGCCACCTAACCTTAGTTAAGGGTTAGGATAAGAGTGAAGTGAGAGTAAACAAGCTAACGAGAGCAATGTTCACAAAAATGAGGTATTCAGTATATTGATGATGATGATGATAATAAGATGATGTGGCTATATGTACAGTAGGTATTTACAGTTGAAAAACTAAGGCAACTTATCTAAAAATGGAAAAGACAAGAAGGGTAGTACCTAAAAGAAGTAATGTACAAGAAATAATAAAGAATAAAATGGGAAAATACAACTAAAATAAATATTCTATACGGAGGATTCTGGCACATGGTTGCTTAAATACATAGCTTGCTATGGGTGGATGACTTTCTAGCAGAAAAGATAGTTCTATATGATCAACTTGATTTCTATTGAGTCAAGGTGCAAAGCAATAATGTTGAGCAAGAGCTTTAGAAAGATGTAGGTTCAACTGAAGAGGGGTAGCTGTGGACATCTACCAGGTCTCTCATCATCTTGACACAAATGTTACTAAGCTTGAAGCCTATTAGGACACGTCGAGTAAGAGTAAATGGAAAGGCCGGGGTATTAGCAAAGCTTTATTTAGTCAGCAAATGATTTTTGAAAGATTTGGAGTCACTCGGCTCGGTGTATGGAGTTAGTCAATAGCAAGAAGCAACTCGGCCTCAACAAGGGTCAGTTGAGGTAAGAGGATTCACCACGTTAGTCCTTCTAATGCTCTAGCTCGACTAATGATTAAAGGCTTAATAGCCTGATTTTTATCATTCCCTCTAAGTTGATTTAGATTTAGGATTAAATCCATATGGTCTTCATTTAGTTCTCCTTTAAGGTGATAGGAGCTAAAGTCAACAATATTGAAAGTGTCTAAGATCTCATAATTTTCATACAGCTTTAATCTATAGGCACTGTTGTTAATCTTCTAGAGTACTTTGAAAGTACCTTTAGCTTGGGCGAATAGCTTTTTCTTTCTGTTGTTTAGGAATCTCTCTTTGCTCAAGTGTAACCATACTAAATCTCTAGGTTCAAACTACTTCAACGTCTGTCCTTTGGCTTTGTCTTGCATTTTAGTAGCATCTATGACTTTGTCATAGATGTATTGCAAGGACTATGCTTAAGCTCTTATGTTAAGGTCTTCTTATCCAAATATGAGTACAGGGGTCTGATGAAGGCGTAGCTCGGGATTAAAACCATAGACAAATTCAAAGGGAGTTTGTTTGGTGGTGTCATACACTGTTTGGTTATAGGAAAATTTTACCATGGGAAAACAAACATCCCAATTAGTCAAATTCTTACCTACTGTGGCTCGAAGCAGTGATCCCAATGTACGATTAGCCACCTCTGTTTGGCTATCAGTTTAAGGGTGATAAGAAATGTTGTATAATAGTTTAGTCCCCATCTAATGCCATAGGGTTCTTTAAAAATAGCTTAAGAACTTTGGATCTCTATTTAAGACTATACTTCTTGACACACCATGCAATCGAAAAATTTCCTGTAAAAAGAGAGAAGCAATAGCCAAAGCATCGTTAATCTTGTAACAAGGCACAAAGTATGCCATCTTATTGAATCTATCTATGATGACCATTATGGAATCTTTACCTCGAGTAGTTTTAGGTAATCTGAGAATAAAGTCTATGCTCAACTCAATCCAAGGTCTAATCGAACAAGCAAAGGCATTACTTTCCCTTGTTCCGATTGGTACTTGACCCTCTTACATACGGTATAGCCCTTAACAATTTGGTGCATGTCTCTTCTCATTCTTGGTCAAAAGAATTGTCCATTCAATAACTCATATGTTCTTCTCTCCCCAAAATATCTAAAGAGTCATCTACTGTGGGTTTCCCTGATTAGTAACTCTTTTAATGAACAGGTCAACATGCACAATTTTCCACTTTGGAATAAGTACCCATCTTCCTCAAGATATTCATCCACTATTCTTCCATTGGCACATTGCCTAAATATGGGTCTACAGTATGGGTCTTTAGAATATTGATCTTTGATACTTGCAAACCTAAATAACCTAGTTTGCAATTCAGTAAAGGGCGCATGTCTTCTTAAAAGAGCATCTATAACCACATTGCTTTTCCTTGCTTATATTTTATTACAAAATTGAAACCCTTAAGGAATTTGACCCACCTGTCCTACTGTTTTGACAACTTGGTTTGACTTCAGAGGTACCTCAAAGGCTCATGATCGGTATAAATGACAAACTTTCTCAATAATAGATAATGCTACCATACTTGGAGCACTCGGATGAGTGCTAAGAGTTCTTTGTTGTATATAGAGTAGTTTAATTGAGGTCCTCTAAGCTTCTCGCTATAATAGGCAATTAGTCGGCCTTTTTGCACTAGGACAGCGCTTATACCAATGCGTAATGTATTACATCCTAAACCAAATATCTTCTTAAACTTTAGTAAAGTAAGTAAAGGTGCAAAAGTCAATCTTTCCTTGACTTCAGCAAAGCTTCTTTTCTCCTTTTCTCCCCATCTGAATTTGATGTTCTTCTTCATTAGCTTGGTAAGGGCCATAGCTATGGTGTTGAAATTCTTTATGAATCTTCTATAAAAGGATGCTAGTCTATGGAAACTTCTCACTTCAGCAAAAGTGATCAGAGTTGGCTACTCAATAATTGCTTGGATCTTCTCATTGTCCATTCACAAGCCTCCTCCACCAACTATGTAATCTAGAAATACCATTTCCTCTAAGTAAAAGCAACTCTTCTTCAAATTGCCAAATAACCTCTCGGATGGGAGTACATTTAATATGTCACGGAGATGTTTAAGGTGACTTGGCATGTCGACATTGTATACTCGAATGTCATTGAAATACAACACAATACACTTTTCGATCAGATCTCTCAACACATGGTTCATTAGTTACATGAAACTGCTTGAGGCATTCAATAGACCAAATGACATTACCATCCACTTATAGAGTTCATGCCGAGTTTTGAAAGCAATCTTCTAGTTGTCTCTAGGCCTCATTTGAATTTAATGGTAGCTAGACTTCAGATTAATCTTATTGAAGACCCTAGCTTTACTCACTTCATCTAGCATGTCATCTAACCTAGGGATTGAGTATTGGTACTTCATGGTAATCTTATTCACGGCATGGCTATCAATATAAATTCACCAAGTACCATCATTTTTCAATACTAAGAGTGCCTGCAAAGCATAGGGACTCTAACTCTCCCTTACATAACCCTTCTTTAGGAGTTCATTGACTTGTCGTTGAAGTTCAAAAGTTTATTCGAGATTCATTCGATAAGCTGATTTATTCAGTAAGGTAGTGCCAAGGACTAAGTCAATACATTGTTCTGTGCTTCGAATAAGGGGTAATCCTTTAGGTAACTGTTCAGGGAACAAGTCGATATATTCATTCAACAACTCCTTTACTTCCTAAGGTAGTTCACGTCGTTCCTTTAGCTCTAATAATCACTTGACTAACAAGAAGGTCGGCTCATTGGCTCTAATAACCTCTCGAAGTTTAGCTCTATTCAATACTAAAGTTTTCTTTTATCCACGAGTAAGTTTAGCGTGCAAATTACTAAATTAACTCAGCATCATGGGGTTTAACATAATTTTCCTTTCATTCTTCTCAAACACATGTGTTTCGATATCCATCGTGGATGACTCTTTGATCATAAAGCCAAGGTCAACTTAGTAGTACATGTGATGTGAACATGGGCAGCATATCACAAAAAATCTCATTTGAATAGTTTCCAACCATGATCGGCAGTAGTACTTACCGAGTGACATGTAGTGCTCTTTTCTCATTCAACCAAAGCAACTTATACGACTTCAAATGAGCGATAGTTGGCAACTTTTACTTCGTAATCAGATTGATTAATGCTACATTGGTATAACTACTATTATCTACAATGAATGCACATAGTTGACCATTCACCTTGCATGTAATATGAAACAAATTCTCTCTTTGATCTTCCTCGAGTGAGAATTCTAAGCTCATTGTACGTTAGACAACTAGGATTAATTGATCCAAGTCCTTGGTAAACACGTCTTCCTTAATCAGGTAAGTGCTTACATTAACCTCATCTTTCACTTTTATCACCTCAAGTTCCTTATCCGTGCTATCTACTTTGACCTTTAGGGCATCTCCCTTGATAATCATGGTCCTTTGATTTAAGTATTAAGTAGCTACATATCCAAAACCCTAGCACTTAAAGCACTTGATTTAGCTCAGCTTCCTTTTAGATCCCTATCCCTTCTTATATGTTCAAGTTAGCATATCACTTGTAAGTTAGCTCTTCTATTCGACTTGCACATCTATCTTCTTGGTTGACTTGGTACCTAATTAGGTTTGGTAACTTTCCTATCTAAGTTGACTTAACTGTCTGAGTTTACTTATTGAGGGTCTAATTAGCATTCGGCTCCTTTTTTGTCTTTCCACTTGCTGAGCTATTCATATAACCTCATCCAATGTGGTAAATTGCTACAATTCTATAATGTCTCAGATATCACTCCTTAAACTAGTAAGGAATCGGGATACTGTGCAGGCCGATGGCTCTTTTACTTCATAACTAATCATGAGCATTTGGAATTCTTGAATATACTTGTCAATAGTTTAGCCTCCTTATTTCAGCTCTTGAAGTTGAGCAAAAGTGTCTTATAGATAGGCATCTAGCATAAACCTATTTCGAAGTATTCTCTTCATCTCAAGCTAAGTATTGATCTCTCAATATCTCTCTCATCTTCTTATGACTTGAAAATTCTTTCACAACATGATGGCATATTCTAAGAACTCAACAGCAGTAGTTTTTATTTTCTCGTAGTCGTCATATTGGTTATCCTTAAAAACTCGCTCTACCTTCTCCTCTTAATCGAAATAATCATCCACACTTTAAGAGCCACTAAAACTCAGAATCTGAAGTTTCACGTAGTCGATAGCTTGGGGTGCTCAAGCTCTCTCTTCTTCTTGAACATCATCCATATCTCTTAAGTAATCCTTCTTCTCACTCATCTACCTACTCCTCCACCTCGAGCTTATCATGTTAAGATTTGATCTCTAGCAGGTTGGGCAGCTTATAAGGTGTTATGTACGGATTCAACAAGTTGATAAGCCAATGCATGAACTACTTAAGGTTAAATCTACAAAGAGGTCGGTTACCTCATTAAGCTTCTCATCCGATGCCCTAAGATTGTCAGCTATGGTGGACAACACCATTGTTGTCATCCCTAACACTAACATTAACACTTGGGTCTATCATTTTCTCCGATAGATTGAAATTTTAAGCTCTTCAATTCAATGATACAATTGACACTATTCCTTTAAATCACCTAATGTACAATCTCTTCAAGCCAAAAGTTTAATAACCAATAAACACAATAGCTAAATTAACACAGAAAATTGATCTACTTTCACATGCCTAAAATAGGGTATAAACAAAGCACTTCGAAAAAAAACTACTACAACCTATTGCTTACTCAAAATACTTTAACAATCCTTTCCATAACTACTACGCACTAACATAACAAGAATTACTTTCCAAATCCTCAAATACAACTTACCCAAATGAAACCTTTATGCTGATATCAAGATGATGTGGACCGAAGCCAAGAAAAGATAAGGTTGGTCATAGGGATGGGTTTAAGCTTACCGAAAGCTTCAAATGAGTGATGGGAGGTGTGCGTGAAAATAGTAAAAGAGAGAAAATAAGCAAACCCACAAATAACTCTAGAGGATCTGACGCATTAGTAGAATTTTCAAAGACTCACGACAAAGCTCAATATGACGCATAAGTTGGTCCAATAAGGTTACTTGCCACTTAACCTTATTTAAGATTTAGGATAAGAGTGAAGTGAGAGTAAGCAAGGTAACTAAAGCAAGATTCACAAAAAGGAAATATTCAATATATTGATGATGATGATAAGATGATTTAGGTATATGTATAGTAGGTATTTATACCCAAGAAACCAAGGCAACTTGTCTAAAAATGGAAAAGATAAGAAGGGTAGTACCCAAAAGAAGTAATGTGTAAGGAATAATAAAGGGTAAAATGGGAAATACAACTAAAATGAATATTTTGTATGGAGAATTCTAACACATGGTTGCTCAAACACGTGGCTTGCTGTGGGTGGATGACTTTTTGATGGAAAAGACAATTCTGTACAATCAGATTGATTTCTACCTAGCTAACGTGCCAAGCAGAGGTGCCAAGCAGGAGCTCTAGATAGATGTAGGCTCGATCAAGGAAGAGTAATTGCGGACATGTGTGGGGTCTCTCATCATCTCGACACAAATGTTGTTGAACTAGGGGTTGGTTCAGAAATGCTGAGTAGGAGTGAATGGAAAGGCCGGTCTATCAACAAAGCTTTCATTCGATCAGCAAATGATTTTCGAGAGAAGTGCAGTTACTCGGCTTGATGTATGGAGTTGTTCAGTAGTAAGGAGCAGCTTAGTTTCGGTAAGGGCTGGCTAGAGCAAGACAATTCGCTACATTAATCCTTCTAGTCCTTTGGCTCAGCTATAGGTTAAAGGCTTAGTAGCCTAATTCCTATCAGGAATCATAGGGTTTTCAATGAAGCACCCATTGATGGCTAATTAAGGCAACATATTAGAGCTAAAATAAGTGAATGGTAGGCGGTACATAGAGAAAGAAAAATCGATGATCAATTGATGAGAGAAACCAAGTGGATGAAACCAGATGAGGAAGTAATTAAGCTTAATTGTGATGGAGCCATTGATGAAAATGGGAAGCATGGTGGTATCAGGATGATAACTAGAGATCATAACAGAAAAGTGTCAGGAGGTATGATGAAGCAGCTTGTTAATGTCTTACCGTTAGAAACAAAATTATTGGTGGTTTTCGAAGGTCTTAAATGGGCAAAAAAGAAGGGCATTAAGCGTATAGTGGTTGAATCTAACTTGGTGATGGCAATAAATTGGATAATTAACCTAGATGTAAACAATAAATTGTATCAGCTAGCTCTTGCAAGATGTATCAATGCCATGATTTATTTTCTCTATAAATCTATACAAGGTAAGATGTGATCAAAATCAAGTAGCTGATGCATTGACCAAGGAGAGACTGCAAAAGGACTTAGGACTCTTATGATTCATTTCCCCTTTTATTTATCATCTTTTCTTAGTTTGGATGGTTATTATTGTCGTTTTCTGCTAAGGTTACATTGGAACCTAGCTAATTTGTCTTGCTAGTCTTTCCTCTATGCTTGGATTTGTTTGGGTTTTTTTGCTAGTTTTTAATGAATTTTCTGTTTATTGAAAAAAAAAAGAAAAAAGAAAAAGGTATAGCATATACTAAAATCTATAGTGGAGGGGTTAAATATTTATTTTCCCTTTACCTATACCTACATGTATACATGGTGATTATACTAAAGAAAGATCCAATAAATTACTTAACTTAGGTTATTGGAGCTTTTTATGTTGTGTTAATAGGGATCACAAAAGTGTCACATTTTTCTTTTCACTTTGAATGCTACCTCTTTTAAGTGTATCAGGATCACTACATGTGATAATACTAAAGTCTACCGAGATCATTAAACATGATAATATTTTAAGTGCAAATTAGTATGTATCAATCTCTCCTTTTATGAAAAGGTTTAGGGTTTTTTTTTTTCTTCAATGTGTGTGTGAGATTTGGTTTTTATATTTATACTAGCCTTAATTTCATTATCTTATATTTAACAATGAAGGACTAAAAAGTTTTTACTTTCCTCTACTATTGCTTATTTAAATAGGGCTTGTTTTACTAGGCGTTTCAAAGGGTCTTAATATATAATTAAACAAAAACATAGATGTATTTATAACGAAGAAAATTTGTAGGGATTGTGACTGTGATTTGCCCTTCTATTTTACCAATAATCTTCATTTCAAGTTTTCTTCTCAAGTCGTCCATTAAGTCACGCCGGCGAACAAGTAGATTTGAGGAGCTAATCAAGCAAAGTATAAGTCAAGAAAATATAGATAAGTTACGCCACGACAAAGGAAGCTCAAATTGGCCGCCGGTATCCAAAATTTACCAAATCAACGGGCAACGCCACCTATTAGAATCTTGGAGTTCGAGAAATATAGCTAAGACGGGCAACGCATTAAAATAATGGATTGGAAATATTTTATAAGTTCCGTTGGTGAGTGTCTCTAATACATATAACTATTAAGAATGTAAAAATAAATTTTTCATACTTTTAATATTGATTGTACACTTTATAAGAAATAATGAGATGAAAAAATTATTTTAATTGATTTCTCAATAAATGCTTCTATATATCATTCTTACAACGGTAAGTTAATTTATACAATTCTATGAGTTTATAATTTTATGAGTTTTTTTTAATTAAAATATATATAATTGTTTAGGTGTAAAATTTTAATAATTATGAGTTTTGATGTATAATTTCATAAATTTACCATTATTAATTTCTATGATTTTATCAATTTTATACGTCTCAATTTTATTTGGCTTTGTAGGTTTTTCCCATATTCATATTAATGGTAAGCGTATAAACTATAAAATAATAGCATTTGTGGCTGTTGGAATTCCTAATACTCGTGGAGGGATTGAATCATACACCCAATGATCTCTTCAGTCATGAATGACAAGTTTCAAGGGTGGCAAATGCAAAATAGGAAGATATCAAGAGCATAACGATAAAATAATTCATTTAATTTTATTGATTATTTATCTAGACACACCTCATTAATTGGCATTATCAAACATCGTGTAGAATCGGAGAGGGAAAAAAGGAAAAATCAAGTCTTACACAGAGTGACGTCCCCATCTGGCAATTATCTTCAGCCACGACAAAGCATGAGACGGCATATAGCATGCTTGTTAGGTCTGATTAAAAAAAAAAAAAACAGAGAGAGAGAGAGAGAATAAGTTATAGTGTTGCGGGAAATCAGAGTGGGGAAGTTGGAACTCCAAAATTATTGACATGGCATGTTGACGTAGTAGGAAAAATTAATGAAAAACCGTAATGTCAGTATTTTTGAGAGGGCAAAACAAGTGTTTATGATGAGCTCGAATTTTGCAGTTTAAAATCGTTGGACGCATGATTGCATATTGAAAAGTTAAACCATAAATAGTGTGAAAAGTCCCGAGAATTATCTATTTCATAAAAATTGGGTTATTTATTTTTTCATTATTTAAATGATAAAGTTCAGAAAATATTATTAGTCAACAAAGTTTTTCAATATCTTTACTCACAATCTATCACTACTTATTTTGGTTTGAAACTTATTAGGAGCGAATATGGATCTGATGTTATAGATTTAAGATTAAAAAAAAAAAAGTTATAAAAATCAACCAAAGAGTATCACACATAGCCATTATATATTATATATGAAAATACCCCACCCCAATCCTCACCCAAAGAAAGAAAGAGACATTAAACAGATCCACCAATGTAAGCAATAATAGTATAATTTGGTGATCATATAATCACATAGCAATATTTCCATTAGAATCCTAGGATTTTCTATCCTTGTACTTACTCTACTAATACATATAACAACATATATAAAGAGATTACAAAATGCCTAAACCTTAATACACATAATAGAGTATTACTTAATACTTAGAAAATGCAAAATAGAAAACTGCTAGGACATAATGACCGTAGCTTAGCTCTTTTCTTTTCTTTTTTTCTTTCATTTTTTGTTTAAATATTCTCTGAAATTTGGGTCTTATTAATTCAAGATACAAACTCAATAAAGTTACACATTGCCTTGAATTTGCACAGCTTATTACATGTTCACATATACTTGAGTAACAATTGCAATGAAACTTTTTTGATTCAATCTTGCTAACTTTCACCACCACCACAACCACCCTCAAGCTCTTTATTGCACACACATACCCTTAGGCCCCTACTAGCATATGTCTTGATGATGTTGTTCATCTATTCTAATAACTATGCCTAAGTGTCTTTTACAAATAACATACCTTGAGTTATTGAATTCATCATAAACCCATTAAGATTCAACTTTCTCTAGACTCTCCTTACCTTAGTTTTCAAGATAAAACAAACTTTTTCATCACACAACAATTATGCTTGTCAAGAACAACAACACAAACATTAAGATTCTCTATCCTAAGATCAATATCTACTGCCAAAATACTAGAAATCATTGTCCCTTGCCATGCATAACTTGACTCCTTTTGTTACCATTAAGTCTTACCAAATAGCTTTATACTACCATATCTTATTATACTATAATAACAAGTATAATCCAACCTAAAGAAAAAGCATTGTAGGACACTCACTCACATACCACATATCTAATATTGTGTACATCTACCCATTGATTAATGTGACAAATGCTCATATTCCAACTATCTATTGTTGTTGCCATTGCTCATCTACATGAGATTGCTTTACATAGGTTCATAAGTGTGGAACCAATCTCTCCTACTATATATGTGAAAAACACTCCAATAATTCATTGGTAGATTTCTATTGTTTGTTAAATACTAGTAATAGTTCACTATCTTTTAACTCCGTTATTGCCACATTGCAATTGTTTTACCTCCATCACATTGCATTTAGTCTACTTTTACCTCTTTATCACTCAATCATCATATGGCCATTTTGCTTATAGTTATAATAAATTATACATTGGCTTTCAAATCTCCCTTTAAAAGTATCGCTACAACCAATTAGATCTTTCACAAATATAGATCATCTAATACTTAATAGTAATGGATCATGTCTGAATAGGGTAATGATAACATTCATTTTATACATGTATTTTAGGATAGTTTTGTCGATATTTGAGTAGTTATTTGTTATGATCTTTAAGAATTTGAAGTTTATTTATGAGTTATATAATTTGTAGGTCTTGCTTTGGGAAATTGTTGAAGTTTTGTTAATTTTTGGGAAGATTTGGAGCTTTGATGATGAACATATTTGAGAATATTGGCAAGGAAGGAAGAATTTGGTGATGATTGATGACCAAAGGAGATCACGGTTGAGTTCATGCCTATGATCCTCACATCCATTAACTTCAAGAGTTTTAATTGCAATGGGAATCATGCTTAGGGTTCATGGTCGTGATCTTGGGGTATGATCATGTTGTTTTGAAAAGAATTCCTTATTTTGAGAGATCTCTTTGTAACCCTTAGTTTTATAAACTATAAATAGAATTCTAGGGTAAAAGTTTTGTGAGTAGTAGCAGTTGGAGAGAAATAGAGTAGATTAGAGGCTTGGATTGTTTTCCTTTCCTCTTTCTTTAGTTTTCTTCTATATTCTTGTTATTTTCTTCTTAGTGAATCATTATTTAACCTTACTTTTTTATATGATAGTTGTTTTATTTATTTAATCGATGATGTTTATGATTGCAATCTAATTGTACTATGCTTTATTGTCTTTGAATTACTATTTACCGAATTATCAATTTAATATTAGATTTCACCTTAAAGATTGCAAGATGTAATTTGAATAGATTTGTTGAATTTGAAGGAATTGAAGTAGATTAAGCAATCGGCTACTTGGTTTCTATGGATTAGAGTAACCTAATAGTGAAATTCAAGGACTTAATGTGATCTTGATATATTCTAAGTAGAAGTAATTCATGTAGAGTATAATTAGGATTAAGAGTTGATTTAATAAGAAATTCCAAATAACTTATCCAAGGAATTCTCATGATCCAATAAATAATTGAGACTGCATATTGCATAATGCTAGGTAGTAAATAATAAATTTACTAAGATTGATGTTTCTTTTATTTTATTTTGTTTTGTTGGTTTAATTTTATGTTAACTAGGATTAGTTTAATAGTTAGGGTTTTAATTAATTAATAGAGTTTAGTTGTTAAGTTAAATAACTAGAAGAAAAGGGAGAACTATAACTAATTTAAGTAATTTAATCTAACTATATAGAAGTCCTTGAGGGATCAACAACTAGACTCAAATTTGCCTTACTATAGTTTAATAGGTACAATTGCCTCCAAGTAAGTTTTTGGCACCATTGTTAAGGACTTTTTGAAAATTACTAAAATACTAAGAAAATCCTTTGACCAATTATTCTAGCTATCCTTAAAATTATACATTAGTTACTTCTTTTCTTGTGATGTTATATTTCCTTTTAGTTGTCTCTGTCTTTTGTATATTTCTAATTTATGACTAGAAGCAACAAAATTGATGTTGTAAGTTTGATCTTGAACTTAAAAAGACCATTCGTTCTCTTCTTAGGACAATATGTGACACAATTGAATTGATCAACTAGGGTTCTCTATTTAGGCTTAAGGAAGAAGAAGAATCTAAAGAGTTGGTTGGAAATAATGAGGATGCTAACAAAACTATATCTGAATACACTAAGCCACTTGTGACTGGAGCTAATTTAAGCATAACTAGACCTCTAAAGTAAACAAAGAACTTCCAAACCCAATTGAATGTAATTTAGATGTTACAGTAGTTTATTTAGCTTACTAGGTTATCATATAAGGATTTAAGCAATTATACCTCAAGTTTTCTAGAAATATATGACACTTTTAAGATCAACGAGTCTATAAATGATGCAATCAATCCATGACTATTTCCTATTTCGTTGAGGGGTATGGCTAAGTAATGGCTTACCACTTCAGATGATCTAGTTAAGAAATTCATAAGAAGTATTTTCCACTTGCTAAGTCACCAAATTTAAAAACGATATATTATTTTATGATCCAATTGATGGAGAGACTCTGTATGACACATGAAAAAGATTCAAAGACCTCTTGAGGTGGTGGCTACATCATGGTATTTTATTATGGATGCAAATTTAAACCTTCTATAATGGTCTCAACTATCCTACTAGACAAATGACTGGTGCAGCAATAGGAGGTACTCTAAGTGTAAAGGCACTAGATGAAGCCCAAAAGCTAATCAAGGACATGGTTATGAATAATGCACAGTAGGATAATGTTATGGAAAAAGTGAAAGTACCTAAAAATTCAAAGTTGACTAAGTTATAACTCCAAAGGCTTAAGGGGAAATTTTAACAAGAAACTAAAAGGCCTTACTAAAAACAATGCAAGTGGTGTAGGATGAGATACTAGCTAAGGATCAAGAATAAGTCAATTTTCTTGCTAATAGACCCTAAAATAACCCTTTCAACAACACTATAACTCAAGATGGAGCAATCACCTAAGTTTCTCCTATGAAGGTAAGAAAGCGAATAGGAATGTTTTGCTAGTTAGTTATCTAACTCAACAACAAAGTAAGAATACCAATTTAGATGAGATTTTGTACAGGTAAATTAACAACTACAATGTACAATTTCAAGCTACTAAAGCTACAAGAACACCAAGGTGCCGTTGCATAATCTAGAGAATCAATCAAGGCAATTAACAAGGATAATCATAGAAAGACAACTAGGGAGTTTACTAGCAAACACTGAACCAAATCTCAAACCTCTAAGATAAGAAAAAAAAGAAAAAAGAAAAAAGAGTAAAGTGAGAAGGAGGAACTCGTCGCGCTAACAATGTTAACCAACATCACTCCTAACTCTTTTCTCGTCTTTTAGATTTCTCTTATTACGATTCTCTTAGTTAGGATGGTTTTTATTTAACGTGTAAGACATTATTGATCACCTATATGGTCAATCTTCTTTTTAGTAGCTAAAAGCTTTGAATTTGGAATGAATTTCTTGTCTCTTTCTATTGAAAAATTTGTTCTTTTAGTGAAAATTGGTTTTCAATAATCCAATTGACTATATGTGTAAGTGTTCATAAGATGTTACAAATTAAAGAGGATAATTTCAAGAAGAATTGTGAGTATTAGGAAGCCAAGAGGATCATGCCAAAGTTCATGCTTATGAACTTGGCTATAATCTTTGTTTAAAAATAGGTAAGGATGACCAAATAGAATCATAGTCAAGAATTACGCTCATAACCTTCGATTATGAGCACAAATTTGGTGATTTTTCTCACAACAAAGGTTTTTTTTTTCCATAATTTACATTATTGATTTCTTTATTATGTTAAGATCTAGTACATAAGTTTTTGGTTATTTTATGAGAATTGAGAATATTAGATTATATGTATGTAAAGGTTGAAATCTTTAGTTTTAAGAGTGATGTTGATGGACTGTGATAAAAAATCAAATTTTAATCGCTATTAGTTGATTTATAGTCCTAAAGATGGGATTCTGGAGAAGTTTTGGGGAAGAACATGAAGTAAGGACTTAAAGTGCTTATTATTGATTTTGGCTATAGCACATGCACATAAGTGCTATTATTGTAATTTTTGGTTGTTTTCATTTTCTTAGTCTACTCTCATGGATGCAATCAAGTTTAGGGGTGATGTTGGCAACGTTTCCCTAATTAAGGCTGATCAATATAATTCTTGAATTTTTGTATGTAGTTGATGATTGTCGTTTTAGTGAAGTAGAAGACAATTCATTATTTCCATTCCTTTTACAAGAGTGCTGTTTAGATTGCATTATGTTGCCTATTTTAGATTGCTTTACATTGAATGATGAATTAATAAAACTTTATTATTTATCTCCCTATAAGTAGTTCATGGAACATGTTTTATTGAGATTAATAGAGCTATAGATATAGTGTTTCATGTGATGATTTCATTTTGATTGCAAATCAGTTGCAGTATGGTAGTTAACATGAAGATAAATTTATGAGAAGCCATGATCTTATAATAGTTATTATTTTTATGATCTTTCAAGAAGATGACCCAAGTTAAGCATGTCATCGAGAGGGGTGGTTCAAGCAGTGCATCCCATCAATTAGACAAAAAGGATGTTACCTTTTACAATTTAAGCACATAAGAAGAGATATGCTAGGTTGAAGCAAAAAGGTCCTGGTTCTGCATCTTGTATCAATTGGAATAATTTGGCACATCTAAGTTATGAAGAATTTATGTGGAGATATTTGCAAGTTAGTGGCTGAAACAAGTTGCTATCCATTGATAAGCCAACATATAAAGAACAAATACTAGGGTTCCTCAGTACCTTCATGTTAGATTTTGATCATATTGCTAATGGTATCAGGAACATGAATATGGGTGATGCTCATGTACCATTTTAGAGATCACTAGTAGTCGTGGGGATATTTTGGAGAGTTTGTACATACTCTTAAATTTGAATGATCGCCAGTTGACATAGCGAGTAGGAGTAACCGATGTAGAGGTTTAGAATAGATTAAGTGGTGATGATTATGTCTATAACCAAAAGAAGTCTAAAGCTTCTAGGTTGAGAGATCTGTCTTTGAGGATCATTCATTAGGTTTTGGCAAGAAGTTCTAGCAACAAATAGTTTAACATTAGGGCAATCAATCCAGTATATATTATCTATCTTCAAAGCTTAACCAAGCATTGACCAATCAATTTGGGGATTAGGTTAACTTTTTATCTCTTACAACAAGCTACCGATAGTAGGAGTAACTATATTTTTTTTGGGTCATACATTACTAAGCTTGTGAGAAATATGGGCTTGTCTAGAGATACGTTTGAGATGAAATTAGTAAAGAGGATAGAGCTCACATCCATTGATTATATCAAAGCATTGAAGCTTCCATCACCAACTAAGGTTCCTAAAGCTAATCTTGAGGAGATTCAAGAAGAAGGGGTCCTTGTTAATGTGCCTATAATGCTAAGAGATGAGCCACCTACATCTTCTAAAGGGCTAAGATTATCTATCATGGCTAAATTGAAGAAGATAATAGGAAAGATTATCAAGAGGTAAAAGAAATTGTTTAGGGAGGTTAGGCAAACAAGGATAGCAATTGAGATGCTTCTTGAAGCTTAAAGGATAACGATGCCACCAATACTAACCGTTTCATATTCAAATTCTAATGATGTTGAGGAGGAGGAGATTAAGGATGAGAGTGATGAGGAGTGATTTGATTTCTTTTCTTACTGTTTTTCAATTTTTATTGATTGCTACGTTTGAAGATTAATTTTTAATCTTGTTTGCTAAGCTTATTTGGATCTTATAGCTTATACAAGTGATGGATATGTGTTAATTAGTTTAGTAGTGTCAAGTTGAAGATCTAGTTTCCCATTATCCCAATTAGACTTATACTAAACTCAATTCGTTTCAATATAAGTTTCTTGATTGGATTAGGAAATTTTTTAATTAAAAAATATATCATTTTTCAAAAAGAAAATAGAGTTACTGCCTAACTAGGTTAGGAAAAGAGTGAAATTAAAACCTACAGGTGGATGGACTTTAATTTCAATTATTAGATCATGGGTTTTTTCTTGAAAAAAAAAGTTGTAGAAAAAGGAAACCAAAGAGTATGGATTTGGAGACTAATCTATTAAAACCATTATGGTTTTCATAAAAGAAATCCATAAATTAAAGAATTGGGTCTTCAATTTTTCTTTTTAAAATAAAAAGGGGTTTTATATTAAGAATGTGGAAAAATTAGTTATTTACATTTTTAGAGCCATTTGAAGTTCCTATATACTTGTTAGCTAAGATCAAGCCTACGTAGTTAAAAAAATATATATTTTACAAAAACTTTAGTGGGTTGGTCACTTTTATTTATAAAATATTCCACTTTAAGTTACTACTTGTTATTTAATTTATAAAAGGAACATTTTATATGCAACTTCTAAACAATCCTAAGGATCCCTAATTTTGAAAACAGCGTGGTCAAAATTACTTTTCCAAGTGTGAGAAAACAACTCTATAAAAAAAAAAGACCCTTTTTAATTAACTTATAGCATCCATCTCTAGCAATACAACTACACTATGCCACAACATATTAATAACATATTATATGTATTGATATATGTACAAATTTCACTCAATGATTAAGTTATCAATTATCCATAAGGAATAGTCTATAAATTATGCATTATATATTATAAGACTATTTATTATTATCATTTTACACATTACATCATAACATTATTGAATTAATTTATAAATTAAAAACTATGTTACAATTAATAATTTTTATATTCATGGTTCACATATCATATATTACAAAATTATTTAATATACATATTATATGTCACATATTGCAAAAATACATATTTTCATCATATCAAAATTCTACATTACAAAGTATCTATATTATTTATAGAAAAAAATAAGAAAATAATTGCTATCTAACTAACTATTTAATTCCACAAATTTTAGTATAAGATTTTATTATATTTCTTTCTCTCTCCTACTTCTTAAACCCACCTTCCACATCTCTCTCTCTCTCTTTCTTCTCTCTCATTAGTAAATATAACTTTCATTTATAATTTTACTATTTTCTTTTCTATTATACAGATACTTTCCATATTCCTCCCTATTTATTCATCCACTTTTCATTAATAATTACACTAGAAATCGTTAAAAAATATTTATCTCGTTAAAAACTTTCAAAAAGTTTTAAAAATATATTGTTTAAATTGAAAGACTTATAATTTAATCACAAAAATTTAACAATTTTTTAAGCACTTCTAATGTATATGTATGCGAGTGTGTGCGTTTTTTTTTTTTTAATTTTTGACACAAGCATTGCAGGTACATGGTATGCTAATAATTTATAAAGTTAAAAAAGACTAAGCATGCATATCTCACAACATATTGCTATATTATATATTATCATGTGAATTACATAAATTACATCTAATTTAATTAATTAATTTTATAATATTCTACATCATTATACAAATCGAACAAACAATTTATTTCATGAACCACTTATTAAAGTTATATCAAACAAACAATTTAAATAATAACATGTAAAGGATTAAGAGCTTACCTTGCATGCTGTAAAATAGGTGGTCGATTCGGATGCTTCTAACTCAGTTCTTGGAGAGGTGGCAGTAATTCCCGACTCACAATGCATCAATCTTCAAAAGCCTTTAGCTAATTATTAGAAATTTCAGGTGCATTAATTTTATACAACCAGGCGGAGTAGCACAAGATCTCCATCTTGGATTATGTCAAGATATTAATTCCTCTATACAATAGTTTGCTTCTCATATCGACGAATTAGAACAAATGTTAAGATCTCTAATTTCCCTAAAAGCCAAAGAACTTCAAATATAAACCTTAAATTTAAGTGTTCTTGATTCAAATTAAATTTAATTTGCATGGAGCACAATTAAATGAAATTGGCTAATGGGTTTTAATCCTTAAAGAGTGAAAAGCATCCTCATCTCTTTCGTTTGCTTCAATCTTCTCTTTGGAAAGAGAAATCAAAGAGAGAGAATGTAGTGCATGCAATAGAGCTTCTAAAAAGAGAAAGGAGCTTTTTTTTTTTTTTTCAATTTGAGAGCTTATTGATTATTTGTGTATGATAAAAAAACAAACCTTTACTATATATTCAACTAATGTCTCAATCTTTATATTTTATCTCTTTTTTATCCAACTTTGACAATTTGTTTTTATCAAATTCTAATAAATTAAGATGTAAAATTGTTCACCAATACCTTATTACCATTTCCATACAACCATTATGTCATAGGCTTGTATTAAAAGGATTTAATTTACTAAATTCAAAGTAGATGCAAATATTGTACGTGTATAACTGGTCCTCTTCTTATTATTTTTGTTGGTGCACTTTTCCTCAATAAAAATTCAAATATTTTTATGCTTATAATAATATAATTCATGCTCTTACATATCCATATATTTTTTTTCATGAGTTTTAGATGCATAAAAAGTAAGTGAAATCGAGTTAAAAAAATGCAAGTACTATATAAGCATACACTTACCATTTTTAAGACTTAACTATTGTGTTGTTTTTTTTTTTTTTTTTTACTATTAGGAAGGAAGGGAAGAAAAAGTGGGTCAAACTTTGAACCCCCATTGACAAGTGTCGCTACATGGTTGTTCCTTATGGCATACACATGGCAACCACATAAGTAACATGTGGCAAGCCTACGGCATGCTATGCAACACAATATAGTTAGTGCCATGTAGAGCCTCATCAATTGCTATGTGATGTCATGTTAGCACCATGTGGCACCAAATATGGTTGATACGTGTCTTCATAAGTAGGTGCAGATGACACGTGTCACCTTACTTTCTTTTTCCTTTTTTATTTTTTTCTTTTTCCTACTTTTCTTTTTCGTTGTTTGTTGTTTCTCATCTTTTCTTTCCTTTTTTTTTTTCTTTCTTTTCCTTTTTTCTTTTCCTAAAAGCACCTAAAAAAGAACTCAACTTTTAAAAATACATCTCCTTCTTCAACTTATCGTAAAGTCTAACAAACATATGTTTAAAGTATTTTCAAAGTTTATCTAATCTAATTAAATTAGGATGTTATTTTTTGCTCATGTTCGACTTTTATTAAAAATTTCAAGTGACAATAAAATTCATTTTAACTTTGCTTAAGGTATGATTTGAGGCCATGTTTTCCTAAAATTGCATACTTTCGAAATATTCAAAATGAGTTAGCTGAACTTGGGTAAGCAAAATTGATTTTTAATAAATGCCCATTTTTGTTTGAATTCCTAATTCAATCAAATTGTATATGCTTATTTTGATTCTAGAAAATATTTTCATAATAAATTGACTCCAATGGACCCCTGATTAATAATTTTTTATGATTTTCATTTTTTGGTATTTTGGATTTTCTTGGTTTTTTCTTCCTATTCAATTATTTTATTTTATTTTCCATTTTTTATTTTTTATTTATTGGCATTTTTCTAAAAACTAAAGTTTTGTAACAAAAATGAACTTAGGGTAAGCAAAGATGAAGTGTCTACAAGTAGTTTGGTTTAATTTTTAGTTTTTCTTTCGTTTTACTTTCCTTTTTCTTGTTTCGTTTTCAAAGATCTTGGATATGCTTAATATTTTCTTAGTATCAATACATTGAATCATAGAAGTTTCCATCTCTTTTTCTTTTCTTATAATTTTTAGTGATTTTTATTAATTATTTGTACATTGGGGATGATGAATAACTTAAGTATGTGGGGAAGGATTAGGAGATCGACTAACTAGCTGATATTTTAGAGATGTTGATTCTCTTATTTATATAATGAGTATGAAATGTTGAGTATCCCATACTTATTTAGTCTTTTGTTGTTAGTGTTATGGTTTATTTGATGATATGCATAGTTCATGAAAATTTACATCCTAATATATTGAGGCAACTCTTCTATGAATTTTTTGTTTAGATTACCCATTATTGAGCTTAATCATTAATGACCTTAGTAACACTTTTAGAAATTGAATGATGAAATCTTTACAATGTAGAGTTCCTTGTTATCTAAGTTTGGATTGAGACTTAAGATTAGAATAGATATTGACAGGTTAAGGATTGGTTACCTATATTTCTAAATTTTCTTAAGAGTATATTTATCTCTTTTTGAATCTTTTAGAGTATTCTAGATTGGATAAACAAATAAGATTTGTCTTTTGAGAATCTCCCCAAAAATCTTAATTAGTTAAGGGGATAAATGAATAAAATTGAATGAAAAGGGATTCAAAGTTGAGCCTATATGATAAAAAGAAAAAAAAATGAAAAAAAATGTGCAAAGATGTTAAGGAATCTAGTTGTGAGCCTCGTTGACTTTGAGTGATTAAGCTTACAGAGTACCTCTATAGTGTGGAATAACACCTATTAACTTAGGTGACGAGCTTAGGATTGGTTTGCTATAAGGATCAAGAGAAAAGTTCATATGAAGGCTAGATTTGTATAAAAGTGAAAAGATTCAAATTGAATGGAGTATGTAGATGGTTAGAATGGAAGTTTTAATGCCTAATAACCTAAAACGTATTCATTGATATATTTTAAGGTAGACTAACAATGAGCCTTCCACTCATTTGCACATCCCCTACATTTCTAACTATCTCTATTGATGCTAACTAGGTTGGATGCCCAAACAATTGTCTCTCTATGATAGGTTATACTACCTTGGCCAGAACCTTATTTGATGGCAATCTACAAAGCAATCCATTGTGTCTTAGAGTTCCACTAAGGCTAAATGTCATGCCCCGAAGCGGCAGAGTTATAACAGCCCCGCCGTGTAAATCATCATAAGATAGAAGTTGGCCTTATAATTGCTATTTTAGACCTGATCTACACAAGGCGTCCACGACTAACTGGCTTTAAAGTAACAGTTTGTAATTTATTACCTAAGAAAGTGAGGAAATATAAATATATATATAATAGAATTCAATTATTACAATTAGCGTTTTCAACGATAATAGCTTAAACCTTAAAAATATATGTTTGTTCTTCAAATATTTTTCCTCACTCCTCAGGATCCAGCAATTACTAGCTTTAGAGTAGTTGTTTGCCGCTTCAGAGTAGTTGTTTGCCGCTTCAGAGTAGTTGTTTGCCGCTTTTTAGCCAGCACCTGCATGATGTCTATAAAGATGTGAGCAACCACAGCTCAGTAAGTTAAGATAGAGGATTTAAAACTATACCATAAATACAACAAAATTTTCAATCAACTTATTAGGTGTAATGCATGTACAAGCAAATGCCATCGTACGACGTTGTCCGGCCCATCATGAGATTAGAGAAATTGCGCCCGCTTTAATCTGGGTTGAGGAGTTGCCATTAATGCAACAACTCACGACCAAACCCAGGCTTGTACAATGGAGACCTCGCTCCTCCCGTGACTACCTTCGAACTACTGACTTCACCCTTGTCGCGACCTCCTCTCCTGTCACTTAGTTCGGTTAAGGATGAAGAAGGGACCAATTACAATCCTACGCTATCCCTTTTGAAGGGGTCTGTATTTGGCCGGAGAGTCCTAAGCTCCCTAACGAGTTGCCATGTATATCCGATTATGATTACTGGTTGTATATTTCATTAAGTCCAGTTTAAGGTGATCAATCATTTCATACAAATCATACAATACATGCCAGAGCAACAAACAAAATCATAGCATCACCCATAATCAAGCACATGCACACATCCAACTATCTAACAAGCACAACCAAGCATAATCTTAAGCCTCCAAAATACAGCATCATATTAATCCCAACTTACCTCGACTCCTCACTCACTCACTCGAGATCCAATTTGCTCAGGCCATCGCCGATCGTCCCTATAACATAAACGTGGTTTCGGTTTTTCATATAACTATTATAGGTTCATTTTATCCTATAACGCTTATTGTTATGTTTTGTTTAGGGTTTAATATGCTTAATTATCTAGGTTTTAAGTCTTTTATAATTATTCTAGGTTTGGGGTTAGGTTCAAGTTCGGTTTCCGTATCGATTTCTAAATTAAGTTTTAGTTCGATTTCTACGTAGTGTTTTATACTCCAACCTTAGAAATTTGTTTCAACCCATAATGTGAAATTAATTACATTACTTCCCGATCTCCTAAATACCATCATTACCCCTAGTCAGTAGTTATTTTACCCGGTACACTTAAATCCGTATTAGTATACCAAATTCACTTATAATGTGAGAAATTTTTACATTTTTCATATAATTACATAAATTCAAGTTTCGTATCAAATTTATTGTACATTTTTATTATTATCAAAATATCAATTTTTATTATAATATTTTCTATTTATTATATTCTAATAATTACATATTATGTATTAATACCTTTTATGTATATAATACACTTCTAATATTTTTATCACTCTAATTATCATCTCTAAACACCAATTATTATTTCAAAATGTCTAAATTCATCCTAAATCAGATTTTACTCCTAATTACCCTAATTTCCAAAATTAACTTAAAATTTACTATTTTTCCCTATTACTTTTTACTACAAATTAACCTAATAATTATATCTAACACCCTAAATGCTACAAGTATCATACTCTATCAGATTTCAACATCCTAAAATATGTACTTATTCACTAAATCAGTAATTAACCATCTAATTACTTTATTAACCCTAAATTATCCATTTTATACCTTATTTTAAGGCCTAAAAATTTTGAAAATTAATTTTTGAAAACGGGCTTCATAGCACTGTTCTATATCATCTAAGTGGTTTACACAAAAATTTTGTTTGAAACTATACTCCTAAGGTCATTTATTTCTAAATCGAAACATGCTCGATTTTGCATAATTTCTTAAGGACCTTATATTACGAAACTTATTTTCATAGAAATAATATTTTTTTCTAAAAACTACATACAAAAATATTCTAGAATAACAAGTTTCATAATTTTCTAAGAATATTTACTATTTTTTCAAAATTACACAAAATCGGGTTGGAAATCAAAGTCACCGATTTGGGTGGTTCCGACCACCGTCGGTGGCCATGGGTATGTCGGCATACCTAGGCATTGCCACCACCATGTGGTGGTGGTGGCCGTCCACTCCCAGCTGCCCGTCGGGTCTGAGTTCTCCTTTGTGGCCCTAACTGCACAGTTTTCCTTTTCTTTTTCTTTTTTTCTGAATTTTCTCTCAAATTTTTAAGTCTCTCTATTTTTCTCTAATGTTAAACTGTCCAAATGAGTTCTGGAAATTTCCCCCCCTATTTATAGATGATTTTTGTAATTATTATGCATTAATTAGACATGATTTTGCCCAATTTCCTTGATTTTTAGCTTTTGTATTGTCTAATTTTTATTTTGTAGATCTTGACCTGCCATGACCTGATTTGGATCATTCCTGATTTTTTCTGATTTTTCTTGATTTTTTCTTAATTAATTATGAATTTTCTTTAAATATTTAGTATTATTTTAGCACATTTCGCGTATTTTAAGTAATTACGCGTATTTATACCTACATGTAAATTCATATATAGTACAAATAAATATTTCTAAATATTATTTAGGTTATTTTATAATTTTTAGGATACATATAATTTATCTCTAGTGATTCGTTAAGTACCGAAATGCATTTTACGCATTTTCAATAAATAACGAGTTATATACTTAAAATTTAAAAATTTTGTAGTCTCCTATTTCATTACTTATTTTTTTAAATTCAAACTTATGGAATCAATTTACTAATATTTCTAGCTTTACTTTATAATTTAGACTCGATCGGGTCTTTCAACCGATAAAAATCTCGAATTGCTAGTTTTAGGGCTTACACTAAATACTATACTCTAATACCATGTAAGAATAAAATAATTGTGCATTATAGAAACACAAAGTAAACTTACGGAGTTTATATATGAAATAGTACCAACCATAATGTAATACAATATTATTTGGAAATGATAAGAATGCCCTTATGAGACTAGATTGTACAAATATATATATGCACATATACAATTATAGATCTTGTTGTTGGTGAATTCTCAATGAGGAGTGATGCTTGTGGATTACACCTACATTCGATAATGTAAGCAAGTTGAGCTTAAGCTCCTATTTAAGCTCTTAAATGGCCAGTTAATTGGTTCTTGTGCTTTATATATAATATATAATGATATATACAGTATACAATAATTATAAATTAATATGATATCTAGCCTAGTGAGCAAGCTTAGGAGTAAGGGCTCATTTAGATTTAAAAATGTAAATAAGTTGAACTTAACTTTATGATTTTCAATTTCAAAAGGAGTTCAGCTTAATTTGAGATCAGCAATTTTTAAATGAATTGAGTTCAAGCCTTTAAAACCTGACTCAATTCAGTTTGATTCGACTCAACTCGACTTGACTCATTTGTATTCTACTTACTCTCCACCTACTTATCAAGTGACTATTTAATTTGTGAAATGACCAGAAAACTATAATTAATTTATTTGTTAATCATACTCTTCAATTGATTATTTTATTTATCGAACCGTTGAACCCGTTTGAAGCATTTAGGTTAATAAGCAGTATATGGATTGAAACCACATAGTATGATTTTGGTTTCAGTTCACAAATCAAATTGCATTTTGATTAATCCTACGTGCACCTGCAAAGTATTTGAATTTCCTTTTCTTTTTCTAAAGTCATGATTGTGTCTATTATAAAAAAAATAAAAAATCATGTTCTTCATTTTAGTCAAATGTGGTGTTTCGCGAGGTGGATTGCTCTGCGGTTTTTTTTTCTTTCCATGTTGGGGAAAAAAAATGTACTGTGTATAACTCATCATCCAACAAATGAAATGAAATTCTCTAGCACCATTTGAGACCCAAAAAACAGTCCTCTAACCTACTTCATTCAGTGCAGAAGTTTGCGAACTCTAATTTTTTTTTTCAGCTATTCAATTTCTAGGCTAGATTGAGTGCGAATATCCTCTTTTCGAAGGAAAATATAAAATAAGTAGCGTTACGGGTACCCAAATTAGCAACAAAAGAAGATGATGAAAAGAATTTATAATGCGAGTTGTCAGCCTAAGAACCAGACAAAGTTATAGAGCTGAATAGAGAGTGAGAGGAAACTGATTCAACAGCCTGTCTAAAAAAATTAATAAAATAAACAGGTACTCCCTAAAATTTTTTTTTTTTTTCCATCAGGAAAGGGATTCCATATGTGGGCCCCATTTTTCCTCCGTATGCTTCTTTTTCCCATATATTAAATTCTCAATGAAAAAGTTTGTTGTTGGGAAAAAAAAAAAAAAACGTTTGTTAAAAATAAATGATTTCGATTTTAAAGATAGGGAACCGAATTTAAAATAATCTATATTTTTGTTTTCCATATCTCAAAGTGTTTTAGAAAATTAAAATTGTGATTTTTAAAAACCAATGATTTCGATTTTAAAGATAGAATTTAAAAGTGGACAACCTTTTCTGACTTAAATCCTATTCCAATTGACCTTTCGTTACGTATCCTATACATATACATGAATGGCCATAGAATGAACCATGAATGGCCATATCCATGAACATGCAATCATATGAACCCATCGTTATCACATGGCTTTGTTACCCATGAGTTACATGTGGCATGGGTGTATGAAAACGGTTTGGCTTAGAATTTGACCGGGGGAACTCGCTCGTGGTCCGCCACCAGACAAGATGGGGGTCCACTCCACGTCAGCTCCAAGTGAGGGTTTTTGAATTTGCACGCCTTTGGTTTTCCTGGGTTTGTCCGGGTCCAATTCCAACACGTCTTGTTTGTCTCTTATTATAACGCTATATAGGAAAAAAAAAATAATCTCGTCTCTTCTATCTAGTGTTTCTGTTGTTTTCATTATCTCTTGTTCAAAACACAAATAATGACGTATTAACGTTTCTAGACTGTTTCTAATCGAGCAAATAGGGTAGCGACAATTTCTTTCAAAGCTATTATGAATAGCCAGAAATCTTGCTAGTTTATAAGGATGAGCAAATAGTTTTTTTTAGTAAGATTGACCAAATTTATTTAAGTTCTCTCCTTTTAAGTTGTAGTTGATAAAAGAAAAAGCTATGACCAATTGATTTCCAATAAAATACGAAAAATTGGAACACAGCCATATCAATCTCTCGGTATCACTTTTGGTATGAAATTTCGAGTTCTTAAACTTTTCTCCATCTAATGTTGGATATCGAATTATGGGTTGTACTATTACTTGTCAGCAGGCAGCAAAATTTTTGTTTATGTTTAATGACAATGATCTAATCAAATGCCTTTTATGTTTATTCCAAAAGATAATGAAGTATTTTGTTTCGTTTCTAAATATGTTATTTAACTTTTCTATATTTATCATAAAATTTAACCTACTCTTCAAAGTTTAAAGTAGATGAGGTAAGATTTCTATATTTATGTGAACCCAAAATTAAATCCTCCATATTAATAATCCAATATTATTATGAAAAATATTAATAAATATAAGTAGATTATATTGTATAACTGGTACAAATATAGGGGTTATAAATTAATGGTTGACATAAATTTGACAATTCCAATTGAACTTTAGTATAAGCTACTAAAAATTTAAAGTAGATTTTACTCTAACATAAAGGATCTTACTCATTGTCTATTTATAATTTATATGTTTATTCAATTATACAAAATTTCCTCCTACTATTGCTTATATTTTCTGTTGTACAAAACCTAGGAAACGTATTTCATGAGACAAATGCACCTTTACTTGAAGAACTATTTACTTTTGAAAATATGGCTGCTAGCTTGAATGATTCACCTCCAAATTATAATTTTTCAGAATATACAATTTCAATTTTTGTTGTCTTTTTGGTTATAATGCTTCTTCTCATCAGTATTTTCTTCTATCGTATTTTTTCCTCATAAACATTTTGATTATTAGTATTTCCTTAAAAATTGCCAGTGATTTTTATTTTTTTTATAATATTTTTTCAATTTGTCTTTTGAGCATTAGTATTTTATCAAAAGGCACAATTACCATTATTTTTATCGTATCGTTACCTGATACCGCGCTCCATTTTATATATTACAAAAAGGCGGCTTACCTTAAACAG
Source organism: Lumnitzera racemosa (assembly GCA_024138005.1). NCBI lineage: Eukaryota > Viridiplantae > Streptophyta > Magnoliopsida > Myrtales > Combretaceae > Lumnitzera > Lumnitzera racemosa. The sequence goes on along the minus strand of JAMXBC010000002.1, from coordinate 86,749,099 downwards.
AAGTCATTATTATCAAAGAAAACGGCTCAAAATTATTTTAGTTACAGGGAAATTAGTTCCAAAAGATATACTTTTCTACTACTTTCTTATAAATTGAGCTAACGTGCAATTCTATAGTATTTTGCACCTACAGCTCGTGACCCATATGATGGCTGCTTTTGATAAAAGTTTGACCTAAACCCCTACTTAACTTACTATATAGATTCATAGGGTTATTGATGAATTTATTTAGTTTTCTTGTGCAACATATACACCTTCTCACTATGTTATATATATTATGACACTCCTATTGCCGCGATTAAGTTTGATAGTTAATTTAGAATGTTTAGAAAAATAACTCAATTTGATTGGAATCTTATAAAAGGCTTAGAAATATTAGTTAAAGAGTTTTCATAAGTTTGGAATTTGAAAATATAATAAAATATTAAAATCTATCTAAAATAATATAAATTTACTATATTATTATTACATTATTGATAGCGCAAATTAGATTTTGAAAAATTGATAAACACTTAGAGATAAATTATATAAGTAACATAATTAATATTGTACATGAAATAATTTATAAAAAATATGTATCTACAACGAGTGTAATTTTTATATAAATTTATATACTCGTAATTATCGAAAATACCCCAAAATATGCAAAAATTATTAAATAAGTAAATAAAAATAAGAAAACAATTATAAAAAGTTACTAACACATCAAGAAACAAGTTTCTTAGCGTAACACAAGCATCACAGATACAAGTGTATATCCAAAATAGGGAAATGATTATATATTATGTAATATATTAAATATTACATTGAGAATAAGTTAAATAACTTAACTTTTTGCACGGTACAACCATAGGATCATTAAAAAAGAAAAAAAGAAAAAAAAAGTATGGGGCATGACTAAATGCTAAGAAAAGGTAAGGATACTTTGCAATTTGATTAATGGCCAAGTGGTTTAAGAAAAAAAAAAACAAAGGGAAAAGTGCTATTTAAGCATAAGAAAGATTACCATTATCTTGGAGAGCTCCCTAAAATCCCCAAAGCGAATTTGAAATTTTTTTTACACAATTTAGGATCTAAGAAAAGTATTAGGTGGCTTTGGAAGTATCAATAAGGGTTTTTGTAAAATTAAGAAAAAATAAGGTAATTTAGAGTAAAATTCGAGCTCCTATTACTGGCTACAACTTAGGAATGCGCCAAACCACCTTGAGGTAGTGGAGGTAGGATCAACTTAAGAAGATAAACCCCTATCCTTAAATGGTTGTTGGAATTGCAAGTAACAGTAAGTTTTAGTTTTGGCTACTTTTTATTCAATGTTTCCAAAAATAGTAAACAAACTCTAAAAATTATGATTTTTTATTTCCTTAGGTAATTTTTTTTGTGTAGAATCCTAAAATGCAACAAGATTCTTTAAATTCCAAGCCAAAACATATGTTCCTTAAGAAACTAGGCTAAAAATGAATTTTAATTCTAATTTTCAATGGCCTAAATGATGTTGTTTTGATCCCAAAATTTAAGTACAAATATTTCAACATATCTAATTTGATTCCATGAAAAGAGTTTTCAAAAATTCAAAAGTTGAATTTTTGGGTTTTTCTCCCGCTAACATGCATGTGGCTTAAAATTCCTTGAATGAATATTTAATTAAGTAACTAGGTCTTTAAGTGCTAGTTTATTGTTGTATTTAAGGTTTTAAGTAGTAGATTAAAGTGTTGGAGGGAAGAAGCAGGGGGTGTGGATATTAGACTTATGTGATTTGAGAATTCAAAGTATGTTTGATATATGTCAAAAAGTAAATCAAAAGGTTTGTCAGAATGTGTAGCAACAAGGTATGAGAAATAGTCTATGAGCAGAATGTATGTCCAAAAGTAATGCAAAAGTGGATTGAATCTTAGATATGTATAAGTATTTTTACAATAACTTTATTTGTCCTGTAGGTGTGGATAGTGAAATGGTTAAACTTATTTGTATAATATAGCAAAATGGACGATTAATAAGTATTTTACCAAAGTTTATATATGAGAATCGATATATATATAAACTATATATTTTTATCAAAGTTAGAAGCCACTTAGACAATAGTGTATACCATAAGGCTAGGTTAGAACCTAAGTTAAAAACTTAGTCAGAAAGTAGTTCGATGGAAGATATAAAATGTAGGAGCAATTGGAAATTTGAAGATAGTTTATATTAAATATTAGATTATTAGAAATTGGAGAGTAGATCAGAAAGTCGCTTGATTATGTCTTTTAAGAATTTACTAAAGTTGAAACTTTGGTAAAAAACTATTGGGCAACAATCTTTATTAGCTTAAAACCTAGGTTAGAATATATCTTACTTAACTAATACCTTAGAAAACTTACTTAACACAATTGAGGAACATATATAAATGTTAAAATAAACTCATATGTTACATGTCAATTGGAAACTAAAGGGATTACATTAAATTTTAAAGATAATAAAGGAAGACGAAAATGACATATGAGGAAAATGAGCATCAACATCTAAGTAAGTAAGATTAGTGTTTCACCGTACTTTGAAGTAATGTTTAAGAATACTTAGAGATCTTAGTATATATCTTGTTTGTAGTTGTAAGTTAGTTGCTTGTGCGCATGCAATGTATGTGTTTGAATATTGTTTTACCAATTTGAGTGTTGAACTTATGAGTTGATTACTTCATGATATTACTTACTTTAGATTGTTTGAAATTGTTTGATTACTTCAAAAGTAATCAAATATAAACTAGGCTTAATTACTAATCGGACCTACATCATAACTTATTAGGAGAAATGACTAGGATTCTCAAGTCCAATATAAAACTTTTAATGAGGGTAGTAGAAATGGTTCTCTATCTACTGTTAGTTGAATTAAGTGACAAGAGAGGAGGTCGCGGTAAGGTTAGGATCCATAGTTCAAAGGTTGTATTAAGTAAAGGGTATTCTATATTACACAAACTTCAGTTTTGTTTCGATTTGCGAATGCGTAGTGTTAAGCTTCTCAAAACCTAAATTAGAATTAATGCAATTTCTCTAATCTTATAACCACTGATTAACTTTATGTGATGGCATTTGCTTGAACATATATTGCATTTAATTAAACTTGCTTGATAATCTTAGTTACTTTATGTTGGATATGTGCTATTATCTCCATCCTATTTACTAAGTAAGTTACCACTTATTCTCCTATAGTTGTTTTACAAGCTTCCTAATAGATTCATCAGTGCTACTTCAGGTTCCATAAGATTAGAGAATGAGATCAAGGAGTGAGATTCAAGACTACTTAACTGAATTCTTATTTAGTTTATCAACTATATTAACCTCTACAAAAACTAGGGATCGTTCGAAGAGATCCTATTAGTTTTTAGCTAAAGAGAATTATTCTATACTCGATATATTTGTGGATTTTAGTAAATTTTATTAGACACTATATCTTTTCGTAACAATGTAGTCATTGAAATTTTTATTAAATTCATTGTTTCATCTTTCATACCATTTATAAAACTTGATTTTCCCTCGAAATTTAAGTTATAAAAAATATTTTCAATAGCTATTATCACAAGTTGATTCCTAACAAATTCTAAATTAGACGTTTCCAAATAGTAGAGTGATGAACGCCTTGCGTACACTATATCTATATTAACATGTTAAATAACTAGTTTCTAGTATAGGTTGGTTTACATAGCGAGTTTGTTATAGCTTATTAGTTTGGGGTGTGATACACATATATATATATATATATATATATATAACATGATGAGGTCTAGAAAGGTATTTGTATACATAATACTTTGTTTGCAAAAATGCACATTTTATCGAACCTATGTTCATTAAAGAAAAAGTTGAAACAAAGTACTGTCTCAATAAGTTCCATTTAAGGCATGATAATTGGATTGTTTTAATTGATTTTACTGATGACTTGATCTGGTCGTTAAAATAAACGAGAGAAAATGGAATAAGTAAATTACAATGCCACTCTTAAAAAACTATTAAAATAGTAGCAAGATTTTAAATTTCTATAATATCTCACTCACAACCCGGGCACTAAAAATGTTGATAGTGGAGATATTTCCCTCTGCACACTATAAAGTCAATTTTTAATATCATTTTACAATTTTAATAACTTTCAAAGTCATTTACTATCCGATCTGACATGTATGGGCTAACAAAAGATTAGCCAAATTGTGAAAACTCTCAAATCAAATAATGAATTAACCTAAAATAAATGCTGGAAAAAAAAAAGAAGAGTGAGAGAACAAAGGGGAACCTAAAAAACCGTTATAAGTATATATTTATGCAAAGAACAAACTTGATATTGCATTAAAGTAAAAATTTTCTCATATCAACATTTCTAAGGGACATAAATATAATATTTTAAAAATTTGTAATCTTATAATTTTAATAGCAATTAGGAGTACCATTATAATTTATCCGAATAACAGCTAATTTATATATCAACTTGGTATAAAGTAGGAGTTGGGGTGTTAACTTTTCCTTTCACTTTAATGAATCACATAAAAATCCATGGTTCGTACGCCATATATTCAATATTTATGACTTGAACAGCAATCTCTATGTTTGCCTTCATCAAGGGTCAGAGCACATGTAGCCAACTTGGTTTCGAAAACCACCCATCTCTACGATATCGCTACCAGATCGAAGACAACATACATTAATACAGAGTCAAAAAGACTCAAAGGCATGTTTGGTGTGTGCCATCCAACAGAGTCAAAGATCCTAGGCAATAGGCATTGATGGAAACAAGCAACTGGCTGACATATTCCTAGACATGGCCCAGGTTAAAGTTCCTAAAAGCGACTTTCAATGCTTTGAAGTGAAGGACGCCCTAGGATCTTTGCGAGAAAAGTCTTCACTTCAACAGTTCGAAATATGGTAAAGGTGATTTCATTGGTTTTATTATTATTATTATTATTATTATTATTAAATTTTAAATTAAATACACTGATTTACATAGTTCAATCAATGAACATTTAGCATTCTATTTTCTAAATTGATTATTTAAATTATGTAATCTTCAAAAAATAATGCTTCTCAAACTCCCTGTATGATCATTTTCTCTTAATAAAAATAAAAGGAAAAATAGATAAAATTAAGAATAACAAAATATTCAAAAACTAAAAGAAAACAGAAATTTTCGCCCTTTTTAATCTATGTGATTTTATAATATTAGATTTTTTTATTATTTAATCTTACTTGAACAAGTTTTGTTAACACATTTTCAATATTTGGTGGACTATACGCTGATTTCAAAGGTTGAGGGACTAAATGCATATAGAATAAGTATAAAACGTTATGTTTTTCTTGACTCTTTTATTTTAGAGACAAGTACATTGCCCACATATGTGTTAAAAATCAATAAGTCCCCGAGGTTTATGCTAAAATCCAATCGGATTTTTACACCTTCAATGAGTCATTTTTAAGCCCTCTATATTTATATTATCACAATGTATAAGCATATATGTATGGCTGTTCATTATATAAAAAATATAAAATATTAATAGGGGGCTTAATTGACTTTTATTACAAATATACAGGACTCTAGCACACTTCTTTCATTTTCTTTTTTTTTTTTTTTTTTTTGTTGTCAGTGCAACATACTGTTGCTTTTATTTTTTTATTTTTTTTTACCCAAATATTGAAATTGAAAGGAATTTGACATTATGCGCACATATGCTTTGGTCGTATCAAAATGACAAAATTATCGGTAGTGACTGGTGAGATACTTTGTTGTTGATGTTGGATCGAGTTCTTAGTCAAAAGCTATAAGCCTGCCCATCCTGACCTCCATTAGGCTACTCAGGCTTTTAGACAAATCTTAGCATCACATTTTACGACCTGTTTGGTTCGCAGAATTAAAGTGACTGGTGAGGTATAATATAATAGAATAGGTAGGTTTTCGGGCAATATTTTAATTTCAAGTACATAATAATGTGATTCGGTGTTGCATTATTGGTGTAAAAATATTTTAATGTCAACATTTTCTTCAAATGAAATAGGGGCAATATTTTAGAAATTCAGAACTGTTTTTTTCTTTTTTGATAATTTGATAGTATTTAGAGGTATAGTTGTAATTTACTAAAAAAAAAAAAAGAAAAAAAGTGTAGAACTTCGAAGAATGAGTAGGATGTTCTGTTTTCCCTTTGGCTTTATTGAATCATATAAGACACATCCATGCTACCTACTTCATGTATTTAATTATTTATGACTTCAACAGCAATCCCATTTAAAGTTTATATTTGCTTTCTAAGGACATAGTATAAGTAGTAGCTATTAAGAGCCGACTTCGTTTTGGAGAGAGTAAAGTATCATAGGCAGTAGATCCTAATGGTAACAGCCAACCGGCCGACGAATTCTTTGACATGGACCAGGTTAAAGTTCCTAAAAGGATGCCATAAGATTTTGTGAGAAAAAACATAATCATTTCAACAGTCGAAATACGGTAAAGATGATTTAATCGAGCTTATTAGGGTTCTATTAATAAATCCTCGTACATTATTTTATCGTTTATCTTTCAACGTATAAAATTGAGTATTTGAACTCTGTAATCCTTAAAAAGTGTTCTTTTAACTCGATGTAACCATCACTTTGTTGATAAGAATAAATTAAAAATAAAATAATAATATTAAATATAACAAAACATTTGAAAACTAAAAATAAAAAAAAAATTAGAGTTTTCTCTTTCTTTTCCTAATTTCACGAAATTTTTTATTTTATAAATTTTTATTATTCAAAATAAGACTGAAAACACATTTTAAATATTTAATAATCTAAATGCTTGGTTTCAAAAATAGAGTGGGCTAATTGCATAAGCAAAATAGAAAAAGTTGTGTTTATTTACATAATTATTTGAAGGACAAGTATTAGATTTGTATTAAAAGTCAATCAAATTCTCTATATTTTAACCGTGTCATCTAAGTCTCTCGCGTTTTTGCCGAAATTATATTAAGCCCTTAATGTTTTAAGCAAGACATATAATTCATTTATGTTTTTGTTCTTACACCAATAAAGTTCCTTACACTTTATTTGGTAAAGAAAAGAAATTAGGAAGGAAAGAATAATAAAATGAAAAATATGAGAAAGAATTGTAAGGGTATTTAATTCCTTCTAATTTGTTTAGATGATGGGGGAAGAAAAATGAAAATAATTATAATCATTATTAGAGATAACATTAAATATATAATATAAAATTACATATGGACCTTTAAAAAATAAAGAAAAAAGAGAAGGGAATTAAGTTTTCCACTTTCCCTCCTCTTTCTCTCCAATTTGGAAGAGGAAAAAAATAAGTAAAAGTCTCCTTAATTATCTATTCAACCAAACAATGGAATTAAATTTGTTTCCCCTTCATTTTCTCCTCTCCCTTTTCACTCTTTATAAACACTGTGTTAATGTAAAACTTAATTGAATTTTGACTAATGTTATTAGACTTAGGTTGATCCAATCGATTCAATTTTGTTCGACTTGACTTAGCCATGAAACCAATCTAATTCACTTTTTCAACCCCTTCTTGACAATGAACTTGAGAGACATGTTGACCAACTGGGGCAACTCGTCTCTATAGACCTAGCTAAATTCTCCAAGCCAAAATAAACTAATTATTATTATTATTATTTTGTTATAGAATGTACCAATTTACTAAAAGAAAGTAAATCCTAACTCAAAGAAAGCAAAATGTAAAATATAAAAGAACTCTAGACTTCCAAATCTTAAGAAGGTGAATAATTCCATTACTTTATGAATAAAATATAAATTAAATTTTAATATTGTCTGGTAGGATTATTGTAGCTAGCCAATCACATACAATAGGCATGTCGGTCGATCTAGGTTAGCATCTTGAGCTAATGCCATATGGGGGGATGTTGTTAGAAAGAGGTATAGAAGAAAGAACGGGTAAATTTGGTATCTTGAATATACGTGTGTGATAGTGAATCAAACTCTGTGTTTTTTATCGTTATTGATCGAATTGCTTATTTGATTTTCCTTAGAGTGATCCCAACAGAGTTTTAGTATTTGTCTTAAGCGTACCACTATTCTAAATGAATCAAATAATAAAAGAAGCCTCCTATTTCTAGAGTTTGGAGGTTACTCTTGTTTGTTGAAATGGTTTTAAAATGGATGACTGAGATTGAATTCCTTTATTGAAGCTTATCTTTTTCTTTATTGGCCCAAATATACTTAAAGCTTTTTTCAGCTAAAGAAGATTCATTATCATTATTGTTTAGCTTAAAAACCAACTGAGTCTCCTCAAAACCCGATAAGACCAAACAAAGCCTAAATAAGTCTAAAAAAACTGTTTTCAAGTTTTTTTTTTTTTTTTTTTTTATACAAGATAATCGAGTAAGGCTAAGAATAGAAAATCCAATCCAACAATATCCATTTTAAGCCTATCAAGCTAGATCTCCTTAAAACATCCTTAAATGGGTTGATATTCCAAGTTTTGTCACTACCAAAAGATATTGACCAATAACGTTAAATTAAGTTTAAGGCCCAATTACCAAAATACTCTCTACAAATATATTTATCGCTTCTAATTCAACCACTCAATCCTTAAACCCCTTCTAATCCTAGTTCAGTACATATATACATATATAGAGAGAGAGAGAGGACTCCTAGCGAACCCCATTCGCTTTCATTGTTAGGCAACATGCTATGGGATTGTATTTCTACTTAACCAAATATTGAAATTGAAAGGAATATCACCTCACTGACACGTATGATTGTTTTGTGTTAGATAGTATAAAATGACAAAATTATTAGTAATGGGATATTTGACGGATATGTTAGATGGAGTTCTTACTGCTCTCCTGCACCTGTTGCTGGATCTGTCACAACGCAAGAAGTTACAGCTGAAGAGATGCAATCCAAATCTTTTCTAATTTGCAATTGTATGTATAAAAATGTTTAGTGATATTTTTATTTGCACATGTTTTATGGGCTCGAGCCGAGACGTATTAAATAGTGGAAGTAGTTTTCATACTTAGAAGATGTCTGGTTGCGCCAAGGCTAAACATTAACAAAACCAAAAAACTGAAAACACTACTGAAGCCCAAACAAACCAAATATTTGGTTTATTGGTTTTGTTAAGAGAGATGACAAGAGATCGGTTCAACTTTGACATCTCTTATAATAATATAACGTTCTTTTAATAACCAAGATTCAATGAGATAAAACCAAATAAAGAATTGGTCGGAAAAAAAGTCTAGATACAGAAATTGAGCGGCAAAAAATTCATTAAAATCAAATGTCCAGTTATTGGTGATGGTTGTGTGCTTTTACTAAAAAAATGCGGGCTTCCTAAAGGAAATCCAAAAAAACTAACCACGATTGTCGGAAATAGAATAGGTTTGCGTTGGAAATCAGTCTCATCATCAGATTGGGTCATCATCGAGTTTCAATTGGGACATGTGGTTGGTAATGCTATTGGGTCCAAGCTTATGGAGTAAAAGGTCATGTCCAGGTTTCAACAATTTGAAAGAGGAATAAATGGGTCTTAATATAGAAAAGGCCATCACAGATTCAGGATCGGGAAGAAATTAATAGACTGAATATATATATATATATATATACACACATATGTACATACTAATAGTTATACACTCATGATGAATATACAAAAATTAAATATAGTGATATAATAAATATATATAACATTGTTACTAAATTAACCTACTATTTTTTTGCGTGCAAAAGAGAATAAAACTAAAAAATTCCATAAGATTCACTTTTAAAGAACGGTGAATTCTTTTTAATAAAAGTAATCTAAAATACTAAAAATTATTGAAATAATTTTGCTTTTAGTACTTTTTCTATCTTAACTGAGAAGTATATTTTATATAAGATGCTAAATTACTTTCATTTCCTCTATAAATGTTACCAAATAAAATCTCCCCTTTTCTTTAATCCTACAATGTTAGAGCATGATCGTGCAAGCATTTAAACCATATTCGATGTTGCAACTAATGGAAACATATATCTAAGAAAGAATGTCATAAAAAATTAAATATATAAAGTACGCGTGAGAGTGACTATTAAAATGCTGAAAATAATTCAAGTATGATAATACGCTTTCTAGGTTTCAAGAAAGAAAAATCAAAAGGAAGAATTCTCTAAACTAAATAAATACAACATTACTTGTTGTATAAAGGCTCCACCTAATTGCTCAAAGAAAATAATTGCTTCTAGTGGGAGATTTATTCCATAAAATAAATATGGAGACTCAAAAAATCAAAATTATTCAATTAATCCAAATTTACTACTTGGTTCATCATTATAAACAATTTTCTTATGCAATTTCCTCAATATTATGACAATTTTCATTGTATTTACAATATTAATCATTAATATCAATACCCTTGAGGTGTTTTAGTGTTTTATATGTATTAAAAATATATCCCTTTCTTTATAAGTAATTTCCACTCTTTGCTAAAATAATTTCCCATCTCCACTTTTTTCTCCTATCTATCCACAATATATGGAAATAATGGCCCTTTTATTTGTGTCTTATATCTACTAAGACGTTAAAGCTACTATAATTATTATATTTATTTTCCTATACACTCGTAATATATGTGTTTTCCACTAGTATTACATTAAACGGGAACATCCACTTCGTGTCTTTAGTACTTTTAGTTTTCTTTTAATTTTTTATTTTACCAAAAAGCCTTCCAATCCAAGTTCCCACTCTATTTGAATTGCCCCAAAATATCCCAAATAACCTCCACTTTGTCCTAGATAACCACTCACTATCAATATATAAGTTTTTTTTTTCATATTTTTTTTCTATTTTATTTGTTGCTTTATGTTTTCTTCCCCTTTTATGACTAGTATTTCTGTTTTTCAAACTAAATGTGTTGGAATTTAGGTATTCACTCTTTTTTAGTATTTTTTTTCTAAATTTTACTATCCTAAACCATGAAAAGTGGACGGAACAATAGAAGCTCCCAATTTTAATATGCTTAGTAAGGGAAAATTTTAGAACATCTTTTTTTGAGTTAACTATCCTTACCTTATGAAAGGTCACTATAATTATCTTAATATTTTAATATGCAAATACCCTAGTTATCTTTTATAATATAATTTGTGTATTATATTTTTTCAAGCACAAGTATTATGAGTGCATGATTTGCAAGTTGTTTTTGAATAGGTATATGGTTTTAAGGTAATATATTCAAATTGTTGCTCATCATTGTGAAATCCAAAATGAGCATATGATTCCTCAGGTGATTTGTAAAAAAGAAAAAAAAATTCTTATATTTTCTTTTTCCACATTGATATGTCTTACTAAAAATGAGCACTTAAAATTGAAATATTTAATAAACGCATTTTTCTCACTTTTGCTTTGTCCATCCCTATTCTCATAGGTACTTTCCTCTAAGGCGGGATGCTCTTTAAGTCGAACTCTTTCATGGGGAAGTATTTATTTTCTTACTACCAAGTTTTTCACCTTACAGATCCACTCTTTTTCCTATTCAAAGATTAGCTCTTTGTCTCTATGTTTTCATAATGAGAAGATAAAAGGACTAAGAAAGATTTCTTTTATATATACAATTTTGTAAACTTTTATTTAAAAAATGTGTTCTTTTATGCCTACAACACACATTTTAAAATTTTAGCCATATATATATATATATTACTATAGTTGTAACTTTTGTATAAATTAACATAACACTAAATTTCTTTATATTCATAAAGTTTTGCCCTCTTATTTTGGAAAACAATAAAACTTTCTAAATGATATATCATTTCATGGAAAACCATACCATAGTTGCGTTAAACTTTAATTCATTGTACTTCTATATACTAAATAACGGTATTTTTCACTCTTAACCCTAATATATTTAAGCCCATTAAACAAACCCATTACTCTTACACCTAAAGCAAGTTGAACAAATTAAACATCTATCTTTCTCTACTTGTCACTTGAACACTCTTGTAATTTACGTTTGTCTCTCTCTTCAGTTTCGTTTCTTTTTCTTTTTTTACAATTGGCTTGCACTTTATGAATGGAATCAACATTTTGTTTTAGAATCTTTTATACTAAAAATAGATTTACAATTGATTCCTCATATATGTTGTTGTTTAGTAATATTCTCACAAGGTTTTGTTCTTATTTTGTGAGGTTAATAGTGATGGAAACGACTAAAAGATGGTAATGATAATGGATATGAAGTGGTAAATTTCAAGAATTTCAACCTCCTTTAAGATCCAAGTTCTTATTTTCTAGGTTATAACTTTCTTCATTTTGTTCTTTGTTATTGCTCATTGATAGATGCATATCTCGTGATATGTTCATTTGTGATAGAAAGCAACTCCTTGAACTAATCATGCGTAACCAAGCTAGATAACTATAAGGACTCATACAGAGAATACTAACTCAAAACCCTATTCAAGATCTCCATCTTCTACACTACTACTGACCCGAGCATCGAGCTCTCATAAGCTCCAACATAGTTCCTAAGCTACCAAGCAATCATGCTAACCTGCTTAGTGTACATGCCGAGCAGCCATAGCTATTGTTGAGCTCATGCCATAATCCAAATAACCCCTGAGCTAACTAACATCTAACCTCCATTCAAGCCAAGTTGCCTAAACACCCGTCGTAGAGGATCGGAATGTTTTCTAGCACATGAGTTCTAAGTTGAACCAGATTAAGTCTACTCTAACAACTTACACTTTCTTTTATCCTCCTTCGAATTGTATTATTAAAGCCAAACCACTTCGAGGTATACCTTAGCAAGACCAATTGCATTCTGGACTGCCATCCACCATATTACACATGTCTTTGGGCATGACTTTCTATAAGGATTCCTCACTTTTCTCGTATAAAATATTTTTGCCTCTTTTACCCTTTGTAGTATATTTCATATATTCCAATTGTAAATTACCATTTTGTGTCTTTTATATTAGATTATTACAAGTTTCCTTTTGTAAGCAAACTTAGTGTTATCATTTTCCTTTTAACTCTTATTTATTCCCATTAATAAGGAGTAGCGGTAAGTAACCCTATAGTTTGAATTGGTGAGTGACTTTCGACAAATTGTAGGCCGAGTAGGATCGGTCAATATATCATATTTGATTGGTAGCTGCTTAGATTTGCTAGTTTTCCCTTTTGTTTTCTTTCATTCCTTTTCATTGTGGTGCTTCTTAATGTGTATGAATTCGGAGACGCATAGGCTTCATTGGTATTAGAGCATGGTTTCGAGGAGTATGTGAAGTTGTAATGAAGTTTTAGTTCATGTTTGCAATTATTAGTTGCTATGTTTCTTCCATAGCTACTGTAGTATGTTCATATGAAGTAAGTTTTGAAGTTATGAGCCATGAAGTGAAGGTTCATGGATTGGTACGTATAGTTTCTCCTATCACTCTGTTTTACTCTACTTCCTACTATAAAAATAGCAAAAGTTCGTTTCTATGATATTTGTATGTATGTTGGGTAGTGAAGTTGTTAGAGCAAGTTAGTAAGGTTTTGAGTAGTAAGAAGAAGTGTTTGCCATGTATTGTGTTGTTTATTTGTTAGAGAAGCATTATACCATATCAAATTCAAGTGTTCAAGATATTATTAGTGACCAGAGTAGTGGTGCTTATGATAGTTTAGGTCAAAATGGTAGCAATACTCTTGGGTCAGTCAATGATAAGCTTAACGGACTCACAAATCTTATTGAGAGTTTGGTTACTACAATGAAAGTCAACAAATACCATCTACAGGGTATACTATATCATAACCCACTTGAGAATTTTCTTGAGAGACGATATAGACAAGGCAACCGAGTTAATCGCCCAGTTTGACCCCATTAAGTTAGAGGAATTGTAAACTGAGTTGCTACATGAAGGTTAGAGTTAAAGGAGATAGAAGAGGATGTTGATGAGAAAGATGTGGGGACTAATGAGATAGAAGAGGACGTTGAAGTTGTTAGAGTAAGTTAGTAAGGTTTTGAGTAGTAAGAAGAAGTGTTTGTCATGTATTGTGTTATTTATCTGTTAGAGAAGCATTATACTATATCAAATTCAAGTGTTCAAGATATTATTAGTGACCAGAGTAGTGGTGCTTATGCTGGTTTAGGTCAAAATGGTAGCAATACTCTTGGGTCAGTCAATGATAAGCTTAACAGACTCACCAATCTTATTGAGAGTTTGGTTACTACAATGAAAGTCAACAAATACCATCTACAGGGTGTACTATATCATAACCCACTTGAGAATGTTCTTGAGAGACGATATAGACAAGGTAACCTAGTTAATCGCCCAGTTTGACCCCATTAAGTTGGAGGAATTGTAGACTGAGCTACTAGACAAAGGTTAGAGTTGAAGGAGATAGAAGAGGATGTTGACGAGGAAGATGTGGGGACTGATGGAGAAGAAGAAAAAGAGTTTGAATATTATTGAGAATAAGAGCGAACGCGTCGAGCTCCTGAAGGACTAAACAATATCAAGGTCTAGATCCTACCCTTTAGTAGAAGTGGAGATAAAGATGAATATCTAGAGTAAGAAGAAAAGGTCAAGAAAGTGTTTGACTATTATAGGTATATTGATAACATTAAAGTGCGACTTACTGCACTAGAGTTTACTAGATATACTATCATGTGGTAGAAAAATCTGAATATGGCTAGAGCGAGAGATAGAAGACAAAGTATAAGAACTTAGGAAGAGATGAAGATATTATTGAGAGGAAAATTTATACTCGAGACATACTTATAAGACACATTTGCAAAGTTGCAGGAACTTCATTAGGGAAACTAATGTATTGATGACTATGTGAGAGAATTTTATATGCTAATGATCCGAATAGACATGGATGAACCCGAGGCTTGTATAGTATTGAGGTTCATCTTTGTACTCAAATATGAGTTTCATAACATCATAAAAGTATAGAGGTTCTATACACTAGAAGAGGCCATTAAAGTAGTACAGAGGGTTGAAAAGTAGAGAAGAAATACTCTAAGCTGGCTTGGGTTGACATTTTCCCAAGCTACTATTTTGTATCGACCTGTTCATGCTAAGCTGACAAGACCCTCCAAAGCTAGGGAAAAATATGACCGCCTTGATAATAGTTGAATAAGCTAGTAGAGTCAAGCTAAGGAAAGGTTGACCTTAAGGGCATATGAGAAAGGATATACCTTTAAACGAAAGACAAGCAAAGTGAAGTACTTCAAATGCTTAGGTTTTGGATACATGGTTGTTGAGTATCCGAGACAACGTACCATGGTGCTTCGAGGAGATATAATAGATAGTACCTACGATGGTGAGCTAAAGGAGTAGAAGAATGCTAAAAGAGTTGAAGCTTAAGAGTAAGAGGAAACCTGTGTTTACACCGACTAGGGAGAGGTAATGACCTTAGTATTGAGACAAATATCGACCTCTTTGCCAAGCTATAAGGAAAACTAAGGAGAGAATTTATTTCATACAAAGTATACTATCAAGGGATAATTATGCAACATCATTGTAAATGAAGGGAGTTGTATCAACGTCGTTACACAATCCTTTGTGTATAGGTTGGGACTATCGACCTTTAAGCTCCTTGACCTTATAAGCTATATTGGCTTCATGATAAGAGTACATTGCACATTACACATTACAAAACAAGTATTCGTACCTTTAGTGTTGGGAATGTGTAAAGGGATGAAGTGGTATGTGATGTCATCCCCATGGGAGCTTCACATCTATTACTTAGACAACAGTAATTGTTCTACCGACATGTTACTTACAATAGATATAAGAACACTTTTGCCTTTGTTAAGGATAGGAAGAAGATTATGTTATAACCCATGATACCCACCCAGATGAATGAGACCTATAACCAACTAACCTGATCTAACAGGAAGAAAGCCTTAGTGATGAGTCGAAAAGAGCTTTAAGCAGATGAAAAGGCCAATGAGCCTATGTTTTTATTGATCAAAAGATCGTTAAAGATAAGAAATCGAAAAGATGTTCCCGATGAGATTCGAAGATTAATTAATGAATTTTTTAACCTATTCCCTAAAAAGTTGCCTAAAAGACTACCTTTAGTCTAAAACATTGAACATTGTATTGATCTATAGTTAGGCATAGCCTTACCGAACCAACCTACCTACAGAATGAACCTTGAGCAAGCTGCCGAGTTGAAAGGGCAAGTGGATGAGTTAATAGAATGAGTTTATGTGAAGGAGAGTACGAGTTCTCATACTATATTAGCTTTAATTGTCCTAAAGAAGGATAGTTCATGGTACATGTGCATCGACGGTCGAGCAATCAACTGATTATTGTTAAGTACAGATATCTAACACCAAGGTTCGATAACATGTTAAATGAGTTACATAGTATTCGAATATTTATGAAAGTTGACTTGTGAAGTGGCTACCACCAAATTTGCATGAGACTTGGTAATGAATAGAAAACTTCATTTAAGAAGAGGCATCATCTCTATGAATGGTTGGTTATGTCATTCGGACTTACAAATATGCCAAACACATTAAGGAGGCTTATGAACCATGTGATATGTTTGTTGATCAGAAAATGTATGGTTATGTACTTTGACGACATATTGGTGTACAATACCAACCTAAACAGCCATGTTTAACATCTCCGAGCTATTTTTGACGTTTTATGAGTTGAAAAGTTATATGGAAACTTGAACAAGTGCATGTTCTGTCAAAGTGAAGTTGTCTCTCTTAGGTATGTAGGATCGAGAGAAGGAATCTAAGCAGATGAGGAAAAGGTCTAAGCCATCTTGGAGTGGCTGACATCAAAGAACGTTACTGAAAAATGAAGTTTTCATGTCCTTGCTTCTTTCTATAGAAGCTTTATTAAAAGCTTCAATATAATTGTAGCCCCTTTGATAAAGCTAACAAAAAATAGTGAAGGATTATGATGGAATGACTAAGTTGAATAAAGCTTCTAGGAGATCAAAGAGAAGCTTACTACTGCTCCTATCTTATCCTTACTAGATTTTGACTACCATTTGAATTGGAATGCAATGCATCAAGTGTTAGCATTGGTGTAATCTTGATGAAAGAATGATGACTACTTGCTTACCATAGTGAGAAGCTTAGTGGTGCCACACTAACTATTCCATGGATGAAAGAGTTGTACTCCCTTTTCTAAACTCTTACTGTTTGGAAACACTATTTTTTACTACAAGAGTTTGTAATTTACACTGACTATGAGTTATTGAAGCATCTCAAAAGTCAGAACAAACTTTTGAAAATGCTAGCTAAGTGGCTAGAATTTATGGAAGGTTTTTCCTATATGATCTAACACAAAAGGGTAGTATCTATGTAGTTGTAGATGCCTAGTTACATCGGTAAACCTTAATGACCACCTTATAGGCAAAATTATTAGGATTTTCGCTTATCACCAAGCAATATGCTAGTGACCCCTATTTTGGCCTTATTCTTGAGCAATGTAGAGAAGGAGTTGCTGTTAGAGGATATTATATCAAGGATAGTTATCTATCTAGAGAAAGAAGGCTATGTATTCCAAGCAGTTCCACACGCGAACTATTGGTGAGGAAAGCTCATAGTGGTCAATTATCTAGTCATTTTGGGGAGACCAATGTAATACCCCTTATATACTAGGAGAAGGAACTCTAATCATCGAGGCTCCTTTTGGTATAGTGGCTCGAAGTAAGTCAAAACTCTAGAGTTAATCATACGTAGGTTGGAGCAATCCCAAGATAGGTGACCTTTTGAGAAGCTGCTATACTAGGGGATAAAACCATGTGGTGTCTAAAGCTAAAGAAGACTATACCTTGGTGAAAGGAGTTCTAATTAGGTCGTTACAATCAAGATAACCAACCCGTTAAAAGAGAACTTTTACTGGCGTAGTCTAGCCAAGGATATTCATAAGATAGTCGATGGTCACAAAGTATGCAAAAGGACTAAGGGAAAAAGAGAGCCACATAGAGAGTATATGCCTTTACCCATATTGACCTCACCTTGAGCTGACCTTAGCAGGGACTTTGTCCTAAGGTTGTCTCAAATATCTTAAGGAAAAGATATAATCTTGGTTGTAGTAGATTACTTTAGTAAAATTGCATACTTCATCTTGTGCCATCAAACTAATGATGTTTTATATATTGTTGATTTTTTTTTTTTTTTTGCTGGAAGTTGTTTGATTACATGGAGCACTAAAGACTATTGTTTCAAACCAAGATATAAAATTATTGAGTTACATTTAGAAGACTTTTTGAAGAAGGCTTAGAGCTAAACTTGTGTTTAACTCTAGTAGCTACCTTTAGATTGATGGCTAAACTGAAGATATGAATAGAATGCTAGCAAATCTACTCCAAGCAATCATAGGAAAGAACTTAAATGATTGGGATTCGTATCTATAGTTCACATACAACTAAAGGTATGTAAGTAAGTTAAACAGGCTAACCCAGCTAGGCCTACTTTGGCCTGTAGGTTAAATTAGCTAGGTTCATTTGGCTTGCTTTTTAAACAAGCTAAAAATGCTAAACCCTAACCAATTTAAAAAGTGGGTTAAACAGGCTAGCTCGTAGACCAAAGACATAAATGCATTAAATGGATTGACCCAAACTGACCTACTTCAGCCTACGGGTTAAATAGGCTGAGCTCATTTGGTTTGCTTAAAAGTAGGCTAAAACCTTAACCCAAACTTGTTTAAAAAGCAAATTAAAAGGGTCGACCCTTGGGCTAAAGCCTACTTACACACCTCTACATACAACCAAACAGTCTATAGTACTACTAGAAAGACCCCATTCGAGGTAATCTATGGCCTCAATCCCACTGCTCCCCTAGATCTGATTGGTACCTCTATAGCTATTGAGTTACATCTAGCGAATTATAGGCTGAGTAGGATTAGTTGGTACGCCATAGCTGATTGGTAGCTGCTCGGATTTGTTAGTTTTTGCTTTTGTTTTCTTTTGTTCCTTTTCTTTATGGTGTTTCTTCATGTACATAACTTTGGAGATGCATCAATTTGTTATAGTTTAACTATCTTTTTCGCTTGTTACATCCATTAAAGTGTTTACATCTACTAGTTTCTACATATACCTTAGTTTTTACATTTTATGTTATCACTGTTGTAATTTCTTTTATTTGACAGTCTACTAACATGCTTTAACCATAAAATTTTCTCCTCATCTTGAAATAAACCGTGTTATCATGGTTTAGCACCTAAAAGTTCACATAAAGTTAGAAAACTTTTGAGATTGCTAAAAACAATCAAGTGTTCTCGTTGCGGTTTATATCCCATATATACTCTTAACCCTAAATTGTGTTGACTTTGTGGGGAAAAAAAAAAAACTGTGTAGACAATGGCAATGATGATCATAGGATTGGTAGTGAATACTATATGCTTATGTCATATGATATGCTAGTAGTAGGCAAGTCTTTAAATCAACTATTTAAGCCAAAATAAAACATTAACCCCATTTTTAGTGCCAAAAGTTGCTAATGTTAATTCAAAAGCCTCACAATAGCAATAAACATTCACCAAATATATAATGTGGCATTATAAGTCCATGTGTTATCCCAAACACTAACATTCCTTGTAAAGAGTACCTTTAAAGTCAGTAATGATGATAAGATTATCTATGTAATTTGATAGCTACATAATACTTGCATAAAAGCAAGATTGATGGTAGTAATCATTTGTGTATGAAAATCAATCCCCTAAGCAAAGTAAAAAAAAAAAAATGTAAAATTTCCTTATTTTGGCTACAATGAATCAAACTCAAAGTCTTAAATTTATTGATAGCAATAGCCAATAAGGCATGTTCTTAATCAAAACTAGAAAATGCATATCTTTGTGCTATAAACTCAATTATTGGATTCTTAACCAATATGTTATCCTTCCTATATCATTTAATATCATCATAAAAATTAGGGGGAAATAATCTAAACATCTTCCATAAGTGAGTCTTGTAGCAAACTAGAAAGTCTACAAGTGAGGTTAGTAAACTCTAATTGTGTGATTCCATCTTATATGGTATTCTCACTTTGGAACTTTGCTTCTTCATAACATCTAGAGCTGGTTCTATATTACATCTTCATAAGTGTACTCCTTTTATTTATTGATATGCATGTGAGGCATAAATGTGGATTCTACAGTTATCATTCCTAAAATGTTATGGAAAAGTAGAAGAATGAGATTTGTCTATAGTAGTGGATGTGGATAGAAAAGAGTAAGAAGGAAAAATAAAATGTACGAGTGGGTTGTCTATTGTATAAAATTAGTATAGGAGGAAACCATGTTCAAAGGACCTAAATGGAATCATAAGTGTTTTAACAAAATTTGTCTAATGTTGAATATTGCTTATTTTGAGGCATCTATACGTACCATTGTAAAGCTTTTCCTTCCATAGCAAATAGGGACAATTGAATTAAATTTTTTTCTTTGATGTGATGAAAATCAAAGAAAAGTTCAACCGTGAGCATCCATTCTAATGAGTTATTGATGAGTTCCTAATTGCATATATTTTACATGGTGATTTTTCATGATTTTCTTTTGAAATTTACGTTTATTTTTATATAATGATACTTAATTGAGTAATTTTTTTTTTTAGGTTTTAGAACGAACTACGCGACAAAATGAGAAGATAAAAATGAGTTTCTCTCAATTCAAAGCGAAAATGAATAAGTTATGAAGGTTTGAAGATCGACACAACCAAATGATATGATTATGTCGTTTCCAAGCAAATTGGGAGCTTCTTTTAAAGTATTATAGCTAATGACACGATCACGTCTTTGATGGTGTCATTCTGAGTTTAAAAGAAAAAGAAAAAGAGAAAAGCCATTTGCCATTAAGGACACAACTAGAGCATACGGTTGTGTTGTTTACAGCTGGCATATTTTTCTCATTTCCTATATAAAGCTTCGGTATGGTTTCTTTAAACAGAACTTTAGGCATGACTTTTTGAGAGTTTTCTAAGCCAAGAACACTTAAGAGAGCAAGGCAAAAAGAAGACTTCAAGATTCAACTTTTTGTGGATTTCATGATTCTTTCTTCTAATTCCTTCTATTATTTGATTTTAAATTGTTATTTTATGATGTGTAGAGAGTAGATCTTTGGTATCTAGGTCTTGTAGAACCTAGATATACTCTTGTAACATGATTTTTATTAGATTTAATTAATTCCTTATTCTTTTCTTGATTCAACTACTTATGCTTTATGATTTAGATTATTAATTTCGTGAATAGTAATCTAGGATTTGATATCTTATAAGAGAATAGAAAGATTTCTTATAAGATTAGATTTAGGCATGGTTGATGAGGATTGTTGCAAGATTAGAAATAATTTGTAGGATCTTTCCAAAATTTTGAATTATAGCATAGAGAATGCATTGTTTAATAATACAATCTTAGGTCATGCTATTAAGAAGAGATTTTGATAGGTGATTTTAAGATTAAGGTTAACTAGCTTGAGAAAATGATTAACTTTAGTAGAAAATTCTCCTAGTCAAGAAAGATGAAATAATAAATTAGATTATTTTTAAGAGAAATCACATATTAGATCTAGGGGAAGCAAAGATCTAGATATGATTTTTGAATCTTGAATTAATTTATACGTTTATTGCTTTCTAGTTTAAGTTCTTTAACATTCATTAATTAGCTATTAATTTAATAGTTGCTGCAATTAATTTAGACTCTTTAAATTCTCAAACTCAAGTTTGTAGGTTAGATAATAGAGATCTAATGAGTATTAGCAATCAAAGTCCTTGAGGGATCAATACTTGGACTTAATTTGCTTATTGCAAATTTGATAGGTATGCTTACCTAACATCAATTATCACTAGAAATTTTGGTTGTCATTGTTTATGATATAAATTTGTTATATTAAAAATGAAGAAAAGGTGAGATCTTGAAATGTAACATTGAATGTGTTAGTCAATCATATAGTATTCAACCTAGAATTGAGTAATTTTGAAGAAAAATCAAAATCACTCACACCCTTATTAGTGGCTTCTTATACACAAGGTTGGAATTTGAAAATGTCTTCCTTAGTCCATGGAAATGAGAGAAGAGCACCAAATTGTTACATTTATAGCCTAAATATCTTTGAGCCCACTAAATAGGCCTGTTATACTTAACCCTAAAGCAGATTAAATAAATCAATGCCTATCTTTCTCTCTATGTCTCTTAAATACTCTTAAAAGGCATGTTTACATCTCACTTCACTTTCTTTTCTTTTTCTTTGTTTATGATTATGGTTACATTTTATAAATGGAATCAACATTTTCTATTACAATCTCTTATACTTAAAATAGATCTACAATTGATCTACTCTCATGTGTAGTTGTTTAGTAATATTCTTGTTATTTATTTATGATATTTGGAAAATATACTGATTGAGGTATTGTTCTTATTTTACAAGTCCAGTGGTGATGGAAATGACCAGAAGATGATGAAGATGATTGTTATATAACGGTATAATATGAGACCCTGGTTGCTTAACTAACTCTAATTGCTTAACGAACCAATGTGAATTAGGGCATTCAGAGCGATTTGAGGCTTTTAGAAAACTTTGTCCAAATTGAGCCAAATTTTAATATGAGGTCACAAAAGTTAGACAAAGACTCTTAGTAAGATCAATTTCTCAAAATAAAGTATATATAATATTTAATTTTGATAAAATATATTTTTTCACAGTACGATTGGTAATTATCAAGATCTCAATGTTTGAGCCTCGAAATGCAACAAGCCTTTAGAGATAAATTATTTAACTTGTAAAAATATCATTTATGAGTCAAATAAGATCTAAAGTGATTATATTGTCATGTAGTATATACGTTATATACCCGATATGTAAATGTATTACTAAATATACTAAATAATTGCTAAAAATTGTAAAAAAAATGTCAAACTTGCTTAAACACACTTGAAATTGGCATAGCATATTTCAAATACAGTAGGGAGTGTGATATGTGAGTTTTCAAAAGCAAACAAAGTCTAATTATCAATATAATATTAAAAATAATACCTTAAATGCCACTTGGATCACACTTTCCACTTCCCAACTAACCTAATGATTATATAATGAGAGTAAGGGTTCATTCTAAACTATTTTATCATAACAAACACATCTAGAAAATCAAAACATAAATTTAGAAAAAAAAAGAAGAAAATTCGAAGCAAAAGCCGGGTAAGTTAAGTTCCATGGCTATACACAACTTGACAAGGTGGGGCCTTAGACTTATGCTTTTGGTGTGTATGGAAGGGTTGCCAACATATTAGGGTAATCGAACTACCATACGCTGGTAGGTGAGCAATTTCCATCTGATTTTGTTTTATTTTCTAAAAATGCCAAATTAGCTTATTATGAAAATTGGTTGCCCTATGTTATTTTACATGCACTTTCATGTTATAATTTTATTTTCTTGAAATAATATGGATTTATGGTACTTACTTAAGAACATGCTTTGTTATAACGAATTTAAATTGATTTTTTTTAAATATTAAATTATGTTATTTCAGGTTGAAATATTTTATATAACACTCTCATAAATATCCTAAATTGTGGTAACAAGAATTTTTGAAAAATATTACATCTATTGTTTATTGTAATCTATTCAGTATTTGCTAGTAGTTTTGCCAATTGTGCTAAATAAAGGGATTTTAAAGTTTTTTATGCATAAAACCAATTTGACCTAACTTTTAGTGATTAGTAATATTGAGATATAAATTATATTTTGATTTCAAAGTTAATTATAATTATTTCCCCATTTTTGGGTATTTATTGACGGAATTAAGTTAAAAACAAGCACCATAGAGTATATTGTATAATATACTATTTTGGTGTTTTTCATGACCAGAATATAATCACCATTATTTTTTGAGTATAATGTACCATTTGTGGTTTTAATAAAGTACAAAAACTAATTATGATATATTTTCTTACTATTTGTACATGTTTTTGCCAAAAATGATAATATAAGGTAAATTGGTATAATTAACATTGTAGCATGGAAGAGTTCTAACTACTATGGCACTTGAATAAAACTTTACTAGCCTTAGTTTGATTTAGTTAGGAAGTGGAAGTATTGTAAGTAAGCATATTATTCTGGTCAAATCAAAAGCTAGATCAAAGATAGAATTAAAAGTTGTTATACTGAAGAGTTTTTGTGGAAGTAAACTTAGAAGACTAAGTTAGGTTAAATACTAAGGATTTTAATTGGTGAATTGAGGATATAATCTAGTTAGTACTTGATTAAGAATTTTGAAGTTAAGTTAAAATTGGAGAATAATTCAAAGCTAAGTTAGAAGCTAAATTAAAGGTTGAGTCAGAGACTAAATTAGAAACAGTTTAAAATGAACTAACAACCAATAAGCGAACACCGTGCTAAAATATATATTCACATGTGATATATAGTTAACTTTAGTAATATCTACCCTTGATAAGCGAAGTTGCGAAGGAAGGAGATCACATTAAGGAGTAAGTTTAAAAACGTATCATTGACTAGGTAAGTGGATTTGTGTATATTGGGAATAGATTTATGTCCACTCAGTAGATAGTGGGTGTTCTTGCATGTGGTTATGATGATTGTTTGTACATTGCTTGGATTTGTTGTGTAAGGAACTCTATGATGTTGTGCTCTATGTATCTGATGCTGGAAATAAGTTATACGATGTACTTTGAATCTAGTTGTAAGTAAAACTTACGAAGATTTGTGCTAAATGTAATGAGTATTCAAAGCAAAGGTTAATTTAAGAACTAAAACTGAGATAGGATGAAACTTGATAAGCTTTGTTGTTATACTTGGTAGTTATTGAGAATTATTTTATGCATATATGGCATGGCACAGTATGAAAAAGAACGTATAAGTTAATTTTCTAAAACTTATGACTTTGCTATGATGAGTTTATAAATTGCCTTAACCAAACCTTCAACTACGCTCTATGGTTTTGCTAGGTTGAAATATTTCCTAAGTTCTTGGATATGTTATCCAAAATCTTGGATTTGAATTCAACCAAACTGGATAAGTTGCTAGGCTGCTTAGCATATTGGTATCGATGCATGTCATGTGTAGTAGCATAGCATACTATTTGCATTATCTTATCTATTACCTGGGTGATTAACTTAATGTGGTGTCTGTATGCTTGCTATGTGCTTTCTTGTATTGCTACTTGTATATCCATTCCCACTCAACTCAGTGTAGCTAAGGGATAAAGTGTTTTATCCTAAGGTTAAGAAGTGGATTTTAGGGCATCATCACCAATGAGGTGGACTTTTGGGAGCACTAGTTAAAGTCAACTATTCTGGAAAGTGGAAGTTTTGCTATACAAGTACAATGGAAACTTAGAAGTTTAGTTTTGCAAAAAAAAAAATATATATATATATTAAAGCTTATGGAGTTTCTAAAATTTGTAAATGTTGTACATATTTGTAACTTGAAAGCTACAACTGAACTCTTTTTAAGTGCTAAATATGCAATAAAGCTATCTTTTGTTATATTTGTGTCTATTTATCTCAGGTTTATCTATGTGATGATACATACTATGTTATGCTAGCATGTGACATCCTTTACATGGTATTAAAGTATAAGTTAGGGACCTTAAGTTTCTAGGCACATGTGAGATGTGTAGGTTAGCCAAGTGATGGAGTATTACAACTTTCTAACGCCATAAGGGTACTTATTACTTATGTTTGTTTGGTGGTGTTAAAAAAATGATGCGAAGGGGACATGGATGGCCTTTAGTAAACCGAGAGCCACAAAGCAAAGGGTAGAACCACAGCTACAACCTAACCTAGCTCTACTTTAGCCAAGAATGGAATCAATGCAATAGTTTGCTATTACTTTGGTTAGAGTTATAGGAGGTGATAAATTGGCTCGAGTACAACAGATAATGAAGCCGTTTGATGATAATAGTAATGATCCTTCAATTGCTAAGGAGTGGATTGATTCTCTAGAGAAGGCTTTTGAAGTGCACGAAGTGGAAGAGGATAGGAAAGTTAGGATTGTAGCTATTCTATTGGATGGACATATAAATGACTAGTGAAAGCACAAGAAGCGGTTCCTAGCACAACCAATTGAATGAATGTTTTAGGAATGCATTCCTGGAACAATATTTCTCTAAATGTATAAGGGAACATATGTGTGAAGAGTACTACAAGTTGAAGTAAGATGGTAAGTTAGTTGAAGAATATGAGAGGGAGTTTAATAGGTTGTTGAAATTTGGCTTAGAAGCTATTCAAAATAATGAGTTGGCTATGGTAGGAAGGTTTAAAGCTGGACTTGATTTGTACTTTTAAGCGGAGTTGGAAAGAGATAGGATAGTGAAGTATAATGATCTAATGAATGAAGCTCAACTAATAGAGCAAGCTCGTACTTTATGAGAGAAAGCTGAAGAGATGGCAAATAAGAAAAGAAAATTTGTAAGAAGTACTAGTAGCAGTAATAAGATGGCCAAAGGGAAGTAGGGTAAGCAACTTATAAATAAGAATTAGGGAGGTAGCAAAACTATGATATCATGTTAGAAATATAATGCAAGGTACCGAGCTATGGATTCTTCCGAGTTACATGGGAATGTTTTAAGTATGGAGAAACTAGACATGTGGCAAAGAATTGTTAGAATTCAAACCCAAAGGGTATGTTTTGCAACAATTGCTGCAAGACGGGTTATAATGCGAACCAGTGCACTAAACTTACTAGTAATAGATTGGAGCCTACCAATAGGAATAATAATCAAACTGGTAAGGTAGGTGGAAGACACTAGGTTCAAGGAAGAGTTTATGCAGTCCAATAAGATAAGGTAAGTAATGCTCATGTTTTAGTAAGTAAGTATTACCTAGACTTATCTAACCTTAAGTATTCTTAATAGTTAGTTAGCCTAAACTTACTAGTGTTACATGTACATGAAATGTTATAGTTATAAATAATTGTTCTAAGGATATAATTATGCATAAACTTTATTCAATACTAGAGCAACTCATTCATATGCTTTGAAGAAGTATGTTGATAGAAATAAATTACCAATAGAAACCCTAGTATATGAATTGGTAGTTACAATACCTTCGGGAGGGGAACAAGTGGTATATCATAAGTTGAGGGATGGTAATGTTCATATAGATGCTTATGAGATGCCTGCAGAGTTAATAGTTTTGGGTATGAAAGGATTTGATGTAATATTAGGGATAGATTGGATGACTACGTATAAAGCCAATGTTGGTTGTGAAAATAAGATGGTGATGTTTAGAAGGTTTAATGAAAAGAACTTTTGTTTCAAAGGAAGTTCTAGTGATGCAATTCCTCGAGTGATTTCAGCATGTAAGATATGAAAGCTAATATGTAAAGGTAATATGGGATACTTAGCCTCAGTAGTGGATACAAAAGTTATGGAACTCAAATTAGAAGACATACCAATAGTATGGGAATATCCTGAAGTTATCTGATAGGACTTACCAGGATTGGCACCTGATAGGGAAATAGAATTCATTATCGACTTTATCCCAAGAACTACACCTATATATCTAAGACCCCCTACCATATGGCACCAATTGAGTTAGTGGAGTTAAAAGAAGCAATTTAGGAGTTATTAGACCAAGGTATCATTAAACCTAGTATGTCACTGTAGGTTGCACCAATACTCCTTAGTAAGAAGAAGATGGAAGTTTGAGGCTGTACATAGATTATTGAGAGTTGAATAAAGTCACAATTAAAAAGAAGTATACATCCCATAGGATTGATGATTTTTTTTACTAGTTAAGGGAGTTGCTATGTTTTCAAAGATAGATTTGCAATTGAGGTATCACTAATTAAAGGTTAAGGAAGAGGATATAGTTAAGACAGCTTTTAGGACAAGATATGGAGATTATAAGTTCTTAATGATGCCATTTGGTCTAATGAATGCTTTAGCTACTTTCATGGATATGATGAATCACATGTTTAGAAAGTATCTAGATGAGTTTGTAGTGGTGTTCATAGATGACATTTTAATATGCTCAAAAGATAAGGAGAAACATGTTGAGCATTTAAGGAAGGTACTTTAGACTTTAAAGGAAAACCAACTGTATGCTAAGCTGAAGAAGTGTGAATTTTGCTCAGAGCAAGTTAGATTCCTTAGGCATATAGTATTGGGAACTAGAATAGCCCTTGTTCTTGCAAAGGTAAAGGTGGTAATAGAATGGAAAAGACTAATGACAATAATGAAAGTTAGGAGTTTCTTAGGAATGGTAGGCTATTATCGAAGATTTGTGCAATGTTTCTCTAGGTTTACTATGCCATTAACATAGTTGACATGTAACGGAGTTAATTTTGAATGGAATGCTAAATGTGAGAGATGTTTCTAGAAACTTAAGAAGCGATTGGTCACTACACTAGTATTGACACTACTTGATGGATCAGGGGAATACTCAATCTATTGTGATGCTTTAAGAAATGGTTTAGGATGCGTGCTAATGCAAAATGATAAAGTGATTGCTTATGCATCAAGACAACTTAGACCCCATGAGTAGAATTACCCAATATAGGGCTTGGAATTGGTAATAGTAGTATTTGCTTTAAAGATATGGAGGTACCATTTATATGATGAAAGATATAAGGTGTATATAGATCATCAAAGTCTTAAGTACATCTTTACACAAAAAGAATTGAATCTAAGGCAAAGAAGATGGTTGGAGTTACTTAAGGAGTATGATCTTTCAATTCAATATCACTTAGGAAAGGCGAATGTAGTTGTAGATACACTAAGTAGGAAAAAGTTTAATATTGCAACCTTGTCAATTACGGATCAATGGGAACTAATCGAGGAAATGGAAAGGATGAGTTTGGAAATTTTGGTTAAGGGAGTAGATCTATGTTAACAAGTTAGGAAGTGTAACCTATGCTCTTGGAACATATCAAGGAAGCTCAAAAAGAGAATGTAGAACTACAAAAGATTAGAAATAATCGGAAGGACCATCCTGACTTTTAGATTGATGATAATGGAGTGTTGAGATTTAAGGGAAGAGTGTATATTCGAAAGAATATAGAAGTTAAGGAAGTAATCATAGGAGAAGCTCATGATGCGAGGTATTCTTTGCATCTTGAAAATAATAAAATGTATAAGGATTTAAAGCAGAAGTTATGGTGGGTAAGAATAAAAGGTGATAGGAATTAAGCTACTAGACCATTGACCCAAAGTCGAGCATGAGGACTAGAGGGACTGGCAAGATGAATCTTCCTGTTGTAGCCAACTCCTACCGAGGCTGAGTTACTCAATTCAATAAAAAATGAAAAAATCTTAGATTTTTTCCAATTTAGTTTAAATTTATCCAGTTAAATATAATAGGGCCTGATTCATTAATTAATGATTGAAGTTTGTTTTTATAGGAAAGTTTTGAAAGGTGATTTTAAGGAATTAAATCTAAATTTGGAAAGTTGATGGTACCCATAAGGGTTTAAAATGCTTAATCCCCGGACTTGATTTTTGGTTCTTAAAACCATTTATAAATTTAGTTTTATTAAAAAGACCAGTAGCTAGATTATAACCAATCCACCCAATTGGTTATAATTTAATTCCTTTTCCCGACTCTAATCTGATAGCAACTCCAAAACATTTTCAAAATATAAAAGAACTAGTTTTCTTTAAACCTTAGTCAGGGATCAGTATTAAAAGGGTGGATTTTAATATTGATTGGTTTTAAAAAAGTGTTATTTATAAAAACCAGGAAAAAATCAGGCTCAACAGCTTGACGACTCCATTAGGGAAGTCAAGAGGGTTAGCTATCTAACTTTCCAAATTTAGAATTAATTCTTTGAAATCACCTTATTAAGTGTAATTTGTTTATTTATTTACTCGTTATTATTTACCACATTTGTATATGGTTATACTAATTTTTTAATTTCTATATCATATTTGTATGATAGAAACGGTCAAACCTGGATCATATTAGGATCTTAGGATAGAGGGCCCTTGTGTAAGCTTTAGGTATTGTGGTGTAACCACCACTCGGGCTTGATTAGGCCACGCCACTTAAGCTTAATGTGACCAGTGAAGGTATTTTCTAAAAAATAAGTGAGGTTGCGAAACACAAGGACCTTTTAGAACCTACCCTAATTGTATATACTCTCCTTCAAGCTTAAGTTAATATACTACTCTTAGGAATTGCAACCTTACTAATTGTTTAAGAGTTTTAATGAAATCTGTTTTTGAAAATAACAATAGGGTTGCAACTTAAGGAGTAATGTATTAACTCAAACGATTCGAAAATCTACTTTTTTCCTCATACTTTCTTTTGTTCCATTGATAACTAATTCTTGTTCATAAAATGTGTAGACCTAGAATGACAAATAACCAAGCAAACAATTAAGGGAATGATAGGTTACAAGACCTCTCTAAGATTTGCGAGTAGCTACTAAAGGTTGAAATCGTTTTTCTAAAGGAGAAACTTGAATGCTCTAAAGTTCACAACCAGGCCTTAAGGACCTTTTTAGGACAGATCATTGGGGAAACTTATGAGATGTTAGAGGACCTTAAGGCTCATCTGCAAGACTTAATTTTGGGTGTTTCCAGTTTACATCTAGAGAGCCTAAAATAAATGTGAAGTTTTGAGAATAATTGCTAAGCCTTCTTCCTTTGTTTTATGTACTTCAATTTTTCAAAATAATGAAGAGTACTATTCAGCTTAACATTCCTCACTCTTTAAGATAAATCTAAATAAGTCTCATAAAATTGTAAATAGAACCTTAAAATTCACCATCCTTATTTGTAATTTGATTTTTTGATTTCTAAAACTTTATCTTTCTCTCTCAAAAGAAAAAAAAAAGAAGAAGGATAAAGCAAAAAGAAAAAAAAATGAAAATGAAAAGAAAATTTGCTAACGGTTATAAATCCTTATGGGTTTAAACTAAATATGAAGGAGCCAACCCAAGCCTTGGCCTTTGGCCCACTTAAGCAGCTAACCTAAATGCATCCAATCCAAACAAAGCCATTTAGCTCATTAAGGAAGCCTAGCCCCTTGGCCTATTCAATTTAAACACCAACCTTGGGCCCATTTAGATAGCCAGTTTAAACACAAACCCTTACCCACTAAGCCTATCAAAGTAGTTGACTTAAACCCAATCTTCGATCCATCAAGATAACCAAGCTAAGCTAAAACCCCTAGTCTATATAGAAAACTAAGCCCAATCATGAGTAAAGTCAAAACACAACCCAAGTCTCAAACTCAAACCAAGTATCAAAATTACGGCATGTTTTGAGAAACTAGGGGATATGGTAAAGTCAATCTCCACCATAGGGAAAATAAATAATAAACTCCTCTTTAAGAAATTGGTAACTCACCTTTTAAAAAGTTTAAGATGAAAAGAGGCAAACTATATCCTATGCACTAATCGTTAAAACACTTTGAGAGTTAAGCGACATAACAGTGAGGATACTTTAGACTCATTCCTTAAAGGAAGTTCATTTATTTTCACATCCTAAACATAATTATCTCTTATTAACATCATTGGACCAATTTGGAGAATTTTCAAATTTAAACCCTATCAAGAACCACCCTATAATGGGGTAATTTAAAGGTTAAGGTTATTAATGAGGAGAGAAGGATAAAATTGGTTTGTGCTTATTTTAATAACATGAAATTCAAAACCAACTTTTATCTTTGATAACTTATTTCTCTTTTGAAACGAAGAAGAGACTAACTCATTTTCAAACACCTCAAGCTTATACATACCTCACCCATACATATATACTAAAAATCCATGGACTTAGAGTTTTGAATCTCTAAAAGACAAAAACTCAGCAATGAAGATAGTCACTTTTTTAAGCTAAAGGGAAATAAGGCAACATAATAAATTTTGAAAGAATCAGGTAACAAAAAAATAATTAAAAAAAGAAGAAAGAAAAAGAGGCTAGAAAATTAGGCCCAAGTGCAAGACGAAAGCCCTAAAGGATATATCACTTCCCAGTAAGGGTAGCTAAATCAAATAAAAAAAGTAGGAATCAAAGCCCAAATAGCCCCAAAAACGCAAGGCCTTAAATCAAATTCTAAAGCCCAAGAACAAAAATCCTCTAAACTTAGTACCTATGTTGAGTGTCACAAGGCCTCCCTACCCATAATACCTCCTACACTTAATAAAAGCTCTTTTAATCTTAAAAGAAAATTCATCTTTAATAAAAATTGTTTCTGAAACTGGAGTAAGCATATTTTTAATTTTTCCTAAAGGTTCTTGACTTGTACACCCTGGATAAATAAAAGTATTTCTTTCAAAATAGGCCTTCTCATTAGTGCTTTCTGAAACCCTTTGACCAAAAGCTTAAATTCATAATGATGAACCAAAAAAGACTTAAAAGATTAATCAAAGCGTATCACTTACAAAATGGGCTATAATTTCTAGAATTGTAGTTAAGAGTGAAATCTAGATCAAGAGTTAGTAAGGAAGCCCTTTTCGACTAAACATAATTACGAGTTACCTTTTCCATAGGAAAGGAATGTTTAAAATCACAAAGCCCTATGAGAAACCCCTAGGGTTAAGGGCATTGAGAAACCCTACATGATCACCGAGGAAAAGGGTGGTTATAAACTTATTCCTTAAATAAACCTGTTGGAAAACATTCAAGAAAAGAAAAAAAAAGGAGAAGAGAGAGAAAGTAAAGGCTCGTTATAAGTATTTTTATTCCTTTTTCAAATCCGTATCGACTTGATTAGCTAAGCTTCTTATTTAGGTTGTCTATTTCTTTTTCAATGTGGTCACACATTTTAAGCTGATCACATTAATCCAAATCAAGGAGCCTTCCTTATTGTCTCTTCTATCATTAAATGGTTTTTTACCAAATTCTTTGTTTGTAAATATTTTTCAAGCTAGGATGTTCTTTTTTGAAAACTGGTTACTCTCCTTACTTTGCTTCTTCAATCCTTTGTCAAATTTCCTTAGGATTCAAGCTAACTCTTAGAGCACTGTCCCCTCTTTCTTTCATTCTTAGGGTTCAAGCCAACTTTTAGAGTGTTGTCTCATCTTTCATTCATTTTTAAGGTTCTAGTCAGCTCTTAGAGCACTATCCTCTCTTTTATTCTTTTTAAGGTTCTAGCTTACCTTTAGGATGCTGTCTTACCTTTCATTTTTAGGCTCTAGCTAGCTCTTAGAGTGCAGACCTCTCTATTATTCTTTTTAAGGTTCTAACTAGCTCTTAAGGTGCTATCCCGTCATTCTAAGGTTCTAGTGAACTTTCAAAGTGCTACCCCCTCTGTCATCAATTTCCTTTAGGGTTTTTAGAGAGCCTATAGGGGTACTCACCTTACCAAATTCTTTTAGCAAGCCCATAGGGTACTTCTTTCACCAATTTCTCATAATGAGTCCATAGGGTGCTTCTCCTCATCAGTTCCCTGTAGTGAGCCCATAGGGCACTTCTCTTTGTCAATTCCTTTTTGCGAGCCCATAGAGTGCTTCTCTTTGTTAATTCCTTTTAGCAAGCCTATAGAGCACTTTTCTTTACCAATATTCTTTTAGTAAGCTTATTGGGCGCTTTTCTTCACCAATTTCTCTTGCAGCAAGCCCATAGGGTGCTTCTCTTTACCAATCTTTTTAGTATGCTCTTGGAGTGCTATCCTAACCTAAAAGCCCCAGATTATATACTCTCAGAGCACTATCCCAACTTGAAACCCTTGGATTGCATGCTCTCGAAGCACTATACTAACTTGAAACACTTGGATCACATGTGCTCGAATGCTATCTTAACCTAAAACCCTTAGATTGCATGCTCTCAAGGTACTATCCTAACCTAAAACCCTTGGATTGTATGCTCTCAAATTGCTATCCTAACTTGAAGCCCTTAGATTGCATGCTCTCAGAGCATTATCCTAACCTAAAACCCTTAGATCGCATGCTCTCAAAGCGCTATCCTAAATTGAAACCCTTAGATCGCATGCTCTTAGAGCATTATCCTAACCTAAAACTCTCGGATCGCATCCTCTTGGAGCACTATCCTAAGTTGAAACCCTTAAATCGTATGCTCTCAAAGCGCTATCCTAACTTAAAACCCTTAGATCGCATGCTCTTTGAGCACTATCCTAAAACCCTCATATTGCATGCTCTGGAAGCACTATCTTGAAACCCTTGGTCGCATGCTCTTGGAGCACTATCCTAATCTAAAACCTCTAGATCACATGTTGTCGAAGTATTATCTTAACTTGAAACCCTTAGATTACATGCTCTTAGAGCGCTACCCTAACTTAAAACCCTTGGATTGTATGCTTTCGGAGCGCTATCCTAACCTAAAACCCTCATAGCACATGCTCTCAGAGTATTATCTTAACTTGAAACCCTTAGATTACATGCTCTTGGAGCGCTATCCTAACTTAAAACCCTTGGATTGTATGCTTTTGGAGCGCTATCCTAACCTAAAACTCTTAGATCGCATGCTCTTAGAATGCTATCATAACTTAAAACCTTCAAATCACATGTTCTCAGAGCATTATCCCAACCTGAAAATTGCTTACTCTTAGAGTACTATCCCAACTCATTTCCCTTAGGATCTTATCCAATCCTCCTTTTATAGTTCTTAGCAAGCCTATAAAGCACTTCTCTTTGCCAAGTTCTTAGCAAGCCAATAAGATGCTTCTCTTCATTAATTTCTCTTAAGTGAGCCCATAAGGCGCTTCCTTTCATCATCAATTCCTTTTAGCAAGCCCATAAGGTGTCTCTTCTAAGACAATTCAGCTAGTGAGCTCAAAAGAGCACGTCTAGGTTTTGTAAATCAATTTCCCATGTCAACTCTTAGGGCACTACCCTTCAATCAATGTCACTTTTATGGTCTTATCGACTTTGAAAGTGCTTCTCTTCCTTCAAAACCTTCTAAGGTTATATTCAACTCATAGGGCATTATGCCCACTTTATGTTCTAATAAGCTCTTAGAGTGCCTTCCCCCCTTTCACCTTTTTGTCAAAATTCCCAATGGACCAAACCTAAGTAGGTTAGTTAGCTAGCTATAGTGCTTCTTAGGGCAAATTTAACCTGTAAGACAAAAATAGTGTCTCATTTGTCTTTTTGATAAAAGTTTTATTAAAACTTTACCATAAAGAGGGATAGTTGTAGACACCCCCTTTTTGCCCCCTTTTATTTTTAGAATTTTTTGGATAAGGTAAAAGGTCCTAATTTAGGAAAAATACAAAGAAATAAGAAATTTATAAAAATGTAAAAAGTAAAAAATAATTAGTTTTTCCACTTTTAGTTACTCAATTCAATAAAACAATGAAAATTTCTTAGATTTCTTCCAATTTAGTTTAAATTTATCCAATTTAATATAATAGGATAATTAATGATTGAAGTTCATTTTTATAGGATAGTTTTGAAAGGTGATTTTAAGGGATTAAATCTAAATTTGGAAAGTTAATGGTACTTATAAGGGTTTAAAAAGCTTAACCCCCAGACTCGATTTCGAATTCCTAAAACCGTTTATAAATTTGTTTTAACAAAAAGATTAGTAGCTAAATTATAACCAATTTACCCGATTGGTTATAATTTAACTCCTTTTCCTAACTTCAATTGGATGGCAACTCCAAAACATTTTCAAAATACAAAAAGAAAAACCAATTTTCTTTAAACCTTAATCGAGGATTAGTATTAAACAGGTAGGGTTTAATATTAATTAGTTTAAAGAAGACTTATTTATAAAAATCAGGAAAAAATCAAGCTCAACTTCTAGTATTAATTTTTATTTATTAATTTATTTGTTTGTTAAGTTAAGTTGTTTTCTTTTAATTAGGCCTAGATAAATTAGTTTAAGTACATTTGTTTGCATCAAATAGTAGGGCACGGGTTAACAGCCCATTCGGTACTACACTTGGTTTTAACATTGCAATAAAGGAAGAGGTCTTAAGTTCAAGTTTTCCTATAGGCACTTTGTGCCTTTTTCCTTTTGCAAAAATTAGGATATACGTAGTGTGAGCGTATTTGGCTACGTATTTTCATCTAACAAGTAGCACACATTCATTCAACCACGTGATTGACACGGTGCCACATCAGCAATCCTCTTTCTTTTGTTTTCCCCAAATTTTCCCACACTTTCCTTT
This sequence comes from Lumnitzera racemosa, assembly GCA_024138005.1. Classification (NCBI taxonomy): domain Eukaryota; kingdom Viridiplantae; phylum Streptophyta; class Magnoliopsida; order Myrtales; family Combretaceae; genus Lumnitzera; species Lumnitzera racemosa. Next base: position 86,713,163 of record JAMXBC010000002.1, on the reverse strand, counting down.
CTAGACAACTTACTTTAAGGTAATTTTTTATCCTTTAAACTTCGCAATTTCACCAAATTAATGGTGAAATCACAAAGTACACTTACAGTACCTTAAAAGGATACCCATATCATGTCCAAATTCAGCCATTAAAGAGGTCAAAATGGAATTTAAAAATCAAAGAAAACTTAAGTGCACAGATTTTCTTTTGGGTAAACCAAGCGCAATTCAAGCTCATTCATGGATAATTGAAGCTTCTTATTGATATTTTAGGCAAGAATTGAACATGATGAACATGTTTTGACTAATTGTCTCAACTAAATCAAATTAAAAATACATCAAAATAACCATTTATTGGATTCTTTGAAGTTAATTCATATTCATGACTTACCAAGAGAAATCAAACTTCAATTAGTATAAATAAGAGCGAAGCCTTCATTACCCAACAAAAATCCACACTCGAAACACCTTAGTGGGGATCAATTTTGAATTTTCTCACTCTACAGAAACCCTACCCATGACCTCTCTCTCTCTCTAGCTTGAGCTTCAAATTGAAGTTCCCTAAGTCAGTCTAGCCACCTCATAAGCTTCCCTAAAACATCAACTCTCTTGCCGTCATGGCTCCTAGCTCCTCCATTTAAACTACCATTATGAAACCCTAACCTAACTACGGTTGTCCACTTAACTTATCTCTCCTTATCGTGAATTGGCACAAACCACCAACATAGCCGAACTCCTTGCCATCGACAATCAAAGAACCAAGTGCTCCATCTCTCTCAGCTGTCTACCACGTAACCCGAACACAACCAATAACCTATGGCCACCTTACACCACCCCTAAAACCACTACTAAATATCAAGGTGTCTTTCTTATACCCCTGAAGTCTAATAAAACATACACAAATCCCCCATCACCCACTTAAAATTGCCCCTAAAACTATCTGAAAGCATACCCTATCCCCGGGTCCACTACTAAAGAAGAGGTTATCGACCAGAATCCTTAACTAACCTGACATGAAGTTCCGACCTAAGTCTACCCATCCAACCCATACTCTTAACTCATGTACTAATCCATTTAGTCCAAACTTTTATTTGTTGTGTCTTGTAGTTTTTTTATTTGTTTGTTTATTTATTTTACTTTCCTCTACTATAATAATAATATATAATTTCAAAAAATTAAAAGAAAAAGAAGAGGGCAAAAAAAAAAAGAGAAGAAGAAAAAAAGAACATGCCTATTTTTGTTTTAGTTATTTGTACTTTGGTCGAAAAAATAATAATAATTAAAAAAAATGAAAAACATTCTATTGCTTAGAAAATTCATTTTTCCAACAAAAATAAAATAAAATCAAATTTTTTCAAAATTAGGACATTTTATAATTTAAAAAAAAAATCCAATTTATGACCCTTTTTGGAAAATTTCAAAGTAAAAAAAAATGGCTAAAAAAGGTAAATTTGACCACTTTTCAAAAATAAAATAAACCAATACACATAATATTTCAAGAATGAACTCTAGAAAGTTTAATCGTACTACAGGGTACATGGGTACCTACAGGGCTACTTAAAATGGGAAATTCTTTTTATTTTCCTTTTTGTAAATAAACTTAATTTCTTAGTTTCTTCTTCCTTTTTATAAACAAATTAATTTTCCTTAGTTGTAAATTTAAAATTAGTTAAAAAGGTAATTTGAAAAATAAAGTTAAATTCGGAAGGTCAAAGTGGTACTTGTTAGGGTTTAATAAGTTAGCCTCCAGACTTAAATTCTTTGGTTTTAAAAGATTACTTTTCAAAAGTGATTTTATCATAGCCTAGTAGCTAAGTTATAACTGATCCACTCAGTTAATTATAACTTAACCTTTCTTTCCTTTTTCCTAACCTCAATAAGATGGCAACTCCATTTTTCTTTTTTCAAAATCAAATGAAAATCAAGTTTTTCTTAATCCCTGGTTAAAGGTCTATATTGAATGGGTATAAGGTTCAATGTAGATTAGGTTAAGAAAAATAATAAAAACTAGGAAAAATTCAAGCTTAACAGCTTGGTGACTCTAATAGGGACATCAAGAGGGCTAGCTACTTAAAATCGTTCTGAAATTAAATTTACCTTTTAAAATACCTATATTATTTATTTATTTATTGTTATGATTTATTTCATGTATATATATATATATATATTTTAAATTGCTATATTCACTTTTTGCATACATCATACTTGAAATATTTTATGGAATAATAGCATCAAGGATGTAGAGTAGATACGATCAGACCTAAGCTGTCTTATGACCTTAGGATAGGAGGCCATTGTATAGGCTCCAAGTGTAGTGGTGTAGCCATTACTCGAGATTGATTAGGCTACCCCACTTAAGCTTCAATGTGACCAATTAATCATTCTCTTCAAAAACACGTAAGATTACAAAGCTTAAAGACCTTTAGAACCTAGCCTAATTGTATACACAACTTTTTAGACCAACAAATAAATAGTAATGGGGTATATCACCAACAAAAGGTCATAACTCTATCGAAATTCCATTATACCAAAAAAATGTTGTAATATACTTTCCTTGTACTATAATAATGGAATCTCGGTAAGAGTCCCAACCTTAAACCCTTTTATTGCCATATTATTATTTAGTTGACAGCCTTTTGCATTTGCATATGTATGCCTTTATCTTTTCTTATATGTAAATATTAATGCTTGTTTACTTATGTTTGTAAATAATCTAATCCAATACCCTTATTATCTTTATAAAAATTGTATTATCTTTCAAATAAAAAAGTTTCCCTAAATACTGTAACATAAGTTTCTAATCACCATTTTAGAACAAGACCATTAGGCTTTAAGGCATACTTATAGATTATTTTAACTAGCCTTTATAATTATTAAACTTGTAAATAGCCTTTGAAAAGAATTAGACTTAATTCATAATTTTTTCCTTTCTTTATAAAATTTTAGAATTCACCACTCTATAGATTGTCATAGATTTTCACAGAATCTCCCAACCTTTAAATTTGTAAATCCTTAGTACCCTCATCAATTTCATAAATCTCCACAAAAAAAAAAACAAATAATGTTCATTTATGTAGAATCTTGCAACTATACCCCTTACCATCCTTTCCCTTCCCACTAGATTTTTCTTATTACTGTTGTCATTAGTTCTCATTTATCCACTATTCTCAGTATCTAAATTTTCTAATTAGAAATTATCTTATAAATATCAGGTACTGCATAATTTTTTTTTTTGTAAAATAATTCTTTTTTTAATTACACTTCTTACAAGTATTGTATGTAATCTTTTAAATACTTCAATTGTAAATACTTTTCTTTAGTTGATCATTAATTGTTGAAATGTTTTTCACTTTAATTTTTTTTCTTTTTTTTAAGAGTCTATCAATCAATTCTATAAACCTAAGTCTTTCTCATATAAATATATGTCACCTGTGTATTTTTTGTATAAGCCTTATCTCTTTCTTTTCGTCCCTTATAAAATAATTTGAAACTTTCTTTTAGTTTCTCCACATTTGGAAATAAAAAAAATTCTCCTTATAAGAAGTAAAGCTAGTCCTTTTTCTCTTTCAAAAAAAAAAAAAGAAGGGTTGTTAACACATAAGGATTCTTCCAATCGAGTTTAAATGGCTGATGATTAGATCACTTCCTTGGAAAAAAAAAATGATATGTCAAATGGCCCAACAATTGTAGATCTTGTTTCCAATAATCACGAGACTCCAAATGTCTTAAGATTTAAGCTTGGAAAAGAGACTTTCAAATCTAAAAAAAATAAAGTAGCAACACTGTCAGAGAGCATCGTGTACTTAGAAATGGCAATGGGCCTTGCTCTTAGAAGATTTTAACACTTGACATCCAAGACTAATCACATGTCAACAAGCCCAAATAATGAAGGTGGCATAAAAATAAAAAAGCTAAGGCTGATTGAAAAAAAAAAAAAACCTAAGGGTTTGGAGGAGACAATTCACTCAACTGAAGATCTCAATGACCTAACTCTTTCACCATTTAAAGAAGGTAAGATCTTGGCCTATGAAGACCCTAATCTAAATTACAGACCATATAGTTTTGACCCAAAAGCTCGATATGACAATCAAAAGGGGTAATCTACTGAAAAATGTTGGAGTTGAAGAATAAGATTTAAGACTTGATTGATGCTAAGGTTATTCAGCTATAGCTTTAACAATTTGGTCCTTCTTTAAGTCATGAGGGGAATTCAACTAAATCACTTGAAGCTCTAATTCTTCTTAGTCTACCAATACCTTCTAACAAGTTCACATGTCATCTTGAATTGTTGGGTGCTTAAAGGAAGTAAGTTAAGGTAGGGGCAAAGAAGAATCAAAGTTTTTTCTTTTTTCTTTTTAAATAAAGTTTGTAATAAACTCATAAGAAAATGTTTTGCAACAGCTAGAATAAAATTATCTTATTGGATGCCTTTTAAATTGAGTGATTGTAGTTTGATTAATATTAGGGCAAATAACACACATTTTGGTATCTTATTTCAAAAGTTTAGAATGAAAAGAGGCAAACCAAATCCCTAAACACTAACTTTAAAAACACTAGAGAGTTGAGTACCATCAATGTGAGGTTATTGGATTCATTCCCTAAAGAAAGTTCATTTTGAATTTGCATTGATCAAAATGAAGTTAGGCATTCATTTTCTAATGTCTCCACACATAGATATCTTTTATTAACCTCGTTGAGCCTATTTAGGGAATATTTTGAAATTAAACTCTATCAAGAACTACCCTCATAATGGAGGCAATTTGGAGGTTAAGGTATTTAATTAAGAGAAAAGGATAAAAACTGGTTTGTGTTGGCTTTAGTGGCATCAATTCAAGAATAGTTTTTTCTCATAATTTATTTTCTCTGAAATAAAGAAGAGCTTACAAGAACCCCATACACACAGTCTAAACACTTTAAGGAGATAGTTACTTCTAAGCTTAAGAAAAAAGGGGTAAGAAACAATAAGAGAATGGGGCAACAAAATTATAAAATAAAATAAAAAATACAAGGAGAGAAAGAAGAAAAAGAAAGAAAAGAGGCTTGAAAATTGGGCCTAAGTTTAAGAAGAAAACCCCAAAAGATATATTACATTCTAATAAGGGTAGCAAAACTAAGTCAAAAGGCCCAAAATCAAAGCCTAAATAGCTCCAAAAATGCAAAGCCCTAAATTATATAACTAGCCCCCAACCCTACCCACCCCCTCACCTCCTACACCCCCCCCCCCCCCCCCCCCCCCCCACCAAAAAAAAAAAAAAAAAAACACAAAACCTCTGTATTTATTTCGAATCATACTGTAAATCAAAAACACAAAACCTTTTTACCTTTCCTGAATCACATAAGGCCTCCTCAACCACAATACCTTCCACACTTTATAAAAGCTCTTCTAATCTTAAAGGATAATTTATCTTAAATAAAATTTGTTTTTGAAACTAGGGTAAGCATACTTCTAATTTTTTCCCTAAAGGTTCTTAACTTATACACTCAGGTTGGATAACAATATTTATTTTAGTTAAGCCTTCTCATTAATCTCTTTTGAAACCATTTGACCAAAAACTTAAATTCATAATATTAAACAAAAAAAAAAAAACTAATAGATTGATCAAAGCATATCACTTGTAAACTAGACTATAACTTTTGGAATAGTGGTCAAAGTGTAATATAGACTGAGAGTGCACAAGGAAGTCCTTTTCAGCTAAACTAATCATGAGTTACATTTTCCTCAGGAAATGAATGTTTAAAATCATAAGGCCCCATTGGGAAACTCAGCATCAGGGTTAAGAGACATTTTCAAAGATTAAGAAAAATATGAGATGCCTAATATGGCTACCAAGGAAGGAGATGATTATAACAATTGCTTCTTAAATAAGAATCTATACCCATTAGCAAATTTTTAAGGAAAAAAAAATAGAGATAAAAAGAAAAATACAAAAGAGGAAAGAAAAAAAGAAAGAGAGAGAAAGTAAAGATTTGTTACAAGTTTTTTCCATCCATTTTCAAATGCATGTCAACCTAAGTGGCTAAATTTTCAATTCATGTTACCTTCTTTCTTTTAATATAGTCACAGCTTTTAACATAATAGTGTAAGTCATTCTCCTTAATGTAGTTTTCCTCATGATTAATGTCCACTAACTTTTTCTTTTTCAAATCAAGGGACCCTATCCTAGATGCCTTTTTCTTCATAAATGAATTTCAACCAAAAAGTTCCATGTTTGTCGAAATTTTTCAAGTCAAGAGATTTTTCAAATTGGTTACATTCCTCTCTTTACTTCTTCAATCCTTCATCATATCCTCTTTAGGGTTTTAGCTATCTTTTAGAGTGTTGTCTTGACTCATTTTTTCCTTTAGGTTTTTAGCTAGCTCTTATAGTGCTGTCCCAACTCATATTTTCCTTTAAGGTTTTAAGTTAGCCTTTAGGGGACTTTCCCATTTCTCAATAAGGTCTTAGCAAGCTCGTAGGGAACTTTCTATCATCAATCTCTCTTTAGTATTTTGGCGAGCCTATGTAGTGCTTCCATTTACCAATTTCTCTTAGGGTTTTAGGAAGCCCATCAGACACTTCCCATCACCAATCTTTTTTCAACGTTTTCAAAAGCCCATAGGGTGCTTCCTTTTACCAATTTCTCTTAAGGTTTTAGCAAGCCCATAGGGTACTTCCCATCACCAATCTCTCTTCAACATTTTAGAAAGCCCATAAGATGCTTCCCTTTTCCAATTTCTATTAAGGTTTTACCATGCCCGTAAGGCACTTCCCATCACCAATCTCAATTTAGCGTTTCGAAAAGCCTATAAGGTACTTCCCTCTACTAATTTCTCTTAAGGTTTTAGTGAGCCCATAGGGCACTTCCTATCACCAATCTCTCCTAAATGTTTTAAAAGCCTAATATGAGGCAAGCGCACCTATCAGTTTTAATATAGCGGATGTGAGTCCGAGTCAATCCCTCAGAGACTTCGAGTACTAATATTAACCTTAGCTTTATTATCTAACCGGAAAATTATGAAAATTTGAATTAATTAAAAATACTAAAATTAACAAACTAACTTAATTATAAGACTTAATTAAGCAATTGAAAAAGCGATAAAATCAAGAACGACTAAATTATTTACCGGAATCTCTTCACTTAGTAATATAATTTAGAATTGCATTAATGTATAATGAATTCCCATACAAACAATAAACTTTCCAAAAGAAACATATATCTTATCTCTAAGTATACATGTAATTCTCTTCAATTATGCCTAGATCTAATTACATATGCAATTTCTCAATCAACATGCATAATATCATATATTGACACTCTAGAATTATCAATCCACAATTAAACAACATAATTGAATAAAAAAAAGATAGAAACTTTATTGAAATTATAATTCAATCCAAGGGTTACATGAAACACTAAGTTCCATAATCCTAAATACTCGAATTCTAAGCTATCATAATGAATCTAAAAACGAGTTCCATCAAAAACATAAAATAAAGCATGGAAAACCCCTCTTGATTTGATGAACAATCTCTCTAATCTTGAAATCGATGTTGTTCTCGCCTCTTTCTTGATTGATGTTCTCCTTAAGTCTCTTCTTGTCTCTTGTGTCTTTTCGTTTCTGTAATGTCTCTCTTCTCTTTTGAAACCCTAAGATATCCTTTTATATGTGTATTACAAAGATTCTATTTTCGTCACCAGACATGGCCTGGGACATGACTGTGTCCCCAGGTCGTGTAACTTTCTGCATTAAGGAAAAATTTTTTGCACAACTTCAAAATTTCATAACTTCTTCATTTGAACTGCGATTTGAGTATCGATTTCTTTAAAGAAAACAAAAAATGTGCGAAAAATACTATAAAATCACCCTATGAAATATGTTTAAAATTCGAGTTATCAAAGCCCATAGGAAGCTTCTCTTTACCAATTTCTCTTAAGGTTTTATTAAGCCCATAAAGCACTTCCCATCACCAATCTCTCTTCAGCATTTTAGAAAGCCTATAAGGCGCTTCTCTTTACTAATTTCTCTTAAGGTTTTAGCAAGTTCGTAGGACGCTTCCCATCTCCAATCTCTTTTTAGTGTTTTAGCGAGCTCATAAGACACTTCCCTTCACTAATTTCTCTTAGTGTTTTAACTAGCATTAAGGAGTGCTTTAATTATTCACATAGGTTAGTTAGCTTAGAGGAGCACTTCTAAGTTTCAAATCGATTCCAATTGAGGGTTGTTAGTCTCCTAGAGACGCTCCTACCTAGGTTAGTTAGCTTAGAGGAGCACTTCCAGGTTTTCTAAAATCAATTTTCCCATTTAGGGTTGCTAGTCCCCTAAAGATGCTCCCGCTTAAGTTAGTCAACCTAAAAAAGCACTATTAGGTTTCATATCAATTTATCATTTAAGGTTACTAGTCCCTTAAAGACTCTTCCACTTAGGTTAGTTAGCTTAGAAAAGTACTACTAAGTTTCATGTTGATCTATCATTTAGGGTTGCCAATCCCCTGGAGATGCTCCCGCCTAAGTTAGTTAGCTTAGAAAAGCACTACTAGGTTTCATATCAATTTATCATTTAAGGTTGTTAGCCCCCTAGAAATGCTCCTGTGTAGGTTAGTCAAGTCAGAGGAGCACTTCAAGGTTTTCTAAAATTGACTTTCCCATTCAAGGTTGCTAGTCACCTAGATATGCTCTTGTCTAGGTTAGTTAGCTCAAAGGAGCACTTACAGGTTTCAAAGCGATTATCATTTAAGGTTGTTAATCCCTTAGAGATGTTCCCGCTTAGGTTAGTTAACTTAGAAAAGTACTGCTATCATTTAGGGTTGCTAGTTCCTTAGAGACGCTCCTGCCTAGGTTAGTCAGCTTAGAAGAGCGCTATTAGGTTTCCTATTAATCTATCACTTAGGGTTGCTAGTCCTCCGGAAAAGTTGCCCCTAAGTTGTCAGCTTAAAAGAACACTATTAGGTTTCTATTGGTTTATCATTTAGGTTGTTAATCCCATAGAGACGCTCTTACCTAGGTTAGTCGGCTCAAAAAAGCACTACCAAGTTTCAAGTTGATTCCCCTTGCCAACTTAAAGGGTGCTACCCTTTACTCAATGTCACTTCAAGGGTCTTAAGGAACTTCCCTTTCTTTGGGACTTTTCTTTACCTCAGCTAACTCTTGGAGTGCCAACTTTCTTTTCAAAAGGGTCATTCACTTCTCATAAATCTTTAGTGGATCAAGCCTAAGATAGCTAACTAGTTGCGATGCTTCTTAATGCAAATTTATTCTCAAGGCAAAAATAGTGTCTTTTTTTGTCTTTATAGTAAAGTTTTACTTAAACTTCACCATAAGGAGAGGCAATTGTAAACATCCCATTTTTCCTCCTCATAGTTTTAGAATTTTTTTTTTTAGAATAAGGAAAAAGGGTTATAATTTAAAAAGACAATATATATATATATAATTAAAAATTACAAAAAAAATTAAAAATTGAAAAAATACAAAAATTAGAAAGGACAAAAAAATATAAAAATTAGAAAAATATAAAGAAAAGAATAAAAATCCACAGGATAGAAATAGGTTTTCTTTAGTATTAATTTTTATTTATTAATTTATTTGTTTGTTAAGTTAAGTTGTTTTATTTCAATTAGGCCTAAATGAATTAGTTTAACTACATTTTGTTTGCACCAAATAGTAGGGCATGGGCCAATAGCCCATTTAGTACTACACTTAGTTTTAGCATTGCAAAAAAAGGAAGAGATCTTAAGTTCGAGTCTTAACATAAGCACTTTGTACCTTTTTCCTTTTGCAAAAACTAAGATACACATGTTGCGAGTGTATTGGGCCATATGTTTTCACCGGCCACATAGCACTACGTTAATAATCCTCTTTCTTCTGTTTTCCCAAGATTTTCCCATATTTTCCTTTCTAGATGGCTTACTTTAAGGCTATTTTTTATCCTTTAAACTTCACGATTTCACCAAATTAATGGTAAAATCACAAAGTACACTTGGAGTACTTTGAATGGATACTTGCATCATGTCCAGATTTAGCCATTAAAGAGGTCAAAATGGAGTTTGAAAATCAAAGAAAACTTAAGTGCACAAATTTTCTTTCAGGTAGACCAAGAACTATTTAAGCTCATTCATGAATAATCGAAGCTTCTTATTGATATTTCAGGCAAGAATTGAACATGATGAACATGTTTTGACCATTTGTCTCAACTAAATTGAATTAAAATTCAATGAAATCAAATTAAAAGTTTGTCAAAATAACCACTAATCGAATTCTTCGAGGTTAATTCATTTTCATGATTTGCTAAGAATAATCAAACTTTAAATAGTATAAATAGGAGCTAAGCCTTCATTGCCCAATAAACATCCACACTTGAAACATCTCAATAAGGATCAATTTTGAATTTTCTCTATAGAAACCCTACCCGCGACCTCTCTCTCTAACTTAACCATTGGATCGAAGCTCCCCAATCAATCGAGCCACCTTACAAGCTTCCCCAAAACGTCAACTCTCTAACTTCACTACACTCATGCTCCGTCGTACCTCTTATCTCCTCCATTCAAACTACTACTATGAAACCTTAACCCAACCATGGTTGCCCACTTAACTTCTCTTTCCCTACCATGAATTAACACAAACCACCAATACAGCCAAACTCCTAGCCACCAACAATCCAAGAACTAAGTGCTCCCTCATGCCCAATTGTCCACCGCGCAACCCAAATACAACTAATAAACCTACTGTCACCTTGCACTATCCCTAACACCACCACTAAATATCGAAACATCTCTCCTATACCCCTTAAGTCCAATAAAATACACACAAATCCGCCATCACCTACTCGAAATTACCCCCAGAACCACCTAGCAGCAAACCCCCCCCCCCCCAAAACCCCACCGAGTCCGTTAAAGTTCGCCCGTTCAACCTATGCTCCTAACCCTTATGTTGGTCCATCTGGTTCGACCTTTTATTTCTTGTTTGTCTTTTATTTTTTTATTTATTTTAATTTACTCCATTGTAATAATAATTCGTAATTTAAAAAAAAAAATACAAAAGGGCTATATTTGTTTTAATTATTTCTACTTTGGTTAGAAAATAATAAAACCAAAAGAAAATAAAAAAATGAGAAACATTTTATCACTTAGAAAATTCATTTTTTCAACAAAAATAAAATAAAATCAATTCTTTTCAAAATTTGGACACTTTAAAATTTTCAAAAAACAAAAAAAAAAACCCCAATTTATGACCCTTTCTAGAAAATTTCAAAGAAAAATAAAATAGCTAAGAAAAACAAACTAGGCTACTTTTTTAAATTAAAATAAAAAAAAACACACATAACTTTTTAGGAATGAACTACAGAAAATCTAATCCTTACTAGAGGATATGTAGGCGCCTATAGGACGACTTAAAATGAGTCTTTTTTTTTCCCTTTTATAAATAAACTTAATTTCTTAGTTTCTTCTTCCTTTTTGTAAAAAAAATTAATTTTCTTTAATTGTAAATTTAGAATTAGTTAAAGGGGTAATTTGAAAAATAGAGTTAAATTCGGAAGGTAAAAGTGGTACTTGTTAAGGTTTAATAAGTTAACCCCTAGACTAAAAATCTTTGGTTTTAAAAAATTATTTTTGAAAATTGATCTTATTGCAGCATAGTAGCTAATTTATAACTGATCCGCCCAATTAATAACTTAACCTTCTTTCCTTTTTCTAGACCTCAATCTGGTGGCAACTCCATTTTTCTTTTTTCAAAATCAAATGAAAATCAAAATTTTTCTTCATCCCTAGTCAAAGGTCTATATTGAATGAGTATAGGGTTTAATGTAAATCGAGTTAAGAAAAATAATAAAAAATAAGAAAAATTTAGGTTCGACAAACATATTTTTACCGTATACATTTAGTAATTCTCAAGAACTTAATGTTTGAGGCTCAAAATATAAGAAGGCTTTAGAGATAAATTATTTGAATTGTAAAATTTTTTTTTTAGTCAAATAAAATATAAAGTGATTATATAGTCACATAATACATATGTTACGTAGGTCCAAGTTAAGTAACCACAATGAATTGGTTACTTTTAAAAATCAAGGATTTAAAAAGGTTTGCAAAATAATTCCCCTTGATTACTTAGTTGTTGGCATGAAAGTGCTAGCAAATAACAGTTAATTGCAAGAATATAAAAATATGCATGAATTTAAAAGAGAGGAGAAAGAAAAGATCAGGCGAATAAAATTATAGTGCTTCAACCTTATGCTTACTAAACTCTTCTAGCTCTACTACTGGGGACCAGGTATTCCTCATCAGAGTTGTTAACAATGTCCAATACTTAAGAGATTATAGTTAATTCTCTACTTTGACTCCCTAGCCTAACTTTGGCTAAACTCATATCTATAGAGACACAAGTGTAATCTTCTTACTAATAGCAAATCCTAGCTCTCAAAATATTAAACAAAACAATGAGGAAATGGTACAATTGGATCCTTAAATAATAAGCATGAAATAAAAATACAAATATGGAATTTGTATGTCTCAGTTATCCTCTTATAAAAAATAATCACTACAACACTTATATATCTTTCTTCTTTTCTCTTTTCTTCTTAATTGCTCCTCTAGATCCCATGCTTTTTTATACTCATTCTTTTTAACAGCTAGTTGAGAAATATTTGAAAGGTATTCAATATTTGAATTAATTCTTAATCTTTCCTTGATTTCTTGGAGTAATCTTGTAGGAAGATATTTTTGCTGCTTGATTTAAGCTTCCATATTCTTGTTAAGATATGTTTGTTATTTTCTTCCTTCTCAAGAACTTTAATCATGCTATAAGGAAATTTCCCAACAATCTTTGACTTATGTAAATATGGAAGAATATCACCTTTGTGCTTGATCCACCTTATATTGGTTTCATAACTTTGAATTTTAAACTAATGAGCATTCTAAACTTTTAGTCAAAATATCTTATTGATTGCTTACTAATCCTTTTTCTAGAAATAAATATGTTCTTTTTTCCTTTTACAAAAGATCCTTTCAACCCCTTAAAAATAATGAATGTTGACATCTTAAAAGATATCTCGCCATTTCGCTTTCTTAGACAAGAATGAATGTAAACATTGTTTTCCTCTTGATTCTCAGCTTGAAATATGTTTGAATAATATGCAAATGTAGCATTCCAAGAGTATTCCTCCATATTTGGCCGTGATACCAATCAAATGGAAGGATATGATTTGTATTCTAGGTGATATGAGTTGTCCTTTACCATATCTTCCTTATATATCTTTCCAAAAATGTGAGATTCAATTAATTCTTAATAAAAGTTCTATTTCCCTTTATATCAAATGTATATCACGTCTGAATCATCAAAATAATCAATCGAGCTACCCCTTCAAATTTTCAAACCTTATAGCAACAAAACAACTCAAAAAATTCTACACGAAATCAGTTTAATAAATTAACAAAAATATTTCCTTGATTGAATGCTCACAGATTTTATCTAACTTAGTAGAACACATTAGATGTATTACCCAAATACACCCAATAGGTGGAGCTACGTCTTCAAATTGCTAAAAATCCAACTTAATACTCGTTTTATAAAAATTTGTAAAAATCTCATTCTACCCAAATTTTTCCCAGATTCTTTTATTCATCTTCTCTTTTATCCTTTCATCTATCCTCTAATTCTAAGCTCTCCTTATCAAACACCTGTTTGTTATTTTATCCCAAACTTATATTATTTTAAATGTTTACCTATATACTTAGTAAGCATATTAGCATTCGCTTAATATAAGTTTTGTTATCATCAAAACCAACTTAAGGAACTTAACATGTTATATATCTAATATGTAAATATATTACTAAATAAACTAAATAATTGCTTAAAATTGTAGTAAATTAATAAAAATTATTTTAAAAAATCTCAAATTCACCTATACGTACTTGGAATTGGTGTGGCAAGCTTCAAATACAGTAGAAACTGTGACATGTGAGCTGTCAAAAGCAAATAAAGCCTAATTATCAATATAATATTAAAAATAATAACTTAAATGCCACTTAGATCATACTTTCCACCTCCCTACTGACCTGATGATTATATAAATAGAGTAAGGGTTCGTTCTATAGTATTTTATCATATCAAACACAGAAGAATCCTCTTTAGAAAATCAATACAAAAATTCAAGAAAAAAATTAAGAAAATTTAGAGCAAAAATAAGGTAAATTAGGTTCCCATAACTACGTACAACCTAACATGGTGGGGCTTTAGACTTAAACTTCTAATGTGTAGATAAGGGCTGCCAACATATTAGGGTCATCGGAGGGTGGTCAAACCGCTGTACACTAGTAAGTGAGCAATTTCCATCTAATTTTGTTTTATTTTCTAAAAATACCAAATTAGCTTAGAAAATTAGTTTCCCTATGTTATTTCACATGTACTTCCATGCTGTAATTTAATTTCTTGAAACAACATGGATTTATGACACTTGCTTAAGAAAATGCTCTATTATAATGAATTTAAATTGAATTTTTCAAAATATTAAATGATGTTGTTTCGAGTTGAACAATTTTATATAACACTCTCATAATATGTCCTAAATTATGTAACAAGAATTTTCAAAAAATATTATGTCTACTATTTATTGTAATCTATTTAGCATTTGCTAGCAATTTTGCTGATTATGCTAAATAAGGGGATTTTAAAGTATTTTATGTATAAAACCAATTTGACCCAACTTTTGGTGATTAGTAATATCGAGATATACATTATATTCTAATTTCAAAGTTAACTATAATTATTTCCCTATTTTTATCTATTTATTGACGAAATTAAGTTAAAAACAAGCACCATAAAGTTTATCATATAATATACTATTTTGGTGTTTTTCATAACGAAAATGTAATCACCACTATTTTCTGAGTATAATGTACCATTTGTGGTTTTAATAAAGTATAAATACTAATTATGATATATTTTCTTACTATTTGTACATGTTTTGCCAAAAATGATAATATAAGGTAAATTAGTATAATTGACATTATAGCATGGAGAAGTTCTAGCTATTGTGGCACTTGAATAACACTTTACTGGACTTAGTTTGATTTAATTGAAAAGTGGAAGTATTGTAAGTAAACATATTATTCCGATCGAATTAGAAGCTACATTAGAAACTGATGTACTTAAGAGTTTTTGTGTGATTAAACTTAGATGATTGAGTTATGTGAAATACTAGGGATTTTAATTGTGAACTCAAGATATAAGCTAGTTAGTGCTTGATTAAGAATTTTGAAGTTAGGATAAAATCACAAAGTAATTCACAAGCTAACTTAGAAGCTAACTCAAAGGCTAAATCAGAAACCATTTAAAATAAACTAACAACCAACAAGAAAATACTATGTTGAAATATATATTCACATGTGATCTGTAGTTAAACTTAACAGTGTTTACCCTTGATAAGTGAAGTCATAGAGGAAGGAGCTCACATTAACTAGTAAATTAGGAAATATAGTGTTAACTAGGTAAGTGGATTTGTGTGTATAGGGAATAGATTCATGTCTACCCTATAGATAGTGATTGTGATAATTGCCTATATGTTGCTTAGATTTGATGTGTAAGGAACATTGTGATGTTGTGCTTTGTGTATCCAATGCTGGAAATAGGTTATGTCATATACTATGAATCTGGTTATGAGTAAAACTTATGGAGATTTATGCTAAATGCAATAAATGTTTAGATCAGAGGCTAATTTAAGAGCTAAAAAAGAGACAAGACAAAACTTGATAAGCTTTGTCATTATATTGGTTGATGAATATATGGCATGGCATGAAAAAGGACCTATGGGTTAGTTTTTTGAAACTTATGACTTTGTTAAGATAAGTTTATAATGCTAGATTTTGTGTATATAGTTTTGCATTAACCAAACCTTTAACCATGCTCCATGGTTTTGTTAGGTTGAAATATTTGCTAGGTTATTGAATATGTTTCTAGATTTGAAGTCAACCAAACCGGATAAATTGCTAGGCTAGCTAGGATATCAGTACCGATGCATGTCTAGTGCATTAACATGGCATACTATTTGTACTATTCTATCTATTGGCCAGGTGATTAACTTAATGTAGTGTCTGTATTCACGTTATGTGCTTTGTTGTATTAGTACTTGTATATCAACTCTCACTCAGCTCAACAGTAACTGAAGGGATAGTGTTTTATCCTCAGGTTAGAAAGTGGATTTGAAGCATCATCACCAATAAGGTGCACTTTTAAGAGCACTAGTTAGAGTTAACTATTCTGGAAAGTAGAAGTTTTGTTATACAACTACAATGGAAACTTGGAAGTTTAGTTTTGCAAAAGAAATTAAAGCTTTTGGAGTTTCTAAAATATTTAAATATTGTACATATTTGTAACCTGAAAGGCTACAGCTAAAATCCTTATAAATGTTTAATATACAACAAAGCTATCTTTTGTTAGATTTGTGTCTATTTATTACAGGTTTACTTATGTGATAATACATCATGTGCTATGCTAAGATGTAACATATAAATTACATTCTCCTCTAAGATGGAAGGTCTTTTTTCTAGATTGTAACTTTTTTTCTTTTGGTCTTTATTATTTCTCTATTTGTAGATGTATACCTCATGATCTGTTTATTTGTTACAGTATGATAGTCTTTCTACTCATTGCAACCACTAAAATATTTACATCTACTAATTTGTACATATCTTTGCTAAGTTATATGTTTCTGTAACTATTGTTGTAACTTTAGTGATTTCATGGTCTATACCATGCTTTAGCCATAACAATTCACTCTATAATTATAACAATATATATATTATTAAGATATTAATGGTGATAATCATTTAAGCAAACTTAATATTTCACTCATATATGCATTTTAAATCAATAAAACATATAAATTTGATTTTTTTACTTTTTATTTAGTTTTTAGATATTTAAGATTTTAAATGTTTAACCTTAGAAATAAGAGACCAAGTGTATATAGAAAAATTTTAAAAAGATATATGTGTAATTTACCTTAATCCTTTATGGAAATGAGAAAAGATTCATAGGGTGACACATGCCATTAGGATTGTCCTATAATTTATAACTCCCAATAAGATGTTGACAAGTAAATAACATATTATTTTCTTAACATTGCAAGCTCACTTAGAACAGCAACTAATGGT
This sequence comes from Lumnitzera racemosa, assembly GCA_024138005.1. Classification (NCBI taxonomy): domain Eukaryota; kingdom Viridiplantae; phylum Streptophyta; class Magnoliopsida; order Myrtales; family Combretaceae; genus Lumnitzera; species Lumnitzera racemosa. Next base: position 86,696,062 of record JAMXBC010000002.1, on the reverse strand, counting down.
GTGCCATATTATTTTCTTAACATTGCTAGCTGACTTGGAATAGCAACTAATGGTGTTAACTTTTTGTCTGCCAAAGAGATTTTCATCATTCCATATAGTTAAAAGAAAAAGCCATCTTTTTCTTTTCTCCACATTATACTCTTTCTCATTTCTCGACCTTACTAGCTACTAAAAAGTAAAGACAGTATATTTTCAATTTTCAAAAGATTTCATCTTTCTAATTCATCTAACATTATTGAAGCAATTGACCAATAATTCATATAGCATACACATTATTGTTTATTCTTACAATTTCATTTATTACCTTACATGCAGTGATTTATTATTCTTCTAAGATAGTATGTGATATGTTAGAGAAGTGTTGTGTGAATGCAATTTATTGGTACCAATTTCACCACATTGTTCATGTTGATTTTTTTTTTTTTGGGTAAATAAATAAACTATTTAAATTTGGTTCTTTGTTCAAAAAAATTAAAGGAAAAATAAGTAGTTAGATATGAGATAAGAGATGTTTAACTCTAGTGTAGTTACTTGTTCATGTTAGACAAGTTTTGTTAGATGACTACACATTTACATTACCTGGAGTTCAAGCAAACAAGTTCTCATCCTATCTAAATCAACTTTTCTTATCCACAAAAATAGGTTTTTTTTTTTCATCTTATTTTTATAGGAAAAAAAAAAGACTATCTTATTCCATGCTTGTTAATATGAGCCAATCATTAATCATGTGATACCATCCCCAATTACAATGCTTCTTGGAATCAGTTCTATAATTATATGTATATTGATCATACTTACACGAACTTTTAATAATAAGGATTAATCTATATTTGTTATATTATATTTTGTTTACATAATCTTTTTAATGTAGCTTTGTCATATTTGAGATAGTTATTTTCTTGCTTAATTCTAATTTTATCTTGTTTAAATTCAGTTTTTACATTAACCATGAATTATATGCATATACATAGGCTAGAAGTTACTAAAAAATAGTAAACTCTACAAATGAAAAAGGTATGTACCTTATCAAAAGAACAGTTTTTTGGTTTTATAAATAGCTACTTTCGTATGTTTAATGTTGTAATTTATCAAGAATTTAAGGAGTGGTAAATCATTCTAAAAAGGAATTCAATTTCAAAATTGGTATGATGTTTTCTAATGGAAAAAATGCTTTCAATATTTGTAATTCTTATACTTATAAATTGGGCTTTAGAGCACGTAAAGGTCATAGGTATTATAATCGCAAAAATAAATTACGCACCTATAAGTTTCTATACTATTTTAAAGGTTTAGTTTAAAGGTTTTTCCTCATGAAGAAAGGAAAATAGGGTGAACAATAAAAAGACGTCAGTAGAGTGCTTATGTCAAATTTAAGATAGAAGAAGGCATATGGGAAGTCATTGAATTTAACCCCATAAATAACCATCCATTCATCTTTGAAAATCAAAAGTATTTGATTAAATCTAGTAGAAAGATAAATGAAACTCGTGAAAATACTCTTTCTACCATGTATGATGTTGGATTAATAGCAACAAGAGTGTAATTTTTCTTAAAAAGTGAAGTAGCAGATGTTGAAAATGTTGGTTGCACTTACAATGACTGTAAAATTTTTTTTCAAAGTCAAAAGATGGAAATGTTCTCCTTCAGAGATTTTCAAAGTCCATTGAATAGCTTGCGCTCTTTTCAATCAAATGTTAGTAGCTTGTTTTATTCATTCTAGGTTTATAGTGAAAATAAGATGACCAACATCTTTTGGTATGATAGATTATCACATGCAAACTATACTTCTTTTGGTGATGTAGTTACATTTGGCACTACTTACTAAACTAATAAGTATATAAATCATCATTACAAGAATGTTCCATTTGGTTGTGCATTCCTAGTAGATGAAACAATACAATCACTTATCTGAGTCTTTCAAACTTTTCTTGAGGCTAAGGGTAATAAAGTACCGAAGACTATTTTCACTAACTAAGATCAAGTTATAGCCCATTTCATCAATGTAGTATTTCCTTAGAATAATCATCGTTTATGTGTGTAGCATTTTTTGCAAAATGCTAAGCAACATATATCTCATCTTTTAGTAAAGCTTGAGTTTGGGGAAAAATACTATTATGAGATTCTGCATGATGGTGAACTGAAGGTGAAATGGAACAAATTTGGGTGCAAATGTATGAGAAGTGGGACTTAGTAGAAAACAAATGACTAAATCATTTATACGAGCTTCCCCATAAATTGTGTCCTTCTTTTGGTTGTGCTGAGTTCTTTTATAATTGTTTTAATGATAACAAAAAGAAATAAAGATGTTTAATCACTGTACTAAGTGTGCAGATCAGTAAGCAAAGTTAAGTTTATATTTAAGGTATGATTTTAAGAATCAAAGACTAATTCAGAGATACTAAACAATATTAGGTTTCTACAAAGCAATACAATTTAAGTAGTTTATTAGACTTTTAATGGTTTGAAGGCGCAACTCTACTCGTTAGATATATTTGGGTAATATATGCAACACGTTCCACTGAGTTAGACATAAATCCACGGGGATTAAGGAGAATTAATTCAAATATTCTTAAGCCATAAGTAAGATGGACAAGGATTTTATGATAGACTTATTGAATGTTCTATTAGATAATTATCAAAATTTTTCTTTAGATAATTGTTGAATATTATGAAGGATAAAAAAGGATTTTGTGGATATAAAGAATTAAATTTTTTCTTAAAGCTCAATCAAGTCAACATATATAACAAACATAAGACAAGGATTAATCTCGTTAGTTACTGTAGATTTTTATTTCAAATTTAAACAACCAGATAAAATCAAATTTTTTAGAGATAGTGTTGATAACAGGATTTCACCCTAACATGTTGCTTGGTACCTTAGCTACCAAATTGCTTACCAAGACTGTTTTCAATAAAGGCCCCCAACAACTCAACTAATCTAATGGGCCTTAGGGCCTAGCTCGCTTATATATTTGGTTCGAATTTGAAAAGTGGCACAGACAATTGTGAACTTGCACGATCTCATTATATAACCACCCACTACTCTTGTTCTTTAGACATGTGGTTAATTATGGAGCTATCATGTGGTCCACACCCAATGATTATTTGTTATTATAGACATCCAATGTTCACCTATAAATAAGGGAAAGAAAGCATTGTGAGGAGTCTCTTACACCCTTTAACACTTTGCTTACTTACTCACTTATCTTTCTACTCAAACACTCACTTACTTAGACATCAGAGTGACTATGCCGAGCAAGCCCTAACACCACCTTAGCCTTTTGTTTATACTTTTGTAAGACGAAAGTTCCATGCTAAAATCAATCGACAACATTTGGCGTTGTCTATTTCTAGAACAATCTACCCGAATGGCAAAAATAAGGATGACCAAAAGTCTAAGTGTCGGTTCCCTTTAGTTAGATTGGAGTAGCTTTGTGCTGATGACAATCTTGACAATTCTAATGATTCAATATATTCTCTTGAATTGCCCAAGAAGCAGGTCGATTTTACATTTGGATCTTCAGCCCCTACCAATACGCCATAGCAAGAGCTAATAAGGGCAATGGTATCAGGGTAAGTCCAAGCTTGCAAAAATCTTGAAAACGAAGATAGAAAGAGAAATGCGTGATCAACAACGAAGTAAACAAGCAAAGCGACGAACAATTTCAATGATGTGACATACCAAGGAAACTCTATGGACTCACTGCTCAACTCGATATGATACACGAGTTAATCCAATGAGGGTACTCGCTACCTAGTCTTACTTAAGGGTTAGGATAAAAGTAATAAGTAAGCACACTTAGCTCACAAAAGGAGAAGTATATTCAATATCTAATTTACAGTCTTATGGCTACCTTTACAATCGGTATTTATACTTGAAACATTAGGGCAATAAGTATAAATAGAAATGACTAAAAAGGGTAAAGTCCTAACGAGAAAAGGGCATAAAGAGAAAATTAGGAAGAACATCCATCTTGTACGGAGGATTCTGTTATATGATTGCTCAGACACATGGCACTTTATGGATGGGTAACTTTCTAGTAGAAGAAGACAAATTGTATGATTCGGTTAGTGATTATCGAACTGAGGTGCCAAGCAGATTAGGGGGTCCTTCCGAGAAGCTATGGCTACGGATATATGCTAGGGTTCCCAGCACCAATATTATCAAGCTAGAGGTCAGCACGGTCATGGTCCAGCAAATAAGGGGTTAGATTATTATAGCAATTCATATTCAAGTCAGTTCTACAATTAGATAGGTAGATCAAGTTACTGTTTAGGTGCATCCCTAGTTGGTAACTGGAGACTATTGATAGGCACAAGAGGGTTTCGGCTTAAATAAGGCATCAGATTGGCATACTATAGTAGCTTAGACTCATTAGCTGTAGGGTGAAAAGAGAGAACTTGCTTCACCATGCTTTCCAATCCTCGGGCTCGAGCTTAAGTCAATAGTCCAATTGTTTCATTCCTATCATCCCTACTGGGATGATTGGGATTTGGGATCAAATCCAACTAATCCTCGCCTTCTTTAGATCAGTAGGGATTGAGATTAGCAACATTGAACATATTCAATACTTTAAAGTCCTTTGGCAGCTCTAATTGGTAAACATTGTCATTAACCTTCTAGAAGATCTTGGAGGGTTAGTCAACTTTGGCAAATAGCTTACTCTTCCTCTTGTTTGGAAATCTTTCCTTGCTCAAGTGTAGCTATATTTGGTCATTGAGCTGAAATTGCTTAGTCTTCCTTCGTTTGCCTTTCTCCTTTAGTTTTCTAGCAGCTTAATTAATGTATTGGGTGACTCGTTAGTAAATCTACTGAAGGGATTAAGCTCTGGCCCTCGCTTTTAGATCTTCTTGATCAGTAGACAACATCGAGTGTGATCAAGGTGTAGTTAAGGGTTGAAACCATAGACGACCACAAATAGGGTATGCCTAATAGTGGCATGTACTGTTCTATTGTAAGCAAATTCAACCACAGGAAAGCAAACATCCCAGTTGACTAAGTTCTTTCCCACTACAACTCAAAGTACTGATCCTAAGGTGTGATTGACTACCTATGTTTGGTTGTCGGTTTAGAGATGGCAAAAGGTACTGAACAGTAGTTTGTTTCCCATCTGACACCAAAGAGTTATCAAAAAATGGCTTAGGAATTTTGTGTCTCTATCTGACACTACATTCCTTGGCACTCTGTGCAAGTAAACTATTTCCTACAAAAACAAAAAAGCAAAAGCTGAAACATCATTAGTTTTGGTGCAAGGCACAAAATATGTCATTTTGCTGAACCTATCCATGACAATCATTACAAAGTTTTTGCCTTAGGTAATTCAGGGTAATCTATGGACAAAATCCATACTCAGGTCAGCCCATGGTTTGGTCGGAATAGCTAAGGACATTACCTTCCCTTATTTTGCTTGGCTTTTTATGTTCTTGTAGATGGCACATCCTTTAATCACATGATATACATTATGTTTCATTTTAGGCCAAAAGAACCTGTCATTCAATAGTTCATATGTCTTTTGTTCTCCAAAGTGCCCAAAGAATCCTCTACCATAGGCTTCTCTCACTAATAGCTCTCTAATTGAACAAGTAAGTATACACAATTTGCCACCTCGAAACAATTAATCATCCTCGATATGGTATTCATTCACTGCTCTTCCTTCTCCATAGTGCTTATATATAGGACCAAAATAAGAATCATTTTGATACTGCTCTTTAATGCTTCAAACCCTAACAACCTAGTTTGCAACTCAATAAGAAGAACATGTCTCCTTAATAGAGCATTGGCAACTACATTATTCTTACCTTACTTGTATGTGATGGCAATATTAAATCCCTCTAGAAATTCAATGCATCAAGCTTGGCATTTGGAAAGCTTGGAATAGATTCACAAATATGTCAAAGACTCATGATCTATGTATATGATGAATTCTTTTAGTAAAAGGTAATGTTGCCATAGGCGAAGAGCATAGATTAAGGCCAAAGGTTCTTTGTCATATACAAAATAGTTTAGTTACAATCCTCTAAGCTTTTCACTACGATAAGCGACAGGTCAGCCTTCTTACATCAGCACAGCTCTAATGCTGACACCTAATACATCGCATCCAAGCTCAAATACTCCATCAAAGTTTAGCAGAGCCAAGACTGGAGTAGAGGTCAACCTTGTTTTTATCTTGGAAAAACTCCTCTCCTCTTTCTTTCCCTACTTAAACTCCACATTCTTCTTTTTTAGCTCAATTAGAAGGTTACTATGATATTGAATCCTTGGATAAAGCATTGGTAGAATGATGCCAATCCATGGAAACTCCTCACCTTGACACATGAGGTTGGGATCACCTACTCAACAATGACTCATACCTTCTCTTCTTCAACTCTCAATCCACTTCCACAAACTACATAGCTTAGGAAGATCAATTCTTCCCACTAAAACAGCATTTCTTCAGGTTTCCAAACAATTTCTCTGCACAAAGGACATCAAAAACAGCTCAGAGATGGTCAGTATACATTGCCAAGTCAGCATTATAGATAAGGATATTATCAAAGTAAACGGCAACAAATTTTCCAATCAAATCTCTCAAGACATGATTCATTAGTCTCATAAAAGGGCTTCTGAAAGGCATGACCATGCACTCGTACAAGCTGTATCGAGTCTTAAAGCAAGTTTCGATTCATCCCCTTATCTCATTCGAATATGATGGTACCCTAACTTTAGGTTGATCTTACTAAGCACTTTTACACTACTTAGCTCGTCCAACATATCATTTAACCTCAGGATGGGGTAACAATACTTAATCATAATCTTGTTAACAGTTCTACTGTCCACACACATACACTAAGTGTCATCCTTCTTCAGCATAAGTAATGTAAGCATAGCACAGGGGCTAGACTCTCTCTTACATATCCCTTCTTCAATAGTTCGCGACTTGCTTTTGAAGCTCTGTAGCTTGCTCAAGATTCATTCTTTAAGCTAGTTTGTTTGGTAGAGTAGTGCCGGGTATCAAGTCAAAGCAATGCTTTATGCTTCAGAAAGAGGGTAACCCTTTTGGTAGTTGTTCTGGGAGTAGGTCTGTATACTCATCTAACTACTTCTTAATCTCTAAGGGTAGTCTAACTTACTCTTTCAATTCTAATAGTCGCCTGACCAATAGGAAGGTTGGCATATCAACTTTAATAGCCTCTCGCAACTCAACTTAACTCAGAACCAAAGCTTTCTTAGTTCCTTAAGCTAACTTAGCTTGCAGCCTTCTTACTTGGCTCAGGTCATGGGGTTTAGGGTAATTTTCTTATCATCCTTCTCAAATACATATGTGTTTCTAAAACCATCATGAGTAACCCTTTAATCAAAAAGCCAAGGTCTGCTAAGCAATACATATGACACACATGTAAGCAACACATCACAAAGAATTTCATCAAAGTAATTGCCAATAGAGACTAGCAATAACACTTGCTAAGTGATATATAGTGCTCCTTTCTTATTTAGCCAATGTAACTTATATGGCTTCGGGTATGAGATAGTAGGCAACTTCAGCTTCTTAACTAGGTCTGTAAATGTCATGTTGGTGTAACTCTCACTACCTACTATGAGTGTACAAACCCGATCATTTATCTTGCAAGTGACATGAAATAGGTTCTCTCTCCACTCCTCCTTAGTAGAGGGTTCTGTACTCATCACACTTTGAACAACTAAGGTCAGTTTGTCTAGGTCCTTAATATATACATCATCCTCAGCTAATTTGATATTAACCTCAATCTCTTCCTCTACTTCTTTTTCCTCTTATAGTTCCTCATATGTGCTATCTACTTCAATTTTCGAGACATCTCCCTTAATAATCATGGTCCTTTGATTCGGACATTAAGCAGCCACGTGCCTAAACTCTTGACAATTAAAGCACTTAATCTGGCTCATCTTCCTCCTAAATCCTTTTCCCTTTATTTAAGTCCTCAACTGCACATCACTATGAACTGGTCAACTCTTTTGTTTACCCCTAACATCTATTCTTCGAATCGCTTAGCATTTTGTTGAGCTTAGTAACTTCCCTGAGTAAGTCAAGTTGATTGTACAAGTTGACCATTTAGAGGTTGATTTGACCTATTTCTCCTCTATCTTTCCACTCACTAAGTTATTCTTATGGCCTTATCCAACACAATAAATTGTTGAAGTTCCATAATATCTCGAATGTCGCTTTATAATCTAGTAGGAAATCTAGATACTATTCGAGCTGATGGCTTATACACTTCACATTAGATCATAAGCTTTTGGAACTCCCGAACATACTCATCAATAATTTAGCTCCCTAGTCGTAGCTCCTAAAGCCTAGCAAAAGTATCTTCTTGTAGGTAGGTATCTGACATGAACCTATTTCTAAGAATTCTTTTCATCTCGAGCCAAGTGTTGATTTCTCTGTATCCTTCTCGTTTCCTCATCATCTAAAAGTTCTTCCACTATAATGTAGCATACCCTGAGAATTTTACAGTAATAACCTCTACCTTCTCATGATCTTCATATTGATAATAGTAAAAAACATGTTCAACCTTTTCCTCCCAATCTAGATAGTCTTCTATATCCCTAGAACCATTGAAGCTCAAAATTTAAAGCTTCACATGGTCGACAGTTCAAGGTACTAGAGCTTACTCATCTTCCTTATTGTACTTTTCTTCTCCTTCATTATCCATATCACCTAAGTCAATCCTTTTTCGTACCTATCTTCCTACTCCTCCACCTTAAGCTTATCGAGTTAGGATTTGTCCTTTCGTAGGTCAAACAATATGAGAAGTATTCTGTACAGCCTCAACACGTTGAAAGGTTAATGTACGTATAACCCTAGTAAGGTTAGCAACTTCATCAATTTGTTCATCTATGCTTCCAAAGGTGCCATCGGGTTATCGTCTATGGTGGACAACACCATTAATGTCATCCCCAATACTAACATTGACACTAGGATCCATCGTTCTCTCCAATAAAACTTAATAACAAACTCGAAATCTAAGAAATAATAGATACTGTTCCTCCAAGCTAAACAACAAACACACTCTTCCATACAAATATCTAACTAATATGCGAATACAACAACTACTCTAAAGAACAATAAACCCAACTGAAGCTCACTTTATTTTTGCATATTCGAAACAAGGCAAAACAGAGTATGTAGCCATAGTAAACTACCATGCCTCCTACTTACTCAAACACTTGCAACTAACTTCTAAGCAACTACAACACACTACCATAACAAACACTACTCATAAGAAATCTCAAACACAACTTACTTAGACTAACCTCTACTCTGATACCAAGATGATACGCCACACTAAGAGTTGACAAGGGCGATGATATCAAGGTAAGTCCAAACTTACAGAAAGCTTGAAAACAAAGATGGATAAAGAAATACGCAATCAATAATGAAGTAAACAAGCAAAGCCACAAACAATCTTAAGGATGTGATGCACCAAGGAAACTCCACAAACTCACGGTTCCTTAGTGAAAAACTGGAGACTATCTATAGGCATAAGAGGGTTCGGCTCGAATAAGGCATCAAGTCAGCAAACTACAACAGCTCAAACTCATTGGCTGTAGGGTGAAAAGAAAGAACTTGCCTCACCATACTTTACAATCCTCGAGCTCGACTTCAAGTCCAGGTTAGAGGTTCAGTAGTTTGATTCTTATCACCTACTCTAAGAAAGGGTGATAAAAGAAAACAACCACAGCAAGTGCTCCATGTAGGACCATTGTACATCAGTATAATTGCTTTAATTCATAAACAAGTTTAGATAAAGAAGAATCCTTTTATTCTTGAAACATTGAAAGAAGTAATACCACAACATATTAAATTATTGCAATTTGAGACGTATGATGGAACCAAGGACCCAGAAAATCATCTTCAGTACTACTACAACTTCGCTAAGTTACACGACTTGAGTGATGCTGTGGCTCATCTAGAATTCCCTTCAACCTTGAGGAATGCGACGAGTATATGGTTTAAAGATTTGAATCCAAACACAATTTCATGTTTTGAGCATCTGGCAAAAGTGTTCTTGCAGCACTTCCTTGCAAGTGAGCTTCATGTTAAGGATTCATCTGTCTGTAATGCCATAAAGCAAAAGTCAGACGAGTCCATTAGAGACTATTTGGCTCAGTTAATGGACAAGATGGTCTAGATCCTAGAATTGGATATGAGCGTTGCTCTCAACATGGTGATTAATAAAGTCAAACCATATGGAGACTTCTTTAAGTCTAGCCAAAGACAAGCCAAAGACTTTTGCCAAGTTCAAAGCCAAGGCTATGTCTTATATTAGACAAGAGGATAACATCAAAGTTTGTCATGAAGCCAATTAGAGCAAAGGAGATTGAAAAAATGACAAGAAGAAGATTGCGAAAGATCGACTTGGTGCATACGATGATCAAGTCTCGAAATGAAGCAGTAGTAAGAGGAAGAGGCTATGCATTCTAACTTATTCTATTCATAACCCACCCAATCATCCAATCATAGATATATTAATGGAGGTATGCAACTAGATGGGAGTATTACAATGGCTAAATAGAATGAGAGGGAATCCGTAACATAGGAATTCTAATAAATATTACGATTTTTATCATGATAGAGGCTACAACACTAATAAATGTATTCAACTCAAAAGCACAATTGAGGATGCAATCCAATGAAGGTACTAGAGTAAGTTCCTTACCCATGATACCAAGAATATTGAATGACCAACTCAAAGCCGACACGATGAGCAAGAAAATGCTCCACAGCCTTCTTAAGCAAGTAGAGATGCAAGAGGTGGAAGTAATATCAAAGCACTAAATGGTTTGATAAACACCATTATCAACAGATCTTCTGCTTTACGTTGGTCAAGATTTTTAAGCTCAATTAACGCCATACAATATGTTTATAATGTACAAGGCAAGAAGGTCAAGGTCGACAATTCCATTTCTTTCATAGATGAGGACTTTAAAGGCATATAAAAGCCCTATGATGATGCACAGCTAATCAGTGCAAGAATTGCCAGCTTAAAGATAAAAAAGATCTTGGTTGACACTAGGAGTTTAAGAGACCTTATTTTTTAATACACTTTTGACCAAATGAAGCCAAAGATCAAGGCTTAGCTAAGATCTTACAATTATGATCTATATGCTTTTAATAATCAACCTGTATGGGTTACTGGAGTCATTTCTCTTCCTATTTAAATCGAAAACAATGAGCATGTTGCAAAGGACAAAGTAGACTTCCTTGTTGTCAAGTGTTTGTCCCCTTATAATATGACCATAGGCTAACCATGCCAACATCTGTTTGACATGGTTCCTTCAACTATACATCTCAAGGCAAAGTTCCCTACTCCTATTGGAGTTAGATTATGCAAGGGGATCAATAATTAGCTAGATCCTTATATTTGAGAGCATTACGGTATGAAGAAGTCTTTCAAGTAGAGACTAATCTGGAAAAGAAGTCCCATTAGGGAGCGATTTCAGAAAAAACTACAAAGATAGGGGGACCCTTGCTGGCAAATATCCATCAAAGTTTAATTAATTTTGTTTAGGACAACACTATTGTTTTGGCTTAGTCTCTCTTAGATATGTCAGGCATCCCTAGAGAAATGATGATGCATAAGCTCCAAATTTATCCTAGTGCAAAGGTAGTTTAGTAAAAGAAGAGGCATTTTACCCCTAAACAATACGTAACTATTAAAGAGGAGGTCCGGAAGCTTCTAAAGGAAGGATTCATAAGGGAAAAGCCTTATCCGACTTAGCTAGCTAATTGTATGTTAGTCAAGAAGTCAAACAGCAAGTGGCATATGTGCATAGACATCACGGATTTGAATAAGGCCATTCCTAAATAGTGTTTCTCGTTTCCCATAATAGATCACCAAGCATGCTTTGCTTTCTTTTATGGATGCATTTCCAATTAAAATCAAATTAAAATAGAGAAGAATGATGAAGTTTATACATCTTTTGTCATAAATTTTCGGACATATTATTATATGGTGATGCTCTTCAAGCTTAAAAATACCAGCACAACCTATCAAAGGCTTATGACCAAGATGTTTAAGTCCCAAATCCACTGGAATGTCAAATTTCATGTTGATGATATGATAGTGAAGAGTAAAATAAAACATCAGCACCTTACCAACCTTAATGAGACTTTTGACACCTTAAGGAGATACAACATGAAGCTTGACCATAGAAGTATGTTTTTGGTACCACCTCAGGCAAACTTTTGGGGTATATGGTCACTTAACACAGCATTAAGGCAAATCCTAAGAAGATTGATCCCATTCGGAACATGAAATCCCTTAGCACTGTTAAGGAAGTTCAAGAATTGACTGGGTGGATGACACTCTGAACAGGTTTGTGTCAAGAAGTACAAATAAGTATACGGATTTTTCAATGTGTTGAAGAACCCAAAGGAATTTCAGTAGATTGATGAGTGTAAAGTAGCATTTAACAAGTTAAAAGAGTTTCTAGCATCACTGCCGATACTCTTGACACCTATCCTCGAAGAAGACATACTCCTATATCTATCAGTTAGTAGTAAAGCTCTTTCATTTGTACTGGTTAGATTAGAAGGCAAGGAGCATCAACTAATTTATTATGTGAGTCATGTCTTGTAAGGCCTGGAACAGTAATATTCAAAGATTGAAAATTTTATTTTAGCAGTAGTTCTCTTGGCAAGGAAATTAAAGCCATACTTGGAGGCATGTCAAATAATTATTCTTACTAATCATCATCTACGACAAGCCTTGCAATGATCAGATTCCTCGGAGAGGATGATGAAGTATGCTTTAGAGCTAAGTGCCTATGGCATGCAATACAAACCTAAAACAGCATTAAAAGCTCAAGTGTTGGTAGATTTTGTTGCGAAGTTCATCGAAGAAGAAGATAACGTTGAGATGGTAAAGAAACCCACATGGAATTTATATGTTGATGACCCCTCTACCAAGGAAGGATGTGGTGTAAGCCTTATTTTGTAAAGGCTCCACAATGTAAAAACCTAGTATGCACTAAAAATTAGATTTTCAACCAGTAATAATGAAGCCAAATATGAAGCCCTACTTACTAGGCTTAAGCTAACAAAGGAAGTTAGGGTTGAGAAAGTCCAAGTTTTCTCTAATTCACAACTGATTGTAAATCAGGTTAAAGGGAACTATGCAACAAAGGAAGATGTGATGAGCGAGTACTTGCTATTAGTAGAACGTTCACTAAGGAATTCTAATCTTTTAAATTGGCCAGTACAACGTTACCTAACCTAAATGAAAAGCTTTTTATTGAGTATCTCCCTAATAAAAGTCTAGAAACTATCAAGTAGGGCTACGAATTGATTCCTTGCCTAAGGGAGAAGTCTTGGATGGACCCGATTATTGACTATCTAAATGATGGTATTCCATTTGAAGATAAGAAAGAAGCTCGAAGGTTAATATATCAACCCATAAACTACATACTAATTGATTACTAGTTATATAAGCGCGACCTCTCACTACCCTACCTTTGATGCCTTCCACAAAAAGACGCTCAGCAAATCCTGTTTGAGTTGCATGGAGGTGTTTGTAGTAACCATGTGAAAGGTCAGACCCTATATATCTATGTATTGAGACTCAACTATTATTGGCTGACTATGAAAGAAGATGTGAAATCTGCTATTCGACAATGCCTACAATGTCAAAGACACGAGGTGTAAACCCTACGAAATTTCGATAACACAAAAGCAGAATCAAATGAAGGAGTTGGATAGTCCTTAGAACCAATAAAATGTAATAATAAAACCTAAGTAGAGGAATTGAACCCTAAGTGCTCTAAAAACCTAATTGAATGAACAAGAACCTTAATACTCAAAAAACTCTACAATGATAGAGAAACCCTAAAATGATCATCTAACCCTAATTAAATGATCAAATATCTTAGTACCATAAATAAACACTAATAGTAAAGTTGAATCAATTAGTACAAGTAATCGATAGCACTAAATGATTGAGACCTTAACTTTCAAGCTCGTACATGAATTAAATTACTATAAACAAACATCAAACCTTAAGTACATGTGTAGGGCATTTAGATTAGCTAAAGTATAGTATCAAAGTTCAACAAAACCCTAAACGTACCCTAAGTGCACTTAATTAGCCTAATCATGCTTAATTACCATCAATTACCCTAATCCAAACCAACCCCATTACATCTTAATTAGCTACAAGTTAAACAAGATTAAGGAGCAAAAGACAAACCCTTAATCACCTTAAAATATCTTGTACCCTAAGGGATAATATCTTACTTAATTTAGCAGAAAGCATAATAGTACATGGTCTCCATTTTAAGCCTTGTGCTTGATTTTCCTAAATAACCAAAGTTTGTCCCCCTACTCTCCCCCATTCCTCACAACCAGCCATCCCTCTCCGCTCCCTCATTTTGTTTTCTCAAACCCTAAACACTCTTAAACACTCACTCAAACATCAACCCTAAATCCCTCTCCAATTCATCATCTCAGCTACACATACACACACACTACATCGCGGACCTTACACCATCACCACCACCACTCCAAATCACTCACCACAAAGTCTCACACCTTACACACACTTTACCTCAACCCTTCGACACATACACATAAGCTCACAATACACTCATCTCAAAGAAAGCCTTCTACTCTTTACTCCGATAAGAACTTAAGATAGGTTTTCCTTAGCTTTCTTATAGAATAATTTTAGAAACAAATGTTTTTCTTTGTTGAAACTTACTTTATGGAAAATCCCTAGAAGTTCTAAGGTGTTTCAAGAAGGGCAAACAAAGGTTAGTAAAATAAAAACCACTTTTGGTTGAAGATATAATACAAATAGATTAAGTAGTATAAGGTAGTATTAGTTTAAGTAGTAAATCATCTAGGTTGATAAAATCCCCATTCCCATCCATGCCACCCCTTATATGTTCTCTTATGAAATTTTCACACACTTTTATGAAGTGATCATGGTTTTAGATTAGTAGAAACACCATAAAAATCAAGGGTTGTATGAAAATAGAAGATTTCATCCTACAAAAAACTCATGACCACCACTTTCATGAACCCACCAGATCTGAAAATTCATATTTATTAGCTTAATGACATGTTTACTTAGTGTTAAGTATGGTTTAGGACCTAATTAATCAATTTAAGTAGGCTAAAATATTTTTAAGCCTTGAACTAGCTTAACTAGTGATTATAGGCTTAAGAATGGTGTTAATAACCCTTAAGACCTTAATCTCCAGATCCGTAAACGTATTGAAAGTGGGATAAACTTAAGTGAAATGTTGAGCTTAAGCTTAAAAAGATAAGTGAGCTTGAGCCCAAGGCCCTAAATAGTGATTTAGAACATAAAGCCAAAAGAACCAACTTTAGAGCCCATGAAGCTAAGTGACCAAATCTGAACCTTAGGTTAAAAGGATAAGAATGATTTAATTAAAAGGCCCAAAAAACCCAAAGGCCCATTTAAGACACCCACTATAGGGCCCCTTAGTGAATTAGAGCCCTAAACTTAGTAAAGAGCCATTTGAACCCATAAGAGTATCACCAAGGCTTACTTTGAAATTTTAAGATGTTGGGCAGAAAAAGCCCATTTAAAATAGTTAAAAGAATGCCCAAAATTATTAAATATAAAGCTCAAAGTCAAAAACCAAGCCTAAGACCCAAAACTAAGCTTAAGACCTAAAACTAAGCCCAAACCCTAAAGTGACCTAACTTACCATTTGAGTCCACGACCTTGTAGGGCCCAAATCAAAAACTTACTAATCTAGAAACTTAAAAAAAAAAAAAACTCACCAAATGAAAGAACATTTGAAAACAATGAAAATGACTATAAGATCACTAAAAATGAAGTTAAAACGAGGAAAATATGTCAGAATTGCGAGAACAACTAACTCTGAGATAGTGAGCAATAAGCTTAATTAATTGATGCGAATAGAATACTCATAGACCTTAATTATCTTTTTCAAGGGATGAGGAGTTTGACTTGGATACGGTAGAGGGTTACTAGATGCAATGTATGACCTTAATTCAATTTGTTACATGATTAGAGCATATGGGATATTGCATGTGCTTGTTATGATTAAGCTTATTTGCAAAATATCTTAAGTTAATATAATCTTATATAGAACTTAGGATCTAAGTGTGTCTCAATATATTGGTTAGTCGCCATGAATCAGAACTACTAAATAGTCAATCCCTAATTAAACCGGACAAACATTGCATCTTATAACATGATGTTAAGGGCATCAGCATCACGTAGTAGAATAGGGGATCATGCCTAGTTAGATTCACATTATATCATGTATATTGAAATTGTTATCATACGACATATTTCGTACGACATGTTCCTACCTTAACCTTTGAGAACTACTTGGCTGCTAAGAGTACCGCCTTTTGCTTAAAGCCATATCGTGTCTGCTACTAAGGGTAATATTATTGACAAGAGACTATGAATTATATGTGGATACCTAGATCCTAACATGCCAAAATACTTCCTAACCTGGACAACGATGAGCGTTAAAACCGTGCTATAGATAATTATCGACTGACTGTATATATTGTTGCATTACATATGTTTAACTATGCATTCATACACTTGTTTAATAACTTGTTTGATACTGTTTGCTAGTAAAGTAGGAAGGTTATTCACTAAGTAGTTAAGCTTACCCCCATATAGTTTGTTGTTGCAGCAGGACTTCTCGCTTGAGCCGGGCCATGAGATATCCAAGGTCAATTGTACTAGCTATAGGGTTATGGACATAAAGAAGTCAAGAGCTTGAACAAACCATTTATTTACTTATGGACTCTCTATGATTTTCCAATTATTAAGTATTTTTAATTGTTAAGTCGCCTAGACTACTCCTGTTAACCTTTCCAGTATTGTATGGCGGCCCTAAGGGAAAACTTTTTATTCCCTCCTATCTATGTTATGTTAGTATTAGTTGAATGACATAATTCAAATTACGTGCTCTACTATGACTTGATACTAGTTACTAGGAGAAGGTTGTAGTTGTGAAATACCTCGTGTAGTTTGCCGAAGGCCTTTGATCAAGGATGGTACTTAATCTTAGATCTTCAAGTATTACATAGTTGTACTACCACAACTCGACCCCCTTCTAGGTTGTGACATAAGGCATTAAGTAATGTGCCTTTTACTAAATTATACAGCCTCAATGGCCCCTAGCCCTTTACTTAATGGGGGTTAGACATTCTCAGACCATTTTTGAAGTCTACAACTCAATAGTAGTTCGTTATAGTTACAATAGACTATTTCACCAAATGGGTTGAGGCTGAAGTAGTAGCGAAGATTACCGAGCAAAAGGTTGAGTCTTTTGTTGTTAATTTATCATATTGAGGTTTTGGGTTCCCTTTATGATAGTGACTAATAACAAGCCACAATTTGACAACAATAAATTCTAATCTTTTTATGAAAAGTATGATATATATCTAAATTACACTTCAGTGGCTCATCCTAGAAGGTCCCATGCTTACACAAGAGAGAAAGAGTATTGTAAAAGAAGAGAGAGGAATAGTCAAAGACTTACAAGTCTATACCGAATGAAGCTCAAAGGCAATGATTCTCTACCCCATGAGTCATGAGAATGGCTTTCCTCCTGTAGTTCTACTTGGTATGGTAAGTAAATCAAAACCTACCTTCATTGTCTAAAAATATGGGCTCCAAATTCTCATATTAGGATATAATCCTTTCGAAATCCTAGAAGAACGTCTTATTTCCTCGCCTCTCTTAGATTTTCTTGGCAGCAACAACATCATTTAGCAATAACACAGTATCCTTTGTTCAGATGGTTTCGATCCATTAATTCCAAAAATCTAAGTCCACATCCGATCTAATTGAAACATATTTATTACGCCACTTATGGATTTTAGACCCCAATCTGTCCATAAACTTATGATAGTGTCAAGCTGCTGCATAGAACAAACCGCTAAACTGTTATTGTAAAAAAATATCTAAACAATTGAGGAGTAACTCTAACCTCAAATTCCTCGCATATAATCTTGAATGCTATAAGAAGCCTATATGAATTAGGAGAGAACATGCCTAAAGCAACACATAAATAATTGAAGGATTGCTTTCTAAAAGTAGAAAATGGTAGACACAACCCAAAATCACAATATTTCAAATATAACTGAAATTCATTATCAATGGGAAAACAAACTCTTCATCCTCCCTTAGCTATCACAAGTGAAATTTATTAAGGAGATCTTGCCAATATTTATTGTATTTTATGACAAGCGACCTAATAGCACTAATTACTACACCATCCAAAGCATTAACATTGTAAACAACATTGTTATATAAATACCTAGAAACTGACCCATCTTCCTTATCATCGAGGTAATTATCTACATGAAGAGCATTGATATGGGCGAGTTTCTCTTATCTCTCCATTGTGTCATTTGCCAAACTATTAGAAGAGGAGGCTTAACCAGTCCTTCTGTGGGGGAGAGAAGTGGCCTTAGAAAAAGTCATCACTTTGAAATCTAAAGAGATAAGAGGATAGATGACACTTCGAACCATACCTGTTAAGGTTGAATTAATGAAAAACACGTGTAAGAAAGCCGCTTAAAATCTAGACAAGAGTTTACAAAATAAAATTACAAAAGGGGAATCCGAAGATAGAATAGAAAATGATAATCAGAATGAAAAAAGCTTTTTATATATGTGTAATTAATAATCTCCCCTCTTAAATTCTAATGCACAACTGATGGGGTTACAAGTGTTGATTAGACGAACAAGCGTGGATGATTGAGGCATGTCAAGATTCAGACATGTAAAGTGTTGTAATTTGTACACAATGTGCCAAAATATTTTTTATGTATTTATGGATATTATTTATAAAGGGTAAGTATTTATTGTATTTACATACTTTTCTACTAGTATATATTTCACAATGAAGTCTTATAGATAATTAGAGTATGTATAGAATTATAATAAAGGTATATTATCAGTAAGATTTCATTACATTATATTATCTAAAAGTTGTCCATGGTCGGATAAATATCTGGAGGGGAAATAGATATTTAGACCAACATGTTGTATAACTAAGGTTATTCTTACTAGACTGATGGAAAGATATTCGAGATATACAAGTAAGTGCCTAAAGTTAATTAGGTACACTAGATACGGCCCGCTAATAGAGGACACTACATGTTTAATGTTATTAGTCTCTCCTTTAAATGAACAAGCATAAATAATCTCTAAACTTAAGACCTTCATATATCCTATATATGTAAAGTTATGCTTTAATGCCATTAAATGCAGTCTTTACTTGGATCATAAATAATACAGTTATTAGGTACAATATGAAATATAGGGAGGATAGTGATGAGTTAAGATAGAATTCATCACTCTCTTGAATTAAGGAGTCAATATCCAAACCTACTTGATTAAGATCATAGTGACTTATAAGTCCATGACCATAGCAAGTATTATTAAGTCTATTTTATCTTGAAAACCAAGTAAAATGATTAAACGTTGATGACACCATGTGCAATGGTCTAATTAGGTCATCATTTAAAGAAGAGATTTAATTACACAGTAATTGATTCATAATGGTTTCTTATTCATACTTTTTCGATTACGTTAAATTATCAATAATTGTTGCTATACAATTACTTTAGTTTATGTTTATATATGCATTACTTCTGTGTATAGAAACCTAGAAGGTTACATGCTATAGTATGATTAATGGGAACAAAGTTTTCACATGTCAATATTTATGTTAGAGCTACAATAAATTGATCTGAAATAATAAATTAGAAGCAATTTATTTTATCTCATAGTATATATTTACAGTTAAGTACCTTTTAAAGGTTATGTTTTTTATTATTTCCTTTTAAAGGTTAATTCCATATTTAATTGCTATTGAAAAGTTCATAGCAATTGAAAGGATATGAAATTTATTAATTCCATATTCAATTGCAATTGAAAAGTTCATGATAATTAAAAGGTTTAGGGCAATTAAAAGGTTGTCTGCCATTAATTCCATATTTAATTATTATACAACCAAAAGGTTGTGGTAATTGAAAAGTTCATAGAATGAAAGGTCTCTTTCATTAATTTTAGTTAATGTTTAAAAGAGACAAGAGCAGGAGAAACAGTTATGATGATGATTTTCTATTTAGAGAAACACCTTAAAAAAAGGTTAAAGAGAGATATATAATATTTTGTTTTCTAGTTTTTCTAATTCTAATCCTAGTTATCTAACATTATAAAGGATTAGAATTTGTTCTTGTTAACATGTGTGTAGATACTTTTAGAGGAATTATGTTTGGAGTCCTTGTGATGAACACATTTTGAAATAATAAATCAAATTCAAATTTCAACTAAACTACATCCCTAGGAGGAGACGGTACTTCTCATCATAAAAAAGGTAATTTTATAATCTTTTATTAACATGTATGTTTATTGCATGTGATACATAGATTCTAGGATAGGTTTTATAGTTTTTTTTTTTTGTTACGTTCTTTATGATCTATAAAACCTAACATAAATGACATCATATCACTAACAGTTAATAGACTCTATGATGCAATGATGACTAGCATGATAGTTGTCCTCCGTACTTCTACAAGAAGTAAATGAGTGGGAAAATTAAAAGGTTGTAACCTTTCATTTGGAACTCGATTCGCTGCATTTCAAATATCACACTAAAGGATGCTAATAACAAAACCATAAGTCGGCTTAGAAGATATCTTATAACTCTCTAGAGAACACATGCTTAGGTTTTTGCTATCTAACTAATCAGATTAAATATTGATTCTTATTATCAACTCCCACAGTCGAATTATAGACCAGGAGAGTTGGGGGCCAAATGTTGATAGTGGAATTTCACCTTAACATGTTGCTCACCACCTCAGCTACCGAATCGCCAAATAAGACTATTTTCAATAAAGGGTTCTGACAACTCAACTCATCTAATTGGCCTCAAGGCCTAACCTACTTATATATTTGGTTTAAATTTGAAAAGTGGTATGGACAGTTGTGGCCTTACACGATCTCATTAGATAACCGCCCACTATTCCTGCTCTTTAGGCGTGTGGTTAATTAAGGAGCTATCACGTAGTTCATGACCAATGATTATCTATTATTATAGACATCCAATGTTCATCTATAAATAAAGGAGAGAAAGCATTGTGAGGACTCTCTTACACTCTACCTACTTACTCACTTATCTTTCTATTCGAACATTCACTTAATTAAGCATCAAAGTGGCTACACTAGATTAGCTCCAACACTACCTTAGCCTTTCGTTTATACTTTTGCAAGACCAAAGTTTCATACCAAAATCGATTAACAACAAATAGTATATTCAAATTAATATGATACACTATAAGGTTTTCATGCAAAGTTGTAGCAATAAATATCAAAGTATTAAATTTTTAAATTTCAGGATTTGTTAAGCTAGAGATAAGCTCCTGATTTGTAGGGATTTATATGAGTAAAAGGAGTTTAAATTTTCAAAATTCTTTTGAATAATGCAAGAGTAAAATCAAAGAAATAAGCAAGAATTCGTGCTAAGCTTATTCTCTATTATAGCAACAGTTCAACGTTCAAATTAGAATCACTTAAGAAAAGTGATTTAGCATCCATAAATGAAGGAACATACTTTTCAATAGTTCAAGATAATTCAAGACTTATCAAAGAATACTACAAGATATCAGTAAAGAGACGTTGCACTTGAAGGATATATAAACAAGGTAGTTCAAATTTTCAAGACACGCACTGATCTGCAACTTTCATCTACAAACTTTTACTCTCAAGAAACTTTAGAGATACAATCAAAAGCTAAATCAAAGACAACATTGTTTAATATACTTTCATATTCTATTTTTTGTTTATTCTACTTTCATATTCTGTTTTATTTCTAAGCTTACATTTCAAGGATCATTGTATTTAATCTACATATCTCTATAAATCATATTTTTTAGTGTTAAGCTTTGTATTAAAGGAGAGATACATTATTCGATGGATCTATGATTAGGCAAGACTAGCCTAGTGAGACAAAGTATAAGAATTGTACTTGTTTCTCTCTTGTTTAAAGTATTGAAAAAGTGGATTGTAGATGTAAAACTTAAGTTAAAAAATAATAAATTAATTAATTTAAGGGAATTAAAGGAAATAAGTAATTTTTATATTTAGCCTTTGATATGATATGTAAATTGATATCAAGTATCAGAGGCAAAAGTGTCATAGGAAAATATTCAAACATTGGTATAGCACATAATTAAGTATCAAGTGCTAAGGGTAAAATTGTTATGGGAAAAGATCTAAACATCGGTATGGCATGTGATTACACATTAATGTTAAGAGCATTTTGGTCCTAGAAAAAGTTATACTTCCCACTAATTCAATCATCCGTAACTTATAGTTGCCATAACTCCCTCTCACACAAAAATTTACAATACTTTCTAGGGAACTTGTAGAACTCATCTCAACCCTAAATCCCTAATCAAGATTCGTATTCTTGAAAGGGGAATTCAACAAGAATCAATCTTTCCTCCGTATTCAAGTAAGTCTTCTCTCTATCCTCATTTTACCTTTTCCAATTGATGCTTTTAGGGTCCCTTTAAGTTTTAGGAATGGAGGTGTTGATATTGTTAATGTAGTGGTGGTAATGCGGTTGTGATGTAATTACATCTTGATGGTGTTGCAAAGTGGTGTTAAGATGTGTAGTGTACATGTACCATGTCTTATATCAGTATATGTATGTCATGGAATTTTTGTGTGTATATATGTGTGAAGTTATGGTTTGGGTAGTATGTGTGTGCACGCATGGATT
This sequence comes from Lumnitzera racemosa, assembly GCA_024138005.1. Lineage (NCBI taxonomy): Eukaryota > Viridiplantae > Streptophyta > Magnoliopsida > Myrtales > Combretaceae > Lumnitzera > Lumnitzera racemosa. The sequence goes on along the minus strand of JAMXBC010000002.1, from coordinate 86,673,285 downwards.
GGAGTAGCGATGTGCACATATGTGCATGTGGGACAATATGCTGAGACTTGTATGAATGTCGGTATCGCATGTGTTTATGTTAAGGGTAATATTGAAAGGATATATGGAATGCGGTTTAAAAGCTTAGAGTATGGAGTAGAGGGTAGAGTTAAGGAGAAAGAAGTATTGAGTTGTGAATTCCAAGCTAGCGTTTATGTCTTGAATAGATACCAGAAGATGTGTAGTATTGGATCAACTTAAGATAGGAACTACAAGTATAGGATACATGTTTATTGAATATGTGTGTTAGGCTAGTATATATGTAAATCGGACTTAATTGAAAATCAAACTTAATTAATAGTGCTGCTTGTGCTTGGCTTCGACCCTCTATTGGTCGGGTCTAGTAATATTGGTAAGGTACCTGGCGATCTTTACCCAACGCTATCCCCGGTGGAGTCCTACACTAAAAGGACCCAAGTAGATTTAGGTTATGGCACTTGGGTGTTAGGGAGTACCCAACACCAATACTTATGTAGTATCTATATATATTGCTTGTTAAGAGTCATAAGTAATCCTAAGTCTTAGGACGTTGAGACAACGATGATTGTGAGCCTAAATGAAACATTAAATGTATTGCTTATTGCATTTCATAGTGATATTTATGTGCGTATATGTTTGATTGATACTTATGTTACATGCGCATGTGTATGGTATCCTGTACTAGGCTTTGGCTCACCTTATGGGGATTGTAATTTTTCAATTGTAGGGACAGGTTACGAGATAGATGATGGGGTTTACGTAGAGGATTATAGATTTGGCTATCTATACTGTGCTGAGCAGGGGGATTATTATTATTATGATAATGGAGCTACGACATTGTAGTTTAGTTATAGCGAAGGCAAGAGGATTTGTGTTTATTTTCATTGTAATTCTTTGTTAATGAGACTTATGTGATTAAGGAGTCGACTATGACTCCTATTGCTAGGTTTAGGAGGCTTATTTATTGTTTGAACTATGAAACTCTAGTTTATGATCTAGAGTCCATTTGTATTTTATGGAATTGGAGTGGACACCATTTCACTCTTATTTAAATTGAGGTTGTTAAACTACGAATTGATAGATTTCATTGTTATTATATCATAGATCTTAGATAAGTTGCAGATTCCTAGATGCCTAATATGTCAATAGAAGTTAGGGACACATAGTGGGGTCATGGCGTCCTAAGTTTCGGGGGCATTACAGCTTTTAGTAGTATTAGAGCCCTAGGTTGAAGATCTTTACGGAAATAGGAATTGTAACTCGTAGATGGATAGGATTTAAGTGATCAGAACCCATCATCCCCTTCATCAGAGGCATGATTAACGAGGATTAAGTGATCAGTGCCCATCACCCCCTTCATCACGGGCATGATAAGAGAGAATTGCACAAACAGCGACCATCATTAATTATTTGAGAGTGTTACCCCCTCCATCATGGTCGTGACTAGTGGAAGATGTAATAAACATAAAAAAAAAAAGGAGAGAGAAAGAAAGAAGTAGAAGAGGTGTCTTAGGTAACTAAAGGATTAGGCTTAAATCTGGGATTGAACTGTTAATTGTCTAAGTATTAACTTCAAGTTACTTATGTCCTCTTAGTATGCCTTGTTACCTTGTTATTTATTATTTCTTTTGTTTATCTACCTCCTAACTTTATTTTGTATTGGTTGCTTGTGTTTCCATCCTTAGAATGCTGCCTAAGAGAGCAATTTCAAGTTCTTCTTGACCTCAGGCATATCTAACTGAAGAGCAAGACGCTTAGGGTGGTCAAAATGTGTAGGGAAGCCAGGGTACTCGAGAAGGTTATGGATTACCTAGTGCACAAAGGTAGTAGGATCAATAGGGGTACAAGCTTACAAAGGTCGATGCAGTACAATTATTGAATGCCATAAACAATCTAATGGGTACTATGGTCCAGCAGCAAGAGCAAATTATATAAGATGTACAGATGATCTAAGCTAATGCTGATGATTGGCGTCAAGAGAGGCAGGTGATCCAATAACCTGAGATGGACTGTTTCCTAAAAGTGGCTAAGGAGTTTGACCCTAAGCTTGATGATACTATTGCTGCTAAGGAGTAGATTAGGCAAACAAAGAAAGCTTTTTCCATGGTTGAGGTTCCACATGATAAGAAAGTAGACTACACATCTTTCATGCTAAGGGGAGATGCACTGAAATGGTAGGATGGCGCCCCATACACGGAGCCTGAGTTGGGGGGCTTAGACTTGGGAGAGGTTTAGGGACATATTTTTCAAGCACTTCATTCCTTCCAGTGTGAAAACGAATTAGATATATTGGCCCGTTTTATACCCGAAGCTTCTAAAAGGGATGAGTAGTCAAAGATTAGCAAGTTTGTTCACAGGTTAGAGCCCAAGCTACAGGAGAAGATTGTAGCCTTTCAGCTTACGACTTATGTAGTAGTAGTTGATAAGGCAAAGTGTTTAGAGCAACTTATGAAGAGAAAGTAGGAGCAGTTAGCTCACAGGGATAAGGTTGCCTTAAGGAAAAGGCCTATGCCAGGTTATGTGATACCGGGGTCAGATAGAGTAAAGAGACCAATTCCAAGAGTGGTTATCAAAGAGAGGAGAGATAGGCCAATGGTGGTGCAACTTAGATCTGTAGCGCTACCAGCACTAGTTCAAATGAGAGCAACAGCACCAGTTGTGAAGTGCATACAGTGTTTCGAGCCTCATGAGGTATCAACTTGTAAGTGGGTAGTAAGAGCATGCTTTTTATGTGGGAAGACAAGACTTGTGAGTAGGGATTGTAGAGAGTCTATCATTTTACACCAAGGGTTTTGTTATAGTTGCGGCCAAAGAGAAAATCGTATGGTAGATTGCAGGGACACAGGGAGCTAGGCAGCCTAGGGAACACCAGTTATGAGACCTCAGGCAGTTCTTAGGGTGACTCATCCTTTGTAGGCTGGCCTACGGCAAAGAGCCCCAAACCGTGTCTTTGCACTTCAACACCAAGACACCACCTATGAAACAGACACCATGGTAAGTATTCTCTTTGTCCTATCCCATAGTGTTTATGCACTTTTTGATATCGATGCTTCCCACTCATGTATGGCTGAGTCTTTTGTACATATTTATGGGTTACATGCTTCTATCTTAGATAATTGTTTGGCTGTGAATACCTGGTTGGGGAGTAGAATGGTTTTAAATTGAATTTGTAAAGATGTAGAGATAATGGTTAAGGGAAGGGTTTTAGCAACAAACTTAGTAGTATTGAAGCTAGCAGATTTTGAAGTCATAATGGGGTTAGATTAGCTGTCGAGGCACCATGCTACACTCGATTGTTATAATTAAGTAGTGTTCTTTCAACCCCCAAGAAGAGTACCTTTCAGTTATAGAATAGAAACCTAATGGATGGGTCAATGTATTTTATACAAGTTATGGGAAAGGCCTCCTATAGTAGCCATAGTAGTAGAAGCGAGCAAACTCGAGTTAAAGTTACATTTGATACTAATAATATAAGAGCATTTGGATGTGGTTCCTAAAGACTTACCAGGTATTCTACTTAACAGGGAGGTTGAATTCATAATTGATCTGGTTCCAGGGAAAAAAACCTATTTTGAAACTGGCTTATCAGATGGCACTTACCGAGTTAGTGGAGCTAAAGAAGTAATTACAAGAACTACAAGATAAAAGCTTCATTAGGCCTAACTCATCACCTTGGGGGGCTTCGATATTATTTGTAAAGAAGAAAGATGGAAGTTTACAAATGTACGTTAACTATTGAGAGTTGAATCAGGTCTCAATAAAAAATAAGTATCCTCTTCCAAGGATCGATGACCATGATCAGTTACAAGGTGTACATGTCTTTTCTAAAATAAACTTGCACTTAGGGTATTATGAACTAAAGGTTAGAGTCGAGGATGTAGAGAAGATAGCTTTTAGAACTAGATACGGGTTGTATAAATTTCTGGTAGTACCTTTCGGTTTGACAAATGCCAACGGCGTTCATAGACCTCATGAGCAAAGTATTTAGGGAGTACCTTGATAAGTTTGTTGTTGTTTTTATTGATGACATCCTCATTTACTCTAAGAATAGAGAAGCACATGAAGAGCACTTGAGGATTATATTAAGGAAGTTAAGAGAAGGCTTTATACTAAGTTTAGCGAGTGAAACTTCTAGTTATAGTAGGTAGCTTTCCTTGGTCACATAGTAAATCAAGATGGTATAGCTGTAGACCTGGAGAAAATAAAGGCAATTGTTGAGTGGCCTAGACCTACTACTGTGTCAAAGGTCAAAAGTTTTCTAGGGTTAGCTGGATATTATCGAAAGTTTGTGGAAGGCTTTTCTAAGATTGCAATGCCTTTGACCCAATCGACTCAAAAAGGGGTAAAGTTTTTATGGGATGACAATTGTGAAGTAAGCTTCTAGCAGTTGAAGGATAGATTAGTGATACCCCCGATACTGACCTTACCCTGCAATAAGGAAGAGTTCATTATTTATAGCAACACCTCCATACAAGTGTTAAGGTATGTTCTTATGCAGAATGGTAAAGTGGTAGCATATGCATCTTGCCAGCTTAAGCCATATAAGAAAAATTACCCAATTCATGACCTAGAATTGGCAGCTATAGTATATGTGTTGAAACTCTGGATACACTATCTAGTGTGAGAGAAGTGCAAGGTATATATAGATCATAAGAGCCTCAAGTATTTCTTCACTTAAAAAGACTTAAATATGAGGCTAAGGTGTTAGCTAGAGATGATCAAGGACTATGACTGAGATATTCAATACCACCTAGGTAAAGCTAATGTGGTAGCTGATGCCTTGAGTAAGAAAAGATAGGGAAATCTAGCCAGCTTAATCACTACTCAAAGACCATTACTCGAGCAAATACACCGACTTAAGTTAGAGGTGTTGACTAGAGAGGTTGGAGCTAGATTGGTACGTTTGAGGATACAACCCACCTTAATAGATCAAATTAAAGCTACACAGTTAGAAGATCAAGGGATTCAAGAGATCAAAGACAAGATAGGAGTAAGGAAAGCTCCAAAATTTACAGTAGATGCTGAAGGAGTTGTGATGTTTAAAGGCAGACTGTGTGTACTAGCATAGCCAAGGTTGAGAAGTGAGATTTTGAAAGAAGTACACTACTCCACCTATTCCATTCATCTAGGGGGGCACAAAAATGTATAAAGACTTGAAAGATCACTATTAGTGGAACAATATGAAGAGAGAAACAGCAGAATATGTGTCCAAATGTCAAACTTACCAGCTAATTAGAATCAAGCATCAGTGCAGGCTACTGAGTTATAACCTTTACCAATACCAAAATGAAAATGGGAGTATGTGACCATAGACTTTGTCACTGCCTTACCAAAAACTTTGGCGAAACATAATGCCGTAAGGGTAATAGTAAAACACTGACCCAGTCTGCACGTTTCATCCCCATAAACATCAAGTATCAATTAAGAAAGCTCACTAAGTCGTACATTCAAGGGGTAGTAAGATTGCATAGGGTACTAATGTCTATCACATCTAATAGGGACACTAGGTTTGTCAACCGCTTTTAGAGAAGCTTACAAAAGGCTTTGGGTACCAAACTGTGATGTAGCACTACTTTCCATCCACAAATAGATAGTCTATTAGAGACCATTTAGATTCTAGAAGACTTGTTGAGAGCATGTACGCTTGACTTTAGCGAACATTAGGATGAGCATTTGGCTTTAGTAGAGTTTACTTATAATAATATCTATCAGGCCACTATTCAAATGGCTCCATTTGAAGCACTTTATGGTCAAAAGTGTAGATTTCCTATTCATTAGGACAAAGTAAGTGAGAGACAGTTTGCGAGGTTGAACTTGGTGCGTGAAGCAATAGATAAGGTTAGGTTGATTCATCAGAGAATGTAAACTACCCAAAGTAGGCAAAAGAGCTACGCCAATAGGTGACATTACACTCTAGAGTGTAATCATATGCCATATGGAATTGGAGTAGACGACATTTCACTCTTATTTAAATTGAGGTTTGTTAAATTGTGAATTGATAGATTTCATTGTTATTATTTTATGGATCTTAGACAAATTACAGATTCCTAGATGCTTAACATGTTAGTAGAAGTTAAGACTACATAGTTAGGTTATGGCATCTTAGGTTCCGAGGCATTACAGTATAACAACACCGATATGGAATACCGAGTCTCCAGTAATAGAGCTAAAAGAAAGTAGTAAGCATGAGGTCAAAGCATTTTAATTCTTGAGCCTGATCTTCTCATCCCTACTCTCCCTTATTTCATATTTTATTTGTTGGTTATATATTGTTTTACACCAAATCTTAGCTAAGTAATCAAAGAGGAAGCTTTTAGTTAAGTTTTACAAAAAGTTAAAATTCTTATAAGTAACTAATTCACCCCCCATTTTGGTCACTTTTTGGAACCCAGAGGTCATGATGTATTTTCTATAGTTAGAAGATCAACAATAAAGTGAAAGTATGTTTTGTCATGTAAAACTATTAACCTTATAGAGTTTGTTTTCACTATGAGAAGGAAGTAGAAAAGATGCGTAAAGTTGAAGTTGCAAATAATATTGAGAATGCTTGAGGTAAGGTGAAATTTCATATGTAAAATAATAGGATTTTAAGGCATGCATCTAATGTGTATACCTATACCATCTTTCGAAAGTTTCAAGATGAACTTTTGGAAATCACATCAAAACATATAGTTCGATTTGAGGACAACAAATTGTCACAAACTTATGTCTTAAAAATAGAAAATAGGTAGAGGAAACATACTATGCATTATAATAAAAGCTTTTTCACCTTAACATGCGATTACAAGCTCTATGAGATGGAGGGATGACTATATCGTCATGCTTTATGCATATTAAATAATGTTTTTCATGCTACTACTATTCTATCACAAAATATTTTGAAGAGATAGAGAAAAACTGGAAAGGAAGGGGTTGTCTTGGCTCTAGTTTTCAACATATGGAGAAGTCAAAGACACTAAGGTTAAAGAACTTAATGCACAAGTCTTTTAACATTATGAGTATTAATGTTGACAGTGATGGAATAGAAGCAATTTGCATGTAAGGTTCTAGAGCGCTTAAATTAAGAATTGTAAATCAAATCAAAGAAGGGTTAATAAAGAGAATGCCATGCCAATGGCTGAAAATTCATGTGGTTAGAATTGAAGTGACAATATGCAAGTTCTTGATCCACTACAAAGGAGGCCAAAGGCATATCAAATAAAAGGTTAAAAAGTTCCACTAAAAATGAAGAAAAAAAAGCTACTACAAATAAAGCAAAATGCAGTATCTAGTCCATAAGATAATTCAAGTCCAAATTGGTTGGCAAATATCAATTCTTCACCAGTTACAAACTATCCAAAAATTGCTTACTTCCAAATTTCGATAAGTATTGTTTTTCACTCATATTTACTATTGATATTTTTTAAACCAATTTTTGAATTATTCTAACTTTTATTTATTTTTTGTAGAATCCTTCATTTCGTGAATCTCAAGTTTGTTTTGGAGAAAACTATGTCATTTACAAAGTTGCTCAATCAAATAAGAAACCATCTTCCTCATTTCTTATGCCGAAAGAATTAGGATTTTGATGTCCGATGAAAATTACATCATATTAATGTATAATACATATCTTTCTTTTTATAGGCTTCTGCAAGTAGCATTGGTCAAATTCCTAAGGAATTGCATGGAGTTTCAAAACAATAAATTGTGAACTTAGGAAAAATTGATACCTGATATTAATATGTAACAAGAACTAAAATTATTTTTATTGAATAGGTAATTTTAAATATTACATGATTTATCATTAAGAAAATTATGCCATTTTATATTCATTTTATAAAATTTGTCTCTGTTTGTCTTTATATTACTTTTAAATCTTTCTTTTGGAGCTAATGATGTGATTAAATCTGATTTATGTGTTTGGCTTATAGGACTAAAATGGTGTTCTTGGACGATTTATTTTAAGAAGGGCGTGGAAGTTGGGCATCATTTATTGCATATACCGTATATAGATCCTCATGAATAAATTATTTAATTTAATGCATCTAAACAATAAAAGCCCTTGATGCTAAATTAAGTTGCAAATACTGGAGAATTTAAGTAATGGACAACTACTGTTACTCTTACGGGTAGACTCAAGTGTTTCAACTTAATGTGTATAGCCAAGTATTTCAAAGACTTATTATAATTTTGACATTTATACCTTAGTATACCTTAGTATTGTCTAATATCTATCTAATCATATTTCTATATTATTTAAAATTATTTAAAAATTACAATTTGAACTAATTGTGAGTAGGTAGTTTTGAGATTTCAAAAAACTTATCTTTTCGTTCAATGAAGTTAAATTTTATATTATATTTTAAATGAGATAAATTTTCGATATTTTGTCTAATCCTTAACGCCCTCTTTTGTCCAATAACTAAGTTGAAATCACAAAACCAAACATTGTATAAAATTTTTATGTCCAATCTAGTCTCATAAATTTTGCACAATCAAATGATACTTTAGTTTTTTCTTTTATCTCAAAAAGGCTCCAATTTTTTTTTTTTTTTTTTTTGGGTCTAGGTCTTAAGCTTGCAATTGTTAGAGTAAAGCAAAGATGATTATCATTTAGTAAACATAGATGCCATATTACCTAGTAGCTCTATAAAAGCATATTCTAATTTATCAATTGGATTAACAAACAAAAGAAAATGAACAAAACTTTTTAATAAATTATGTTTACAAATTTAATCGAATAGAAAAAATAAATGAGATAGAATGATGAATAATCACATCTTCCTCCTTAAACAAGGAGTAAATTACATGAAAACAGACAACCTATATACATCTTGTATTAATGGTGAAAAACTACGAACACCCCATGCAAATTTATTTCTAAATACTCCTTCATAAATTTGCAGTTCTGCTTTTCTTGGAACATCAACATCTTAGAATTTGTAACCAAATTCCAAGGAGAAGTATCTCATTAGTTTACAAAAACTACGTATTTAAATAACAAAATGCAAGTTAATACTTAGAAAACTAGGAAAAGGAACTTACTGCAAGAAAATATCAAGGTACAAAAAGCACCTCACATATTAATATAAACAACCAGACTAAACCAAAACCTGATTATAAAATCTCTTAAGTATACTCAATAATCCAAAAGCAACATTTTTCCTAAATCGCAAGCGGAACTACGTAAATCTTGATCTTAACTCAAGAGAGGACTTAACACAGAAGTTCTAAAGCACCGAAGAACCTTATTTTCCAAATGTACGAATACTAATCTGGGAGTACATTTGTGCCTAAAAAGATGGAGACATGGGAAAGGACAATAACTTTTAAATTTACAGTAAACTGAGTAGCTTCTTTTCTAAATTATCAAGGAAAAGCCAAAAAAAAAAAATGAAGGAATTCTCTAAAAGCAAACCCAATATTAGTTCTTTTACTTTGTCTAATCATAGTTTGCAAAAACACTATTGTTTTACAGACCCTTTGCATTCAACTCCTCATTTTACTGCAAGAGTCTGATGGGTATTTTAAATGAATGCGAACTACTTAAGCAGTAGAGATATATGCATAAAAACCCCTCACCACGAATTCAGTCGTTTCCAGTAGAAGACTCAACAAAAATAACCATAAAAAAACTCATGTCATAAAAACATAACAATTACACACAAACATTCAGCACCATGAAAGATCTACTAATGAAAGGAAAAAATAAATAAATAATAAACATTAAAAAAATAGAATTGAATGAAGCAAAAATATTAAATAATTAGGAAATATTTGCAACCGCAGTATGCTGCTCTTCCTATTTTGTCACTTCCCTCTCAACGTTTACCAAGTGGGATTTTGTAATACGTTAGAACCCAAGAAGCCATAGCTATGCAACATAACAGCCCTAGGAGTCAATACACTAAGATATCTAGTAACTTGCCATCTATCTATAATCCACATATAATAAATAACACCAATTTCATAATGAATATTTTTTCAAATATTAAATATGAGTGGTGTATTTCACTACTTAACTCAAGTACATATCACTTGTGATAATTCAGTTCAACTATTAAACTCTTCAAATTAGTTGACATTTAACTTTAATAAATTCATGACTCTAAACTAGAAATAATGTACTCCAAATAATATAAATTAATAGTAGGGAGTTACAGGCAACCCCTATAAGTTCCCAAGATCAAATACATAAATAAAAAGAAAATTGTTCTAACTCTTAGTAAAATCCATTAACTTAAGACATCCATTAAGTGAAACACATCCAATCATTAAGGTAGTAGTATCTTGTCTCCTCATCAAAATAGTAATTGCCATAGACCTGTACCTATACCTATACCTGTAGCTAAAAACCATAGATCCCTAAAGGGTGAGCGATGCCTAATATGGAACTCTAAAATCACATGCACATATCACACACATCACAAGATTCACATGCATTCATATATAATTAATGCAACAAGTACATTTTAATTATATTTCATTAAGCCAACAAACAACACAATTGCAACATTTTAGAACTTATAGTGACTCATGACTCCCGGACAATATATATATATATATATATAATAGTATTGGTATAGGTCATATTCATTACCCAAGTAACCCTTCCTAAATCTAGCAAAGTTATGTCATTACAAAACCCCCATTAGGCAAGTCATGTATGATCATCAAGTGCCTCAACCCATTAAACCCTATTAATAAGCAGTCGAAGCCAAGCACACATAGCACAGCAATTAATAAGTCAAGTTTAATTTAATTCCAATTAATAAACCACATTAGACAAACACAACACAACATGTATGTGTCCTATACTTAGATCCAAAGTGCAACTGTTATAGTCACTTATGCTTAAGCATAAAGTATGTCTAAGATCAATACCCAGTATACAAAAGTAAAGGCAACATTTAAAAACTATTTTCTAAGATGTCCTTTTATGTCCCACTTAGTTTTCCTAAATTCCACTTGAGTCTTAAGTTTAAATTGTGGTTATCTACGTTTTCAAGACAAATTTAGAATTCTAAAATGAACTAGATTAGTTTAAGTTATGATTTAGAAGTTAACAATCAAGACAAGAAAGAATAAACATTGCAAGTTTATGAACATTGCATCATAGCAAGTACACTCATTTGGAACTAATTTTCCCATGACCAATAATAGTTACCTTCATATTATAGCGCAAGACATGGTTCAAGATGATACTATCAACGTTAATGTAAATGAGGAATCACTTGATGCAGAGTATGGGGAAATTTGGCATAAAGTTCTAAGTTACGATCCTTATATGGAAAGGATTACTATGCGTAGTGATGGTAGTGACGATGACAATGAAGATGGTGATGAGGGTGAAGAGGAAGGCAAAGCTGACTATGATGAGGAAGACTATGAAGGTAAGGATAGGATGACTTTTGATGTCTTAGGAAGTGATGTCTCCATGGCCAATCTATTTGCGCCTTTGCCAGCCTTTGTTTAAACTCTTATAACACAAGACAACCGGCTTACTGTAAGAGATCCAATCCCGCTCCTGAATATGGGTGGTGATAGTGAATATGTTACATTTAAAGATAAATAGAACGCACAATGCAGCAATATAGTTGACAACGACGAGTTAAGCATCAACATGACATTTGGAATTAAGAAAGAGCTATAGTACGCTATGAAGAATTACAACATAAAGCGGAACTACAACTTTCGAGTACATGAATCAAACCCAACGTTATGGCACATTCACTGTACGAAAAGCCAGGTGCATCGAAGATGAAGTAGGTATTTTAGACATTTAGACCTTGTGTACATGCATTTAGATACTGTAGTCCCATCATTTACGTTGATGGCACCTTTTTTATGGCAAGTAAGACCATAAGTTACTTGTTGCATGCATAATGGATGGAAATAATAGCATCGTACCATTGGCTTTTGCACTCATTAGCACGAAATTTGAGAAGATGTGGTCTTGGTTCCTTCAGCATTTGAAGAACTAAGTAGTTAGAAGACAGGAAGAGACAATATGCTTGATCTCAAACAGGCATATCAGTATTAAGAAGACTTTTGACAATGTGAATAATGGTTGGCAACCACCATTTGCGGTATTGAGATAATACATAAGACACATAGCTAGTAATTTCAACCGCAAACATAAAAACCCAGCATGTAAGAAATTGGCAATTGTAGTAAGCATGTAGGTGCAACAACGGAAATTTTCTGCTTTAATGAAAGAGATGTCGATAGTGAATGAAAACGCTCTACGTTGGTTTGCAAAACTTGACATTAGTAGATGGGCATTATATATAGATGATAATTATAGGTTCAGATACATGACGTCTAATATTGTTGAGAGCTATAATGCAGTTCTTAAAGGTTTTCGTGGCTTACCAGTTACAACTTTAGTACGAAAGATATTCTATAATACTGTCGCATTATGGGAGAAGAAGGACGAAGAAATTTTAGAAGCTATGTCAAGGGGTAAGGTTTAAACTACATATACACAATGGCTAATAGAGAAATAGCATAAGTGGGCAAGTACGCACAAGGTTACTAGTCACAATAGGCACAATGGACTATTTGACGTAAGAACTGATAGCCAAAGAGTGTCAAATGGAGTGATAAAAGGTAGTGGTAGAGTTCACATTATTGACATGGATAACCAATATTGTACATACTAGAAATAGCAAATATATAGAATTCCTTGTTCCTATGCATTTACAGTTGCAGCGAAGCTTAGGACAAATGCCCTAAACCGTATTGGTTAATGGTACAAGTGGACAAACCAACTTAATGTATACCAAAGGCATTTTTTTCTACTGGGTGACAATATTAACTGGCCAGCAGTGAAATTTCCAAAGCTTAAGCCATGGTCTAAGCTAAAGAAAGACAAAGGAAAGCCTAAAACAAAACATTTACCACATGGAAACGGATATACACAAAGCATCTGATAGGAATAGATGTAATTACTATCGAAAGGAAAGACATAACAAGCGTAGATGTCTGGATCTAAATAGGGCTGGTAATTCATATTACTATTTTTTGCATATTCGTACACATAAATTTACCATTGGTTTATAATATCTATTCATTTTATATTACTTGTATTGTTACTAATGAATGTTAAAACACTATTGTAGGTTAAATGGACCCAGGACCTTTTGACCCTTCGGTTTTGGGTGAGCAATCATCCCATTACTCTCAAAATGTATGGGAGAGATAGGTATATTATTTAACAATTTCTTCCATTCATCTAATACGTAGGTTAGGTGCTAATATGTTAATATTTATGTCTACATAACTTAATATAGGCACCAGGTGCACTCACAATTAAATAGTGTGAGTTAGCAACGAAGAAGAGTGAGGAGCTCATACCGTTGGATCTACACATGGAGACATACTTAGTAGAGGCAAGATTCATGGTTGTTAGCCAAATTCCATTCATCTAGATGGATAGGTAACTAATTACTACCCTTGTAGGGAGATAGAGGCTAAAGATACATACATTCCATATAATACATGGTGAGATGACCATTATGCTCCAAGATATTAAGGTCTAGCTAAGCCTTATGGTTGATGGTGCTATTGTCATTGGCAGCACCAACAAGAATTAGGCAAATGTGGCGAGAAACTTGTTAGGTGATGTTCTACTATTTGATAATGTGAAGAGTGGCCACGTACGACTGACGTGGCTAGATGGTAGATTTAGGATTATACTGAGTAATGCCGATAAGGATATGGTGAAGCATTACAGCCGTACATATATACTCTAGTTGATAGGGGGATTCTTATTTGCGAATAAATCTTCTAGCTACGTGCATCTTATATACCTTCCCTTATTGGATGACTTTTGGATGGTGGGGACGTATAGTTGGGGATCAGCTTATCTAGCATGGCTATACCAACAACTATGTAACGCTGTACAGACCGATGTATCTGAGATCAAGGGGCCAATGATTTTACTACAGGTTTGGGCATAAGATCATTTCCCATACATTGCACCTCTTAGTAAGTTTAGCTTTGTGATCATAGAAGGTATTCCTTTGGCTAATAGATGGCGGATTAAGAAGAACACTACACAGGGACCTACTCATGTAACCTAGTTGTACCGCGAGGTGTTTGACTTGCAGATGAATAATCAGGTACACTAGATACACTATTTGATCTTGCTCCAGAAGTTCATGTCACATATGTTAAGTTTTTTGCTCTTCTAACTCACATACATTTCATATCAGGTTGTATAGCATCCTTACTCGGAAGACTTACTTCAATTTTTTCTTTCTATATGCATGATTGATCAGGGTCTTTGGATAGCTAAGGTACCCCCCATCTGCCTCCACATTATAGAGTTTTACTTTTCAGATCGCGTCATCCGACAGTTTAGTGGCTTCCAGAAAGAGCTCCAGCTGATGCAGTTGCCGATGTAGCTAGCCGATAGTGAATAGCTGCATCGGTACGATCTCAGAGGTCGTATAGATGTCGATTGGAGAGTAGGGCATGATGGTTGCATCCAACAGTGGGTAAATCAACACATTTAGATCATTTATCCACACCCTATTTTCGGTGTAAACCCCAACTATTTGCAATGGTACAAACAGCATACTTGTCAATACATAACATACTTTGGTGTGGTGATGGGTCATCTAGTAAGTACAATCAATATAACAACCTGTGTATAACCCATTTATTGTATATTATGATTGCTAATTATGTTTTTTCTATGGAAGTCGACACCCTATAGTCAATTCAATTGACTGATGACATACAGTTGGCCCACTTGATCGTTAGAGGTAACTTATAGTTCTTAGAGAACCACAGTGGTATTATCTTGTACCATCCATTTCCACAAAATCTACTACCTGATAAAGGCGCTCAACTTGAGCAGCTAAAACCAATTACACCTCAACTGCCACGTAACAGAGTTCATACTAGGGTCGATCGGACTAGGGTCAAACAACGAAGGGATTGAGGGGATCTAGTTATTCTATTTGCGAGGCAACATTCCATTAACTTAACTCAAATTGGTTTCAACTCAAGAGCTTCGCATGTTACATTACCTTTTCATTAGTCATTCCATGGTACACTAGTGGCACCTCGCAAAAGACATACCACGCACTCGTAGAGCTCTACTATGAGTGAAGGGGTTACTCAACACCGTCTACCTCTACATGTTAGCCTTGTCCTGCCTAAAAACTTCTCAAACTCGCCAACCAAACTTGTTACAGGTCTTTTTAAGAGATAACCATTACTATTATCTAGATATGCGGCATTTTTTGTCAACGCAAGGATTAGTATTAGATTTTATTTTCTTTTATTTTTTTATATTCTGATTGTAATAATAATTGATGTATCAAGATAGTAATTAAATTTTATTTTTTTATTTCATTCTTATTGTACGTGTCTATGGTATCGACATATAAATATATTTTTTTATTTAAAATATAATTGTTTCATATTCCTATTAGAATGAAAAAACACTCGCACAATCTTTGCATTTTTAAAATTTGTATTTAATTGACTTTGCACTATAATCATATATCTATAACCAATATATCCATATAACAAAATTGCATTGAAGTTGCATTGGGTCATACGATTTCCATTGCATATTCGTATGAGCATAATAAAACACTACAATTAAATAAAAATTTAAAAAAAAATTATACTATAAAAAAAAATTTACATCGAATTCGCATGACTTCCATGCAAAGTTGGTATAAAAAAATATATACTGAAGTCGTATGCCTCCGATGTAATTTCAATATAAAAAATTCTAGTAATGAAATCTTTTATTTTCTGTAAGATTTCACTATCATAATTTCATATCAATTTTTTCTCAAGACTATGTTATTTTTTATTAAATACCCTAACCATGTATTAAACTCGTTTCTTTTTCACATGTTAGTCTTTTCGTGGACACTTTTTGGGACTTTGTGCATCAAATGCACTGTGTTTTGAAATTCAAACGCTCGCTTGGTCCTTGACCCAGACAAAAGGCACCTTCTGTTGTTGCCTCACGTGTGGAACTTTTCTCAAGTGGCTTCATCTTCCTATGCGTGTCTTGGAACTCTGAGCATCAATCACTCTCGTCATGCTTGCGTACTTCTTGAGGTTTCAAGTTCTAAACCGGTACCTTTTTAATTGCTGGCCGACAACTCATTTGGATCATGTGGGTATGTTGGTTTTTGTACCCTGGGCTGGGCTTATCTTTTGGATTTGCTATTCTTGGACTCATGGGTTGCGGTCGTTTAAGTAAATAAAAGGGGGCCTATTCATCAGGCCTCCAAAATTATAAAGAAAATCTACTGATGGGCTGGATTTTCTTCTTGGGGCTCAAAAAAAAAAAAAAAAAAACAAGCTATTTTATGAGTGGGGCCTGCTGTGCTCCTTTCAAATGAGGAAAGCGACAAGCTATGTGATCCTTTAAAATTTGCTTTTGGAGGATTCTTCTCTAGGTCACGGGCCAATATGGCAAAAATTCTACATTATTTTTAAGTTAGGGGATTTCATGGAAAGATCGATATGGGTCTACTTAATCAACATCAAATTTCAATTGAACCAACTTTAAAAGAAGATTACTTGAGGATTTGGGAATGGAAGACTTGGAAAATCAATTCCTCCATCATGTGAGTTGTGAAGTGGTGTCCTCTTTCTCACCCTGGCAGAGAGTCATCAATCACCCCTGTATGGCTCAATTTTTCGTTTCTCACTGTTCGTTTGAAAAAAAAAAAAAAAGAAAAAAAATCTATGTTATATGCTTTGGCCTCTACATTTGGAACTCCATTGAAGATCGATGCACCCACATTGAATCTTTCAAGGCCTTCAGTGGCTCGAGTTCTAGTTGACTTGGACTCTTTTGTTAAACATAAGGAAAGGAATTGGATAAGAAATACAAAACACGGTTTCTATCAACAAGTTGTCTTTGAGAATATTCCACAGTATTTGCTCCTTTTGCTATGAAATGGGTCACCCTGAGGATGAATGTTATGTAAAGTCTCCTGTTATGAAGAAAGCTGATTATTCTCATTTGCCAAAAAATCTCAAATCTTCTGCTCAATGGAAATATATACCGAAATCTAAGATCCGAGAATGATAAAGGAAAATCCGCTTGTGTTGATGGCTCACCGGTTGCTGTTGATTGTCAGGATGTGGGTTGTTCTAGTACAAAAGTCTCCCCTGGATTCATCTATTCCTAAAAGCACCAATCCCATGGGTTTATGCGTTTTAAATACTGAAGTGGAATCAACTCCATAGAATGTGACTGGATCTCCTGGAATAAATCTTTAGACAATGAAGGAACTTTTGGAGTATTCTAAGGACAAGTGGGTTGCCATTAGGAACAAATATAAGACAACTGATGAAGCTTATAAAAGAATCAGTTCCTTGATTGATAAACGTATGAATTATGGTGAGTGCATTGATGATGTGGCAGTTGTGAAATTTTATCAAAGGATGGATCCATAGAATAGTTGTTCATCTATTGGTGGCAAAAATAGGAAATTATCCCGTCGGCGATACACAAATTATCTTTGAAGCACTTCTAGTCTTGGCGTATTAGAAAAGCCTTGGTTTTGAATGATAAATGTGATTGCAACTACAGATTTTACCGTCCAAATGGTTCCCTAGAGTTTATTTTTCGTGTAATATTTTTATTTGCCAGAGATGTCCCCTGTTATTTTAGTTACAGGTCCTTTATACCTAAGAGATGGACGTCAGGTTTATACTCCCTTCTTCTTGTACCTTTTTCTTTTATCTAATTAAGTATGGGTATTGTTTCTCTTTTTATTAGTATATAACAAAGGATGACTAATCATGATAGAAAGGAGGAACACAAATGCAACAAGAATGTAAGAGTGCAGTCTTCCATTTTCCTTTTTTTTTTCTTTTTTTTTTACATCGAATCAACTCCTAAGAGAAAAATAAAGGTTTCAAGTTTCAAGTTTATGAATTATTTACACTTATTTATATAAACGAGGAAATAATGATATCAAAGATGTGGTATTCTCTATTATCGTGTTGTATTTAGTATAGCCAAATAAATTTAGCACCCATTTGTATAACTTAAATATTGTTTTCTTGGTCTTCTAATAATAAGCTTAATCATACAATATGTTGGTCTAATAAGTGTTGTCAAACCTAAGTTGATCCTTACGGTTCAACCTGACTCTACTATAAAATCGGTATGATTCAATCTTGATTCAACCACGATCGAATTTGGTTCTGCCTCTTTAACTATTAACCCTCTCATATGTCCAAGTTAACCATTCAAGCTGGTTATAACAACACTATCTAATAACTATATAACCTCTAGATATTTGTCCTAACCAATAATAACTTTTGGATCCCACTGTTATTATAACTTCATTATCATTCTATATATACTCTAACTATTTATGGTATTTTATTGTAAAACATGTACGAGTATAAAAATATACCAGTACATTGAATACTCATATTTCATTAGTGATATCCATGAATACATAAAAAGGTGTCTTAACATATTGTATATAAAGCACGATGATATTGGTCCATTGATAGTAGTAGTGGTAATAATGGAATGGTGATTGTAAGTGCAATAATACCGCTAATGATGTAATACGATGGAGGAGTTATATAATGGTCATAGTAACTATGACAATGAAGTTACAACGATAATGGTGGTAATTTAATATAATGATAATGGTTGTATATGAGGTCTTTGAAGTAGTAATAACAATGGTAAATGTAATGTACTAAGGTTAATTGATAAGCTTTTAATTGATTATATTTTATATAATAATTTTTCTTGAAGATTTAAGTTTATTTTAAGAAATGACACTTAATTAAGTAAAATCTTGTTTTATAGATTTTATAACGGTCTTTGAAAGAAAATAAGAAAATAGAAACAAGTTTTACTCAAATCGGAGTTAAAATTAGGAAGTTATGAGGTTTTGAAATTGATATAACCAAATGACATGATTATGTCGCCTCCAATGAAGATTTTTAAGCAGCAATGTGGTGAGATTAGTGGAGGACATGACCAAGAGACATGACCATATCCCATGTCGTGTCACTCCCAGATTTGATGAAATTTAAAAAAAAAAATCAAAATGATTTGATGTATGTCAAAGACACGACCAAGTGATACGGTCATATCACTTATATAAATCTTCTTTAAGGATTTTTTAGAGAACTTTTTAGATGACTTTTGAGAGAGTCTAAGGAGTAAAATACTTAAGAGAGTAAAGTACTTCAACACTCCAAGATTCAAGACGTTCCATTAATTTCATGGTATTTTCTTTTATGATTTCTTTAGATCTTGTAAAAGATTTCTATTTTACCATAGTTAGTACTTAGATCTATTGTATCTAAGTTTTATGGAACCTAAAATTACTATATGACGTTGGTTTTCTTATATGTAATGAAGATATTTAATTTTTTTAGTTCAATTATATGTGCTTGATTGTTTTATATTAATATTTCCTAAGGTGTTAGTCTAAAATTTGATATTGTACAAGAGAATCATAAAGTTTCTTGTATGATTAGATCTAAGTATAATTGATGAAAATTCTTGCAAGTTTAGAGATAAGTTGCAAAATCTTTCTAGATCTTGATTAAATTAATTAGATAATTCAATGTTATTTAATGCAATCTTAGATTATGCGATTGAGAAGAGATTTTAATAGGAAATCTAAAGATTAAGGTTAATAGACTTAAGAAAATTATCAACTTTAATAAAAAATTCTCCCAATCAAGAAAATTAAGGATTGAATTAGATAATCTTTAGTAAAGTTGCACATCTAATTCTAGGAGAAGTAAGATTTAGGTACGATATTGAATCTCGAATTAATTTTCAATTGAATTATTTTCTTATTAATTTGTTGGATTGAGTCTTGGTTAATCTTTATATTAGTTTTAGCAATAACTTATATTTACTTCTTTTAGTTTCTTGAATTAAAGTCTATCGGTTAGATAATAAGGAGATAGCTAATATTAGTACTCAAAGTCCTTATGGAAATGACATCTGTTTTGCAAAGAATTATACTATTGCATGATAGGTGCGTTTGCATTCATAACAAGTTTTTGGTACTACTACCGGAGACTTATAATATTAAGAACGCTAACCACTTTATTAATCTAGCCATTATTTCTTTATCTTTTCTTGAATTTATTTCTTTCTTATTTTAATTTATTTCTTTGGTGAAATCTTAAACTAATTCCTCGTTTCCTTTTGTGTAATGTATGACAAGAAGCCGTTCACAAGATTTGATTAAAATTGACTCTAAGATTGAGATGATGGCTTTGATGACTTTAAGGCAACTAATAGTGAAGGAAACAGTGGAGGCAATTGATCAAGGGTCTCCTCTAAGGATTAAGGACAAAGGTGGATTAAGTGATCACGAATCTGATCATGTGAGCTTACTTGACAACATTATGGCTAACAATGAGGAACATAATAGAACCACTTCAAACTTCTCTCAGTTGTTGATTGGCACCCAATCCAACATAAATAAACTAGCTGTTACAGCCAACAACTTTGAGATCAAACCAAACATCATATAGACGGTGCAACAGTTCTTGCAGTCTAATAACCTACAAGATGGAGACCCTAATGCACATATTTCCAACTTTTTAGAAATATGTGACACTTTTAAAAATGGGGCAATTGATGATGCCATCCCGCTGCATCTCTTTCCATTTTCTTTACGCGGCTGAGCTAAGCAATGGTTAAAGTCCTTGATAAGGAATTCAATCACAATATAGAACAAATTGGTGGAAAAGTATTTTCTATTGGCTGAAACTACTAAGCTTAGAGTCAACATCTCTTCTTTTGCCCAAATAGAGGGTGAGACCCTATATGATACCTAAGAGTGCTTTAAGGACCTACTAAGGAGGTTTCCATACCACGACCTTCCTCTTTGGATGGAAATTCAAACTTTAATGGTCTTAACCCCTCTACAAGGCAAACGATAAAGCAGTAGCTGAAGGTACACTCAGTACAAAGACATCCGAGCAAGTTCAAAACTTGATTGAAGGGATGGCCATAAACAACTACCAGTAGAAAATCTCAAGGGAAAGCAAAGAGTTGTGAGTTTGTTTGAGCTTGATGCCATTTAGTCTTTAGCCTTTCTAGTGGAAATATTAAGCAAAAAGATCGAATCACTCTCAACTGGTTCGTAACAACCATAGTTTAGCCCCAACAACTTTTGTTAATAGGGGTTCATAAGTAATGAATAGATGAAGTGAGTTGATTTTCTAAGGAAACCCTCAAGATGCCAATATAATCCCTACAACAATACCTATAATCTGGGGTGGAGATATCACCTTAATCTTTCATGGGGAGGTCAGAATCAAAGTTAAGGCTAATAATAGCAAGTAAAGAACCAACCCTAATAAAGATGGAACCAACCCTAGCAAAGATCAAACCTGCCTCTGCCTAGATTTTAACAACCTATAGCTCCCCTACTAGCCTTAAAAAAGAAGTTAGAAAGTCTCTTAGAAAAATATATTCAAACTAATGAGGTATACATGCAACAAACAGAGAATTTTTTAGGGAATTAAGAGGCTTCCGTCCACAACTTAGAAAATCAAATGAAACAACTTGCAAGATTGTTAAATGAATAGCCATAAGGGTTCTTTACAAACCTTAGGGAACATGTCAATGCAGTAACCTTAAGAAGTGGTAAAGAAATATAAGTTGAGAAGAGGGACAATAGGGAAGTAGCCAAGAAAGAAGCAAAGGTTAAGGATAAGGAAAGTATAGAGCTACTGAGATCAAAAGAGAGTGTAGAGCCACTAAAAGTGAAGGAGTAGAGGCCTCCATCCTATACCCACAGCGACTACAACAAGATTGCATTGATCTAAGCAACCAATTCGATAAATTCTTTTATCTATTTAAACAATTACACATTAACTTACCTTTTGTTGATATTTTATTGCAAGTGCTAAGGTATGCAAAGTTCCTAAAGGATCTTTTGTTGAACAAGAAGAAGTTGGAGAAAGTTTCAATCGTTACACTTAACGAGAAATGCTTCGCATTACTCTACAAAAACTTACCAAAGAAATTACAAGATCTAGGGAGTTTTACTCTCCCATGTATGCTTGGCAATTTGTTAATAGATAATACTTTAGTAGATTTAAGAGCTAGTATTAATTTGATGCCATACAAGTTGTTCAAAAAGCTAAAGTTAAGAGAACCTAAACTAACATACATATGCATTCAATTAGCTTATAGGTCTATCACATACCCTGAAGGCATCATAGAAGATGTTTTGGTGTGAGTTGATAAGTTTATTTTTCCTGTAGACTTTGTTATCCTTGATATAGATGAGAATCTCAATATGTCATTAACTCTAGATAGACCTTTCCTAGCTACTACTAGGGCTATGTTTGATATTAATGAGTGTAAACTCATCTTAAGGGTCGAAAATGAAGAAATTATTTTCCAAAATTCAAATTCAATGCATAAGTCCTTTAACTCAAATAGCATAAGCTATGATGATGATTATACTAATGTTACTAAAATGTTTGCATGAAAAACTTATCAAAGTACCTGTGAATCATTGCAGAGAAAAGGGAGATAGATAGATGGTTAAAACCCATAGTCAATATGAAGTTGTAGCTCATTTAGGAGCTAATGAATCTAGTATGGTAAAGAAGGGGTTTAAACCATTTTGCATGCCCTAAGAAGAAAAATTAGAGCTTTCTAAAGTAAAGTCACCGATATTGGAACGGAAACAAGCAAGAAAGCATTTAGAACATGCTTTTGTAGTAATGAGCTCAAAGCTACTAACAACCACTCCATCAAAGTGAAAAGAGGACAAAACGAAGAAGCTTGAGCAATAGAGTTTGATGATTGGAGTGAGAAGAAGAAATTCGATAGAAGTCATTCAACCAGATAAGGGAATTTGCATGGCTAATGACCAAGGGGTCAGTTTATCCATCTATAAAGAGTTCGTAAACGAAGTAAGGAAGGAGATCCATCTCTATTTAGATGAAGGTAAGTGAATTTAGCATTTCGTTGAGTTATCGATGTTAAACATAGTGCTCTTTAGAGGCAACCCAAGCTGCTAAGTTATTTTGTCGATTTTCTTTATTTATTTTAGTACTTTAGCAATTTTATTTCTTTTTAATTATTTGTTTTATTAATTTCATGCATTAAACTAAGCACTTCTTAGAAGAAAAAAAAAGGAAAGGGGGTGGGAAGCCTAGTTGTGAATGGTCAAATACACAACTAGGAGACATAAATTGTATCACATGCCTTATTTAAAGACCTAGCCTCCCTCTCTCACTCCCTCATTTCAATTACACGACAAACATAAAAATACAGTCTCCTCTTTCTTTCTCTTCCCATACCTACACACTTGAGCAATACACATGCACACTTTTACTTGGACTTTCTTGCATCAAAAGGGGACTCCACTCTCATCAAATCACACTTACAATTACTTCAAGAACATAGTAAGTACCTCAATCTCCACTCGTTTTATGCTTATTCTAATATTATGTTGCATGTGTCAATTTGAAAATTCATTTAGCAAGACTACCGTACTTACTCTTCGTAAGGCTTTTGCTTTAGGTTAGTTTCTTAGTGAAATTCAAGTACTTTTATACATGATCTTAAGTGTTTGAGTTGTTGATCATTGTTGACATGACCATGTGATTTAAATTTAGCATCAAATGTTAGGTTTAAAAGACAAATTATGATACGATCGTATCACTTGCATTACATTATTCTAGGTATGTGTTTCTTGATTATTGAGTGGAAGTGTTCGATTTTCTTAATTTATTTTCTTTGTTTTTAGGGTTTTAGTGTTCAATCAACATTAATCTGCTATGGACTCATGTAATTATAAGATTTGGTGATTAAGCATGCTTAAAATAACTTGTGTAACAATAGTTGTGAGGATTGTATGGAGATTTTCTCAAGAACACAACTACATCATGCATGCCCACTAACTGTTTGATTAATGTCCTAAGTGAGTTAGTGTTATTTCTTCCACAATTAATTATGATTTTGGTATAGTTTTTTGCTCTAAGTGTGGGGAAACTTTTGGTCAACAAAATAATAACTTGAATTTTCTTTTCTTTTGAATAGGACTATAGCACCATAAACTAAGCTTCAAGTTAGGAGAAAGGACAAAGCAATTACTGAGGAAGAGGAAGACAAAGAAGAGGACAAGGATGATGAGGATGCAATTATGGATGATGCCTCTAATGAGGAGGATTGAGACATGGATATGGCTATTTATTGTTTCCTTTGATTAATCTATACTGGTTTATGATAGACTTGATTTATTGGTTGGACTATTTTTCTACTTTCATGATTTTCTTTATAAGTTTTTTTGTCATTTTCTTTTCTTTGTGTTTAGTGAAGTCATGTTGCAAAGTCAAGGATATGGAACTTGGAAGGTCATTTTGGAGATGGCATTTAGATTTGTTGACTTCATACTTCTTGGATTGTTAATTATGTTACTCAAATTTCAGGAGAGTAGTAGTTTCTTTTCCTACTTTCATATCTTCTTACCCTATGAGTGTTTTGATTGATCTATTTTCCATTGAATATTTATTTTGTACATTGAAGACAATGTAAAGGTTTAAGTGAGGGGAAGGGGATATAGAAATTATTGCTATATAAGATACCATTTTTTTTGCATTTAACCCAATTGTTTTGGTTGACTTACAATTATAATAGAATTTGATGACTTCTAGTGAATTGAATTGAATGTATGAATATTTGATCTTTGATGATGAAGTTACACTTGCTAGAGTTGATAGGTAAATTTATGTGAAGTAAAGTTACAGGTTATTTAGCCTATGATTTTAAGATATAGGATTAAAGCAACATCACTAGTTAGGAGCTAGTCATGATTATTTTTTAACTTACTTTAGTATATGCTTTTCTCTTGAAAATCTTTAGAGCTCTATAATCTTTAGTAAACAAATAGATGAAGTTTTTCTTTTGAGAATTCCTTTAAAAATCAAATTAGTTAGAGGCTAAAAATGAAATAAAATGAAAAAAAAACTAAATGAAATGAATGAAGTGATCATGGTGGTAATGATTGACCTTAGTCCCTTGAAAGAGAAAGGCTCTTTCCTACTGCTAATGTAAGGATAAGTTGGTATGAGTTCACCTTAGTCCGTTAGAAGAACTAGGTTTGAATTCCACTACCAATGGACTTTAGTCACAAATAAATGAATTGTGCATGAATCAAGTAATTAATGTCAAATGAAGCCTTCCAAGAAAAATACATACTAAGGGGGTGATTAAAAGATGAATAGATATAATATAAGTTTACTCTGAATTATGATGCTTAACAATAGTGAAGATAGAGTTGTATATATTTTAGTTAAGTGGATTAAAATTTTTATGACTTTTTCCTAACTAATGAAATGTTAAATTAGATCTCAAGTTTACAAATCCTAGATTAAATGATCTGGGTAAACTTTAATTTACATAAGTTAGCATATAAACTCTAATACTTTATGTCCTTTAAACATTGTAAAGAGATTAAGTCTAAGAAGGTAAGGAAGTTTTTAAGGAACATTTAAGTGAATTTGTAGGTTGATCTTTTGAACTGTTTTTGGGTCAAGTGTAATTTTTAGTCGATCTCTTACCCAGTTATAGTTTTAAACAAGGATTTCTTATCTTGATTTTTCTCAGATGTATTTGCTTGAAGACAAGCAAATTCTTAAGTGTGAGAAAGTTTAATAAGCTATTAACTAACTATATTTTATATAGTGATTTTTTTTTAATTTGAGTTTATTTTAAGAAATGACACTTAATTGAGTAAAATCTTTTTTTTTTTTAAATTTTGGAATGATCTTCGAAAGAAAACAAGAAAATAGAAACAAGTTTTACTCAAATCGGAGTTAAAATTAGGAAGTTTTGAAGTTTTGAAATTGACATGACCAAATGACATGACTGTGTCATTTCTAATAAAGATTTCAAACAACAATGTGGTCAGATTAGTAGAGGATACAACCAAGAGACACAACTGTGTCCCAAGTTGTGTCACTCCTAGATTTGATGAAGATTAAAAAAAAAAAAACCCAAAAAGACTTGATGTATCTCAAGGATATGACTAAATGACACAATTGTGTCACTGGGTTATGTCGTTAGCTGCAAAGTCCTAATGTTATATTTCCTATATAAAGCTTCTTTAAGGATTTTTTGGATAACTTTTTACATGACTTTTGAGAGACTTTATGGAGCAAAACACTCAAGAGAGTAAATTACTTCAACACTCCAAGATTCAAGAATTTCCATTAATTTCTTAGCGTTTTCTTTTATGATTTCTTTAAATCTTGTGAAAGATTTTTGCTTTATCATGACTAGTGCTTTGATCTATTTTATTTAGGTCTTGATGAACCTAGAAATACCATGTGACATTGGTTTTTCTTACATCTAATGAAGATCTTTAATTTTCTTGCTTCAATTATGTGTACTTGATTGTTTTAGATTAATATTTCTTAGGGTGTTAATCTAAAATTTAATATTGTGCAAGAAAATCATAAGGTTTCTTGTATAATCAAATCTAGGCATAATTGATAAAAAATTTTGTAAGTTTAGAGATAAATTGAAAAATCTTTTTGGATCTTGATTAAATTAGTTAGAAAATTTGTTTTTCTTTAATGTGATCTTAGGTTATACTATTGAGGAGAGATTCTAATAAGTGATCTAAAGATTAAGATTAATAGAGTTGAAAAAGTTATTATCTTTAATAAAGAATTCTTTCTATCAAGAAAATTAAGAATTAAATTAGATAATCTTTAGTAAAGTTGCATGCCTAATTCTAGGAGAAGAAAGATCTAGGTATGACTTAAATCTTGAATTAATTTCCAATTGAATTACTTTCTTGTTAATTTCTTAAATTGAGTCTTGGTTAATCTTTATATTAGTTTTAGCAATAACTTAGAATTATTTCTTTTAGTTTCTTAAATTAAAGTTTATTGATTAGACGATAAGGAGATAGTTAGTATTAGTACTCAAAGTTCTTAGAGGAACGACATTCGTTTTGCAAAGAACTATACTACTACATGATAGGTGCAATTGCTTTCATACAAATAATATAAGTTATGGTAGCACCATGATGGTAATAATATATGGTGATGTTGATGAACATGATGGTAGTTTCATATCAATGGTTGTTTTTGATAATGGTAGTACTAGAAGTAGTTGTAATGGTGGCAGTTGTGGTACTAGTGGATGTAGCAATAGTGATGACAATGGTAGCCATGGTGATATAGTGACAGTAGTAGCAACAGTGATGATGGTGGTGGTGACTATAGTAATAAGAAGATGGAGGCGATATTGATAAGGTGGTGGCAAATGGTGGTAACATAGTTTTGAGCCTTGGTGAATTGGTAATTAACTAAAAGCATTCATTTGAATTTTAGTTGAAGGATTTTATTTTATCCTCTCAAGATTTAAAACCATTGAATAGGATAGGAAAAAAATCTTAAGATTTATCTAGTATTATAAGAAAAGGTTTTCTCTAATATTAGATTTATTCTGCAAAAGTGCAATGCCTCAAAAAGTTGCAAACCAACACTACTTAAAATTTTTATGTTTAGATCTTATATATTTTAAGATACAATGCATTAAGAGGATACGCTTATGTATCATCAATTCCAAATATTCTATTTGACTTGTCACTATATATCATATGATCAAGTATAATTAAACTAATAGATCACAATCATAATTTCTTTACAAATGCACTTCCTCACATGACAAACTAGGTATAAAAATTTTGCAAGTATTACTTGAAAAAAAAAATTTACCTTTTATTGATAGGCCAACTTGTATGTAGATCCCTTATGCCTATACCAACTTATTTAGGGCATGGATTGAGTTGTTTATGCCCTATCCAATAGGGGTGGGCAAAATAACTATGAACCATGAATCGGAAGCAAAGTAAACAGAACCAAAATTTTGGTCTTTTTTTTTGCATGCGGTTTAGTTACCAACTTGTATAGATGTTGGTCAATTAGTTTAGGGTTCAATTCAATCCCTTAAACAAAAATATTTTCTTTGAATTACCGAACCAGTTAGTATATACAAAAAAAAAAAGAAAGAAAACCTTGTGTAGATTTAGCATATTCTTCTATAATTCTTTACAATTTAATAAACAGTAACTAGAGTATTTATTCAATAACTTCTCTCATTTATATGTATTTTAAATTAAATTTCAACTTTGGCCTAACCTAATAAGTTGTGCCAAACTTGCTGACACTTTTGTCCAATTTAGCTAGCTCTTACAAGTTGCTTCCATTTATTGTGTATTTACTAATGAGATTAGAAGTGAAGATTAGATGTTCTAAGATGCTTGTGATTTATGGCAGTTTTTATGTACCTGAAGTAGAAAGGGCTAATCAGGATAATCGTTTTCATTTTAAGTCTAGTGGGAATTAAGCATTCAAGACAATAATTTTGGGGAAATGGTAGATTTTAAAATTTGCATTGATGAAAATGCTTATGCATTATTGAAAAACAATTGCAAATTATTATTGCTCTTGATGTTTGATATTGTTGACTCTTGAATTTTAATATTTTACAAAAAAGAAAATAGTTTGAACCATGAACTATACCGAACTAAACCTTTTTTTCTTTAGATTCAAAAAATTTATAAACTAAATTGTATGGTTAGGTTTGATTTAGAAAAAAAAAACCGTTAATTTTAAATTTGGTTCGTTAAGAGAAGGCAAATTATATCGAACTGACCTGCTCCTATCCCTACTATTCAACCTGTTTTGGATATGGGACGAATTGTTTAGGCCTTACTCAAGCTCTTAAGCCAACTAGGCTCCCCTTACCTCAATCCTCTAGCACCTAGAATCAAGGTTAAGTTGCAAAGAAGTTGAACCAACCTCCATGAAGTCCCTAGCTTGAGTCTTGACCTATTTCAACTGGTCAACTCAAGACTGAAGTCCATAACTCATGGATCATGCAAGAATGTTTGCTAGAGTGGAGAGCCAACCATCTCCACCTAACCCCAATATACTCAGGACTTACCTTAGTTGGGAATCCGCCTTCTTTAACTAACAGGACACACTTTCCCACGACTAAACATCTACCTTCGACATTAGTCTCGGTCTCATTCACTATAAATATGGGATGAGGCCAACGAGTAAATCTACCTACACCCGCACACTTCAAGTTCTCTAGCTATCAATTTGCTTTCCCTCATTTCCTCTTTAATACTTAATCTAACTTAAGTATTGGAATGACTATACCAAACAATACCGACTATTCTACTCACTCTTTGTATGTTTTGCAGGCTAACTTATATGCTTTAAAGGCTTAAAGGCCCATTTTATTTAGCAGCCAAAATCTAAGTGCAACACTTTTATAATTATTTTATATTCTTTTTTCTTGGTGCAATATAATCATTTTATATAGGGAAAAGTATAAAAAAAAAAACCATCAACGTTTACCCTATTTTCTATTTTAGTCTTCAATATTTCAAAAAATTTTATTTAAATTCTCAACATTTGCAAAAGTTTCTAAATAAATCCTTTTAACTAACAAGGCTAGATTTTAAATTAGGAAAGTACAAAAGAGTCATCAGCATTTGTTTATTTTTCTATTTTAATCCTTAACGTTTCAAAATTTTTATTTAAACCCTCAAAGATTGTAAAAATTTGCTAATTAGTCCTTTTAACGAATGGCCTTAAACTATCATTTACACATTGACATGTAGCAACATTCTATTGGTCCACTTCTACTAAATAAATAATTTACTAAAACATTAAAAATTAATAAAGGTATTAAAAAATTATAGAAAAATATTAAAAAATAAATAAAATTTAGAAAAAAAATGGAAAAATGAAAAAAAAAAGAAAAAAATCTACAAAATCATTAACAATATTGCCAAGATAATATATTTAGTAATATATATATATATACTCTCTCTCTCTCTCTCTCTCTCTCTCTCTCTCTCTCTCTCTCTCTCTCTCTCTCTCTCTCTCTCTCTCTCTCTCTCTCTCTCTCTCTCTCTCTCTCTCTCTCTCTCTTATCTACATATATACTAGTGGATTAGGCACTCACCATACGTGTGCTAAAATGTGCTAGCTCTAATCTTTTCAACTTATAAATGTCCATAATAAGTGCCAAAAGAAAAAGATATATTACTTATCATGTTTTTATTTCTTGAAACTAATAATATCTATGACACTGCATCATATGTAAATGTAAATTATGTTACACTTTTTTTAGAAGAAAGTGACTAAAAAACATTCCACCTTCTAAAATATATACCCACTTTTGGAAATAATAAACATTTTCTAAATCAACTGAATTTCAATTATTGTGGACCTAATTTGAACTCCCTTTTATATTGATTCCTGATTAATAAAACATTTCATGGAAATAAATTTAATCTTAAATCTCCATCATCTCAACTAAATAGTTTGACTTCTACAATAAATTTTTTTTCTATAACTTTTATAATAAATGGGGTAGCAGAATCTCATTCTTACTTGTAAACTTTAAACAACAGCTTAAATTTGAAAAATTGAAATTTCATCACTTATAATGACTATTTATTCTTAGCATGCAACAATAATCATTGTCAAATATTCAATGATACTAAGTGCCACACGTATTAATCGATCTATACTCCGTAGTCCTTTTTTTATTAAAACTACCAAATGACTCCTTTATGTATTTATTTGGTCACAATTCCTATTTTTTAATGGAGTCATATGATTATGCATTCCTATTTAAAAAATGAAATTTGTATGCTATGGATTCAAATCTTCCTTGTTGATCATGGATGAATCAACTAAGGGTGAGAAGGAACGAACTAAGCTCAAATGGACTGGATAAAGGCCTTAGAGATGATTGGGTTGCTTGGGCTCTTCGCTTCTCAATACCTGCAAAAAGCCCCTTAGGGGTATGATCACAAGGGTCCTCTAATACTCAAGTCAATAAGGAGGATAAAGTAGGAAAAATAGTGGTCAAGCATCGAAGCCCTTATGGGAGGTACTTACCAAGTATATGTATGTATAAGAGAGTAGGATCTAATCATTACCTAATGGCCTCCTACACCATTTATAGTGTAAGAAGGGTATGATTACTTGGACATGTAGAGGTTCGAGGTTTACTCATACTAGTTGTTAACAGGTGAAACACGCTACGGAACTAACAGGGTAGCTTTTAAGGTTAGTCAGCTACAACCATGTTGGTAGCTCCATTTGTGATATGGGGATCTAAGATTCTTAGAGGCTATGGGTATGTTGTTTGTACTATAAATGTTAAGTGGTAGTTAATAAGTAGTAGCTAGTTGTCGATGTTGAAGACAAAAGAGGAGCGAGGACACTAAGAGGCCTGTAAGTGTTCACTAAGGACGAACTGAGTCTTAGGAGCTCATAGGAATGTCTTCGCCTGGGCTTACTAGATGTCCTCGTAAGTTGTGCTCAAGCAAGGCGAACATGGCATAATAGGCTCAAGGGTTAGAGTTGAACTCCCTAGATAAGTTTCTGGAGTGTTCACAATGAGACATCTAAGCAAGTTGTGATACTTGATGGAGAAAGAGTACTTATCCTATAAAATGTTGATGGGCTCATAAGGCCAATCTGTGAGCAGGGTCGACTTGTGAGTTAAGCTTCGAGTTAAGTGAAAATTGGGTGTCAACACTCTCCTTAGTGTGGAGGACATGAAGAGAGTAGCTTAAATAAGGCGACCAGGCTAAAGCGAGATTGCTTCAACTGTAAATGGGGAGGCTTGTCTAGTTATTAGATGATGTAACATCTAACATTTTTGTCACATCAATGATGTAATGTCGTTTTGTGTGATTGTTGGGTTAGTTGAGGCACCATAATGACTCCTTTGGGGAAGTATGGTATACATTGATGATTTTCTCAAGAACAACTATATATGTAGGGTGCTCTTATGTCATGCCACGTCAAAGATCTGTATGCATAACCTGATTAAGGCCCTCAGTTGGCAAAGCGAGACACATAGGCAATCGAAGTTTAGTGTATGTCCTATGTGAGTATGAACTTCGATAATGGGAGAAACTATTCAGCTTCTCCTCTTAGCTATCTATATAAGGGAGTGGTCTATGCTTCATTCTTCACTTTGCGCTGTTAAATTAAGAGGAAACTCTACAAAATTCCTTTCTCATGAGATAAACCTTCTTTTCCCATTCTTTATCTTTCTTTCTTGACCAAAGCTAATGATCATCGAGCAGGGTGCTTCAGATCGTTAGAGTAAGTCTTCACATGAGTCAATTTCTAAGGAGGTTGACAAAGACTATAAGCAAATAGTCCGTTAAGGGGATGGTAACCCTACTCCCCTCAAAACGAAGTCGATGGCGGTAGCGATGGCAGGTGACTGTGATTGAGTGTTCTTGACGTAGGTAAAGGGGAAGCAATGGGCATAGGGGAGGCCTCATGATGCTTATGGCACTAACAGGGAAGAGAAGGTAGTAAAGTAAGCATTGCGTACGACTTACAACAACGATAAGGCCTATGTACATGTATTCTTCGAGGCGGATAAGGAAAAGTTGCTATTGGTCAACCAGGTGGTCGACAACATACCTAGGTGGTAAGTAAAAGAACTCGCAACTAGGGAGAGGGCATTCAAAATAAATGATGAGCAGTCTTTTTGCATATACGCAAATCTAATCGAGTTAAGACTTCAATTGCCTTTTTCTAAGTTTTTGGTGGAGTTCTTTAACTACTTCAAGGTAGCCCCTAGGAGTCTTAATGCCTATGTGTAGGATCCTACAATGGCCAATAATTCATCTATTCAAACACTTCTCTCATGTAAAGAGGTCGCTTAATGATGGGTATACATTGCCAACCGAAGTAGGCCACTGAAGATTTTTTATAAGTTACCGAACAAAGTAAATGATTGGAAGGAGTTTTTCTTTCGTATGTGGGTCCCAAGTGACCAAACTTCTAGATGAATTAGACCATCCATCTCAATTCAAGGCAAATCATTGGGTAGCTTCAGGGCTAAGGATAGCAAGGTAAGTATAGGGTTGTTAGATCTCTTAGGGTAGAAGAACTCATTGTTTATCTATCAAAAGTATGGAGAAGGTAGCGGGTTGTTTGGTTTTGAGATAGGTATCTCCTCACCTTTGCCTTAGAAAAGCGATTATGTTGTCACTTTGGTTTGCTAAATTGGTCTGCTGTTTTCTTTATAGCTATACAATTGGCCTCGGAGAGGGTAAAGGAGAAGCTATTCGATGTTCAACTAAGGCAGATGGAAAATGTGGTCAAAACCTGCCTTCATAAGAAGAAGGAGCCTACCACAAAGGGTGGAGAAGGAGACTTCATGAACCCCTTCAAAGAAAAGCAAGCCAGAAGAAGGATGGGAGGTAGTTGACTCTTGGCAAGGTGATGTAGAATACAACAGGGGATGTTCCTATTAGCATTCCTATAGGTGATGTAAAGCATAGGGTGATAATGTCGAGGGTAAGGTATGCATGTTATAGGTGTTCAAGACTAAGAGGAGATCCAAAGGGATGAAGTTTGGAATAAGGGGTGGCGTAAGGATTTTGAGGCAACTCATGAAGAAGTTGGGGTTTCGACCATTGAAATCCTTGATGACGGGGATACTTAAGCCTTAGCTCATTAGGATAAGCGACCTGCTGTGTTAGAGGTTCCTGAACCTTCCTTTAATTCTATAGTGGATCAACTAAAAGCTTGGTTTGGTCACCTTTTTACTAAGAAGAACAACGTTGAGGCCTTTATAGAGCTGCTTTGAAGGCATAATGAGGTGAGCTAGTGTTGGTTGTATTCTTAAGTGTTTTTTGTTGTTCAATTGATTACTATTGCAATTCAATTGCAACTTTATGATATGTTGAAGTTCATCCTTGCCCACAATTGTATATATTAGCAAACGAAGAGGGATTGTAAGAGGGCTAAGGTGAGGAGGCTTCAAGAGGCACTAGAATAAGACTAGAAGAGGCATGGTGACCTGACCACCAGATATGGGGATTTGGAGTGCCAATATGAAGAGCTAAAGGGGCAGGTTGAAAAGTTGGGTGCCAATCTAAAGGAGGCCTAAGTATCTGTATAAACACCCCATTTTTGCTCCCCTTACCCCCTCTTCCTTTTATTTTTCAAAATTGTTAAAATGAGGTAAAGGGTCCTAAATTAGGCAAAAGCACAAAAAAATTAGAAAAAAAATATAAAATTTAGGGGAAAAAACAAAAAATAAGAAATTTAGAAAAAATACAAGAAAATATGAAAACACAAAAAATGGAAAAAGATGGAAAAGTAAAAAAAAAATTGAAAAAAAAAATAGAGGATTCAAAGAATCTAGAAAATATGAAATTTTTTAGATAATTTAATAGAATAAAATTTTTAATTTAGATAAAAATAAAGAGAGGACTGTTGAGCCTGAGCTTAAATCTGAATCTAACTTAGGTTGACTTAGTCCATATGTATAATTTAATTGTACACATGAATAAGGTGCAAGCTAACGGCCTAACATATAAGCACTTGGGTTTAGCATTGTATTAAGCTTTAGGTCAGGGGTTTATATCTTATTAAAGATAGAAATTGCCTTTTACTTTTTCATCTAAAACACACACCACATGATGCTACATGCCAAGATACCTTAACGCTATGTGTCTACCGTAGGACACATGGCATAGTTATATATACATATGCACCACGATTACAAGTCGATACGTAGCATGACACATGTTACCATGTGGTGTAACGCGTATCACTACGTGGCATGACATGTGTTACATGTGTCAGCTATGTGCATGACACATCATCTTCTCATTTGCTAATGTGACTAATGTGGTGCCACGTCAATGCCACTTTCCCTTCTGTTTCATTTCCTTCCCTATGATTTCCTCCTCATTCCCGTACTTTCCTTCTTGAATAGCTCACTTTAAGAGCATTTTTGGACCATTTTCCTTTGCGATTTCACCAAATTAATGGTGAAATTGTAAAGCACGCATAGGATACTATGAATTGGGACAAGAAAGTTGGTTTGATTCATTCATATCCTCTTTCGAATCGGGTCTAAAAATTAGGAAAAAAGAGAAGAAAGTGGAAATCAACCTTGAATGTTTTTTCTTTCCCCTTTTCACTTTCGAACCTTCTCCTTTTTAACTAGACCTACATTCTTTTTCTCTCATTAGTGGTAATAGCATGATACATGCCCAACTCTACCTTCAATCCTCATCCTCTCTCTCACACCAAGTCACTTGCACCAATGCCCAATTCCATCGTAACCAACACCGCAACAACAATCCACAAAAAACCACACACAAGACACCAACTACCCATAACCAATTTCCAAACCCACACATTGCGGCTACTACTTGCTGCTCAATTCGTAACCACCCTAATTACACCCTGATGACCTACTGTCGTACACCCTCAGTATACACAACTCTTACATATAGATACCAATAGAATACCCTACGTCTCCACACACTTGACCATCGTGACTAACGAACAACAGCATATGCATGCTACTATTACCATAGACCCTCATCCTTTTTCTCATACAACCAACAATCCATCACTAACTCTCTCCACATGACATGCGCACGGCCATCCCGTACCTCTCTTTGTCTCTCTCTCCAAACCACATACGTATAGATCTATCCCTAACAGCCCACCTTCTCTCTCGATTGGATACATGACAAACCTATACATATGAAACACCATACACATACTGCACCATTCAACTCTCTCTCTCTCTCTTACGCATTGTCGAGTCCCCTAGCCACTATCCACTTCACCACTATTAGATCAACCCCCCAACACTCAACACCTACGCATCACACTAAAACCGAACTTGACAAATACTCTTCCACTACCACCCAATCCGAATCCCAAGCATCCTCCACAGCCTGCTCAAGAATCAACCTGGTAATACTACCACCCATTATTTGAAGATCCAATGGACACTTTACTACTATTTGCCAACCGCCCAAACCCCTCCATTGGTCGTGATGCTCTTCTAAACAACCCTACGCCCAATCTAATTCACATAAAAACATCATCCATCACTTGATTTGGTGCTCAAATCTAGCCCAAGCTTATCTATGAGTAGCTGTTGTGCACAACCCCAATGACCTAACCTAGTCCAAATCGACCCAACCCAGCTAACTCGAAGCAACCCAATCGAGAGCCATAATCTAACCCACACATTCCTCTTTGGTTTAAAGTCCTCCTTTGATTTGTATTTCAACGCATTTTTTAATTAATTTATTTATTTTTTCTCATGTATTTATAAATCTAATTAAAAAAAAGAGAGATAAAAAGAAGAAAAACAAAAAAAGGGGAAAAGGAAAAAAAAAAGAGAAAACAAAAAGAAAAAAAGGGAAGAACGAGTTTAATTTTATTTTTCTATTTTAGGGAAAATTAATCATAAGAAAATAAACAAGTAAAATAAATAAATAATAATAATAATAATAATAAATAAATAGGTCAGTGAATAAAAATCGTTTTGACATTTAGAAAAATCAATTTTTCCAAAAAAATAAATAAAAATAACCAATCCTCTTTCCAAACTAAAACCTTTTTTCTTTAGACTTTCTATAAATAAAATATGGTTTAGGATCCTTTGAAAATTTTCCTTAAATAAATTGAATTGGGTAAAAATGTAAACTCGAGTTTTTTTTCTTTCAAAAATTAAAATCAACTCACTCGCTAAAGTTTTCAAAAAGGAACTATGGAAGTCTAATCCCGAATAGCGGGCATATAGGCACTCGTACATAAATACATGACAACTTAAAATATGGAATTTTTTCTTTTTTTTTTCCATCTTTTATAAATAATTGATTGATTTTTTTTTAGAATTAAATTAAGTTACATGTAAATAGACTTCATTATAAGGGTATATTGAAAGGTAAATTTAAATTTGGAGAGATTAAAAGTGGTATCCTTTAAGGGTTTAAAAAATTAGCCCCCAGACTCAAATTTTTGGTTTTTAAAAACCGTCTTAAAAATTAGTTTTATTGATAGACCTACAGTTAAGTTATAACTAATCCACCTAATTAGTTTGGTTATAACTTAACTCTCTTTCTTGACTATAGTCAGGTAGTGACTTTAAAATGTTTTCAAAATTAAAAGAACCGATTTTCTTTAAACTTTAGTCAAAGGTTAATATTAAATAGGTAAGGTTTAATATTGATCGGTTTAAAGAAAACTAATTTATAAAAAACTGGGAAAAAATCAAGCTCGACACTCTGCTAAGGCTGCTAGGGATGAGGTTAATTCACTATAGGCAAGGTTAGAGGCTAAGGAAGGGGAGCTAGAGGGGGCTCAAGCTCATTTTGCCCAAAGGGAAGCTAAGCTACTAAAGGTGAAGGGTCTCTCTACTAAGGTAAAGTAGGACATATTTATAGAGACTATTGATGACCCGCTGGTAGAGAAGATTCTGACTGATGCTAACTATGCCATAGTTAAAGAGGTTAGGAAATAGGTTCGTGGTCAGTTTCCTAAAGCAAATCTATCTTTCCTTGACTAGCTTGATGATCTTGAGGCTGCTACTAGGGATAAGGATGAAGGCAACTCCTCGAAGAGCTTTGTTAGGGGTTCGGCTAGTGATGTTACTAACGGCTAAGGGAAGGTTGGGGAAAGCGAGTAAGAGGAAGGTTTGGAGCATGGTCTAATCATTAGGTAGGCCAAGGCAGCCTTAGTTGATTTGTAGTTGCTATACTTCTTGGGTGATGGTTGCTCATTTTTTGTTTCTTGTACTTTCATCAAGGGAGTTAAGGTACTAATTCCCCTTTCTATAATGTAAAGACCATTAGTAAATGAAATTTTGATCTTATTTGTTTCATCATTGCTTCATTTCTCTTCATTACTCTATTTCTTCCATTATTTGTGTAATCTTATTGCTTGTTAGGTTTGTTGAGTTGTTTGTTCCTTTAATAAATTGATTAGCCTTGTTTCTTGTTTATTCCCTTCACTTGTTCGGGTGAACAAAGGCCTTCAGCTTTGCTTGGCCCTACTCTAGTTCGAGCTTATAATTTGGGATCAATAAACTAGCTCAGGTAGATTTTTTCTAACATCATGTGATCTCCTAGTTAGGGTGTACCAACTTAAGCATATCTCCTCTAGCGTCAAAGAATCCTTTGAATATCATGCCTTAGGTAAAGTGCACAAGGAAAATGTACCACCTTAAGCAATATGTCTTCTAAAAGTTATTTAATGCCCATACAGCACATTAATACCTCTATAAGGTTGGTTGGATTCCCTATGCCTCTAGGCCATTGAGTGGGTACTACGTGTATGGATAAGGATTTTTTGTGCCCCTTATATAAAGGTTATGTAGGTCCTCTATGCTCCACATCAAACACTTTGAATGTCTTTGTAGTGGGGTAAAGTGGAAAGTTGATACACTTTTTTGGTCTTTTATAAGCAAGTTAAGTGCAATTAGGTTATAAGAGAAAGTGCTTAAGCTTAAGAGGGGTTCCCCTTGGTGTTTCTCACCAAATTGTGATCGTAAGGTATAGATAGCTGCATAATAGTGAAGGGTAGCCTCTAAGTTAGGATCAGGAGGTGTACGTTGGCCTTTAGGTCCTATCCTCTTTTGTTTTAGTAAAGCTTGGACAATGGAGGGTCCGTGAGTGTGCATTCACCACTTACTAAGGTAACTTTAGAACGGGGGGCACTTATCTGCATAAGGTTGCAGGCAGAACCATTAGGTGTTGCTTTGTGAGCTTTTGCGTAGGCGTAGGTAGCCGTAGTGACTATGGTAATGGAAGAGGTCTCTTTTCTGGCAAGAATTCTCAACCAAAGTGGCTCAAAGGAGCTCAATGGGACAGTTGCGAGTCTTCTGTTTCATAAGTCTTATAGTTGGTTCTACAAGCAACTCAAGTAAGGTTAGCAAATCATAACTCATCCCCCCTTCTCAACTAAGGTAACCCGTGTTGCTCTAGCGGAAGGTTGGGAGATCTAGGTGAAGCAAAGACCTTCCTCCATTAGAGGTCGCGTAGAGTAGTTAAATCAACTGTCTCCATCTCTCCAAGTTGCTTCCATGGAGGGTCGGCTTAGCAAAATAAAATGGGGACCTTCCTTTGGAAGTTGAGGTAGCTAGGGGCCCCTTGGGCTCAAAGTTCAGCCTAACTGAAACCTAGGGATGTAGTCACATCTATCATAGTGGTGTGTACGAGCTAACTCAAAGTTAAGAGCAATTCTTGTTGGAGAAGAGCTCGATGCAAGGAGTTGAGTCAAAGCTAAGAGCAGCCGTCAGGGCCAACGGTTAAGTTGTGTATAAGAAGATGGCCTTTGTAACTTTACTTTTTTATTTTTGTATGTATTTGGGGTCGAGATGTCAACCCTTAAATCTTTGTAATGTCATCCGCTATTTAAATAATGTTTCACCTTTCTAGCTATACTTGCTTACCTAATGTTTGATTTGCCTTTAGTTTTTCTTTATCCATTCAACTATAATAGCTTCGTTGAGCTCGTACTTGCTCGCTTTATCCTATGCATAAACTTACTTATGTTAAAACATAGATAAACTCAAGGCATGTGCTCAGGTGATGAAAATCAACCCAAGGTTAGGAGCTTAATAGGGACCATCACCCGATACGAAGTAACCTATAGCATTAGCATGGTTACTAACTTGGGCAAGCATTTAGGGATGAGGATCAACCCGAAGTTTGGAGCTTGGTAAGGATCAATGCTTATTATGGGGAAGCTCGTAGTGTTAACATAGTTGTTAACTTGGGCAAGCAATTGAGGATGAGAATTGACTCAAGGTTTAGAGCACAATGGAGACTAATGCTTGTCGAGGGGTAGCCTGTAGTGTTAGCGTGGTTGCTAACTTGGGCAACCACTCAAGAATGAGAATCGAATTAAGGTTTAAACCTTGGTGGAGACCAAAGCTCGTTCACAAGTTTACACCCCTAAGCTGTTAGTATTTGTACTAACATGGTACGTATTTGGGGACGGTAATCAACTTAATGTAGTGTCTTGGTACAAGCTGAATAAAAAAAAGAAAGAGATAAGTGTGAGGAACTTGTCATTTCATTGATTGCAATCGCAGTTATAGATGTTTTTCACTATGCTACAACACTTAATAAAAATAAGGCGTTAGATTATGATAGGGATCAAGGATCGATTATTCGTTCCTAAGCTCAAGGGCTTTCTTAGATGGTTCGTTGAGTTATCTAAAGTAAGTTGAACACTGAGGAGCAATGTTTAACCTAATCTGAACTGCCAAGTTACTTTGCTCTCTATACCCTCTAGGTTGTTGCCGAGATGCCCAACCAATGTGTTGAACTGAACCTTCAGCTATGCACCAGTCCAAGCACCAAATTTGAATACAACCATCTAAACAATGTCAATGTTGAGTTGATAGTAATCATGAGCTGACCATCTGAGGTCGACCCCAAACATGAGTTTCCCTTGAACCAACCCTAATCCGATCCCACTTTTTTGAGCTACTCAATTGCCAATGTTAGATTGACTTGATCGAAACCCGCCCCTACTCGACTCACAATATTGTTGAAAGTGCAGACTGATTGCAATGTGCATGCGCTGTCCTTTCTAATAATGGATATTCTTTTGGTACGAATACGTATTTTTCCTTGTAAATTATTCTCCTTTTCTTAGCAAGTTGGGATTTATTTATGTACATTTTTGTAATTTAGGACTCATCCTAATTGGGTACTATAAGTACTTGCATAATACAATAGCTACAACAACAATGTACCAAGAATACACTAAACTTTTACTCTCTTGAACTAAGCATCCTTCTTACTCTCTTAAGGTAAGTGTCCTTCTTACTCTAAAGCTATTCTTATCTAGTCCATTTAACTGTGGACTAGTGGTGAGTGACCTCTGGTTATAGTTATACATCATATTAAGTGTGACTCAAGCTTATGTGAGGCGTAGGTATGTCACATCCTTCATTAGTGCACGGGAATCCTTGCTCAACCTTCGACTTCCATTTATTTTTTGAGCCATCTCATAGCTTGGACCCATTCCTCAGTTACATGTGATATCGGGTTCGTATGTTCATCCATGAATTTGTATTATCTTGGTATTAAAGCTTTGGTTACGTTCGAAGCTGGATTTTGCTACTATGTTCTTTGAGTAATCTATTACTACTCCTTAGAGATAACATTTCTATTGTTAGCTTTGAAGTTTAGTAGTTGAGAAGTCTTCTATACTATGTTTTCCCCTATTTTTGATACGCAAAACAAAGTATGGTTGACTATTAGCTTATTGTGTGATTGTCATTGTGAAGTAACCAATAATGTCGGATTCTAGTATTTAAGGAACTTTGGGAAACCAAGAAAGTGATACTTGACATGTCCAAGAACAAGAAGGAAGCTTCATACCTTAATTAGTAGGTGACAACTTAAATAAGCTTTCTAACTTGGTAGCTAGTTTGGTAACTGTTATCCTAGAAGACAGGTAGCAAACTAAAAATAACCCTACTAGGGAACATGAGCAATAAGGATGAGGCAATGGTCAGTTTGGCCGAGTTAGTTCCCCATCTCGACCCCTTAAGTTGAAGGAGTTGGTAGGGAAGCTAGATAAAGGGTAGCACTTGAAGAGATTGAAGGGGAAGTAGAAGGAGATGATGAGACAGAGGAGTATTACGAGCCTAAGGAAAGAAATGTATGACCCTTAGAGTTGAGGAATTAAGGATGCGTATTCTGAGTTTCTTTAGAAGTGGTGATGCTTAGGACAACCTAGATCACGTGGATTAGATTGAAAAGTAGTTTGAATGCCACGAAATGCTCGATAATGCAAAGGTTAGACTTGTAATGTTGAAGTTCACTAGTTATGCCGCCTTATAGTGAAAGAACTTGCAAACCACTAGAAGAAGGGAAGGAGAATGAGAGATTATGTGTTGGGATGAAATGAAGAGAGTTATGTTGAGAAGGTTTGTGCTGAGCTATTATCTACAAGATGCCTTCAAATGACTACAAGAATTGAGACAAAGAGGATCAAGTGTAGACACTTATGTTAAGGAATTCTAAATGTTAATGATCCGATGTGAAGTCATAGAGCCAGAGGACCAAATTGTATCTCAGTTCATTGGTAGATTGAAGTGTGAGATTAGAGATGTCTTAGAAACCCTGGACGTTAGTATGCTTGATGATGCAATAGAGGATAGAATGGCATCGAACAGGAAGATTCTGACCACCTATCAACCGTCCTGGTAATAGTCGACCTGTTCCAAGCAAACCTGTATAGATGGAACTAAGCAAGACCTCTAAGACCCGACCTACTTAGACCACTTGAGCAAAGGAGAATGAACCCTCGAGGAAGTTTAAGAAAGGCTAAGGTTCAGGGAGGAAGACGAGTGAGAACAAGTGCTTCAAATGCCAAAGCTTTAGACACATGGCTACATAATATCCAAACAGGCGGACGACGGTGATCCGGGGTGAGACGCCAACCATTGAAGTTGACAATACTGATGAGGAAGTAGAGGAGTTGAAGGAGGATGGACAAATTGAACTATTCAAGGAGGAAGTTATCTATAATGAGGAAGGCAACTTTATGCCAACCGCTCTAGTGTTGAG
Organism: Lumnitzera racemosa; assembly: GCA_024138005.1. NCBI lineage: Eukaryota > Viridiplantae > Streptophyta > Magnoliopsida > Myrtales > Combretaceae > Lumnitzera > Lumnitzera racemosa. Next base: position 86,630,842 of record JAMXBC010000002.1, on the reverse strand, counting down.
GAAGATAATAAGTGTTAGTCTAAACCCGAAGATGAACAAAGAGAAAATCTCTTCCATATTGCATGCAAGGTAAATGACTCACTATGCACGCTGATCATTTACAATGGGAGTTGCACTAATACGACCTCTGCATTTATGGTCCAGTAGTTGAAATTGCTAACCTAAACCTACCTGAAACCTTACAAGCTTCATTAGCTTAATGACACGAGAACCCTATAAGTGAATAAACAGGTGTCTATGCTGATCTGCATTGGTAAGTATCGAGATGAAGTACTTGGTGATGTGTTGCTTATGAATACATCCCACATTCTACTTAGATGACCGTGAATGTTTAATCAAGCAGTTGTATACGACAAAAGGAGGAATATATGCTCTATAGAGTATGAAGGAAGGGGAATGAGATTGAGTCCTATGAACACCGAGTAGGTAAAGGTCATGCAATCCCAACTGAGTTGAGCCTTGAAAATGGAGGCTTTAATATTAACCCAAGCCAAACTAAAGAGAGAGATGGAGCTTGAGGGATCGACCTATCTGTTGGTCCAAAGAATTCTGGAGATGAGATTCGAGGAGGAGTTACTTGCCGAAGTGAAGACCTTATTAGAGGAATTTGTTGATCTATTTTTGAAGGATTTATCGAAAGGTCTCCCCTTAATCTGAGGTGTTAAGCATACAACCAACCTGCAGCCAAGGTTCATACTACCAAACAAGCCTGCCTATAGGTTGTATGAGTTAAGTGGAGCAAGAGTGTTCTCTAAGATCGACCTCAAATCTGGATACCATCAAATCCGAATGCATGAAAGTAATGAGTGGAAGACTGCATTCAAGATACAACATGGCTTATATGAATGGCTTGTAATACCATGTGGATTTTCTAATGCATCGAGCACATTTATGCACTTAATGAATCATGTACTTTGAGACTTATTCGAAAGGTTTGTTTTAGTTTATCTTGATGATATTTTGGTATATAGTCCCTACTTGGAGACTCACGAAGAGCATCTGCAACAAGTGTTTACAAAATTTTGAGCTAAATAGCTCTACGCCAATTTAAAGAAATGTGACTTTTACCGATTCAAGGTGATCTTCTTGGGTTTTGTTGTAAGTAGAGGTAACATTCGACTCAATGATGCGAAGATAAGAGCAATCATAGAATGGCCAGGCCAACCTATTCTGCCAATGTGAGGAGTTTCTACAATTTGGCATCATTTTATTGTAGATTCATAAAGAATTTCAGTTCGATTGTAGCCCTACTTACTGAACTCTTGAAGAAGAATGTTAAGTTTAGATAGGAAGAGAAGAAGCGGAAGAGTTTTGAGGAAGTGAAAAAGAGGTTAACTACAACCCCTGTCTTAGCTTTGCTAAGCTTTGACGAGGTATTTGTAGTCTAGTGTGATGCATCTGGACTAAGCATAGGTGCTGTATTGATGTAAGAAGGCCGACCTATTACTTACTTCAATGAAAAACTTCAAGGAGCTACACTCAACTACTTTATCTATGGCAAGGAGTTCTACTCCTTCATCTGAGCGCTAACAATATGGCAATACTATCTGCTACTTAAGGAATTTGTGATCTACACTAATCATGAATCCTTAAGATATCTAAAAAGCCAACCGAAGTTCTCCTAGAGACAAGCCAAATGGATCGAGTTCATGGAGGGTTTTTCTTATGTCGTAAGATATAAGAATAGAAGGAACAATGTACTAGCCAACGCCCTATTGAAATGGCATACCTTCCTGACTGAGTTGCAAACAAAGCTACTTGGTTTTTCAACCATAAAGAATTTGTATGCTAAGGACCCACACTTTGGTCCTGTCTATGCCCGATGTAAGGAAAGATAGGCACTAGATGACTATCATAGGGAGGACGGTTACTTATTCAAGAAGAGGAGGATATGTATCTCGACCTGCTCTACGAGAGAACTACTAGTGCATGAGATACATGGAAGAGGATTAACAAGGCATTTTAGCTAATGTTGAACCCTTAAAGTACAATTTGCGAGATTCTTTTAGCTTATAATGATGAGAGACGTACATTCTGTACTGGAAAGATGTGCAATCTGCAGGAAGGCAAAGAGCCTAGTTAGGCAAGGATGTTCTTCACCCTTGCTTGTCCTAGCTAAACCATGGTCCAAGCTAAGTATAGGCTTCACGTTAGGATTGTCAAGGACGTCCCGAAGGAAGGACTCCATCATTGTGGTTGTGGATCAATTGAGCAAGATGGTACATTTCATGCTTTACTCTAAAACTAATGACGCTCTGGCTATCTCTTTTCTTTTCTTATAAGAGGTAATTAAGCTTCACGGCATGCTAAGAACCATTGTATCAGACAAAGACCCCAAGTTCATGAGCCACTTTTGGAGGACGCTATGGAGATGAATGGGAACCAAGCTATTATACAACACTACCTACCATCCACAAACAGATGGGTAGATTGAAGTTGTCAATAGGATTGTGAGAACTTTACTATGGGTTGTTTTCGGACAAAACAGAATTGATTGGGATCTATGCCTACCCATCGTCCAGTTTGCCTACAATAAGGCTACTCACAACATAACACACATGTTTCCATTCTAGGTCCCCTATGGTTTCAACCCCGAGCTCCTAATGGACCAAGTACCCCAACTGAGGCATAATGATGATTGGCTAGCCGTAGAAAGAATAGAGGCCATCAAGGCTATGCACCAAAAAGTTATTAAGTAATTAGGCTGAGTTAATACTAAGCTCGAGAAGTGAAGCTGAGGACAAAAGAAGAGAGAGTTTCAAGCAGGTGATTTGGACTGGGTACATCTCAGCAAGGATCAATTCCTAAACTTAAGGAAGAGCAAGTTGTCTCCCAAAGCTGATAGACCTTTCAAAGTGCTTAAAAGGATCAATCTTAATGCCTATAGGATGGAATTACCTAAAGGATATGGAGTCTCAAACTCTTTCAACATTGCCGATCTCTAACCTTACACTTTTGAGGACAAGCAACTTGAAGTTGAATCAGATTTGATCCCAAATCTTAAACAACCTAGAGGGGATGATAAGGATCAAGGACTGATCACTCATTCCCGAGCTTAAAGGCTTTCTCAAATGGTTCGTTGAGCTATCCGAAGTAAGTTAAACACTGAGGAGTAATTTTTAACCCAATTCGAACTACCGAGCTACTTTTCTCTCTATACCCTCCAGGATGCTGCTGAGATGCCCAACCAATGTGCCAAACCAAACCTTCAGCTATGTACTAATCCAAGTGCCAAATTTGAATATAGCCATCTAAATAGTATCGATGCTAAACTAACAGTAATCATGAGCTAACTATCTAAGGCCGACCCCAAACATAAGTTGCCCCTAAACCAACCCCAATCTAATCCCCCTTGTCCGAGCTACTTAATTGTCAACGTTAGACTGACTTGATCGGAATCCACCCCTGCTCAACTCATAGTGTTGTTAGAAGTGCAAACTGAATAAAATGCATGCATGTTGTCCTTTCTAACATCCATACAGTCCTTTCTAACAGTAGATATTCTTTTGGTAAGAATACATGTTTTTCCTTGTAAATTATTGTCCTTTTCTTAGCAAGTAAGGATCCATTTATATACATTTCTATAGTTTAGGACTTATCCTAATTAAGTACTATAAGTACTAGCATAATGTAACAGCCACAACAACAATATACTGATAATATACTGAACTTTTACTCTCTTAAGCTAAGTGTTTTTCTTACTCTTAAGCTACTTATCTAACCCATTTAAGCATCAACTAGTAGCGAGCGATCTTTGACCATACTTGTATGTCATATCAAGTGTAACATGAGCTCGTGTAAGGCGTTAGTGTGTCACATCCTTCGTCGGTGTACGGGAACCCCTGCTTAGCCTTCAACTTCCATTTAGTTTTTTAACCCATCTTACCGGTTGGACCCATCACCCGGTTACATATGATATCAAGTTCGTATGTTCATTGATGAATTCGTATTAGATTGTTAACACTCTATGCTCCAGGGATGGGCTACTTATTTAAGGTTTCTAACCTATAAGCTCATTTCCCCATGTCCTCTACTATTTTCACTAGGTCTTCCCAATTGGGGATGAGCTTACCCTGTCCTTCGACTGAACTTGTGGCCTCTAACCTTCTGCATACTAGGTGCTTGAGGAAGAAGAACTTATGCTTCACCTTCTTATTGTAATATTAGGTAGCTTGCTGCCAGTATGCTATTGTCAAAACTCATACGATGCTGCGCACTTCCTCAATGGTATTGAGGCTTGCTTACATGGTCATGTGATTATTGTTGACGTCGAAGTACTGGACCCCACTAGTGGGTAGTTATAGCTTAATTAAGAGAACAGCCTTTACCCCAAACATGATATGGAAGGGGGTTTATTGGTAAAGGTCCTTTGTGTTGTGTGATATCCCTTAAGTATGTTGGGGAGCTCTTTACCCACCCAACTGCTGCCTATTCTACCCTCTTCTTAAGGCTATTGAGAATAATCGTATTGATGGCCTTACTTAGTTGTTAGTCTGAAGGTGAGTGATAGAGGTGTAACGCAGTTTGATGCCATGCTTGTTGTAGAATTCTCTAAATCCATTGCTATTGAATTGTGTTCAATTGTCGATGATTAAACTATACAGTACCCTAAAGTAGGAGAGTATATAAGTTACTATGAACTCCTCAATGACCCGAGCCATGATGGTTGCTGTGACCAATATTTTTGTGCATTTGGTGAAGCAGTCGAAAACTACTGGGATAAATTATCGACCTAACAATGCCTTCAGGCAAGGCTCAAGGACATCTAGCCCCCATTAAGGGAAAGGCTAAGGGTTTGTTAGAGGGTGCAATTTTAAGCTCGAAGCATGGGTCATTGGGGCATGCTTTTGGCATAGGTGGCATTTTCAAACTAAGGCTTTAGTGTCTTCCTTCATCGTTAGCCAATAATAGCCTAGTTGTAGGGCTCAAATGTATAAGGCTTTGGGATTAGATGTAGTTATTGCATACTCTCACATGAAGTTCTCTGAAGACATGGGCACCTTCTTCCTTTTTGAGGCATCTTAGCAATGTTGTGCTTAGTCCCCATCAATATAGTACGTTATTGATCAAGGTACAGTTAGCTAAGGCATACACTAACCTTTTCGGCTTCGTTCAATCTTTGGCTAATGCCCCCTATCTTTAAGTGTTCCATAATAGGGTCCATCCAGCATGGTTTAGGTTTCACGAGCAATATCTCAATGGCTTCCTATCAAGACACTTTCGTGCTTCGCAAAGGGAGGTATTGTATGAAATATAGCTTATCATCATCGTGTAGTGTAGAGATAATGGGTAAGGCTAGCCTAGATAGCTTGCTTACTTTTACATTCTCTATTAGAGGGATCTTGTTAACCTTTTATGAGGAGAAATCAGCAAGTAAACCTTAAACTATCTACAAATACTTGACCATCATTTCCCTTTTAGTTTCGTGTTCCCCCTTTACCTACTAAACCACTAACATTGATGGGAATTAAGCTATGAGACCCCTGATCTACAGTTGAGCTCGAAGACTAGAAGGGTTGGTACGACGAATCCTTATATTTTAACCAACCCCTGCCAAGGCCGAGTACCTCTTTGCTGAGTCACCTCTAATGCCATGCCATATGATAACTCATTTTTGTGTGGTATACTGAGTTAACAATTACTCTCTATTACCAAGTCAACTAGTTAATCAGCCTCTTCCTTGCTGAGAAGTTGAGAGAGAAAGCTAGACTGACTAGGCCATCCCTGCTTAGACAAACCCATGTGTCTGTACTCTTTATCTGCATCTCCTAACGACTTCGGTAATGCCACATCGCCACATGTACAGTATCACATGTAAAATCTGTAGCATTAATGATTATTTTCTTTAGATATTTATTTTTGCCCCTTTATAACATGTATATTGCCCTCCTTAGGAAATGTCCTTTTTGTCTTTTCCCTTTTGGGTAACTTACCCTAGTTTGCGAGTATAAATACCCTTGTACATATAGTTGTAAGACATTAAATAATCTTTAATACACTCTTAAGTAGGTTCTTCCTTGTGTAAACATTGTTGTTTACTCTTGGCATCACTCTTATCCTTTCCCTTAAGTAAGGTTAGGTAGCAAGTAACCTCATTGGATCAATTCGTACGTCACATCAAATTGTGTTGTGAGTCCTCAGAAGTTCCATTGGTGTATCATACCCTCTAAAGCTGTACGTAGGTTTTGCTTGCTTTTTTCATCCTTTGCTTTCACCCTTTCGTACCTTTCCCCATTGACTCTTCTCAAGCTTTCTGTAAGCTTGAACCCATTCAACGACCGACTTTATTTGTTCTTGGCTATGGTTCGCATCAAGCATGGAGTTCAAGTGGATGTTCGATTTCTCGACTCTTATTTCCTTAGCAATTCTTAGGCCAGCAATGAGTACCTCATACTTGACCTCATTGTTGCTTACTGGGAAACTAAACTTTTGGGTATAGAGTATTTTCATGCCATGTAGGCTTTACAAGGTTATAACGACCCCACTCCTCTCCCCAACCCCACCCCCCCCCCACCTTTAGTAAAGGAGCCATCAACATAGAAGGTCCATACTAGTATGGCATGCTTTAGCTGTAGCTCATCCACTCCAGTGTATTCTCCTATAAAATAAGCAAAAACTTATGCCTCAATTGCTTGTCTAGGGCAAAATTGGACTTCATGTATGTTGAGCTTGAGGGACTGTTTCATCATTCAGTCGAGGCATTAGGCTTCTAGAGGATAACTTTGAGTGGTTAGTCCTTTAATACGGTGATTAGATGCTATTGGAACTAAGGCTAGAGCTTTCATGCAGTAATAACCATGACTAGGGAGAACTTCTCGACCTTGGTGTACCCGATCTCTAGCCTTTGCAAGATATAACTAACGTAGTATACAAGCCTATGCCTTCCCCTTTCCACTCGAACGAGGACTAATAACACTACTTTCTTACTAATGATGAGGTAAAGGTATAGTTCTTCGCCAAGTATGAGCCTGGAGAGTATTAACGGGCTTTCCAAGAAGTCTTTCAAGTTGTCAAAGGCTTCCTATTATTTAATCATCCATTTGAATTCTGTATGGTTCTTCAACAGATTGAAGAATTCAAGGCACTAATCTACACTTCTGGACATAAATCTATTCAAGGCAATGATCCTACTGATTAGGCACTATACTTCCTTTATAGTTTAGGGGCTTTCATGTCCTGCATTGCTTTGATCTTGTCGAGGTTAGCTTCTATTCCTCGTTCTGTTACCATGAAGCCAAGGAACTTCCTAGATGCAACTCCGAAAGCATATTTCTAGGGGTTCAACTTCATTTGGTAATGGAAAAGTGTCCGAAATGTTTCTTGGAGCTCTTCGATGTGTCCTCTCTTATCTTTGCTCTTTATGATCATATCATCTGCATAAACTTCAATGCTCTTGTCAATTTAAGCTTGAATATGGAGGTAACAAGCCCTCAAGTGGTTTTCAAGCCAAAAGGCATGACCTTATATTAGTAGATTCTAAAGTCTATAATGAACAAGGTATAGACCTCATCTTCGAGAGCCATACGAATTTAGTTATGTCTCAAGTAAGTATCCATGAAATTGAGTAGTGCATGTCTAAATGTCGAATCGATGAGTTGGTCAATGCAGGGAAGGGTAAAGTAGTCTTTAGGGCGTACCTTATTGAGATTAGTGTAATCTATACACATTTGCCATTTTCCATTAGCTTTCTTTGCAAGCACTGTGTTCACAAGTCAGGTTGGTTATTTCTCTTATCTAATGAATCCTGCCTGTATGGCTAGAGGTTGTGCTTATATGGTTAGAAGGGTTCATCGAATTGGTCTTTCATTTACTCATAGACATTTTAGAAGAGTATGTCCACCAAGCTACTGTTATCAATGAATGTTTTGGGGACATCGAAGGAGCTGATTTCAATGTTTATTATGAGGGCATCACTATGAGGGAAGTTAGTACCTTACTTGTCTTCATAAGTGAAGCCAATGGTTGTATCAATTTTTGGCTTTTTTGTTCTTATTAAGTATATGTTGTCCCAAGTTGTCATTGTTGATATGCCACGCTAAGGATAGATAAGGACAATGGTATCGAAGATGAGTATAAGCTTGCCAAAAACTTGAAATGCAGGGTGATAAACGCGCAAAATGGAAAAGAAAACTAAGCAATACCTACAAACGATCCTAATGATATGACACACCAAGGAACCTCCATAAACTCAAGAACTAGGTCAATATGACACATGAGTTAATTCAATGAGGTCACTTGCCACTTAGCCTTGTTTAAGGGTTAGGATATGAGTTAGAATGGTAGTAAGTAAAAGATTAATGCCAAATGGTAAGTTCAAAAAAAATTTAATAATAATGTTTGATTAGATGATGCAGCTACAATATATAAGGGTATTTATACCCGTAAATCTATGGCAACCTACTTACAACCTACTAAAAATGGAAAAGACTAAAAAGGTATTGCCTAAATTAAGCAAAATACAAGAAATGGATAAGGACATAAAAGAAATTTGTGGAATAGATACTTCCTTTATAGATTCCCTCATGTGGATGGCTGGGATACGTAGTTGATAATGACTAAGAAGGCATCTGTAGAAGCAAACAAAAAGCTAGAGCTAGATTATGTTGATGTTAAGCTAATCTGAGCCTCTAGGGTGGTGTTAACTCGGATGTGCTAAGGTAGCTTGGAATAGATATAGCTGAGCTGATGGGAAAGTTGGCTGAATATAACTCTAATTGACATTTTATCATTATCAAATGTGAAGTTGCTCGGGTCGACATCTTTGACAGGTCAACAATAAGGATTAACTCAACTTCTTATGTTGTAACCTGGGATGAGAGGATGTACTTTGTTAAGCCTTTAAGCCATTAAGCTTAAGCTTAAGTTTACGGCCTAGCCGTTTGATTCTTATCATCCCCTTCGGGTCGATTAGGAATTAGGATCAAATCTGGAAGGTTTATACTCTATTCTCCTTCAGGTCGATAGGGGTTAAGGTCAGCAATATTGAACGTATTAGAAACTCCAAAGTCTTTAGGTAATTCTAGCCGGTATGTATTGTCATTGATCTTTTAGAGTGTTCTAAAAGGTCCTTCAACTCAAGCAAACAACTTACTCTTCCTCTTATTCGAAAATCTTTCTTTGCTTAGATATAGCCATACTAGGTCACCAAGTAAGAGCTGTACTATCTTCCTTCCCTTTCCTCTTTCCCTTAACTTCATAACAACTTAATCAATTTGTTAGGTCACTTTATGTTAGATTTGCTAAAAGAATTAGGCTTTAGCCCTAGCATCAGGGGCTTCTTGGTTAGTTACTAGTGTAAGGGCATAATTAAGTGATGCATCTTTGAGGTTAGACATATGGAGAAGCACCATAATGAAGTGAAACAATAGGAAACAAAGAAAAGCTAGCAAAGTCTAGGGAGCTACCAATTTGATATGACGCACCAATTGATCCTACTCAGCCCACAATTCACTGGATATGACTTGTCTAAACTAATGGGTCACTTGTCATTATTCTTTACCAAAAGGAATAAATAAGAGTCGAAGGGTAATGAAACACTAGGGTTGCTCAAATGAAAACTTGAATAAATTCTGACAATGAAGTTGTTGTCTGTGTACATTTAAGTAGGGATTTATATACCCATCCCACTAGGGTTACTTTACATGTATGAAAAGAAAAAAGAGTATATTAGAAATAGAATACATAAAGCATACTAAAAAGGGTAAAAGAGATAAAAAAAATATTCAGTACGAATAGTAAGGAATCCTTCTTGAATGTCATGCCAGAAGACACATATCATATGATGGCTGGACTATAGTACAAATGGGATGAAATGAAAAGAAAGTGGGTCTATAATTAGGGGTCGACCTAATCTAAATCAGGTCGGAGCTCGATCAGCCATTCGTTAGAGAGTAATCAACTTAGGCTAGGGTTAGATGTCAGTGATCGGCTCAGAAGCTTAGTTCAAATTGTCTTTGAGGCTATCTGCTCAAATGTTCTATCATGGCATAGTTGTTTGGTAAGTCTAACACATGTGATAGCTCAGTAATCAAGTTAACAACAAAGGGAAACATAGAGGTTAAGATAGGAATTCTCATCTTAGATGAGGCTTCGAACTAGTATTCTCTAAGTGAGTCCTTGGAGTCCTATAGCATGGCTACATGTGATCAGTTTAGGGGATTAATTCCTATCATTTGCCCAGGCGTTAGAAAGGTTTGTCCTCAAATCTGAAGCAATCTCCAATTCTTGTTCTTTTAGGGCACTTACGGTATCTTCTTCTACTGGTTAGTAGGGAATCAAGTCAGATACATTGAAAGTAGAGGAAACACCATAGTCATCGAGTAATTTAATCTAGTAAACATTGCAATTAGTTCTCTTCAAGACCTTAAATAGGCTATTAACTCAAGGAGATAGTTTGCTCTATCTCAAGTGTGAAAATTGTTCTCGACTAAGGTGAATCCATACTAAGTCTCTTAACTGGAGAGAAACAGCTTGGCTATTAATCTCTTGTTGTCTTTGATTAAACTTAGCGATCTTGTTAGTTATAGACTGGTGTAGCTCATATAATTCTTTGGCTTAATTAACTTTAGAATGACTCTCTTCAGCAGTTTTAGGGGTGCTGATCAAATCTAGGGGAATAGTGGGATTAAGGTCATAGATGACCTTGAATGGGGTCTTCCTTATGTTACCATGGACAGTCCAGTTATATGTGAATTCTACGATTGGTAGACATAGATCCTAATCCCTCAAGTTATTTCCTATGAGAGCTTTAAGTAAGTTGCTTAGTGTCTTATTCACCAATTTAGTCTAGCCATCAGTCTACCGAAGGCTATTAGAGCTAAACACAAGTTTAGTTCCAAGTCTTCTCCATAGTGTCTTCTAAAAATAGCTTAAGAATTTTGTTCTCAATATGAAACAATAGTCTTTAGCACTCTATGTAGTCAGATAATCTCTTGTAAAAACAAATCAATAATATATATAGCATCGTTAGTTCGATGGTACAAAATAAAGTATATCATTTTGCTAAAGTAGTCCACTACAACAAATATAGCACCCTTTCCCTTGGATGTTCAGGGCAACCCTAGGACAAAGCCCATATTAAGGTCAACCCAAGCTAAGGTTGGTGTTGGTAAGGATATATACTATCCATAGGGCTCCCTTTTCCCCTTAGCTCGTTTACACACTTCATAACTACCAACTACCTTATGGCTATCCTTAGCTAAACTAGGCCAATAAAAATTTTCCTTTAATAGATTAGTTGTCTTAGTCTCCCTAAAATGACTAGATAATCTACCACTATGAGCTTCCTTAACCAACAGCTTACGTGTAGAACAATTCGGTATGCACAGCCTTCAATCTTTGAACAAATAGTCATCCTTAAGCTAATATCCTCCAATAACAACTCCTTCTCGACATCGCTCATGGATAGGGCCAAAATAAGGATAATGAGCATACTACTCAGTGATAAGTGAAAATCTTAATAATTTTGTTTACAAAGCGGTCAGTAAGGTTTGCTCACATGATAGAGCATTAGTAACCACATTTGTACTTCTTTTCTTATATCAGATCACATACAAAAATCCTTCTATGAACTCCAACCACTTGGCTCACCTCTTCGAGAGTTTGTTTTGACTCCTAAGGTACTTTAGTAACTCATTGTCAATGTAAATAACAAACTTTCATGGTAGCAAATAATGTTGCCAAATAGTAAAGACTTGAAAAAGAGGGTACAACTCTTTCTCATGCATAGAATAGTTCAAGGCAGTACCACTAAGCTTATCACTATAGTAAGCAACGAGTTGTCGTTCTTCCATTAGGACGGTGCCAATTCTAATGCTTAATGCATTACATTCCAATTCAAAGAGCTTGTTAAAATCTAGTTGATAAGATTAGGGCAGAGGTGAGCTTCTCCTTAATCTCCCTAAAGCTCTATTAAGCTCGATTATTCTATCTAAACCCATCACTCTTCTTTGTTAGCTCAATCAAGGGAACGTCTATGGTATTGAAGTTTTTAATGAATCGCCTATAAAAAGAAGCTGGGTCATGAAAACTTCGAACTTCAGTGACATTATTTGGCATCAACTACTCTAAAACAACTCAAATCTTTTCCTTATCTGCTCAAATTCCTTCCCTTAATACTATAAACCTAGGGAAAATGACTTCATCTTGGCATAATGTATACTTTCTCAAATTCCCATATAACTTCTCGGTTCATAAAATATCAAAAACTGCTCGAAGATGTTGAACATGGTCGTTCAAGTCAATATTATATACCAATATGTCTTTGAAGTGCATGACCACATATCTTCCAATTAGAGGGCGCATTACATGGTTCATTAACCAACCATTCATAGAGACCATGCCTGGTCTTGAAGGCAATCTTCCACTCATCACCTAGTCTCATGCAAATTTGGTGGTAGCTACTTTGCAGGTTAATCTTCGAAAATATTTTAGTACCTTAGAGCTCATCTAACACGTCAATGCACATGTACTATGAACTATCCTTCTTTGGGACGAGCAGAGTTGGTACAACACAAGGATTCATGCTCACCCTTACATATCTTCACTCTATAGGCTTATCCACCTATCTTTTCAGCTCAATAGCCTTCTTAGAGTTCATTCTATAGGCAAGTTGATTCGAAAAGTTGCACCTGGTTATAAATCAATACAATGCTCTATGCCTTGGACTAAGAGTAGTCTTTTAGGTAGTTCCTCAAGAAAAAGGTTAGAAAACTCATCAATCAACCTTTGGATTTCATCTAGGACATCTTTTGAATCCCTCATCTCTAGCAATTTGCTAATCAATAGAAACATAGGCTCTTTGGCCTGCTCAATAGCTTAAAGCTCTCTTTGACTCATTACTAGACCCTTCTTCTTGCTTGCTTAGGTAAGTTGATTATGGGTCTCATTTACTTGAGATGGGGTTATTGATTGCAACATAATCTTCTTCCCATCCTTAACAAAGGTATAGGTGTTATTGTATTCGTCGTAAGTAACAAGTTGGTTGAATAACCAAGGTCTTCCAAACTACAGATGTGAAGCTCCCATAGGGACAACACTATACACTACTTTATCCTTATACACATTCCCAACACCGAATGGTATAGTTACTTATTCAATTACGTGCAAAGTACCCTTATCATGAAGCCAATATAGCTAGTAAGGTCGAGGATGCTTGGAAGTCAACAGACTTAACTTCTACATTAAGGACTACGCAACTACATTAGTATAACTTCTTCCATCCATTATGATAGTGTACAACCATCTTTTAATGGTACACTTGGTGTAGAATAAATTTTCCTTTTGGTCTTCTTCAAAGTTCGGTAAGGAACTCAGTACTCGACTTATTACTAAGGTCATCACTTCTCTTTGGTTAGCATAAACACAAGTCTCCTCCTCCTCCTCGACTTTAGCCTTTCTAGCATCCTTCTCCTTTTTGGGCTCACTTTCATCAGTGCTATCTATTACAACTCCTCAAAGCACCATGACACATTGGTTTAGACATTCAGCAACTATGTGTCTAAAGCCTAAGCATTTAAAGTACTTCACCTCGCTAGTCTTTTGTTTGGATGTCTGCCCTCTTTTATATGTCCTCAAGGTCAATCTTGCCTCAATTCAGCTCGGCTAACCTGCTTGGCTATCATTAAGTTAGTCGTTACTCTCCTTAGCTCGATACGGCCTTCTCATCCTCGCTTAAACAAGTCGGCACGGAATAGGGGCTTAGGAGAATGTTGGTTTATGTCGACTCAAAGTACTTTTTCTCTATTTTCTAACCCTCTACTCTATCTTAATTAGCTTTTCCAATGTATAAAATCTCTGCACTTCCATAATGTTGTGAATCTCATATTTGAGCCTAAAAATGAACCTCAAGACTATACAAGCCTCCGATTCTTCTATATCCGCTCAGATCATATGCATTTGGAACTTCCTCACATAGTCATCAACCAATCGGCCTCCTTGGTGAAGTTCCTACAACTTTGTGAATGTATCTTATAAGTATCTCTTAGGTACAAATCTATCCCTTAACAACTTCTTCATCTCTTCCTAAGTCCTTACTCCTCGTCTTCTATCCTTTGCACTAGTTGCATTTAGATTTTTCCACCACATAGTGGCATACCTAGTAAATTCCAGTACAACAAGTCGGATCTTGACAACATCTGCATATCCATAACAGTCAAATACCTTCTTGACCTCCTCTTCCTACTCCAAATATTCATTTGCATCTCTACTTCCACTAGAAAGTAGGATTTAGACCTTGACTTTATCTAATCTTCAAGGAGCTCGACACCCTCACTCTTATTCATGGAAATAATCAACTTATTCTTCCTCTTCAAGTTCTTTAGCATCCATCTCCTCATTATCTTCCTTAATTTCTTCCAAATCCAGCCTTCATCTAGCAACTCGATCTGCAACTCCTCCAACTCACTATAGTTGAATTGGGCAATTACCTCAGCTAACTTGCCCATAGCTCCTCTCTAGAACATTTTCAAGTAGGTTGTGCAATGGCATACCTTGAGGTTGTTGCCTACTAACTTGCATTACAATGACTTAACTCTCAACAAGATCAGTGAGTTTATCAAGTTTGTCATCAACTAATCTATGAGTGTTACTACCATTTGGACCACAACTAGGTTAAGCACTACTATCTGGTCTCCAATAACTCCTTGAACACTCAAATCGATATGGTATAATACTTTTGAAATAGTTTATCAACATAATATATGAGAAAACAATGCTACCTTACTAGCAAAAACTTCGACAAACATACTAGCAATTTCAAGACCCAATAATCACTAGAATAAGACAAAAAATGAGCTTACTCTGTTTTCGTAGTGAAAAACAAAGTAAGAATAGAGTAACAAAGAACTACACTTACCAGCACACAAACCTCCACTATAAAGCTCATAACTTCAAACTTACTCTATACGAACACACTGCAGCAACTACAGAAGGAACACAACGGCCACTAATAGCAAATTGAACCAAATTTTCACTGTAACTTCTCTACTTCCTATTGGAACCGTACTCTGATACCAGCAAAGCTAATAATTCTCTAGAGTCAGACATACAGAAAAGCACTACAACAAAGCGAAACAAAAGGAAACAAACGAAAGCTAGCAAATTCCAGCCAGCTACCGACTAGATATGACACATCAATTGATTCTACTCAGCCTACAATTCACCAAATATGACACATCGATCCAAACTAAAAGGTCACTCGCCACTATTTCTTATTAAAGGGAATAAATAAGAGTTGAAGGGTAATGAGAACACTAGGGTTGCTCAAAAGAAAACTTGAATAAATTCTAATAATGAAGTTGTTATCTATATACAATTAAGTAGGAGTTTATATACCCGTCCCACTAGGGTTACTTTACATATATGAAAAGATAAAAGAGTATTCTACAAATAAGATACATAAAACATACTAAAAAGGATAAAAGAGATAAAGAATATTCAGTATGGAAAGTAAGGAATCCTTCTAGAATGTCATGTTAGAAGACACATATCATACGATAAATGGACTATAGTATATATGTGATGAAATGAAAAGAAGGTCTGGTGCACATTTGCTTAGATGTTTTGTCATGGCACAACTGTTTAGTAGGTCTGGTGTATATGATAGCTCGATAGTTAGGTCAATAGTAGAGTGAAACATAGAGGTCGGGATAAGAATTCTTGTCTTAGATAGAGCTTCAAACTAATATTCTTTGAGTGAGTCCCTAGAGTCCTTTAGCTTAGCTACGTATGATCCATTCAAGTGGTTGATTCCTATCATCAAGTGGTAGCTCACGATTAAAGCCATAAATGATCTCAAAGGGTATGTACTTAGTAGTAATGTGTATGGTTTGATTGTAAGAAAACTATACTACTAGTAAGCATACAACCCAGTCTGTCAAGTTCCTTCCTACTATAGCCCGAAGTAATGAACCTAGGGTATGGTTGATGATCTTCATTTGACCATTGGTTTAAGGGTAGCTAGAAGTGCTAAAAAGTAATTTGGTTCCCTTCCAATGCCAAAGAGTCCTCTAGAAATGGCTTAGATCTTGGTTTGACACTATACTACTTGGCACTCCATGTAAGTGAACGATCTCCTGGAAAAACAAAAAGCAATAGCCAAGGCATTGTTAGTTTTTGTGCAAGGTATAAAGTGTGCCATCTTACTAAATCCATCCACAACAACCATTACTGAATCTTTCTATTGGGTAGTTCATGGTAATCTAAGGACAAAATCCATACTTAAATTAATCCAAGGTTTGGTCGAGAGGGACAAAGGTATTGCTTTCCCTTATTCGGTTCAACTGTTGATCCTCTTATAAGTAGCATATCTCTCAAGCATACGATAAACATCTCACGTCATCATGGTCCAAAAGAACCTTCCATTCAATAGTTCATATGTCCTTCATTCTCTAAAATGTCCAGAAATCCTACCGGAATGAGCTTCTCTTACTAGCAACTCTCTAAGAGAACAAGTTGACACACATAACTTGCCACCTCGGAATAGATAGTCATCATCCGCATGATATTCATACACTGCTTGTCATTCTTTACATCGCCAAAATATGGGAACAAAATGGGGGTCTTGTGGATATTGCTCTTTCATGCTCGAAAACCCTAAAAGTTGAGTCTACAGCTCAATAAGAAGTATATGCCTTATGGACCAGGCATAGGGAATCACATTGGTTTTGTTTTATTTGTACTTAATCACAAATTTAAATCCTTCTGAAAATTCAACCATCGGGCTTATCTCTTTGATAGCTTAGTTTAACTTTTGAGATATCTCAAGAACTCACGATTTGTATAAATGATTGTAGACATCTAATTTTTACCCTCTCATTTTTTTTAAGGGTCATAATTCAAAAATATAAAAAAATTATTAAAAATTAAATAAAAAATAATCATAATAAAAATTTGAAAAATGATAAAAATACGAAAAAATGAAAAAAAAAAAAGAAAAACTATAAAGATTTTCTTTTTAGGAAAATAGATTTTTAAAAAGAAAAACGTTTTAGGATCAATTGATTTAGTTTTTACTTAGTTCAAATAGTTTTATTTAAGAGAGTTATGTTGTTTAAGTATAATTTAATTATACTAAATGTTATAATTTAATTGTACTAAATGTTAAGGTATAGGCTAACGGCCTAACAGATAAATATTTCAGCATTGGCATGGGGTTAGCTTAAGGTCACAAGTTTGAATCTCACTAGATACATATGTGCTTGTTAATTTCTTTTTTTTTTTTATGAAAATCGGTTGAGCATACGGGATTTAAATTTTATCAAATCTTTTAAATCTAGTATGATAAAGATTTTTGAGATTCAAATCTAATTTAATTTTTTATCTAACTAGGTTTGAATCAATATAAAAGATTCAAATCTATTTTAAGATTAATTTATTTTTTGAATCTTATAAATATTGATCGCACAACATAAATAAAGGACAATTATACAATGGCAGCTTCACCACTTTCATCTGAACCTTTCTCTCTCTTTAAAACATCCATGGACAACAGCCTCACAACAACTCATACATGACATTCCTACCCTCACGACTGCTACACGCAAGAAGCCATACACTACCTGCACTTTACGTCATCATCCACACACACCAATCACCACATCCCCTTTCACGGCCACATCTTAACATTCCATAGTCACTTTACAATACGGCACATGGTTGCACTTCACATAACAACACAAGCCAAGCACATAATACTGTCTACATCAACTCTCTCTCACATACATAATCCTGACGCATGCCCCACCACACTATAATCCCGATCTGCATAGCACTGACATCATATACAGTTTACGTCCAAGCTTTACACAATCTTTAACACAAATCCTACAACATCGATCTCTACTTTTGACCCTCCACCAAGCTCTACTGAACCAACGATCTCCATGACTCAGCCAATAAGTCCATGTCCGCAACCGACAGCAGCATACGATTGCTACAACCAAATTGAACACCCTCATATAAGCCATTGCTCCAACTGTAGTAGCACCAATCAGCACTCCATCAGCAACACGGCAAAACAAGTTACACGACCACTCAATCCCCACAGACGCTGTATACACTTCGCCAATCAATACTATCCGTACTGTATACTATCTCTATCTACAAACAACAGCTGCAGTAGCCGATCACCCTCATGACTAGTTTCACATACACATGCTGACTCGCTATCCCAAAGTCTCCACTATCACTGACCTTGTCGTACGATACGTAATTGATCACAACTCACCACCTGCGCACATTACATACTAATCACTTACTACACGTAGTCCACGACACCACTGCACTCTACACCACAGTAGCACACTCCACGTCCAAGCTGCATTGCATAGCCACAGTACTGTCCACAGACATGTGTACATTACTGATCACTTCACCGCTGCCTACAATGCCACAGTAGTAGTACACTCACCGAAAACTGCTTCACTAAACAATAATTTAGGTTTGGTCTTCTTCTTCTTTATTATTATTATTATTATTATTATTATTATTATTATATCTATTACTATTATTTATTATATTCGTTTATATTAATCTTAGGAAATTTTTTTTGTGTTAGTTTTTTTGGAATTCCTCACTTAGAAAATTATTTTTTAAAAATAAAAATCAATAAAAAAACCTTTTAAAAAATAGGTTTTTTAGAGATTTTTTATAAAATAAAAATACTTTAGAATTAGGACCCTTTAGATTTTATTTGAATAAGCTAAATTGATAAATATTTAAACTCAATCACTTTTTAAAAGTTAAAACAAATCAATACACTAAAATTTTTTAAAAGAATTATAGTCGTCTAATCCCGACTAATGAGTACGTAGGCACTTTTAGGGGCGATATTAAAATCTATAGAAACTTAGGTTCTTTTTTATTTTTTATTTTTTGTTTTTATTTTTCTTAAAAATATTTAAAAGGGACATTTTTAATGAATAAACCTAATTTTAGAAAATAGATAGTAATACTTGTTAGGATTTAATAGGTTAGCCCTCGAATTTGGAACCCTTTGATTTTTATCAAATTGAAATCAAAGACCAGTAGCCAAATCATAGTCAATCTATCCAATTGATTATGATTTTTGTTTTTTCTCGAATCTAGTTGGGTGGTGACTCCAAAAGTTTTTAATTAAAATAACCGAAATTTCTCAATTTCTCTAGTCAATGATTAATACTAAATGAGTTAGGGTTTAATATTAATGAGAAAGTAGGAAATGAAATGAAATTAAAGAAGAAAATCGAAAATTTAAGCTCGACAGCTTGGCAACTCCATTTGGGACTGTCAAGAGGGTTAGCTATTAGAATGTATAGAAATTAGGATTATTTTTTTTAAAAAAAAGCAAAACAAAACACTTAAGTTGGTTAATTTTTTTTTTATCTTATTTCTCTTTATATTAACATTTTTCATTGCAATTTATTTAGGAGGGTCATTTTGGGGTTTCTTTATTTCATTTTATTTTTGCATCATAAATGTATTGTAGATACTATTAAAACTAGGCCATCTTAGGACCTTAGGAGGGGGGCTATTGTGTAAGCTTTAGATGTTATGAGGCAACTACCTTCTAAAGCCAATCAAGCTACTCCACTCAAGTTCAAATGAAACCATAGAACTGTTATTTTAAAAAACACGGTGGTTGCAGAACTTAAGGACCTTTGAAACCTACCATTTGCATACATGAAAACCTTTTATTTAAAAAATTACAAAAACCCATAATGTGGCAGACCTAGAAGGATAAGGACAGTTGTGAAGCTATATTTTCTTACATTTTCTTGTATAGTCTCGTTGTAATATTTCCCTGGAAATATTTCCCTATAATAATTCTATATAAAGTTTAGGATATGCTATGGCTAAATCAAGTCAAGGGGCTTTCGAACAAGTTTATGCCCACTTACCTCATTAGCTTCAAAAATTACTTCAAATGTGGTTCCAACTTTTTAGCCTAGAAAGGCAAGAATTTATTAGGAACAAGATTAGGCCCATCTTATGCCCACAGAAGATCCATGTGAATATTACCTTAGCACTGGCCTTAATACATCCATGGGAGCTTGAATCTATCACTTTTTCTTTGGAGCACACATCGCAGAGTAAATAAAAAACAAATAAACAAAACAACAAAAGTCAAACTTGTAAAATAATTTTAGGTAGTTGCCATTTTGCCAAGTATTCTACCAATCAAGAATATTCATTTTTTTTCTTTTATAGATTAACACTTTGTAAATAACCTTTTCTCATTTAGAATAAATAGGATTTAGATATTTTTCTATGTAGTCTTTTATTCTTCATTCTTTAGAATTCCTTTTTTGTGAATAAACCCTCAGTATTGTTGTTCTAAATGTAAATAAATCCTGTAGGTATGTATATAGAATCTTAAGAAAGCAATCCCCCATTTACAATTTCATCACTTAGTCTTTGCATCATAAAAGCCCTAAACTTTTCTCTCTCTCTCTTTCAAAAGAAAAAAAAAAGAAAAACAAAAAGAAGAAGTGGCTAATGACTACAAATCTTTATAGGACTCAAGATCAACACAATCACTTGGCCCATTAAAGTAGCTAACCTAAACAAATCCACTTGGCTTAAAAAGGCAACTAACCAAACATAAACCCCTAACCCATTAAGATCGTTGAACCAACTCAAAACTCCTAGTCCATCAGGTCCAATAACTAATCAAATCAACATGCGAAGCCATGAAACACCATCCTATGTTTGATCATTGGTACAAAAAGAGGGGCAATTCATAGTCCCTTCCACCTCAAAAGACGTCAACACTAGTCTATTCGACTTTAAAGAACCAAGGCCGAAATCATACATGGGAGCTAAGGGGCATTAAGACTTATAAGTCTAAGGCAATTTAAGCAAGGACGCGAAAGGTGCAATGCACTTGGCCTTTAAAATTCCATTTTGAAAGTTATTGTTTCACAACTAAGAACATGTTTCAAGGAATTGGGGAGTAAGGTCAGTCATTACCCTAAGGTCAATCAATCCCTATGTAAGAAATTGGTAACTCACTTTTAAATGGTTTAGAATAAAAAGAGGCAAGCTATGTTCTATACACTAACCCTTAAACACTTTGAGAGTTGAGTGACATAATGATGAGGGATTTTTAGCCTCATTCCTTAAAGAAATTCCATTTTGAATTTAATACGCGAATCGAAATGAAGTTAGGCATTCATTTTTAAATCCTAAACACAATTATCCTTTATTAACCCCATCAAATCGATTATGAGTCCCTTTAAATGTAAACCCTATTAAGAACCACCCCATATTAAGATAATTTGAAGGTTAGGGCCATTGATTAGGAGAGAAGATTAAAAACCAGTTTGTGCTTACCTTAGTAACAACAATTCAAGGATAATTTTTTTTTCAATAAATTGTTTCCTTTAAAGAAGAGCCAATACTTTTCGAAATACCTCAAGACCACACATACTTTTCCTAAACCCATACACTTAAAACCCATAGATTTGGGTCCTTAAGTCATTTAAAGACAAAGACTTGACAAAAGTGATAATTACTTCTGGGGAGAAAAATGTAAGAAATAATGGGGCAAAGTGAGAAAGAGGAAAAAAGAAAAAAAAAACAAAAGAAAGAAAAAGGAAAAAAGGCCTAAACATTAGGTATGAGAAAAGCCCCAATTAAAGAAGGCCTATAAACTTAAGTTACTCTAAAAACACAAGGTCATGAATCACATTCTCAACCATTAACACAAAACCCTATATCCATTTTGGAATTACACTAAAAATCATGAATACAAAACCTTTCTTGAATCATACAAGACCTCCCTACCTACAAGACCTCCCATACTCAACAAAAGCTCTTCTAATCTTGAGGGATAATTTATCTTTAATAAAAATTATTTTTGAAATTAGGGCAAGTATACATCTAGTTTTTTCCTAAGGGTTCTTAACTTGTATACCTAGGTTAGATAAAAATATTTCTTTCAAAATAGGACCTCTCATTAATCCTTTTGAAACCATTTAACTAAAAGCCTGATTCATAACATTGAACCTAAAAAGACCTAACAAATTAATTAAGGTGTATCACTTGCAAACTAGACTATAATTTTTGGAATAGTGGTCAAGAGCAAAATCTAGACCAAGAGTGTGCAAGGAAGTCTTCTTTGACTAAACTAATCATAAGTTACCTTTTCCTTCAGAAATGAATATTTAGGCCTATCCAAGAACCTTAGCATTAGAGCTAGAAACAAAGACGAATATGAGACACCCTATATGGTTATAGCATTTGCCTCTTAAATAAGAATTTGTGCAAACTTCCAAGAAGAGAAAAGAAAAAAAAAGAGACAGAAAGGAAATAAAAGAAAGGAAAAGAGGGAGAGAAAGTAAAGGCTTGTTACAAGTTTTTTCCATTCATTTTCAAATCCATGTCAGCCCTAGTGGTCAAATCTTCATTGTATGTCATAAACAGGTTTCACTAAATTCCTCGATTGTAAATTTCTCAAGTTAATATATTTTTTTTTTTTTGAGTTGGTTATGTCCTTCAGTTTTACTTTTTCAACTGTCATATAGAATTCTAACGAGCTTATAGGGTGCTTACCATTTATTTATTTTTTCTAGGGTCTTAGTCAACTCAAGAAGTGCTTTACCCATTCTCTCTAGGGTCTTAACTAGCTCAAGGAGCATTTTGCCCATTCTTTTTAGGGTCTTTGTCAACTCAAGGAATGCTTTGCCCATTCTCTTTAGGTCTTTGCCAAGTCAAAGAGCACTTTGCCCATTCTCTCTAGGGTCTTAGACATCTCAAGGAACGCTTCGCTTATCTTAGTTAGTCAGCCCATAGGAGGCACAACCAAGTTATCACTATCTATTTAGGGTCTTAGCTAGCTCAAGGAGCGCTTCGCTTGTCTCACCTTAGTTAGTTAGCCTATAGGGAGCATGACCAAGTTCTCCATATCGTTTTAGGATCTTAGCCAACTCAAGGAGTACTTTACCCTTCTCATCTTGGTTAGCCAGCCCATAGGGGGCACAACCAAGTTCTTAATAATCTCTTTGAGGTCTTAGCCAACTTAAAGAGCACTTCACCCATCATGGTTAGTCGACCTAAAGAGGGCACGACTAAGTTCTCAATATCTCTTTAGGGTCTTAGCCAGCTCAAGAAGAACTTTGTCCATCTCACCTCAATTAGTCAACCCATAGGCAATACAACTAAGCCCTTACTATCTCTTTAGGGTTTTAGCCAACTCAAGGAGCACTTCACCTGTCTTGGTTAGCCAGCCTATAGGGGACACAACTAAGTTCTCAAGATCTCTTTAGGGTCTTAGCCATATCAAAGAGTGTTTAGCCCACCATAGTTAGTCAACCTATGGAGGGTACGGCCAAGTTCTTAATATCTCTTTAAGGTCTTAGTAAGCTCAAGGAGTGCTTAGCCCTTCTTAATTCATTAGCCCATAGGGCGCACGACGAAGTTCTCAATATCTCTTTAAGGTCATAGCTAGCTCATGGAACGCTTCTCTCGCCTTAGTTAGTTAGCCCATAGGGGGTACAACCAAGTTCCCAATATCTTTATAAGGTTTTAGCCAGTTCAAAGAGTGCTTCACCTATCTTAGTTAGTTAGCCCATAGAGGGTATGACCAAGTTCTTAATATCTCTTTAAGGGTCTTAGCCAACTTAAGAAGTGCTTTGCTCACATTGGTTAGTCAACCCATAAGCGACACAACTAAGCTCTCCATATCTCTTTAGGGTCTTAGCCAACTCAAGGAGCATTTTGCCCACTCTAATTAGTAAGCCCTTAAGGAGCACGACCAAGTTCTCAATAACCCTATAGGGTCTTAACCAACTCAAGGAACGCTCCACCCACCTCAGTTAGTTGGCTTATAGAGGGAATGACCAAGTTTTCAACAAATCTTTAGGCTCATATCCAACTCAAGGAGGGCTTCGTCCACCATAGTTAGTCAGCCTATAGGGAGAACGACTAAATCATCAATACCTCTTTAGGGTCTTTGTTAGCTTAAGGAATGCTTCGCCTACCTTAGTTAGTCAACCTATAGGAGACATGCCTAAGTTCTTAATATCTCTTTAAGTCTTAGCCAGTTCAAGGAACGCTTCACCGCCTTGGTTAGTTAACCCGTAGGGGGTACAACTAAGTCTTTAATATCTTTTTAGGGCCTTATCCAACTTAAGGAATGCCTAGCTCATCATGGATATTCAGCCCATAGAGGGTATGACTAAGTTTTTAACATCTCTTTACCATCCTAGCCAACTTAAGGAGTGCTTCGCCCATCTTGATTAGTTAACCCATAGGGGACATGACTAAGTCTTTCATATCTCTTTAGGTTCTTAGCTAACTCAAGGAGTGTTTTGCTCGCCTTAGTTAGTCAGCTTATAAGGGATACGACCAAGCTCTTAATGTCTCTTTAGGGTCTTAGCCAACTTAAGGAGCGCTTTGCTCGCCTTAGTTAGTCAGCCCATAAGAGATACAACTAAGTTCTCAATATCTCTATAAAGTCTTAGCCAACTCAAGGAGCGCTTCACCTGTCTTGATTAGTCAGCCTATAGAAGGCATGACCAAATTCTTAACATCTCTTTAAGGGTCTTAGCCAACTCAAGGAATGCTTTATCCACCGTGGTTAGTCAACTTATAAGGGGCATGACCAAGTTTTCCTATCTCTTTTAGGTCTTAGCTAGCTTAGGGAACACTTTGCCAACTGTAATTAGCTAGCCCATAGGGAGCATGACCAAGTTCTCATTATCTCTTTAGGGTCTTACCCAACTCAAGATGTGCTTCACTTACCTCTGTTAATCAGCCTATAAGTGGAACGACCAAGCCGTCATTATCTCTTTAGGGTCTTAGCCAACTCAAGGAGTGCTTCAATTGTCTTAGTTAGTCCGCCTATAAGGAATGCTTTGCCTATGTTAGTTAGTCAATCCATAGGGAGTATGACCAAGTTCTTAATATCTCTTTTGAGCCTTAGCCAACTCATGGAGTGCTAGCTTGTCTTGGTTAGTCAGCCCATAGGGGGTACGACTAAGTCATCAATAATATTTAAGGTCTTTGCCAACTCAAGGAGCGCTTCGCCTACTTTGGTTAGCCAACGCATAGGGAACATGACCAAGTTCTAAATATTTCTTTAAGGTCCTAACCAACTCAAAGAATGCTTCACCTATCTTGGTTAGTCAACCATTAGGAGGTACGACCAAGTTCTTAATATCTCTTTAGGGTCTTAGCTAGTACAAGGAGTGCTTTATCCGCCTTGGTTAGTCAGCCCATAGGGGCTATGACTAAGTTCTTAATATCTCTTTAAGGTTTTAGCTAGCTCAAGGAACGCTTTGCCCATCTTGGTTAGTCAACTCATAAGGGGCACAACAAAGTTCTCAATATCTCTTTAATGTAGCCAGCTCAAGAAGCACTTAGCTCGCCTTAGTTAGTCAGCCCATAAAGGGCACGACTAAGTTCTCATTATCTCTTTAGGGTCTTAGCCAACTCAAGGAGTGCTTTACCCATCTTGGTTAGTCAACCCATTAAGGGCATGAGCAAGTTCTTAATATCTCTTTAAGGGTCTTAGCTAACTAAAGTAATGCTTCACTTACCTTAGTTAATTAGCCAATGGGGGGTACGACTAAGTTCTCAATATCTCTTTTAGGTCTTAAGAACCTCAAGGAGTGCTTTGCCTAACTTAATTAGTCAGCCCATAAGGGTACAATCGAGTTCTCAATATCTCTTTAGGGTCCTAGCTAACTCAAAGAGTACTTCATTTGCTTTAATTAGTCAACCCATAGGGGGAACAACCAATTTCTTAATATCTCTTTAGGGTCTTAGCAAGCTTAAGTTACGCTTCACCCGCATTGGTTAGTTAGCCTCAAAGGGATATAACTAAGTTCTTAGTATCTCTTTAGGGTTTTAGCCAATTCAAGGAGTGCTTTGCCTGCCTTAGTTAGTCAGACCGTGGGGGGTATGACCATGTCTTTAATATCTCTTTAGGGTCTTATCTAGCTTAAGGAGCGCTTAGGCCATCATGGTTAGTTAACCCATGGGGGGCATAATTAAGTTTTTAACATCTCTTTGGGGTCCTACCCAGCTCAAGGAGCACTCCACCCATCTTAGTTAGTTAGCCCATAGGAGGCATGACCAAGTCTTTCATATCTCTTTAGGTTCTTAGCTAACTCAAAGAGCACCTCGTCCACCTTAGTTAGTCAGTACATTAAGGGTACAATTAAGTTCTCAATATCTCGTTAGGGTTTCAGCTAACTCAAGAAGCACTTCGTCTAGCTTGGTTAGTTAGCCCATAGGAGGCAATGACCAAGTTCTAAATATCAATTTAAGGTCTTAGCCAACTCAAGGAACACTCCACCTACCTTGGTTAGTTAGCCCATAAGTGGTACAACCAAGTTCTTAATATCTCTTTGGGGTCTTAGCCAGCTCAAGGAGTGCTTCACCCGTCTTGGTTGGTTAGCCCGTAAGAGGTGCGGCTGAGTTTTTATTATCTCTCTAAAGGTCTTAGCTAACTTAAGGAACACTTAAACTGCCTTGGTTAGTCAACCCATAGAGAGCACGACCGAGTTTTCAATATCTTTTTTAGGTCTTAGCCAGCTTAAGGAGTACTTCACCTACCTTGATTAGTCAATCCATAGGGGGTATGATCAAGTTCTCAATATCTCTTTACGGTCTCAGCCAACTTAAAGAATGCTTCACCCCCCCTCAGTTAGTTTGCCCGTGGAGGACACGACTAAGTTCTCAATACCTCTTGAGGGTCATAGCCAACTCAAGGGGCGTTTCGCCCGCCTTAGTTAGTCAGCCCATAAGGGGAAGGACCAAGTCATCAATATCTCTTTGAAGTCTTAGCTAGCTCAAGGAGTGCTTTGCCTACCTTGGTTAGTCAGCTTATAAGGGGCATGTCCATGTTCTTAATATTTCATTAGGGTCTTAGTTAGCTCAAGGAGCGCTTTGCCCTTCATGGTTATTCAACTCGTAGAAGGTACGATCAAGTCT
Organism: Lumnitzera racemosa; assembly: GCA_024138005.1. NCBI lineage: Eukaryota > Viridiplantae > Streptophyta > Magnoliopsida > Myrtales > Combretaceae > Lumnitzera > Lumnitzera racemosa. The sequence goes on along the minus strand of JAMXBC010000002.1, from coordinate 86,603,923 downwards.
TTAATATCTCTCTAGGGTCTTAGTTAGCTCAAAGAGTGCTTAGCCTATCTTAGTTTGTTAACCCATAGAGGGTACGACTAAGTTTTCAATATCTCTTTAGGGTTTCAGCCAGCTCAAGGAGTGCTTCGCCCATCTTAGTTAGTTAACCCATAAGTGGCACGACCAAGTCTTTCATATCTCCTTAAGGTCTTAGCTAGCTTACGAAGCACTTCGTCCGCCTTAATCAGTCAGCCTATAGGGGACATGGCCAAGTTCTTAATATTTCTTAGGGGTCTTGATAGCACAAGAAGCACTTCGCCAGCCTTGGTTAGTCAGCCTATAGGGAGCACGATCATGTTCTTAATATCTCTTTTCTATCTTAGTCAGCTCTAGGAGGTCTTCACCCACCTTAGTTAGTCAGCTCGTAGGGGGTACGACTAAGTCTTTAAAATCTCTTTAAGGTCTTAGCCAGCTGAAGGAGTACTTTGCCTACCTTAGTTAGTCGGCCCACAGGGGGTACGACCAAGTTCTCAATATCTCTTAGGGTCTTAGCCAACTCAAGGAGCACTTCATCTACCATGGTTAGTCAACCCGTAAGGGGCTTGATTAAGTTCTCAATATCTCTTTAGGGTCTTAGCCAACTTAAGGAGTATTTTGTCCGTCTTGCTTAACCGGCCCATAAGAGGCATGACCAAGTTCTTAATATCTCTTTGAAGGTCTTAGCTAACTTAAGGAGTACTTTACCCGCCTTAGTTAGTTTGCCTATAAGGGGGGCATAACCAAGTTCTCAATATCTCTTTAGGGTCTTAGCCAGTTTAAGGAGCACTTCGACCCCTTTGGTTAGTTAGCCAAAAAGGGGCATGACTAAGTTCTCAATATCTCTTTAAGGTCGCAGGCAACTCAAGGAGAACTTCAACTACCTTTGTTAGTTAGCCCATAGGGGGTACGACTAAGTTCCCAATATCTCTTTAGGGTTTAAACCAGCTTAAGGAGCACTTAGCTCGCCTTTTTTAGTCAACCCATATGGGGTACGACTAAGTTCTCAATATCTCTTTACGATCTTACCCAGCTTAAGAAGAACTTCAACCGCCTTGGTTAGTTGGGCCATCGGAGGCATAACTAAGTTCTCAATATCTCTTTAAGGTCATTACCAGTCTTAGGAATGCTTCACCCGCCTTAGTTAGTCAGTCCATAAGGGGCACAACCATGTTCTCAATATCTCTTTTGGGTCATAACCAGCATAAGGAGTGCTTTGCCCATCTTGGTTAGTATGCCCATAGGGTGTATAACTAAGTTCTTAATATCGCTTTAAAGGTCTTAGCCAACTCAAGGAACACTTAGCCTGCCTTAGTTAGTCTGCCCATAACGGGCACGACCAAGTTCTAAATATCTCTTTAAGGTCTTAGTTAGTTCAAAGAGCGCTTCAACTGCCATGGTTAGTTAGCCTATTAGTAGATGAATAAGTTCTTTAAATATCTCTTTAAGGTCTTAACCAGCACAAGAAGCACTTCAGCCACCTTGTTTAGTCAGCCCATAAGGGGTACGACCACAGTTTTAATATCTCTTTAAGGTATTAGCTAACTCAAGGAGCTTTATGCCCGTCTCGTTTCGGTTAATCAGCCCCTAGGGGGAACGACCAAGCCATTAATATCTCTTTAAGGTCTTAGCCATCTCAAGGAACACTTCAACTACCTTGGTTAGTTTATCCATGGGGGGTATGATGAAGTTTTTAATATCTCTCTAGGGTCTTAGCTAGTACAAAGGGTGCTTCGCCCACCTTGGTTAGTCAACCCATAAGGGGTACAACTAAGTTCTCAATATCTCTTTAAGGTTTTAGCCAACTCAAGGAGCGCTTTATCCATCTTGGTTAGTCAACCCATAGGGGGTACGACTAAATTCTCAAAATCTCTTTAGGGTTTGAGCCAGCTCAAGGAGCACTTAACCTGCCTTCTTTAGTCAGCCCATAAGGGGGCACGACGAAGTTCTTAATTTCTCTTTAAGGTCTTAGCTAGCTCAAGGAGAGCTTTGACCACCTTAGTTAGGAGGCTCATAAGGGGTATAACCAAGTTCTCAATATCTCTTTTAGGTCATAGCCAGCATAAGGAGCGCTTTGCCCATCTTGATTAGTCTACCCATAAGGGGCACAGCTAAGTTCTTAATATCGCTTTAAGGGTATTAGCCAACTCAAGGAGTGCTTGGCTCGCCTTGGTTAGTCTACCCATAGTAGGTACAATCAAATTCTAAATATCTCTTTAAGGTCTTAGCTAGTTCAAGGAGCGTTTCAACTACCATGGTTAGTTAGCCTATAGGTACCATGACCAAGTTCTTTAAATATTTCTTTAAGGTCTAAGCCAACACAAGAAGCACTTCGGCTACCTTGGTTAGTTAGCCCACAGGGGGCATAACCAAAGTTTTAATATCTCTTTAAGGTTTTAGCCAGCTCAAGGAGCTCTTCGCCCATCTCAAGGAGCTCTTTGCCCATCTCATTTCAGTTAGTCAGCCCTTAGGGGGAATGACCAAGCCATCAATATCTCTTTAGGGTCTTAGCCATCTTAAGGAGCACTTCGAGTGCATTGGTTAGTCTACCCATGGAGGGTACGAACAAGTTTTTAATAGCTCTTTAAGGTCTTAGCTAACACAAGGAATGCTTTGCCTAGTTAGTTAGTTAGTCAGCTCATAGGGAGTACAACCAAGTTCTTAATATCTCCTTTCGGTCTTAGCCAGCTCATGGAACGCTTAGCCCATCCTGGTTAGTCAGCCTATAGGAGGCATGATTAAGTCATTAATGATCTTTAAGGTCTAAGCCAGCTCAAGGAGCACTTCACCCACCTTAGTTTGTTAGCCCTTAGGAGGCATGACCAAGTTCTTAATATTTCTTTAAGGTCCTAGTCAACTCAAGGAGTGCTTTACCCGCCTTAATTAGTCAGCTTATAAGTGGCATGACCAAGTTCTCAATACTTCTTTAGGGTTTTAGCCAGTTCAAGGAACGCTTCACCCATCCTAGTTAGTCAGCCTATAGGGCACACGACTAAGTTCTCAATATCTTTTTAGAGTCTTAAGTAGCTTAAGGAGCACTTCGCCCACCTTAGTTAGTCAACCCATAGGGGACACGACCAAGTTCTCAATATCTTTTTAAGGTTTTAGCCAGCTCAAGAAACGCTTCACCCATCTTCGTTAGTCAACCCATAGGAAGCGTGACCAAGTTCTTAATATCCTTTTAGAGTTTGAGCTAGCTCAAGGAGCACTTAGCCTGCCTTATTTAGTTAGCCCATAAAGGGCACAACTAAGTTCTCAATATCTCTTTAAGGTCTTAGCTAACTCAAGGAGTACTTTACCCATCTAGGTTAGTCAGCCCTTAGGGCTACGACTAAGTCATCAATATCTCTTTAGGTCCTTAGCTAGCTCAAGGAGAGCTTCGCCCGCCTTAGTTAGTCAGCCCATAGGGTGTACGAGTAAGGTCTCGATATCTTTTTAGGGTCTTAGCCAGCTTAAGGAGGGCTTCGTCCGCCTTGTTTAATCATCCCATGGAGGCTTGATCATGTTTTCAATATCTCTTTAGTATCTTAGCTAACTGAAGGAGTACTTTGTCCGTCTTGCTTAGTCAACTCATTAGGGGCACGACCAAGTTCTTAATATCTCTTTAAGGATCTTAGCTAACTCAAGGAACGTTTTGCCCGCCTTGGCTAGTCAGCCCATAAGGGGCACGATCAAGTTCTCAATATCTCTTTAAGGTCTTAAAAGACTCATGGAGCACTTCACCCGCCTTGGTCAATTTGCCCATAGGGGATAGACCAAGTTCTTAACATCTCTTTAGTGTCATAGCTAGCTTAAGGAGCGCTATGCTTGCCTTAGTTAGTCAGCCCATAAAAGGCATGACCATGTTCTTAATATCTCTTTAGTCCACCCGTAAGGGCTACGACCAACTCTTTACTATCTCTTTAAGGTTTTAGATAACTCAATGAGCACTTCACCCACCTTACTTTGTCAGCCTATAGGGGGCACAACCAAGTTCTTAATATCTCTTTAGGGTCTTAGATAACTCAAAAAGCACTTCACTTGGCTTAGTTAGTCATCCCATAAGAGGCACGACCATGTTCTTAATATCTCTTTAAGGTCTTAGCCAACTTAAGTAGCTCTTCACTCACCTTGGTAAGTTAGCTTGTAAGGGCCACAACCAAGTCTTTAATATCTTTTTAGGGTCTTAACCAACTCAAGGAGTGCTTAGCCTATTTTGGTTAATAAGCCCATAGGGGTACAACTAAGTTCTTAGGATCTCTTTAGGGTCCTAGCTAACTCAAGGAGTGCTTAGCCTGTCTTGGTTAGTCATCCCTTAAGGGCACGACTAACTGGTTAATATCTCTTTAAGACCTTAGCTAACTCAAGGAGAGTTTTGCCTACCTTGGTTAGCTAACCCATAGGGGGTACGAGTAAGGTTTCAATATCTTTTTAGGGTCTTATCAAGCTTAAGGAGCACTTCATCCACTTTGGTTAGACAGCCTATAGGGGTTATGACTAAGTTCTCAATATCTCTTTAGGGTCTTAACTAGCTTAAGAACACTTTGTCCAACTTGGTTAATTAGCCTATAGGGGGTACACTTAAGTTCTCAATATCACTTTAGGGACTTAGCCAGCTATAGACACCTAATTTTTGCCACTCTATAGTTTTAATTTTTTATTTTTTTAAAAAGGGTCTTAATTAAAAAAAAAAGAAATAAAAATAATAAAAATTAACAAATGATAAAAATAGTAGAAAATTTTAGAAAAGGAAAAATTATAAAGATTTCTAGATTTTTTAGGAAGTAAATTATTTTAAGGTTAATAATTTTAATTTTAGCTTAGTTCAAATTATTATTTTAGAGAGTTGTATGGTTTAAATGCAATTCAATTGTACTAAAAATCAAAGTGCAGGCTAACAACCTAATGGATAAGCATTAAAGTATTGAATTGGATTTAGTTTGAAGTCATAGGTTCAAATCTCACTAAGCATTTATGCATCTTTTATTTTTATGACTTTCATTTTGCGAAAATTGATTAAGTGTACGAGATTCAGATTTAATTTTATTAAATCTTTTGAATCTAATACAATAAAGATTATCAATCACGCAACATAACAGCAAGACTGGCCACAAGGAATCGCACATTCTGCTTCACAACTTAGTCCATCCTTAAGCTCAAACGCTACTACACACAACACTGAAACAGAAGTTGCTCCATCTTCATCCCCTATACACATCTACGCCACTTCACTGATCACAAACGCAATTCATGGACACAAACACTGTCGCTCTACCTATCACCTAATTCACTGTTGCTGTACCCTATGCCCATCCTCACGTAATCCACACATATCCGCAACATCAGTACATACATAGTCATCTCTCGCTCTTACACAGCACTACACTATGCAACCTATAGACGACCGACACTCCATCACATCAGTATGCATCTAAACACCCTTCACTACTACTGTGCTTTGGCAGCTTCCATGCACCGCCACAGCCCCACGCAGCTTCACATTGTTCAAGTCCGCGTACGCTGCTCTATGTTCACTAAGCCTCAGTCACCATAACAGCTGTACAGTTGACGCCAGCGAGCAACTAACACTAGTTGCACAGTCGACGCCATCAGCAACCCGACGCCAAACATATAGCAAAAAGCTAGTGAACAAATACCGGTGGCGCACAATTCTGATCAGCCAGTTCCCCAACATTCAAGACACCGCCTGATGCCATATATTGTCCATTACCACACATCCCTTGTACGAGCCATACATACAACATTACTATCGCTGTCTTCTGAACAACCAATAGCATATATGGAGTTTTGAGGCTTGCACTGTCTACACATCGCCACGCCATTTGCCCACTGTCACACACCTACGGCTACTACTCCATGAACACTGTCGATCACTGTCCACGCCGTTGCTATACACAGAACAGTGATCAACTCCGACCAAACCCCACTGTCCACTAGTAGTAGCCACGGTTCTTTGATCAGCAACGCTGCCGCCTACGCTACTATTATCTACGACCATTGAAACCGTTAATTACTGCCACACTGCACTATCGGTCTGACTATAGGCTAAACACATGCAAGTTCAAGTTCGTTGGCTAGTTTTTTTTATTTATCATCATTATTTTAGTTTGTTATTTAATTATTATTATGTTTTAGTTCATTAATTAGTTAATAGTATATATATATATATATTTATATATATATATATATATATTAGTTGGGACACTTTTAATACTAGTTTATATATTAAGTATATTACATAGTTTATTAATTTATTTAGATAAGTAGCTGTTCATGGTAAATATATATATTTTTATGTATATTAGTTTAAGATTATTTATTTTTATTTTTTTGTTTAGAAATCATCAAATAGAAAATTATTTTTTTAGAAATATAAATTAAAAAAAAAAGAAACTTTTTACAAAAAATTATAGCATCTTAGAGAGTTTTTTGAATACTCATGAGTTACGACCCCTTTATATTTTATTTGAATGAATTGAATCAATTAAAAAATAAATCTAATTGGTTTTCAAAATTGAAATCAACCAACACAATAAAATTTTTCGAAAAGAATTAAGATTATTTGATCCCAACTAACGGGTACATAGGCAACTTCAAGACAACAATAAAATATGCATAAACTTAGGTTCTTTTTCTTTTTATTTTTATTTATTTATTTTTTAAAAAATATTATAATTAGAAGAATAATCCTAATTTCAGTAAATAGATAGTGGTACCTATTAGGGTTTAATAAGTTAGCCCCCAAATTCGGAACCCTCTGGTTTTTTCATTTAATTAAAATCAAAGATCGGTTGCTAAATTGTAATCAATCCACTCAATTGATTACGATTTCTCTTTTTCCCGACTTTGGTCGGGTGGTAACTCCAAAAACTTTTCCTAAATAAAAAACAAGAATTTCCCAATTTCTTTAGTCGAGGATTAATATTAATTAGATTAGGGTTTAGTATTAACCGAAAATGGGGAAATCAATTTTAAATAGAAATAAAAAAATTCAAGCTTGACACCAACTCATGAAGCACTTCACTCACCTTGGTTAGTTTGCCCATAGGGAGTACAACCAAGTTCTTAACATCTCTTTAAGGTCATAACTAGCTCAAGGAGCCTTCGCCCACCTTGGTTAGTTAGCCCATAGGAAGAACGACCAAGTCGTCAATCTCTCTTTAGGGTCTTAGCTAGCTCAAGGAGCACTATGCCCACCTTGGTTAGTCAGCCCATAAGGAGTACGACCATGTTCTTAATATCTCTTTAAGGTCTTATTCATCATAAGAAGCTCTTCACCCGCCTTAGTTAGTCAGCCTGTAGGGGGCATAAGCAAGTCTTCAATATCTCTTTAGGGTCTTAACTAACTCAAGGAGTACTTAGCTAGTCTTGGTTAGTCAACCCATAGAGGGCACGACTAAGCTTTTAATATCTCTTTAGGGTTTTAGCTAGCTCAAAGAGTACTTTGCCCGTCTTAGTTAGTTAGCCCATTGGAGGCACAACTAAATCTTTCATATCTTTTTAAGGTCTTAGCTAGCTTATGTTGTACTTTGATTACCTTAGTTAATCAGCTCATAGGAGGCAAAACTAAGTTCTCAATATCACTTTAGGGTTTTAGCTAGCTCAAGAAGCACTTCGCTCGCCTTGGTTAGTCAGCCTTTGGGAGGCACAACCATGTTCTTAATATCTCTTTTGAGTCTTAGCCAAGTCAAGGAGTGCTTTGCCTGCCTTGGTTAATCAACCCGTAAGGGGCACAACCAAGTCTTTAATATCTTTCTAAACTTTTAGTCAACTCAAGGAACATTGAGCTTATCTTAGTTAGTCAACCCATAGGGGGCACGACTAAGTCTTTAATATCTCTTTAGGATCCTAGCCAACTTAAGGAGTGCTTAACTCATCTTAGTTAGTCAGCTCATAGGGGGCACGACCAAGTTCTTAGTAACCCTTTAGGGTCTCAACCAGCTTAAGGAGTATTTCACCCGCCTTAATTAGTCAACCTATAAGGGGCATGACCAAGTTCTCAATATCTTGTTAAGGTCTTAGCCAGCTTAAGGAACACTTCATTCATCTTAGTTAGTTAGCCCATCGGTGGCACAATCGAGTTCTCATTATCTCTTTAAGGTCTTAGCTAGCTCAAGGAGCACTTTTCCCATTTATAAAGGCATATTTTATTCATGTTTTACTGTACGAATTAGGTAGAATTATTATTTATTTTATAGAAATCATTAAGAGTTGGTACTTAAGTATTTTCATTTTGACATTTCAAGTCTTAAAGGATTTAAAGTGGAAATACAATCAATTTAGAGGAGTTACAAACGAACGAAGCCCAAATCGAGCTACAACACATTGGAATTGAAGGCAGCTAACCTTAAGCCGGCTACACTTTACACCGATGGCTTTAGAGTTCTATGCTGCCGGCCTTGAACACTACACTGCCGGCCTTCATGGCTGATCTTCACGAAGAAAGAACCATTCAAAAGCCAACCCTAGTTTTCTCTATAAATAGACATGTGTTTGATAGTTTAGGGATTTTTTTCATCTATCTTTTACTTAAAGAGTCTTAAAAGAAGTTAGGTTTTAATTTAGAAGAGTTTTTCTTTAGAAATTTGTAAATCGTTGAGAAGACTTCGCTTTTGCTGTGGAAATTATCTTTAAAGTGCAATTGAAGTTTATTAATCATAAATACAGAATTGATGATCCCTATTTTATTTATATTTATGCAATTCTATGATTTATTCTTACTTTTAATCATTAACTTCTTTGCAAATTCAATTATTATCTATGCTTTTGTTTTAATTTCCATTGCTAGCTAAGTTTTATTTATGGGAAAAAATGAAACTCTAAATAACTTAGATGATAATTGTATTCATGTTAAAGGGTTAATAGATATATGGATGATTCATGACAGCAATTTCTATGATTTCAATTATAATTCTCTGGTTGGTTATAATTTTTAGAAAGACTATTGATACAAGGGTTGATATAGGGTTTGTTAGAAATTCTTGATCAAACTAATTAGCTAATGTGGGAACAGTATTAATTGGATTTATTAGAAATTATCCAGAGATTAATGTAATGTTTTGAGTTAATTATTTGCTATGGCATTATGGATATCTGATTTAGGATATTAAACGATCATAGCATTGGGAGGTATATGATTATAATTTAAAGTCTACTATTAATTGGACATATGGAAGTTGACCAATTAATTAGAGATTTAAATCCTTAAGTTTTAAAGCATGATAATTTCACTAGAATAATCGTATAGCTATTGATCTATATAACATGCTGACAATTTAATTTGCACAATTAGGGTAGATTCTGTTTTCCCCACACTCTCAATTGATTACATAGTTTTAAATATTTTATCGTAATTTTCTTTTTGACAATTTTAGGTTAATTATTAGATTAGTCGATTCATAATTTAATTTTGATTGCCTAAATATTGATAAGAACTATCATAGGTTTAGTAATTTTATAGTCCCCGAGGGATCGATAACCTTATTCCTAATTACTTGATTCCAACCTAGTATACTTGCTATAGTATTTGCGATATTTTTATATACATAGTTTAAGTGGATAACCCGTCTTGCTTAGTTAGCTTATAAGGAGCACGACCAAGTTCTTAATATCTCTTTAAGGGTCTTAGCCAACTCAAGGAGCGCTTCGCCTGCCTTGTTTAATCAGCCCATTTAGAGAACAACCAACTTTTCAATATCTCTTTAAGGCCTTAGCCAACTCAAGGAGCACTTCAACCGCTTTGGTTAGTCAACTTATAGAGGGTGCGGCTAAGTTCTCAATACCTCTTTAGGGTCTTAGCTAGCTCAAGGATCACTTTAACTGCCTTTTTTAGTCAACCCATAAGTGGTACAACCAAGTTTTTAATATCTCTCTAGGGTTTAAGCCAACTTAAGGAGCGATTCTCTTATCCCGTCTTAGTTAGTCAACTCATATGGGATACGACCAAGCCGTCAATATCTCTTTAGGGCCTTAGCCAACTCAAGGAGTACTTCGACTACCTTAGTTAATCGGCCCATAAGGGGCATGACCATGTTCTTAATATCTCTTTAGGGTCTTAGCTTACTTAAAAAGCGCTTCACCCGCCTTAGTTAGTCAACTCATAAGGGGTATGACCAAGTCCTCAATATCTCTTTAGGGTCCTAGCTAGCATAAGGAGCACTTTAGCCGCCTTGGTTAGTCAGCCCATAGGATGTACGACCAAGTTTTTAATATCTTTTTAGTGTTTTAGCCAGCTTAAGGAGCTCTTCGCCTATCTCGTCTCAGTTAGTCAACCCATAGGGGGAACGACTATGCCATCAATATCTCTTTAGGGCTTAGCCAACTCAAGGAATACTTCAAATGCCTTAGTTAGTTTGCCTATAAGGGGCACAACTAAGTTTTTAATCTCTTTAGGGACTTTGCAAGCTCAAGTAACACTTTGCTCATGTTAGTTAGTCAGCCCATAAGGGATACAACTAAGTTCATAATATCTCTTTTGGATCTTAGCCAGCTCATGAAGAGCAAAGCTTATCTTAGTTAGTCAGCCCATAAGAGGCAAGACTAAGTCTTTGATAATCTTTAAGGTCTTAACCAGCCTAAGAAGCGATTCACCTGCCTTAGTTAGTCAACCCATATGGGGCATGACTAAATTCTTAATATTTCTTTAACGTCTTAGCCAACTCATAGAACACTTCTCCCATCTTAGTTAGTTAGCCTAGAAGAAGCACGACCAAGTTCTCAATATCTCTTTAGGGTCTTAGCTAACTTAAGGAGCGCTTCGTTCGCCTTGGTTAGCCAACCTTTAAGGGGCACGACCATGTTGTTAATATCTCTTTAGGGTCATAGCAAACTCAAGGAGCACTTAGCTTGCCTTGGTTAGTTAGCCTATAGATGGATTGACTAAGTCTTTAATATCTCTTTAAGGTCTTAGTCAACCTAAGGAACATTTAGCCCGTCATAGTTAGTCAATCGATAGGGGGCACAATTAAGTCCTTAATTTCTCTTTAGAATCTTAGCCAGCTCAAGAAACACTTAGCCCGTCATGGTTAATTAACCCATAAGAGGCACGACCAAGTTCTCGATATCTCTTTAAGGTCTTAGCCAGCTCATGGAGGGCTTAGCCCATCTTGGTTAGTTAACTCTTAATGGCATGACCAAGTCATCAATATCACTTTAGGGTCTTAGCTAGCTCAAGGAACGCCTAGGCCATGTTGGTTAGTCAACTCTTAGGGGCATGACCAAGTCATCAATATCTCTTTAAGGTTTTAGGTAACTCAAAGAGCACTTCGCTTTCCTTAGTTAAACAACCCATAAGGGGCATAACCAAGTTCTCAATATCTCTTTAAAGTCTTAGCTAGCTCAAGGAGTACTCCATCTACCTTAGTTAGTTAACCCATAGGGGGTACAATCAAGTTCTTAATATCTTTTTAGGGTCTTTGCCAACTCAAGGAGCACTTTTCCTGTCTTACTTAGTCAACCCATAAGGGGCACAACAAAGTTTGCTATATTTCTTTAAGGGTCTTACCCAACCCAAGGAGGGTTCGCCCGGCTTGGTTAGTCAGCCTATTTGGGACATGACCAAGTTTTCAATATCTCTTTAAGGTCTTAGCTAGCTTAAGGAGTGCTTTGATTGCCTTGATTAATCAACCCATAAGGAGAACACCAAGGTCTCAGTATCTCTTTAGGGTCTTAACCAACTCAAGGAGTATTTTGACCGCCTTTGTTAGTTAGCCTATAGGGGGGTACGACCAAGTTTTTAATATTTCTTTAGGGTCAGAACCAGCTCAAGGAATCGCACATCCTGTCTTAGTTAGTCAACTCATATGGGATACGATCAAGCCATTAATATCCCTTTATGGTCTTTTCTAGCTCAAGGAGTGCTTCAACAACCTTAGTTAGTTAGCTTAAAGGGGGCATAACCAAGTTCTTAATATCTCTTTAAGGTCTTAGCCAGCTTAATGAATGCTTCACCCGCCTTAGTTAGTCATCCTATAGGGGGCATGACCAAGTTCTCAATATATCTTTAGGGTCTTAGCTAACGCACTCATCTTGGGTAGTCAGCCCATATGGGGGCACGACTAAGTTCATAATATCTCTTTAAGGGACTTAGCTAACTCAAGGAGCGCTTAGCCCACCTTGGTTAGTTAGTACATAGGGGGCATGACTAAGTTTTAAATATCTCTTTAGGGTTTCAGCCAGTTCAATAAGCACTTCGATCGCTATGGTTAATCAGCTTATAAGGGTCCTTACCAAGTTCACAATATCTCTTTAGGGTGTTAGCAAACATAAGGAGCACTTCGAACGCCTTGGTTTATCAACCCAGAGGGGGCGTGACCAAGTTTTTAATATCTCTTTAAGGTCTTAGCCAACTCAAGGGGCTCTTAGACCATCTTGTCTCGGTTAGTCAGCCCACAGGAGGAACGACCAAGTCGTCAATATTTCTTTAAGATCTTAGCCAACTCAAGGAGTGTTTTGACTACCTTCATTAGTCTGCCCATAAGGGATATGACCAAGTTTTTAATATCTCTCTAGGGTCTTAGCTAACACAAGTAATGCTTCACTTACATTGGTTAGTCAGCCCATATGGGGTATGACCAAGTTTACAATATCTCATTTGGGTTTTAGCCAGCTCATTAAGCACTTGGCCCGTCTTAGTTAGTCAACCTATAGGGGCCTCGACCAAGTCATCGATAATCTTTATGGTCTTAACTAACTCAAAGAGCACTTTGCCCGCCTTGGTTAGTCAACCTATAGGGGGCATGACCAAGTTCTTAATATTTCTTTAAGGTTTTTGCCAACTCAAGGAGTGCTTCACCCATCTTGGTTAGTTAGCCCATAAGAAGCACTACTAAGTTCTCAATATCTCTTCAAGGTCTTAGCTAGCTTAAGGAGCGCTTCACCTACCATGGTTAGTCAACCCATAGGAAGCATTACTAAGTTCTCAATATCTCTTTAGGGTCTTAGCCAGCTTAAGAAATGCTTCATTCGCCATGGTTAGTCATCCCATAGGATGTACAATCATGTTCTTGATATCTCTTTAGGGTTTTAGCAAGCTCACGGAGTGCTTTGCCTAACTTAGTTAGTCAGCCCGTCGAAGATACGACCAACATCTCAATATCTCTTTAGGGTTTTAGCCAGCTTAAGGAGCGCTTTGCCCGCCTTGGTTAGTTAGCCTATAGGAGTTACAACCAAGTTCTTAATATCTCTTTAGGGTCTTAGCTAGCTTAAGGAGTACTTCCCCTATCTTGGTTAGTCAGCCCATAAGAAGCACTACTAAGTTCTCAATATCTCTTTAAGGTCTTAGCTAGCTTAAGGAGCGCTTCACCTGCCATGGTTAGTCAACCCATAGGAAGCATTACTAAGTTCTCAATATCTCTTTAGGGTCTTAGCCAGCTTAAGAAATGCTTCATTCGCCATGGTTAGTCATCCCATAGGATGTACAATCATGTTCTTGATATCTCTTTAGGGTTTTAGCTAGCTCACGAAGTGTTTTGCCTAACTTAGTTAGTCAGCCCGTCGGAGACACGACCAACATCTCAATATCTCTTTAGGGTTTTAGCCAGCTTAAGGAGCGCTTTGCCTGCCTTGGTTAGTTAGCCTATAGGAGTTACAACCAAGTTCTCAATATCTCTTTAGGGTCTTAGCTAGCTTAAGGAGCGTTTCTCCCATCTTGGTTAGTCAGCCTATAGGGAGCACAACTAAGTTCTTAATATCTCTTTAAGGGTCTTGGCTAGCTTAAGGAGCGCTTCGCTCGCCATGGTTTGTTAGCCTATAGGGGATACGACCAAATTCTTAATATCTCTTTAGGGTCTTAGTTACCTCAAGGAGCGCTTCGCTCGCTATGATTAGTCAACCCATAGGGGGCATAACTAAGTTTTTAAATATCTTTTTAGGGTCTTAACCAGCTCAAGGAGTGTTTCACCCGCCTTAGTTAATCAGGCCATAGGGGGCATGACCGAGTTCTCAACATCTCTTTTGGGTCATCACCAACATAAGGAGCGCTTCGTCTAACTTGGTTAGTCTACCTATAGGGGGCACGATTATGTTCTTAATATCGCTTTAGGGACATAGCTAGCTTAAAGTGTGCTTCACCCGCCTTAGTTAGTCAACCCATAGGGGGCTCAACCAAGTCTTCAATATATCTTTAGGGTCTTAATCAACTCATGGAGTACTCAGCCCATCTTAGTTAGTTTACCCATGGAGGCACAACCAAGTTTTTAGTATCTCTTTAGGGTCTTAGCCTGCTCAAGGAGTGCTTCGCCTGTCTTGGTTAGTTAGCCCATAGGGAGCACAAACATGTCTTTCATATCTCTTTAGGGTCTTAGCCTGCTCAAGGAGAGCTTCTACCGCCTTGGCTAGTTAGCTCATAGGGGATACAACTAAGTTCTCAATATTTCTTTAGGGTTTTACTAGGTTAAAGAGCGCTTTGGCCAACTTGGTTAGTCAGCCCTTAGGGGGCATGACCATATTCTTAAGATCTCTTTACGATCTTAGATAGCTCAAGGAACGCTTCGTCTGCCTTGGTTAGTCATCCTGAAAGGGGCACAACTAAGTCTTTAATATCTCTTTAGGGCCTTAACCAGCTCAAGGAGCATTTAGCCTATCTTGGTTAGTCAACCCATAAGGGGTACAACCAAGTCTTTAATATCTCTTTAAAGTCTTAGCTAACTCAGGAAGCGCTTAGCCTATCTTAGTTAATCTACCCATAGGAAGCATGACCAAGTTCTTAGTATCTCTATAGGGTCTTAGCTAGCTTAAGAAGCGCTTAGCCCGTCTTGGTTAGTAAGCCTATAGGAACATAACCAAGTCATCAATATCTCTTTAGGGTCTTAGCCAGCTTAAGGAGCACTTCATCTGCCTTAGTTAGTCAACTTATATGAGGCATGACCATGTTCTTAATTTCTCTTTAAGGTCTTAGCCAGCTCAAAGAGTGCTTCATTCACCTTAGTTAGTCAATCTATAGAGGACATGACTAAGTTCTCAATATCTCTTTATGGTCTTAACCATCTCAAGGAGTGATTTACATACCTTAGTTAGTCAACCCATAGATGGCATGACCAAGTTCTCAATATCTCTTTAGGGTCTTAATCAACTCAAGAAGCGCTTTGCCCATCTTGGTTTATCAGCCCATAAAGGGTACTACTAAGTTCTTAATATCTCTTAAAAGGTCTTAACCAACTTAAGGAGTGCTTAGCTTGCCTTGGTTAGTCAACCCATAGGGGGCACGACCAAGTTCTTAATATCACTTTAGGGTCTTAGTCAACTTAAGAAGCGCTTCGATCGCCTTAGTTAGTCAGCTTATAGGGGACATGACCAAGTTCTCAATATCTCTTTAGGGTTTTAGCCAACTCAAGAAGAGCTTCGACTGCCTTGGTTAGTCAACCTATTAGGGGTACGACCAAATTTTTAATATCTCTTTAAGGTCTTAGCCAGCTCAAGGAGCCCTTCACCCTCATCTCAATTAATTAGCCCATAGGGGGTACAACCAAGCCATTAATATCTCTTTAGGGTCTTAGCTATCTTAAGGAGCACTTCAACCGCCATGGTTAGTTAGCCTATGGGGGGTATAACTAAGTTTTCAATATCTATCTAAAGTTTTAGCTAGCTCAAGGGATGTTTTGCTTACCTCAGTTAGTCAACCTATAAGGGGTACGGCCAAGTTGTTAATATCTCTTTGGGGTCTTAATTAACTCAAGGAGCACTTAGCCCATCTTAGTTAGTTAGCCTCTAAGGGTCATAACCAAGTCATCAATAATCTTTAGGGTTTTAGCCAGCACAAGGAGTAGTTCACTTGCCTTGGTTAGTCAGCCTATTGGGGAGACGACTAAGTTTTTATTTTCTCTTTAAGGTCTTAGCAAACTCAAGGAATGCTTTGCCCAACTTAGTTAGTTAGCCTATTAGGGGAATGACCAAGTTTTTCATATCTCCTTAGGGTCTTAGCCAGCTCAAGGATCACTTCCCCCGCTTCGGTTAGTCAGTTCATAAGGGGTACGGCGAAGTTCTCAATATCTCTTTAGGGTCTTGGCCAGCTTATGGAGTGCTTCGCCCACCTTGATTAGTCAACCCGTAGGGGACACGACTAAGTTCACAATATCTCTTTAAGTCTTAGTCAGCCTAAGGAGCGGTTCGACCGCCTTCGTTAGTCAACCTATAATGAGGCATGGCCAAGTTTTTAATATCACTTTAGGGTCTTAGCCAGCTCAAGGAGTGTTTTGCCTACCATGGTTAGTTAGCCCATAAGGAACACGACTAAATTCTCAATATCTCTTTAGGGTCTTAGCCAGCTCATAGAGTGCTTTGCTTACCTTGGTTAGTCAGCCTATAGAGGGCATAACCAAGTTCTTAATGTCTCTTTAGGGTCTTAGCTAGCTCAAGGAGTGCTTCACCTACCTTGGTTAATTAGCTCATAAGGGGCACCACTAAGTCTTTAATATCTCTTTAGGATCTTAGTTAGCTCAAGGAGCACTTAACCCTATCTTGATTAGTCAGCCTATAAGGGGCACGACTAGGTTTTTAGTATCTAATTAGGGTCTTAGCCTACTCAAGGAGTACTTAACCCATCTTGGATAGTCAGCCTATAGGGGCATGACCAAGTTATCAAAATCTCTTTAGGGTCTTAGCTAGCTTAAAAAACACTTCTCCCGCTTTGGTTAGTCTACCCATAGGGGACATGACTAAGTTCTCAATATCTCTTTATGGTCTTAGCTACCTCAATAAGTGCTCTGTTCGCCTTGGTTAGTCAGCCTATAGGGGGTACGACCAACTTTTCAATATCTCTTTAGAGTCTTAACTAGCTCAAGAAGCTCTTTGCCCATCTTAGTT
Organism: Lumnitzera racemosa; assembly: GCA_024138005.1. Lineage (NCBI taxonomy): Eukaryota > Viridiplantae > Streptophyta > Magnoliopsida > Myrtales > Combretaceae > Lumnitzera > Lumnitzera racemosa. Next base: position 86,587,108 of record JAMXBC010000002.1, on the reverse strand, counting down.
AGTCAGCCCATAGGGCGCATGACCAAGTTCTTAATATCTCTTTAAGGGTCTTAACCAACTCAAGAAGTGCTTCGCTCAGCTTAGTTAGTCAACCCATAGGGGGCACGACTAAGTTCTCAATATCTCTTTAGAGTCTTAGCCAACTTAAGAAGCGCTTCAACCACTTTGGTTAGTAAACTCATATAAGGCACAACCGAGTTCTCAATATCTTTTTAGGGTCTTAGCCAACTCAAAGAGTGCTTCGACCGCCTTAGTTAGTTAGCCCATAAGGGGTACGATCGAGTTTTTAATATCTCTTTAAGGTCTTAGGTAGCTTAAAAAGTACTTAATCCACCTCGTCTTGCTTAGTCAGCCTATAAGGGTCACGAACAAGTTTTTAATGTCTCTTTAGTGTCTTAGCCAACTTAAGGAGCGTTTCACCTACTTGGTTAGTTAGCCCATAGGGGGTACGACCAAGTTCTCAATATCTCTTTAGGGTCTTAGCCAACTCAAGGAACGCTTATCCCATCTTGGTTAATCAGCCTATAGGGGGTACAACCAAGTCATTAATAATCTTTAGTGTCTTAGCTAGTTCAAGGAGCGTTTTGCCTACCTTGGCTAGTTAACCTATAGGAGGCATGACCAAGTCTTTAATATCTCTTTTAGGACATAGCTAGTTGAAGGAGTGCTTCAACTGTTTTAGTTAGTTAACCCATAGGGGGTACGACCAAGTCTTTCAATACTCTTAAGTTTCCAATCAACCCATAGGGGCGTTACCCTCATCACCGTTCTCTTTGCATTTTTTGTCACCAAATCCACAATAGACCAACCTTAGGATAGCTAGCTAATTATAATGCTTCCTAGGACAAAGTCGGTCCCAAGGCAAAAATGGTGTCTCTTTTGTCTTTATAGTAAAATTTTACTTAAACTTTACCACAAAAAAGGACAACTGTAAATGTCTAATTTCTACCTCCTCATTTTTCTTAAGGGTCCTAATTCAAAAATAAAAAAAATTATTAAAAAGTAAATAAATAATAATAATGATGATGAAAAAAATATTTAAAAAAAAGAAAAATTATAAAATTTTTTTAGGAAATAGATTTTTAGAAAGAAAAACATCTTAGGATTAATCGATTTAGTTTTTACTCGATTCAAATAGTTATTTTTTAAAGAGTCATGTTGTTAAGTATAATTTAATTGTACTAAATGTCAAGACACATGCCCACGACCTAACAGATAAGCATTGGCATGGGATTAGCTTAAGGTTACAAGTTTGAATCTCACTAAATACATATGTACATTTTATTCTTTCATTTGTGAAAATCGGTTGAGCGTACGGGATTTAAATATAATTTTAAATCTTATCACATCTGTTGAATCTAATGTGATGAGAATTTGTGAGATTTAAATCTATTTTGATTTTATCAAATCGAATTTGAATCAATATAAAAAATTCAAATCTAATTTGATTTTTATCAAATTAGGTTTGAATCGATATAAAATATTTAAATATATTTTAAGATTGATTTGTTTTCTAAATCTTATAAATATTGATCATGTGACATAAATAAAGGACAATTACACAATCACAACTTCACCACATTCATCTAAACCCCTTTCTCTCATTGAAACATCCACAGACAGCAGCCTCGCAACAACTAATACCCAACAATCCTACCCTCACGGCTACTATACGCAAAAAGCCATACACTGCCTATACTTTACTTCACCGTCCACATACACCGTTTACTGTATCCCCTTTTACGGTCACATCCTGACATTCCACAATCACTTCACAACACAACATGCAGTTGCACTTCACATAGTAACATAAGCCAAGCACATAATACTATCTACATCAACTCTCTCTCGTACACACAATCTTAATGTACACCCTACCATGTAGCAGCACCACATGTACAGTATCATGTGCAGATCTATTGCACCAATGATTATTTTTCTTGTATATTCATTTTTACCGTTTTGTATCTTATACATTACTCCCTTAAGAAAAGCCCTTTTTGTCTTTTCCTTTTTAGGCAAGTTGCCTTAACTTATGGGTATAAATACCTTTGTACTTGTAACTATGGCAACATCAAATCATTCTTAATCTACACTCTTTTCTTACTTGCATAAGTATTGTTTGTTTACTATCGGCATCACTCTTATCATTTCCTTTAAGCGAAGTTAAGTGGCAAGTAACCTCACTGGACCAATTCATGCATTATATTGAATTTAGCTGTGAGCCCTCGAAAGTTTCATTGGTGTATTATATCTTCTAAAGCTGTTCATGGGTTTTGCTTACCGTTTCATTCTTCATATTTTACCTTTTCACACTTTTCCCCATTATTCCTTTTCGAGCTTTCTCTAAGCTTAGACCTATTCAGCGACCGACCTTACTATTCTTGGTCATGGTTCGCAACAACAGCTACAGTAGTCGATCACCCTGACGACTAGTTTTACATACACACATACCAAGCCATTATTCCAAAGTCTCCATTATTACTGACCTTGCCGCATGATACGCAACCAATCACAACTCACTGCTTATGTACATTACATGTTAATCACTCACTGTACGTAGTCCACAACACCACTACATTCTATGCCACAATAGCAAACTCCATATCCACGCCATACTACACAACCACACCACTATCCATAGACACGTACATGTCACCAATTACTTCTCTACTACTCGCAATGCTATAACAGTAATACATTCATCGAACATTGCTTCATTGAACAATAATTTAGGTTCGGTCTTATTCTTCTTCTTTTTAATATATTTATTATTATTATTATATTATATTATTATTATATCTATTACTATTATTTATTATATTCGTTTATAGTTATCTTAGGAATTTTTTTTTAGTGTTAGCTTTTTTTAGAGTTCCTTACTTAGAAAATTATTTTTTTAGAAATAAAAATCAATTAAAAAACCTTTCAAAAAATAGGATTTTTAGAGAGTTTTTATAAAATAAAAATACTAAATAATTAAGGCCCTTTAGATTTTATTTGAATAAGCTAAACTGATAAATATTCAAACTGGATTGATTTTTAAAAATTAAAACAAATCAACAAACTAAAGTTTTTGGAAAGAACTACGATCGTCTTATCCCGACTAGTGGGTACATAGACACATTTAGGGCGACATTAAAATCTATAGAAACTTAGGCTATTTTTTTATTTTCTTTTGGTTTTTATTTTTCTTAAAAATATTTAAAAAAGATAATTTTGATGAATAAACCTAATTTTGAAAAATAGATAATGGTATCTATTAGGGTTTAATAAATTAGCCCTTAAATTCGAAACCTTCTAGTTTTTATCAAATTAAAATAAAAAACTAGTAGCCAAATCATAGTCTATCCATCTAATTGATTACGATTTCTATTTTTTCCCAAGTTCAATTGGGTCACGACTCCAAAAGTTTTTAACTAAAAGAACCAAAATTTCCTAATTTCTCTAGTCAAGGATTAATACTAAATAGGTTAGGATTTAGTATTAATCAGAAAGTGGAAAATGAAATTAAATTAAATTAAAAAAGAAAATAAAAAATTCATACTCGACAATGATAAACTCTTTCTACAATAGATAATGTTACCACACTTAAAGAGCTCAAATAAGTGTAAGGAGTTCTTTATCATATATAGAATAATTCAATTAAGGTCCCCATAGGTTCTCACTATGATAGGCTACAAGTTGGCCTTCTTACATCAATACAACACCTATGCCAACACCTGATGCATCGCACTTTAACTTAAACACCTTCTTAAAGTCAAGCAAGGCTAGCACAAGTGTAAAGATTAACCTCTTTTTCACCTTAGCAAAACTTCTTTCTTCTCTCTCTCCCCACTTAAAGTCTATACTCTTCTTCATCAGTTCAATAAGGGGTGCAACAATGGTGTTGAGACCCTTAATGAATCAACAGTAAAAGGAAGCTAGTCTATAGAAGCTCCTTAACTTAGTATAAGTAGTTGGGGTTGACCATTCAACAATAGCTTAGATCCTCTCAACATCGATATGTAGACCTCCTCCACCAACTACATACCTTAAGAAAATCACTTCCTCCTAACAGAAACAACATTTCTTCAAGTTTCTAAATAGTCACTCAGCTTAGAGCACATCAAATACCTCTTGGAGATGGTTAAAATGGCTAGGCAAGTCAGCACTTTACACAAGGATGTCATCAAAGTAAACTATTACATACTTTCTGATTAGATTTCTTAGCATATGATTCATCAATCTCATGAAAGTACTTAGGTTGTTAGATAAGCCAAAAGTCATCACCATCCACTCATATAGACCATATTGAGTCCTAAAGACAATCTTCCATTCATTTCCTTACCTCATTGAAATCTAATGATAACTAGAGTTCAGGTCGATCTTATTGAAGATTCTAACTCCATTCAATTCATCAAGCATATCATTTAATCTTATAATAGGGTATCAGTACTTAATCTTGATTTTGTTCACAACTCTACTATCTATATACAAATGTTAAGTACCATCCTTCTTTGGTATAAAAAGTGTCAGCACAGTGAAAGGGTTGAGACTCTCTATTACATATCCTTTCCCTAACGGTTCGTTGACTTGCTTCTAGAGCTTGGAAACTTACTTAAGATTCATCTGATAAACAAGTCTTTTTAGTAAGGTGGCTCCTAGGATCAAGTCAATGCAATGTTCAATCCTTTTAAAAGGGGGCAATCCTTTAAGTAATTGCTCGAGAAACAAGTCAGCATATTCATTCAACAGTTATCAAAGTTCTTTAGGTAGTGCAACTTGCTCCCTCAAATCCAACGACCTTCTTATTAGTAGAAAGATTCGTGCATTGGATTTAATGGCTTCTTGGAGCTTAGATCAACTTAGTACTACTATTTTCTTAAATCGTTAGGCTAACTTAGCTCGCAACTTGTTCACTTGGCTTAGGGTTATAGGTTTTAGGTAATCTTCTTCCCATCTTTCTCAAATGTGTATGTATTTTTGAAACCATCATGAATGAACCTTGCATCAAATAACCAAGGTTGACTAAACAACACATGAGATGTGTACATGGGTACCAATGGAGATCAATAGTAGTACTTACTAAGCGACATGTATTGCTCCCTTCTCATTTAACTAATACAACTTATATGGTCTTAGAAGAGATAAGGTTGGCAACTTAAGTTTCTAAATCAAATCGGTAGATGCTACATTAATGCAGCTTCCACTCTCTACTATAAGCACATATACTTGTTTGTTCACCTTATAGGTGATGTGAAACAAGTTCTTGCATTACTTTACTTCAACTAATGGTTCAATGCTTATTATCCGTCTAACGAATAAGGTTAGTTTGTCCCGATTCTTTGCAAATACATCCTCCTCAACTAGCTCTTCATTACCCTTGGTATCTTCCTCTAGTTCGCCTTTTTCTTTAAGTTCCTCATCTGTATTATCCACTTCAATCTTCAAAGCATTAGCTTTAATAATCATGGTTCGTCCATTCGAACATTAGGTTACCATGTATCAAAATCCCTAACACTTAAAACACTTGATTTAGGTAGTCTTTCATCATGACCTTAATCCTTTCTCAAACATTCTCAGTGATGTTTTACTATCATTTAGTGGTGTCCTTTACTCGGTTTTGTTATATATCCTCCTACTTTGCTCAACACTATATTGAGCTCAATAACTACCCTGAACAGGTCGATTAGGTTGGATAGGTTAGCTCATTAGGGGTTAGCTCGAGCTATTCCTCTTCTACCTCTCTACTTGTTAAGCAATTTTTATAGCCTTACCTAATGTAATAAAATGCTGTAGTTCTACTACATCTTGTATGTCTTACCTTAATGCAGGCAGGAATCTTGATATTGTACTAGCTGAAGGTTCACTGACCTCGCATAAGATCATAAGCATTTGGAATTCTCTCATGTACTCATCAATAATGCAATTCCTTTACTTTAATTCTTAGAGTTGTGCAAAAGTGTCTTGTAAATAGGTGTACGACACAAACCTTTCTCTAAGAACTTTCTTCATCTCAAGTCAAGTATTGACTTCTTGGTATCCATTTTGCCTTCTCATTATTTGAAAGTTTCTCCACCACATTGCAACATACCTTGAGAACTCTATAGTAGTAAACCTCGCTTTTTGTGATCTTTATATTAATAGTAATCAAAGACTCATTCCACCTTTTCTTCCCAATCGAGATAGTCAATGACATCCCTAGAACAATTAAAGCTTAGAATCTCAAGCATTATATGATTAGCAACTTGGGGTGCACATGCTCTCTCCTCTACTTCATCATACTCTTCCTCATTTTGCTCTTCCATTCCTCCCAAATCTATTCTCCTTCACACATTACCTCCTGCTCCTCCACCTTAAACTTGTCAAGTTAGGAGTTGTTCTCACATAAGTTGGGCCCCTTATAAAACAATCCAACTTCAACAACAATTTAGGGAGTATTTTGATTGTTCTCAATAGGTCAGGAGATAAATGCATAATATCATATTAATGACTTCATCAATCCACTCATTGGAACTCCTAGGAGAATTTTGTTGACCACAATGAATAACTCCACTATTGTTGTCCCCAATACCAGTTTAACACTAGAGTCATTCATTCTTTTGCTCAACTCTGAGCTCACATTAACTAAATAGCACTTTACATTACTAAAAAACAACATACTTACAGTCTTCAACTAGTCAACATGCTAACTCCACAGAAAAAGAAATAACTACTACATGTTCTATTTTCCATGGCTCGAAATAGAGTATAATAGAGTACTATACAACAATTACTACAAAAACAAGCCACCACTTCTAACATTCACTCAAATGCTCACAACTAGTTCAAACACAACTTCAACAACTATCTCACTACTCAGTATGCTCAAAACATAAATGGTAGTCGAAGTAACAACACTATAAAGTAGTAACTTAGTAAAAGCAAACCTTCGGTTTGATACTAAGATGATACACCATGCCAAGAATAGACAAAGATAGCGACATTGGGGATAGGTCTAAGCTTACCAAAAGCTTAAAATATAAGGTAGTAAATGGGTGAAATGGAAAAGAAAACTAAGCAATACCTACGAATGATCCCAAGGATATGACGTACTGTAGACACCCCTTTTGTCCCCTAAAATTTTTAGAAATAAAGGAAAAGGATCCTAACTCAAAAATACAAAAAAAATTCAAAAATTGAAAAAATGACAAAAATTTGAAAAAATGAAAAAAATAAATAAATATACATAAATATAGATTTTTGGGGAAAATGCAAATAATCTTCTTAAATTTTGACTTAGGTGTGAATTACCCCCTTAAACTTTGATAGTATAGTTTTCGGTTCCCAAATTTTCATAAACTGATAAATAACTCTCATAACCTCTTTAAACTTTGATTTTAGTGAGTAAACACCCTTGAAGGGTTTTTACTCACTAAAATAAAAATTTAAAGAGTTATTTTCAACCTAAGGTATTGCTTGCCAATTTATGAAAATTTAGGGACCAAAAATTATACTTAGAAAGTTTAGAATGATAATTCACACCAAAGTTAAAGCTTATGGGTATTATTTGTAATTTCCCCTATATTTTCTTAGGAATATAGAAGTCTCAGGTCAATCCTAAGGTCTTCGAGTCATTCAAAGCAAGTCATCTCATTGTTTAAGGTCAAATGGAGTTAATACGTACATTCGATTTAACAGTTTTGAGCTATTTTTGAAAATTTAATGTTCATAAAATTGAAGTTAATTTAAATTAATCATGGCTTCAAATGGTTCTTTTATTAGACTAAATTGGTTGATTTATGAAAAAATCAATTTTTAAATTAACCTTGCAATCCATGAATCAAAGCTCATAAAACTGTCAAATTAGTTCCAATTTGAAAATTATTTTTAAGATATTTGTACTAGACTCATTTTTAAATATTGGTACATAGGCAATTTTCTCAAGAACTAGTCACTTTAGGCTTAAACTGCCTTCTTTATTTATAACCGATCCAAGCCAATTGAGTTTAAATTTGATGTGATCGCATCATGTTATGAGAACAAATGGTAAGTGCAAGTACATGCTCCGAACAGATCTTGGATTCCAATATGAAGATAGGTACTTAGTGCCTTTTGTTTTCTCTTCCTTGAGATGGACATGTGTCTACTTGTTATTAGCCAATACAATTATTTTCCCTCCCTTTCGCAGTCTTTCCACCCTTTTCTCATGACAATCCAACTTAGGGTTCCCACTTTAACGCTACTTTTGATCCTTTTTTCTTTGTGATTTCACCAAAGTAATGGTGAAATCACAAAGTATACTCGAAACACTTTGAATGTAGTCTAATAACATGCTTAGATTTGATCATTTAGAGGGTCAAAAAGAGAGTTGAAAATCAAAGAAAGTTTAATGACCTAGATTTTTCTCTAAACTTCAATGTCCTTAATTCAAGCATTCTATTAAATTTCAAAGCTTCCATTATATAATTCGAACAATAGGGCCACCCAAATTACACAAAAATCATATGAATCACAAATTTCCTTCATTTTGGTATATTAATTCAAGCTTCTATGTTGTAATTCTATCCAGCCATTAATTCACTTTTCAAGCTTATACGAGCTTAGAAGTGTATAAATAGGGCCTTAAATGATCATCAACAAGCATCAAAACACATAAAAAACCCACCCATGCATGCTCTCTTTCTGTAAGCTAATACCATCAATTTATATCTCTAGATTTTAGGTGAGCTCAAAGCATTTCGAGCTAAGCTAGTACTTTCCCAACAACACGATACCCTAAGCTTTCAATTCTAACTTCTCCCCTCTATTGTCTTGATCCCTAGTTAAACCATCAAACCACTATGCCTAAAACCTTAACCACCACTATAGCTACGTAAAACACTACTCTAGCCTCCATTTCGAGCTAAACCAACCACACCATTAGGCTGCCTATACTTGAAAACCCCAAGATATGTAACCCATTCTTCATCGTGACTCATCTACCACCAACTTTGGCAACCACGTTGCGAAAACTACCAATCAAGCTTCAAACACTATGGCACTTCCCTTACCCTTACCATCTCTAATACAATACACATAAAAACACATATCCTCGCTCGTTTTGGTGGCTAAATCGATTAGAATCACCCCATTGTAGCTGTAGGATTGCTTCCCTTAACACAACCCAACCGCCCAACCCAATCCAACTTGAATTTGCCTTATCTCCCACCCACATCCTGACTTGCGAACTGCACCAGATCTGGCCCCTTTCTTTGTTATCTATTTTACATACGTTTGTCATTTATGTATTTTATTTTATTTTTTTGGCCAAATATGTAAATCTATTTCCTTGTTGCATGATTTAAAAAAAAAAATAGAAAAAAGATAGGAAATATTTTTTATTTTATTTTATTTATTTATTTTTCTGTTGTTTCGATTAAAAAAATAATAGTATGTTTTATCACTTAGAAAAGTATTTTAAAATAAAAGCCTAATTAATAAAACTCTTTCCAAAAATAAGTTTTTCTTATAATTTTTCAAAACAATAAACACTTAAATAATTAGGACCCTTTTAGATTTTTTTCATAATTGAGATTAAGATGTAAAGCCAATTGTCTTTAGAATTAAAAGAGACCAACACACTTGAGTTTTCGAATGAACAATGGAAGTTTGATTCTAAATAGTAGGTAAGTATGTACTCATAAGCGGTTTTGGGGCAACTAAATATAAAAAAGAAATTATTTTTCCCCTTGTAAATAACTTTTCAGTTCCTTCTCTTTATAAATAATTATGGTTTTATTCTTGTAAATAGAAATTATTTTTCTTAAATTAAATGAGTAATAAAAAAATAAAGTTAATCTCAAAAGGTTAAAAGTGTTACTCAATTAAGGTTTATTAAGATGGCCTCTGAATCTTAAAGATCTTTGGTTTTTCAAAAATAATTTTCCATAAATTAGTAACTAAATTAAAATCAATTCACCCAATTGATTCTAACTCAACTTTTACTTAACCTCAGTTGTTCAATTCTTATCAATTGTTCTAGCATCCAAGAGGAGGATAAGCCCCTTAAATATGGTGCTTACTTGTCCTCATCATTCTCAATGGTTTTGGCCATCTGCAAGAGCATCATTACGTTCATTATTTTGAGGTTGCTGTTAAGCTTATTGTTGCTACTCCACTTAGTAATATTGGGTTAGCTATTATATTTAATTCCTTTCATTTGCTATGAGGTAGTCAATGCAACATTTGTAAACGAGGCATTCGACCAAATTTTTTAGGTGGCAACATTCATCTATATTATAGTTGTGCACTTGGTAGTAGTCACACAACTTGCTTAAGCTAACTGCTTTTAGGGTTTCTCAAAGACTAGGTACTCGTAGGAGATGTTTGTTGAGCCCTTTTTTATTTTCCTTAATTTAATATATACTAAACCCAGCCCACTTAATATAAGTTATTCGATATAAAATTAAGGAAAAATATTTTTATTGAAAAAATGTTAAAAAACATTTTTAAAAAACAATTGGAATCGCCAACTAGTTATACTAGTAAAAAGACAAATTAAGGTTTTTTGGTAGGAAAACCCTAATTTAGTCACTAGTTTACGGATATTCTAAAAAATTAATTTTTTATAAAAAATTTAACTAGAATTTTGGGATTCCAGAACTAACTTATTAAGATCAAATAACCATGTAAAAGTAAAAAAAAAAAAAAACGAATAGGCTTTTATTTTTTATAATTTTTCTAAAGATGCCAAAATAATAAAGATAGATAAAAATGATATTAAAATGAATTTTTTAATGATTTTTATTATGAATTTAAAAAAAAAGCTTTTATTTTCTTTTTACGATAGCCTTGAAAATGCATACATATCCGCTGGTCAGGATCAAATCAACTTAGTTTTATTTTTTTTTAGAAAAGATTTAGTAAGTTGATTCTTTTAATTTAAAAAATCGAACCAAACTTACATTATTTAATGATTTATTATTTAAAAAAAAAGAACCTAAAAGATCTAATTACATTAATCTATTTTAAAAACCTAACTAAATAAATCTTTTAAAAAGACATAAGTTAAGATTTTGTTTTATTTAAAAAAAAAACAATGCGTGCCAAAAATTTGTTTTTCTAAACCTTAAATGCAAAATTTATACAAATCTACTAAGATATATAATTTAGATACACATCTTTGCTAAAGATATGAATATTGGAAAAGATATGTATCTATATCTAAAAACGTAATTTTTTATTAAAAAAAAAAGATGCAATTTTATCTAAAAGATTTAATTTATTCCAAATATGAGATTTAGTCTGAAAAATGTGATTTAGTCTAAAAGAAGCGATTTTATGTAAAAGAATGCAATTTTAATCTAAAAGATACAATTTTTTTAGAACTACTTCTAAACTAAAAGCCTGTACTAAAAGATTAACTTAGGTTAGTAAAACAACACAATAATTAAATAATTCAACCAACTAAATATGATAAAAAAAATTCAGCTACTTAGATGGGCTGAATCAAAAAAAAAAAAAAAAAAAAAACTTATGTGGAAACACTATTCATTAAGGTTCTATTGATCGTATATTGTCAAACATATGCTACTGATCGCATGTGAGAGTACAGATTGCTGTGCGAATAATGTGTATGGGAGTATTATGCAGTACATGAGTTGTATTGAGTGTATGTAGAGTGTCATAACAATGAGTGTGAGAGTGTGCAATTTTATGACGTATGTATGATGTATGTATATGTGTATGTATGTGTATAGAGTGTTGTATGCGTTACGTGTTTTGTCTGGAGGCGTGTATGTGTATTTATGAATAATCTTGATGTGTATTTTTGTGTAATTGTGTATTATGATTTTTTTTTTTTTACAAACGAAGTCCACTATTTATAAACGAGTAATTTTGAGGATTTTGGATCTTTTTAATGAAGAGTCAATCTTGATAATACCTAATTTGGATTTGTTAATTTCTCGAATAATTCACTTAAGATTTAATCCTATTCACTCTTAAAATCAAGTTTCTATAAACTCTATATTCTATTTAGGCTTTCTACCTTGAGCCCAATTCAGTCCAACTTATTTGAAATTGGCTGCAACCTTTTAATATAGCATAAAATATGTATGTTAACTCATTTAATAAATCCTAAGTCTACTTTAATTAGTCCAATATAAATTAAATAAAAATCTGCTTTATATTTCACTAGACTATTTTAAAAATATATTTTTTTAATGAAGCTCAATTATTTAAAGACTCAGAATTTATTAAATTGAATATACATTTTCAACTATTGTATGATTTGACCCTAAACTGACAAACTTAACTAGATTCAACTTGACATTTTAAAAATTTCTTTTTTCAAATTTTCAATCATTTTTTAATATTTATTTATTTTTTATTTTTCAAGTTTTTTTATTTTTTATTCAACTATTTTTACTTAGCTTAAAAGTAAAAAAAGACTAAAATTAAAATAAATGGTGGCAAAAAATGAGGTATCTACACTATTGTCTAACTTCGTACATGATTACTCTGAAAAGGCCTACTAAAGTGTATGTATGAGGGGTAGTCTTCAAACTTTTATCTCTATCTTTCTCATTTGTCCTATGCTTGAAATGCAGTTTAGGGTCCTTAGGCCTTAAACGATCCTTTACCATTCAGCACGTATTGTTGTCCATCTCAAATCGAGCTTTAATCCTGTGATGAGGGCTTGTAAGGCCATTCTAGTGTCAAGCTTAGATACCTACAGTTTTACATGATTAAAGTGTTTGAGGTATGCTTGCAAAGTTTCGTTTGATTGCTGTCTCACATTATAGATTATTGAAGAGTCTCTTCTTAGTACCTTTGAGCTTAGAAAGTGTTGTTGGTATTTGCCTGCCAAGTTATTGAATGATGTGACGAAGCCTCAAGTAGGGTGTTGAACCAAAGTAAGGTTGCTTTTCCTAATGTGCTAAGGAAAGCCTAGCATTGTGTAAGCTCATCATTGTTTGGAAGTGGACTATGTGGTCATCTAGGCTAGTTGTTCCATTATACGAGTTAAGGTACGATAGTCTTGTACTTATGGGCAATGTTTCCTATAGGATTAAGAAGATGAAAGTGCTCTTGGCCGTTGTAGAGCATGATGTATGAGTTGATGACTCATCCTTCTTTTGGTCGCATATGCTGGATGCACTATGGGTGTGTTTGTCTAGTTTGTTGATGTTCATCTCCTTAAAGGCTTTCAGGACTATCTTAGGAATAGGTTTTCGACCGATTGGCTTGTCATTGTATGCTCGTCTTGCTTTTGTGTTTTGTCGTGATTGCAATTCAGCCCTTCATGTAGATCCTTATGGGTTTGTTGGCCAAATTAAGTCTGGATGCATGAACATGTCAAACATGAAGTTTATAAGTCGTGACTTGGGTTTGGTTTTAAGAAAGAGTTAGCAGTTGCCTCATCGTTAGGGCATTTTTAGAATACATTTTTTTAGTGATACAACATCTCTATGTAGGGCTACATTAAACTCTTAGGTCCTTCTACTTTCTTCAAGCATTTGTTAGACAAGGAGTCTAAGCTCTTGGATTTTGGTGGGGGCATTGTCGTACTCCATGGTGGAGGCATTGCATTGCTACCATGTGGTTGTGACGTATTGGCATCAACTAAGTTTGATGCATAGGGGTTGTTGTTATTGCTTTTGATTATCCTGTATGTGGTTGCCTATAATGTTGGACACTAAAATGTTGATTGTAGATGAATTAACTAAGAGTAAGAGGGGTCAAGCAGGGCTTGAATAGGTTACATAAAAGCCTTAGAGACAATTGGGTTACTTGGGTTCCTTATTTCTCGATACTTCCAAAAAGCCCTCTAGTGGGTGACAATAGAGACCTTCTGACACTTAAGTCAACATGAAGGACAAAGTGAGAAAATAAGTGGTTAAGCATTGAAGCTTTTATAGAAGGTACTTGTTGGGTATGTGTATGTGTGAGAGAGGGGGATTTGATCCATTACCTGATGGCTTCATAAACCTTTTATAATGTAAGAGGGGTGCAATTACTTGGACATATAGAGGTTTGGGGTTTACTTGTATTAGCTGTTGGTAAGTGACATGCACTATAAAGCTGATAAGGTAGCCTTAAAGGGTAGTCGGCCATAACCATGCTAGCAGCTACATCTGTGATTTGAGGATCTAACATTTTCAAAGGCTATTAAGTGTGTTGTTTATACCATGGATATTAGTTGGCGATTAATGAGTTGCAACTAGGTACTAGCATTAAAGACAAAAGAGGAGTGATGACATTAGGAAGCCTGCAAGCGCTCAATTGAGGACAAGTCGAGTCTTAAGAGCTCATAAGATGTCCTCGCTTGCTATGCCCAAGCTAAGCAAACATGGCATAACAAGTTTGGGGGTAAGAGGCAAGCCCCTTAGATAGGTTGCCAAGGTGCTCACAATGGGGCATTCAAGTAGGTTGCGATAGTTGAGGAAGAAGAAGTGTTCATCCACATAAAATGTTGATGGGCTCATAGGGCTAACTTGTGAGCTAAGCCTTAGGTTGGACGAAAATTAGGTGTCAAAACTTTCATAAACCATATTTCATTCATTTCTAATCATTTTTTCCTAAATAATGGGAAATCTAAATTTTCCTTCCCCATTTCTCTTTTCCTTTTCCATTCGCTTGAACATAGTGTTAGAGTTTCAACATTAAACAATTTTATTGGTGTCTATTAAAAGAAATGATTTTAAAATTCGTTAAACTATACTAAAAATTCTAATAGAATGAAAAAATCTTAAAAAATTGTATATCATATTATACTCGAATATAGTTTAAAGAAGACAAATAATAATAAAGTGAAAAGCAAAAGGTGTTAAAACAAAAACATATCATTTACAATAAACAAACATTAAGTGAAAAACAAAAGATTTATACGAAAACATATTATAAATGATAAAAAAATGAAGAAAAGTTAAACTCTTCTTCATGAATTGACCTCACTATATTCACATGAAGCATCGAATGGACGTTGGAAAGATCTAATAAGATATGTAGCATTAGGTTCACCAATTTTTTTACATTATCTTCTATCTCATTTTGCATTTTGATATACACTAAAATGCGTAAATATAATGCCAATTAAACTATAAAATATTAACTAACAAAATCCATATCTTCTATTTCAAAAAAAAAATTCCACAATTACTATAAACCCAAATTATATTTAATATAAAAAAAAAAACCTACAGTAGAACTCAACAATTACATGTGATATCATGCTTTCCTTTTACTTTGGAAAAGATGTAAAGAATTAATATAACAATGGTATTGAACATCTTCTATTACAAATAAAAAATAAAAACAAATTCAAAATTACTACAAAGCCAAGTCATACTTAACATAAAAAAAAAACCATAAAAAAATTGAAAAATTAACAATTCCGTAAAGCACATTTATTTCCAAATCCTCATGATGAACTCTCAGATTGCTAGTTCTTTAAAGTTATGGAATAATGCTGCCTTTATTTGACATATCACAAATGTGAATGAAAAGGAATGTAGTTACATTATTGAAGTATAGAGTAGACGTAAGGAATAGAACAATTTGGAAGAGAGAATAAAGAATGACCATTGTGAAGTATGTCTAGATATAGAAAAATGTTTTAAAAGTAGGATTTAGGAAAGTGTTAACATTTTTGTTGGTTATGGAGGGAGAGAAAAATTGAATTATTTGATTGTACATTAATATATATAGATAGATAATGGAATAGTTAATAAATGGAATTATTAATACAATTAATGATAATAATGACACCATAAATATAGTAGTAATGGTCATAATTGTAAAAGATATTATATATAGAAATAATCACTTTTAAATTAATTAACACTTATAACCTTAATGAAATATAGTAATTGCATGTATTATTATAACATACAATAAATGCATAAATAATAAATTTTCATAGGAAATTTAAGCAAATTAATAAAAGACACCAAACCTACCTCTTTCTATTTAATAATATAGATATTGATGTTAATTTTAAATAAATTACTGAAAGTTAATAAAAATTACCAAAAAATAAAAAAAGTTATAGAAAAAACCAAATTTGGCCAACCAAGGGCAAACAATAGTTGGTAACCTCCTTCAGGGAGTTGCAAGGCTATAAGTACCATAAATGAGGTGAGCTAAGGTAGGCTGAATTGAGCTTTTAAAGACTTAAGTTTGACTCGTTTAAAAATTATTGAGCTCGAGTTGAGTTATACCTTTTTTTTTAGCTTAAAAATTACAGACTTGAGTTTGAGCTCGTTAAAAATTCTAAAGCATGAGCTTGACCTTGACTTGTCTTGCTAAACAAACTTGAGCTCATATATTTAAAGGAGCTTCTAAACGAGTTTAAACTCAAGCTTGTTTATCTAAACAAGCTTAAGCTCACATTCATTTAGATTAACGAGCCTAAACAAGTCGAAGCTTATACTCAAACTTAATCTTATTTAGATGAATGAGTCTAAATGAGTTTGAGCTTAAATTTATACTAATTTTATACTTACATCCTCGTATTTTCCATATTGAAGACTATATCTAATATTCTTATGAGGTAACATATCATGTAGAAGCACATGACAATTGACCTAATAACATTATATCATGATTATATATAGGTTAGTTGTGGCTGTTTCTCTCCTATGAAATCATAAAATAAAATATACTAATCAAAATGTATATTTTGCATTTCATAATTAATCATTGTTGATGACTCTTATTTACTCATTTGCAATATGCATGTATTATATAGAACTTCGATTTACATAATATCAAACAAATTATAAAGTGTAAAATTATTATGCGAGGACATATGAGTATAAAATTAGTATAATTAAAAGATTATTAAAATATATCAGATTAAAAACATACACTACACAATAAAATAAAAACCATTATAATATAATTAATATAACTAAGAATAAAAACCATTACATTAATAACCTATTAACAAGCTTGTCTACGAGGTTGCTTGTTAACAATATAAATGAGTCTTCTTCCGAGCATGATTACGAGTTGACTCATTAATAATAAAAATGAGTTTGCTTACAAACCTAAATTAAAAGTTCAAGCTATGTTTATTTAATTAAACGAGCTTAATTTGGAGTTTAATCTTGGCTCGCTTACTAATCAAGCTTGAATTAAATCGAGTCTAGTTAAATTGAGTCGAGTCCAAATAGCTTACAAACAAGTTGACTCATTTATAGCCCTAGAGGTCATCAGTCACCCTATGCCCTTAGGTGGTTGGATTTAATTTTTCTTTTTTCTATATTTTTCGTTTTTTGGTAAATTTTTGTAAAATTAATTTATTTTAATAGAAATATGTTGACAAATGAAATGTTGTTACGTGTTAATGATAATTTAATGTCATTAATCAAAAAGACTATTTTGTAAATTTTGAGGATTTGAATAAAAATTTTGAAATACTAATGATTGAAATAGAAAAAGAAGTAAATGTTAAGGATTTTAACTTTTGGAATTTAAAATTTAATGTTGTTATTTAAAAGGATTTATTTATAAATATTTATAAATATTTAAGGTTTATGTAAAAATTATTAAAATAAAAAATTAGGTACGCATAGACGTATGTTTTTTAACCTATATTTGGGGCATACCATTGCGGCAAGGGAGGGTTCGTTTAGGGTTTGAATATAAAGTCTGGACAGATTCATTGCACTCCTGCCCATCCACGTTCTCGTTTCAGGAGCACCACCTTCTTCCTTTTATTCCATTTCGCCACCCTCATCCCCTAAGTTCCAACTCGTAACCATGGCGAGTTTGAGAAGGACCATTCTAAACGCCCAACGAATCATTAAACTCTCCGACCTCTCGGTACGTTCTGTACCCAAGGTTACGTCTTGCCACTCTCTTCTATTGAGGTACGCGCTTCTCCTTCTCTCTCCTCCTCCTCCTCCTCCTCCTCTCTTTCTCTCTCTCTCTCTCGAATGTTGCTTTTTTCGATTCAACGCGAATTGAACTACTGCTATTTCATCTTTCAGGCCTCAGTATAAATGGGTGTCACATTTTACCACGGATTCCGCGGCAACAGGTTTCAATCAATCGTTAGATATTGATTTATCCAGCGAAGAAAGCAAGAGGCGTTTGTATAACAGGTTCGTCTTTTTGAATTTTTAAAAATTTTTGGGTTTGTAGGAGTTTCGATGTTGTGTCTGGATCTCATATGAATGGAATCGAATAGGTTGTTGTACCGGAGCAAACAAAGAGGGTTTCTGGAATTAGATTTGGTTCTGGGGAAATGGGTGGAGGAAAATATCCATTCCTTGGATGTTAAAGGCATCACTTCTCTGCTCCATGTCCTTGATTTGGTATCTCTCTCTTTCTCTCTATCAATTCAATATGACGCACGAGCATGCTGTTAATCTTGTGGAAATTTTAAGATTACATCCAATTAAGGGCAACAGACTTCCCAGTCTTTTAAGAAAAGGAAAATTTTGTTAATGTTGGTTGTTAATTTCCTTTGATAAGGGATGAGTTTTGCTTGCTCTATGAGCTCTCCAATGTCAGTTTAAGCATTTGGCATTAAGCTGAAAATCATTTATGATCCTTTGTGCCTTGCATGCGTGGCCTGAAAAATATGCTGAAAATTATTTTAGATCTTAGCTCTCCACTTGAATCATTCATTCTTTTTACTCTAAAAATGAGAATGGAAAAATCCAATAAAACACAAAAATAGCAGGGCACTGCTGTCATTCTTCTGTTCCACCCATCTTTGCTGTACTTAAGGATCATAGCCTTTTGGATTCTCAAAAGGGATTAGTGTTTTATGTTTGACATTACTTTGTAAGAATCATGGATCTCTTTCTCTCCTTTGGAAATTTTACTCCACTTCTAAACATAATTATGTAGTAATTAGAAGGAAATGGACATAGTTCTTCTTGGAAATCTGCAAAATGATTTTGAGGACTTTATCTGTGCATAGATTGAACAAAAATCCTTTCTGCTTGAGTCTTCTCTTATTTTCTTTTCATGGAGATGTGCTTCAATGTTATTGGATTACAACTTGCAATTCTTCTAAAATATGCTTTGTCTAAAATAAGATTTTCTAGAGTTTTAAGTGAAATAGAGGTACCTTTAAATTCTAATCTAAGAATTTCATGTTGATATAATCAATTTTGAATTAATGAGTTATGAAAAGTAAGCTTTGAAATTAACCCAAAATAAAGTAAGCTTTAAATAAATTGAGCAAAATGAAAGTCATTTTTTGTCCTATATATTGAATTTTGTTTCCTTAGAAATAGGGAATTTTGCTTTGTTCATTATACTGCAGAGAAATAAATTATAGTTGTGTCTCATTATTGGGTGTCCTTACACCTACTAAGAATCTGAAGAAATTTTATATGCCCTCAATTCCTTTTATACATTATTAAAATTCAAGTTTATGAAAAAACAAGCTTTTTCATTTGACATTGACAAGGGCTTCAGATACCTATTAAAATTTTCCATTTTTTTCAGATGTATGTTATTTTTCGTGTCTTTTTTGATTGTTAATTTTTGTCTAGTATATCATCCATATATGTTATGTATCTAGTTTGTGTGTGTTTAAAATCTGACTCTTTTGTAAAATGTCTGAGCTTAATTCGGTTTCGAACAAGATGTTTGAATAAAATGTCTTTTATATGTCTTATCTAAATTATGTAGTTGAGGAATAATGTTGGAAAGTAAAAGTTCATGTATTTTTAAAGCAAAAAGACTTAAAATATATAATTTATTTATTAGAAAAGAACCTTTTTTGGGGGTTAAAACTAAATAAAATAAAGAATAAATAAGTCTATTATATGGGGAATTATTATTTAATACTTTTGTAAGAGAGGTATACATGCACTTTTAGATTGATATTTTGGCATACCAATGATTTGAAAATGGTGTGAAAACAATACCAAGATGAAGTAAAGAGGCCCCTTGTGGACATCACAATGCCACCATAAAAAAAAGAATAGAAGGGGAGGGAATTACTGTAATCCTACTGTTCCTCCCATCTTCGGCATTATTTAAAACAACAAAACCTCATGGATTCTGAGATTAAGGATTAAGGTTTAGGTTTGATGTTTCTCTGTCAGAGCCTTGGACCTTTTTCGCCCTTTTAGATGAGTTTATCAATTTTTTTAGATTAGTAACTAAAAGGATACGCTCATAGTTCTTCTTGGAAATCCACAACATGATTTCCAGGATTTTATCTGTGCGTATAGTAAAGTAGAGATCCTTTCTGCTTGAGCCTTCTATTAATCTTTTTTCATGGAGATGTGCTCCAATGTTATTGGGTTACAGTTTGCAACATCTTTAAAACATCGATTGTCTAATTCTAAGAGGGCTTTTTTTTTTTTTTTTTTTTTTGGGTTGTGGGTCATGGAGGTATTTTTTCAATTGTTATTTGGGCATTTTTTATTTATTTGATCAATTTTGAATTAAGAGTTATGGAAAGTAAGTTTTGGATAGTTCTAGTGAAATAAAAATCAATGTTAGGCCTTCATAATGAAAATTGTTTCCATAGAATAGGGGAAGATTTGCTTTGTTCATAATAGTGCATTCAATGTATTGGTGAAATGATGTGAAATTTCTAAGCTGTATCTTATTCAGTATATTACCTGTATTTATTTAAAATTTGACATGTGGAAAACTGTATAGTTTGGTTGGTTGTGAAACCAGATGTTATGGAAAAATTGTCTTTGTGGTATCTCATCATAATTATGGAGAAAACAATGATTAGGGAATGGGAATTTAGAAGTGAAAGTTTTTCTGGGTAAATGCGAAAGTGAAGGTTAGCATAAATGTAAGGGAGAAAGGTTTTAGAAAAGATAATTTATTCACTGGGGAATGGAAATATTTAGTTGTTTCTTTTCCAAAACCAATAAAATAAAAAGTATACAAGTCCAACCATATAATGATTTATTAGGTATTGATTTTGTAAGAGAGGTATTTATGTACTTATTTCAACATTGGGATCTTATGTTGGCAAACACACTTTGGAAATGGTATGATAATGCTGGCTTCTCACTGTTGACAGCACAATGCTAATGCTGGATGCAAGTGAAATGTCTATATAATAATGAAATAGAAAAATCCAATAAAACATACAAATGTGGGGCATTAGGGTATATTTATATGGGTTCTTGGTATATATTCAATGCCAGCACCCCATGTAAACTTATAACTCTAGGTGCTTATAAGCACCTAAGTACCTAATTAGGTACCTTTTCTCTCTTTTCTTTTTCCTATCCTTTATCAGGCTTTTGGCGCGCTGTATTGCATTTGGTCATTGCTTGCTCTATTATTCTTTTTTTATTTTTTCTAACTTTCTATAATAATAAATAAATAATTACTATTATAATATATAAAAATAATAAAATAATATTTTAAACTATAAAATCTTTAATATATATTTAGTGTTACATAAAAAGTAATAATAATATGAGACTTGTAAAAAATTTTAAAAATTGGTATGTAGCTTTGGTTAAGTATCTCTTTATAGTATATAGGGATACTTGAAAAGGAGAATTGTTTAGGATGCTGATGTAGTACTCTAAGCACCTTCTTTAAATATCTATCAATAAATTTGCTCTAATAATAAAATAATTATTCACATTAATTTCAAATTAATATTTTATGCATTAATTTAATAAGTAGTAATAACATAGAACCCATAAAAGAATTTTACACAACTTATTATTTATCTTAAACATACTGTATGTATTGTTTAAAAAGTATTCATAATATGGGGTTCACAAAAGAGTAAAAAAATTCGGTAAGTAACTTCTATTAAGTACTCTTTTATAAAGTGGAGGGTTGTTTAAGAGTACTAGTTGTTTGGGATACTAATATGGCAGGTTAAGTATTTCGTATAATCAACACTTTATAAACACATCCTTACTTTCATTCTACTGTTCCTCCCATCCAGGCCCTATTCAAACAACAGAACGTCATGGATTCCAATCAGGGTTCAGAGTTTACGCTGGACAGTTCTCTGATAGACCCCTGGGTCTCTTTTAGATGACCTTATCAATTTTCTTCAGTATCTAAATATAATCACATAAATAAATAAAAGGATATGCACATAGTTCTTCTTGGAAATGGACAAAATGGTTTCCAGGATTTTATCTGTGCATATAGTGAACGAAAAATCCTTTCTGCTTGAGCCTTCTCTTATTTCGTTTTCATGGAGATGTGCTCCAATGTTACTGGATTACAATTTGCTACACCTCTAAAATATGACTGTTCAATTCATGTTTCATCATTTTCGGTTGGTCTAATGATTTTGAATTCTAGAGTTATGAAAAGTAAGCTTTTAATAATTTTGAGTGAATTAAAACTGATTTTAGTCCTATATAATGAAAATTGCTTCCTTAGAAGGAAAGAAGAAAATCTGCTTTGTTCCTTACAGTGCAGATGACTTGATAGTAGTCGCATGCTGTTCATAGGAGTCCTGGTACTTGTTAAGAGTTTAGAAAAGAAATTTTAATCTTTTGATATTGAGCATACACTTTGAGAGAATAATTTTTAGTGCTGTGAGTAATGATTGGTAGGAGAAAATAGCAGTTCACCAGTAACGGCATGCAAGTCCTCTGGGGTAACTAAAGCACATTAGGCCCTTAAACTTAATAGGTATTGTATTTTTTTAAATGCCTTTTCTGAATTGTTGAATGTGCAAAATTTGATTGTTATTTGTCAAAAACCTTCATGTGAGCAATTTAGCATATATGGTATTTATAAGATGCTATGTGCAGACAGGTTGCAAAGAAAGTTTCCTTTTTGTAGCTGGCTCTTTTGATGCTTGTATGAATATTGAGCAATAATATAATGCCTTTCCGCATTCTGTACCTGGATTTTATTGAATTCTTACATCCAACCATGCTTCCAAAACATTACCTCCCTTTTTTGTAGTCATCAGACTTCTGTAGTTCGAACCAGAATTGAGAAACTTGTGACCCTTGAATGCTAGCTGCATGGATTCTATTTAATTTTAAGGTTTTAACTTGAGATATTCTTGGATGTGAAAACCCCTACCATGCAGAGTTCACTTTTTATGCTTCTCTCCAGCACTTTTTCGGATCATTGATCTCATTGTCTGTTCAGCCTTAAGTATTTCAAACTATAACAACCTGTGTAGCCTTGCTGAACAATCTTCTCTGCCTTTTTAATCAACTGTCTCTTCTGTGGTGGTTTTTGTTGAAAATGTCTGTGGGTCCTCCAGCCCACTCAGCAGATAGAGCCAGTGATGTATATATGTCCAAGAGAGCCATAGATTCATCTGACTGAAGTATAACCTTCTGTTAAATACAATACAAGAATTATGGTATGCTTCTGAATTACTGTATAATTGTATTTGGAAAATACAAACATGAAATGACTGGTTAGTCCTATTCAAGCAAATACAAAATTTATTGTGATCTATGGGCCACCTTCCAAGTAAAAAAGGATTGTCATGCCCTAACAAGAGAAGCACTCTTGAATTGATCCTTGTCTTAGCATGTTAAGGGATGCTTTGGATTTTTAGTCTTATGTCAGTAGAATTAAAAAGTAGATATGATGTTTAAAATATCTTGACATATGGATGGGAAACTTCACCTGATGTGGTGAAATTATTTTAGGGATACATCTAAGCTTTTAGAGTAACAATAACATAGATACTCACATAAATTTCTGGTGGTGGCAGTTTTCCCCTTGGGGAGATCTTCACTGCTTGTTCTTTTAACTTGAATCTCTGCATGATTGGTCTAAATTTTTGGTGAAGCAGTTGGATTGACATATCCTTGCTTCCAGTTTAATTTATACAAAGATGTTTTTCAAGATTGATAAGTTAATTTTATTCCTTGCTTTTTATCTTCCTACCGTTTTATGTCTTTCTTTGAGCTCACTATCTGTCATTTATCCTCCAGGAGAATCCAGACCTCTGGAAATGGCTGACCGAGCAGGAGCAACCGCCAGAGGGAGTGAAGACAAATCCTGTAAGATAAAATCTTTCAAGCATACTCTTGCAGCTGGATTTGTTCTGCTATCACTAATGACTAATCTTCAAATTTACTTGGCGAATATATTCCCAGGTGTTCTCTGCAATTCGCGAGAAAGTTGTGAGCAACCTCAACAACCATGCTGATCCGCAGACACGGGCATTGCCAGGGCAACCATGGGTTAGAGGATGGGACGATATAAAGAAAGGTCAAGATGGCCCGATTGCTGGTAACCAGTAACATGAACATCATCATCGTGAATAATTCTGGATTTTGAGCTTATAGCCATATATTGTATAGAGCATAAGGACCTCCTGCTGCCAGATATCTTTGCGTATCACTCAGATGTTTGCTGTTGTGGTCTGTATTTCATATATTATGAAAATAAAGCTGGACGGTATTACGGAACCCTGTCCAGTTATGGTGATGTAAATGTATATCAATATAGAGAAAATAAATAATAAAAGTACTTAAAATATGTAATAATTTCAAATGCATATTGATCTTAACATTGGTGTGAATGTGACCTCTTTAGATACATACATATATATATCTCGATGTTTGGCTCTAAAACCTTCATTTATTCATGTTGGCCATGGATGAACTCATAGAAATTAAACAAATGATGTCTAGAAGTCGAAGTCAAAATCTGACATGATCTTGAATTATTCGTTTTTCTACCCATGAATGGAGGACAGTAGCCCATCAAACACCTTATGGCTAAGTTGTCTTGTTAGATGGTATTACCCTTTTGCCAACCCATTTGTTTTCAACATGTAATAATACTCAAAAGTTGAGGTGTCACCCTCACTACGAGCTTCTTGCATATAGTCTTGAAGGCCAAAAGAATTCTGTAAGAGTTCGGGATGAGCTTGCTAGCGCTTAACCTATGATGGTTAAGAAATTCTTCTAGAAGTTACCATACGGGATTATACAAATAAAATTGAGTTCTGTTAGTCAATGCAACACGATCTTCTTTGCTCTGCTTTTTCGGACTCCATCCATTTGTAAGAGGCATAAAATAAATTGTAAGACTTGACATTTACCGAAGTGTACATCGGCTTTATTGGGCTCGTATCTTCTCCTCCGTCTAGGTATGTGTCTCTTGGAATCTGTGTAATGGCTGTTAATCTCTTTGCAATTTTATTAACCTCGACAGTTGTCTCGACGTCGCTGTACCTCTAGTTAGCTTTGAAGGACCTATCAACATCGCCGAACTAATAGCATTTTTGTTTGATGGTGAATGCGAAGAGAATGATGAAACAGGTTCCATACCTCTTAATCGACTTCGAAAAGCAAAAAATTCAATCAAACGGAGTTTAGAATGTGCAAAAAAGTGAAAACTGAATAGGATTCGACTTATTTACGGGCATAGTGAAAAACTCGAACCTTGGAATGGTAATGGAAATGGATTTACCATCCTATCAACTGATCTCGAGAGACCTATCAGGCGTAAGGATTATTATGTTGAGCACTATTTTGATTTTTCTTAATTCAACCTATATTAAATTTAATTAAAATATATATATATTTTCTAAAATAACTTTAGAGTCATCAACTATTAAAACTGATAAAAAAGGAAAATTATGGTTTTCGAATGGAAAAACCTTAGTTTACCTACTAGTTCATAAATTTGTTAAAAAAAATTTAATCAAGAAGTTAAGTTCGAAAGCTAACCTATTGAGATAAAATTGCATATGAAAAGTAGAAGAAACTAACTATTAACCTTTATTTTTACAATTTTTATAAATATGCATAAAAAATATGTAAAAATATGAAAATGCATAAAAATGAAAATTTTATGATACTTTTATTAAAAATTTACCTAAAATAAAATAAAATAATCTAGATTTTATGGTTACTCTAAAGTTGACTACATATTCGCTAGTTGGATCAAACTAATGTAGTTTTAATTTTTTTTTTTTAGAAAACTTTAGTTTGTTGGTTATTTTTATTTTTGAAAAATAGCTAGATCTACGTTTTTCTCCTATTTATTTTTATTTAAGAAAAATCCTAAAGAACCTAATTTTTATTTGCAAGTTAAAAAAATAAATAAAATCTAATTTTGAAAAGTCCAATTAAGATTTTTTAGTTTATGAAAATCCAACTACATGATAGAACTTTTTATTTTATAAAAAACCTAAATTTTAAAAACAATTCAATTTTTATGAATAATGCAACTTTACACACATTTTCTAAAATATGCAATTTTAAGTGAAAAAGATATGAAAAATATGCAGAAATTAAAAAATGAAAATTTTCAATAAAAAACAGAAATTTTTATAGAACGCATAATTTATAACCTAAAATGAAATTTATTCCATAAATGCTATTTTTATTTAATTTTTCCTAAAAATGATATTTTTGGAGAAGATCCCAAAAAATGTGATAAACATGCCAAAACATGCAAAACAACCAACCCAATAAAAATTGATGCAAAAGATGTGCAAAGAAACCTATGTCAGTAGTATTTTATGCAAAAATTCTAATCATGCGATTTAGATGGAAACAATAATATTACTTGTGAACATGCATATATTAAAAAAATTTTGGAAAACAAACATAATAATAAAAAATAAAATTACAAAAAAATTAAAGACTTGTGCAAAAATAAAACAAGTTAGTATGTATTTTTCATTAGAAAATAAACAAACTAAACAAATTAAAACAAAATAAAAAGAAAAAGAAAAAAAAAAACAAGATCCACTTAATACTACACAGGTTGAATCTGAACCAAGGGAGAGAGTTGGGTGTGTGAGTCAAACTTAGATCGAATCAGATCGAGCTGGGTTCCTCTTCCTCCTCATCCTCCTCCTCCATCTTCCTCTTCTACGATTCCAACTTCGCACAGTAAATTCTATCCATCGAAACAAATGGGAAATTGCACTTTTATGATAAAGTTATTAACAAAACTTGAATTAGAATAGTGCCTTAGGTTTTGGTGGCTGTTTAGGTGGTTTTCGAAATTTGACAGT
Source organism: Lumnitzera racemosa (assembly GCA_024138005.1). Taxonomy (NCBI): domain Eukaryota; kingdom Viridiplantae; phylum Streptophyta; class Magnoliopsida; order Myrtales; family Combretaceae; genus Lumnitzera; species Lumnitzera racemosa. Next base: position 86,560,227 of record JAMXBC010000002.1, on the reverse strand, counting down.
AGGGTAGATTTTTGTTGTCATAGTTGAGATTGGTTTTTAGTTATTGAAGGGTGGTCCCTAAGGTTTATGGGCATAAGGAACTTGTTGGTGGCTTATTCTTTGACGAGGAGGTCATTTTGGTGAGGCTTTGAAAAGGTAGGGCATAGTTAACAAGGGTTGGTTTGTGGTGGCTTTATAGTGCGCGACTACGTGTAAGGTTGGTTGGGTTTTGAAGCTTAAATGGTATAGAACACAATGATGTTGTTGTTTTGGGGTAAGGGGAGGTGACGAGTTTTATAAGGAAGAAGAATGGTAGCTTACATTGGAGGGTATTTTTCACGTGTCCAAGGCTCCTTTTTTAGCTTAGCTGATCTTCTTCTTATAATTTGCAACTTAAATCTTTCCTAGAAAGCTTGAATCAATTCGAGTCTAGCATGGATGAAGTTTTAGGTTTTTTTTTAATCAAATCTTTTTCAGATAGATATTAGCTCAAATTTTATTTAGATTTGATGATTTTGATAATGATTTTAAAAGATTTTAATCAAATCCACTAAAAATTACATAAGATTTGATAAAACCTGAAGTTAAAAATTGAGTTCTAGAAGGTTTACATTTTCCTTCACTTTCTTACTCTTTCTTGGTTGGGAAGGAAAAAAAAAAAAAAACAAAAATCATATAATAGAATAACAACCACTCCATGTACCTAGGTGATTTAGACCCATGACCTTCTTATCTTAATCGATGTGCCCAACTAACTAAACTATTACTCATTTCCCATCATCTTATGCATTTTAAATGCATTTAAACTATTTAAAGTGGGCTTAACTTTAAATTTATTTTTCAATACCAAGCCCAATTCACTCTAACTTATATTAAAATGACCTAAAAACGTTTAAATGGCTTAAAATATACATGCTAAGGATTTTTTTTTTAACATAATTTTAATTTAATAAATTTCTAGTCTTATTATTTATTTTCAAGATAAAATTATTCAAAATTCAAATTTTAAATTGAATGAAAGACCATTTCTTATGAATCCAAATTTTTACTAGAGTAAATATCCCATTTTTGCCTACCTCCGTTATAGTTTTAGAATTTTTCATAATAGGGAAAAGAGTCCTAATTAAAAAAAAAATAGAAAATTATAAAAAGGACAAAAAATTAGAAATTTTAGAAAAATAAAAATATAAGATTTCATAAAAATTCAAAAAAAGGAAAAAAAAATAAAAAATAGGGTTTTCTAAGAAAAGTAGACTTTTTAGAGACAAGTAGTTTTTAGGAAAAATAAGGATTTAAAGTTGTGTTTGGCTCATTGAGTTTGGCTTAGTTCATTTTCTATCTAGGTAATTTCTTTATTATAGGTGGCTACATAGCTTAAGAAGAATTTAGTTGCAATATACTTCAGGGCATGGGTTAACAACCTAAGCAATTAGACACATGGACTTAATATTGATGAGAATGAGAGGTTAAAGGTTTGAATCTCATAATGTACAAAAGTATCTTTTTTATTTTGTATCACCACTAAGCCATGTGTTGTGTCTTACACGTGGTAACATGTGGCGGCTACTTAGTGTTCCATATGGCTAATTTAGTGCCACGTCAGTCATAATCCAGAGGGGGGTTGAGTCATAGCAATACTGTCATGTAATATGTGAAGATCTGAGATCAAGTACCACCCTTGATCGAGGGCCTTTAACATAGTATATGAGGTATTTCATAACTATAACCTTTTTCCTAATAATTAGCATTAAGTAATAGTAGATTATATAGATTAAAGTTATACTATATAATAAAATTCTAATATAACATAGATGAGAGGGGATATTAGGTTTCCCCTAAATCAGTCATACAGTATCGAGACAAATCATCACAAGCAGTCTAGGTTACTCAATAAGTTAAAAATACTTAATAATGGAGAATAAAGAGAATCCAATAATAAATAAGGGGTTTACTCGAGCTCTTGATTTCTTCACATCCCATAATCCCAAGTTGATATTACTGACTTTGGGCATCCTATGGCCTGGCTCCAACCATAAATCCTACTGCAACAATAAACTGTAGGGGGATAAGCTCAACTGCTTAGTGAGTAACCCTCTTCCTTTACAATAAGCAATATCAATTAAGTTATTATTCAAGCGTATGAATACATGGTCAAACATATGCAAAGCAACAATATATACAGTTAGTCAATAATTGTATATAGTACAGTTTTGATGCCTACCATCGCTCGGGTTAGGAAGCATTTTGGCATGTTAAGACCTAAGTATCCACGTGTAATTCAAAGTCTCTTGTCAGCAATATCACTCTCAGCAATAAACACAGAATGACCTCAAGTAAAAGGTAGCACTCCTCAGAGCTAAGTAATTCCCAAAGGTCGAGTTAGGAACGTGTCATATGAAATACATCATATGATAACAAATTCAATATACACGATATAATGGAGATCCAACTAGGTATGATCCCTTGTTTTACTACGTGATGCTGATACCTTTAATATTATGTTATAAGATGCAATGCATGTCCGGTTTAATTAAGGGTCAAATATTTATTAGCTCCGGTTCATGCATGGCCAATCAATATATACAGGTACTCCAAGACCTTAAGTTCTAATGGAACAACCATATAATATTCACATCGACTTAAGATATTTTACAAACAAGGTCAATCATATCAAGTGTATACAATTTCTCATTTGCCTCAACATGCAATAATTTCAGTTATTGGATACAATTAAATATTTTATTAATTACAAGCACAAACAAGCAAAGTAGGAGGCTGTATACTCACTCAGCCATGATGTTCAACAGTCCAAGTAATCCTTTACCATATCCAAGTCAAACTCCTCATCCCTTGAAGAAGATAATTAAGGCCAATGAGTATTCTATTTGCATTAGTTAACTAGGCTTATCATTCGCTAACCGGAAGTTAGTCGTTTTCGTAATTTAAGTATATCTTCTTCGTTTTACCTCCATTTTTAGTGATCTTATAGTCATTTTCATCGTTTTCGAATATTTTTTCATTTGGTGAAGTTGTTTTTAAGTTTTTAGATCAGTATAATTTTGGTTTGGGCCCTACAATGTCATGGGCCCAAATGAAGAGTTAGGTTACTTTAGGATTTCGGGCTTATTTTGGGTTTTGGGCTTGGTTTTTTTACTTTGGGCATTATATTTAATAATTTAGGTCTTCTTTTAAGTAAAAAGCTTTTTCTACCTAACACCTTAAAATTTTAAAAGTTGACCTTAGTGATACTCTTATGGTTCTAAATAAGCCTTTTACTAAGTTTAAAACTCTAACTCATTAAGAGGCCTATGGTGGGTATCTTAGATGGGCCTTTGGGTTTAATGGTTCTCTTAAATAACTCTTCTTAAGCCTTTTAACTTAGGGTTCAGATCTAGTCACTTAGCTATATGGGCTCTAAAGTTGGTTCTTTTAGGCTTTATGTGTCTAAATCACTATTTAGGGCCTTGGGCTCAAGTTCATTTGTCTTTTTGGGCTTAAGCTCAACATTAGACTTAAGTTTAGCCCAATTTTAATATGTTTATAGATCTAGACATTATGTTCTTTGGGGTTATTAATGCCATTCTTAACCTTATAATCATTAACTAAGCTAGTTTAGGGCCATAACCATACTTTAGCCTACTTAACTTGATCAATTAAGCCCTAGACTATACTTAATACTAAATAAACATGTCATTAAGCTCATAAACAAGAATTTCTAGATCTAGTGGGTTCATGAAATTGGTGGCCATGAGTTGTTCCTAAGGTCAAATCTTCTATTTTCATGCAACACTTGATTTTTATGATGTTTTAACTTAAGTAACCTATTTTTCTACTAATCTAAAACCATAATCACTACATAAAAGTGTGTAGAAATGTTATGAGGGAACAAAGATGGGGCAGCATGCTTGGGAAATGGGGATTCTATCAACCTACTTGATGATTTACTACTAAAACTAACACTATTCTACACCACTAAATCTATTTGTGTTATATCATTTACCAAAAGTGGTTTTTCTTACACTAACCTTTGTTTTCCCTTCTTATAACACATTAGAACTTGTAGGGAGTTATTGTAAAGTGAGTTTCAATAAAGAAAATATTGGTTTCTAACATTATTTTACAAAACAACTAAGGAAAACCTAGCTTAAGTACTTACCAGAGCAAATTGTAGAAGGCCTTCTTTGGTGGTTGAGTGCCATGAGCTTGAGTGTAGGTATAGGTGTGGGTGTGTATGTGTGTTAGCCAACAAAGGGGACATGTGTGGGTGGCGTAGGGCTTGGTGGTGGTGGTGGTGGTGGCAAGGTGGCCGATGATGTAGTTTGTGGGTGTGGCCTGGAGGAGGAAGAAGAAGGTGGTTTTTGTCTTTGATTTTTGAGAGAAAGTTTGAGAGTGTTTTAAGGTTTGAGAAAACAAAAATGAGGGAAGGGAATGGGATAGCTGGTCGTAGGATAGGAGGGAGAGTGAGGGGACAAGCTTTGATTATTTAGGGAAATCAAGGATAAGGTACAAAAAATAAGGATTGTGTACTATTATGCTTTTTGCTAAATTGGGCATGCTCTTGTCCCCTTAGGATACAAGATATTTTAAGGTGATTAAGAGTTTATCTTTTGTTCCTTAATCATGTATAACTTGTAGCTAATTAAGATGTAATGGGGTTGGTTATGGATTAGGGTTTGATTAGGGTAATTGATGGTAATTAGGCATGATTAGGCTAATTAAGTGAACTCAGGATACGTTTAGGGTTTTGTTGAACTTTGATATTATACCTTAACTTATGGGTATAAATACCCTTGTAATTGTAAGTAAACGAATATTCATTAATATGCACTTGGAGTATTTTCTTCCTTAAACACTATTTGTTTATTCTCAAAATCACTCTTATCCTTTCCTTTAAGCAAGGTTAAGTGGTGAGTAACCTTACTGGACCAATTCGTACATCATATCAAATTGTGCCATAAGTTTTTGGAAGTTCCATTAGTGTGTCATATCCTCTAGAGCTATTCGTTGGTTTCACTTATTATTCCATTCGTCATTTTTTTCCTTTCGCACTTTCCCCATTAATCCCTTTCGAGCTTTTTGCAATCTTAGACCCATTCAACGACCAACCTTGTTTGTTCTTGTTTGTGCAAAGATGGCTTAGTCAGTTTAGAATCTTTCTTTCTCAACTTCTCAGTAAGGAAGATGCTAAGTAATTGGTTGGCTCGAGCCCTAGTGAGTAACCTTCAATTTGGCACACTATAGAAAGATAGGTTGTCATATGGCCCGATATGAAGCTAACTCAGTAAGGAAGTACTTGGCTTCGGTCTCGATAGTGTTGGTTGGAACAGAAGGATTTGTTATGCCAGTCCCTCTAATCTTTGGGCTCTATTGCGAGTCAGAGGTTCGATAGCCTAATTTCCATCATTCCTACTAGGTTGTTTTGGATTTAGGATCAAATCCGAATGACCATTACTCAATTCTCCATTAAGGTGATACAGATTGAGGTCGGTAATGTTGAAGGTGTCAGAGAACCCATAGTCCATGGGCAATTCCAATTTATAGGCATTATCATTGATCTTTTGGAAGATTCTGAAAGGTCCTTCCGCTCTTGTAGATAATTTGTTCCTCCTCTTATTCAAGAACTGTTCCTTGTTGAGGTGCAGCTACACCAAGTCTCTGAACTAAAATTGTTTAGCTGTTCTACCTTTGGTCTTTTCTCACATTCTTCTAGTAGCTTGGTCAATGTACTAAGTGACCTTGTCATAGATGTGCTGAAGGGTTTGTTCTCTAGCCAATGTGCCAAGGTCTTCTTGTGTGGGTACTGGTACAGAAGCATGGTCGAGGGGCAACTCGAGATTAAACCCATAGACTACCTTAAAGGGAGTTTGCTTAGTGGTATCATGTACTATTCAGTTATTGGCGAACTCGACCAGTGGCAGGCGGACATCCCAATAAGCCAAGATCTTACCTACTGCAACTTGGAGCAGTGACCCCAAAGTATGATTAACCACCTTTGTTTGGCTATCAATTTGGGGGTGACATGAGGTACTGAAGAGTAATTTGGTTCCCAACCGATGCCACAAGGTTCTCCAAAAATGGCTCAAGAACTTTGGGTCTCTGTCGGAGACTACACTTCTCGGTACGCCGTGTATCTGCACAATCTCTTGCAAGAAGAGAGAAGCAATAGCCGAAGCATCATTAGTTTTAATGTAGGGCATGAAGTGTGCCATCTTATTGAACATATCCTCAACAACCATTACAGAATCATTGCCTCGAGCAATTCATGGCAATCTGAGAACAAAGTCCATGCTCAATTCAGTCTACAGCCTTGTTGGAACAGGTAGGGGTATTACTCTCCCTTACTTGGGTCGACACTTGGCCTTCTTACATATGGTACAGTGTTTAATAACTTGGTGCACATCTCTCCTCATTCTCAGCAAAAAAAATAAGCTATTTAACAGTTTACAGGTCTTGCTTTCTCCAAAATGTCCGGAGAGTCCTCCACTGTAAGCTTCCCTGCTTAGTAGATCTCTCAGTAAATAATTCGATATGCATAATTTTCCACCTCAGAACAAGTAGCCATCCTCAACATGATATTCGTCCATTGTCCGCCTATTGACGCATTGCGAAATTATGGGTCTGAAGTGTAGATCCTTAGAGTATTGTTCTTTGATACTTACAAACCCAAATAGTCTAGTCTGTAGTTTCGATAAAAGTGCATATTTCCTCGAAAGAGCATCTATAACTACCTTGCTCTTTCCCTACTTGTACTTTATTACAAAATTGAATCCTTTAAGGAATTCAACCCATTTCGTTTACTACTTTGATAACTTGGTTTGACTTCAAAGGTACCTTAGTGATTCATGGTCGGTATATATGACAAATTCTCTCGACAGTAAATAGTTCTGACATACTTACATTGTTCAAATTAGAGCCAAAAGTTCTTTATCATACATGGAATAATTTAACTGGGATCCTCGGAGCTTCTCATTTTGGAAGGCAATTGGTTGACCTTTCTGCATTAGGACAATGCCTATTCCAATGCCTGACGTGTTGCGTTCCAACTCAAAAATTTTGTTGAAGTTAAGTAGCACTAATGCCGAGATAAAGGTCAACCTTTCTTTTATCTCGGTAAAACTCTTCTTCTCCCTTTTTCCCCATCAGAAGTCGATGTTCTTCTTTATTAACTCAGTAAGTGATGTAGCGAGGGTGTTGAAATTCCTAATAAACCTTTTGTAAAATGAAGCCAGTCTATAGAAACTTCTCACGTTGGTACAAGTCATAGGAGTCAGCCACTTGACAAGTGCTTAGATCTTTTTATCATCGACTCGCAAGCTTCCTCTACTGACTACATAGCCCAAGAATACCACTTTCTCTTGGTAAAAGCAAAATTTCTTTAGATTACTAAATAGTCTCTTAGTAAGAAGGATATCTATGACTGCTTTGAGATGTTCATAGTGACTTGGCATGTCGGTACTGTAGACTAGGATGTCGTCAAAGTACACTACGATGCACTTCCTTATAAGATGTCTTAGTACATAGTTCATTAGCCTCATGAAAGTACTTAGGACATTCGACAAGCCAAAGGGCATGGCCATCTACTTGTAAAGTCTATGTTGAGTCTTGAACGTAGTTTTCCACTCGTCGCCTAGGTAGCTAGATTTAAGATCAATCTTATTGAAAATCTTAGTTCTATTGAGTTCATCCAACATGTCTTTTGGCCTTAGGATTGGATACCTATATTTGATCATGATCTTGTTCACAGCTCAGTTATCTACATATAATCGCCAAGTTCCATCCTTCTTCAGTACTAGAAGTGCAGGTACAACATGAGAGTTGAGACTCTCTTATATAGCCTCTCTCTAGCAACTCATTGACTTGATGTTGGAGCTTAGAAGCTAGCTCAAGATTCATCCGATAAGCTAGCTTATTCGACAGTGTAGCATTAGATACTAGGTCAATCAGTGCTTTATGCTTCAATTTGGGGGCAACCCCTTAGGTAACTATTCAGGGAACAGGTTGGCATAGTCACGTAGCGACTCTTTAATTTCTTAGGGCAACTCACCTCGGTCCTTCATTTCCAATAGTTACCTCACCAACTTAAGGGTCTCATCTACTTTAATGACCTCTCAGAGCTTGGCCGTACTCATCACTAGAGCCTTCTTTGATCCACGAGCAAGTTTCATCTATAACTTGTAAACTTCTCTCGGTGACATTAGGTTCAGTGTGATCTCCTAGTCATCCGTCTCGAACTTGTATATGTTCCTGTAGCAGTCATGAATGACCCTCCTATTAAACAACCACGACCTACCTAGTAACACGTGGGAAGCATACATAGGTAGTATGTCGTAAAGAATCTGGTCAGAGTAGTTCTAAATAGTGATCAACATAGTATTTGTAGAGTGACATGTAATGTTCCTTTCTCACTCAACCAGTGTAACTTGTACAGCTTCGGGTGCACAACATTCGACAACTTCAGTTTTGAAATAAGACCAGTTGATGTTATATTAATACAGCTTCTACTATCCACGATAAGGGTACATACCTGATCATTTACCTTTCAGGTTGTATGAAACAAATTCTCTTTCTGACCCTCCTCTTGTAAGGGTTCTACGTTCATTGTGCGTCAGACAACTATGAGTAACTAGTCCAAGTCTTCAGCAAGCACATCCTCCTTAATCAGCTCTTTCTCGACATTTTCTTCTTGGGTAGGAACCTCTTCCTCTTTAGGTTCCTCATCTGTATTCTCTACTTCTAGTTTCAGGATGTTTACCTTGATGACCATCATTCGTCGATTCGAACATTGAGTAGCCATATGTCCGAATCTTTAGCACTTGAAGCACTTGATTTAGCTTATCTTCTTGCTAGACCCTTACCCCTTATCATAAGTCCGAGTTATCACTTTACCATCAATTCGACCTTTCTACTTGGCTCTTGCATCAACCTTTCTGCTTGACTGAGCTCGGTGACTTTCCTGTCTAGGTCAGCTAGTCGGTATCCTCATTGGTACTCGACTCCTTCTTTACCTCTCTGCTCATTGGGCAATCTTAACAACTTCATCTATTGTGTCAAATCGTTGGAGCTCCACAACATCTTAAATGTCTCCTCTCAACCAAGAAATGAATCTTGAGACTGTTTGAAATGGTGGTTCCTCCACTTCACAACGTATCATAAGCATTTGAAATTCTTGAACATATTTGTCAACAGTTCGCCCTCCTTGTCTTAACTCCTAAAGTTAAGTAAAAGTATCTTAAAGATAGGTTTCCAGCACTAATTTGTTTCTGAGTATTTACTTCATCTTCAGTTAAGTATTAATCTCTTGGTATCCTTCTCGTCTCCTTATGTCCTAAAAATTCTTCCACCACGTAGCTGCATATTCGAAGAACTCAACAGCAGCAGTTCTCACCATCTTATAATCCTCATAGTGATAGTAATCAAATACATGCTCTACCTTTTCTTCCTACTCTAGGTATTCATCACCATTCCTAAATCCATTGAAACTCGGAGTTTGAAGCTTCACATAGTCGGATGCTCTAGGGACTCATACATGCTTTTCTTTAAAATACTCCTCTTCCTTGTCTCCCATGTTTGCTAAATCAATCCTTCTCCTCACTTGTCCGCTTATTCCTCTACATCGAACGGCTTGAGCTGGCTTTTGACCTCTAATAGGCTAAGCAACTTGTAGGGTATTTTGCGTAGCCTTAGTGGGTTAGTAAGCCAATACATGAACAGCTTGGGTTAGATTTACCAAGAGGTTAGCCACCTCATTAAGCCTCTCGTCAGTACTTTTTGGGGTTCTGTGAGACTGTGTCTATGGTAGACAACTCTACTATTGTCATCTCCCATTCCAACATTCACACTTAGGTCTGTCATTCTCTTTATAGATTCAAAGTTCATGCAAACACTTCAGGATGTTAATAGTTAACAGTATAGCACTCAAATGAACACAGTAACTTGCTCTGTTTCACATACACCAAACAAAGTATGAATAAAACTTCAAAAGAACCAACAACTAAAACAAAACCTCCACTTTGATATCAAAATGTTGTGAATTGTGACAAAAAACAGACAAGGTTGGTCCTTGGATGGGTCTAAGCTTGCAGAAAGCTCGAAAAATGATTAATGGGGAAAGTATGAAATGGAAAAAATGACAAATAGAATAGTAAGCAAAATCCAAAACTAGCTTTAGAGGATATGATGTACGAATTGGCCTGGGAGATTACTCGCCACCTAACCATGCTTAAAGGAAATGATAAAAGTGATGCCGAGAGTAAACAAACTGTGTTTACGTAAGGAAGAAAATATTCTAAGTGTGTATTAATGAATATTTGTTTGCCTACAATACAAGGGTATTTATACCCATAAGTTAAGGTAACTTGCCTAAAAAGGAAAAGACAAAAGAGCATTTCATAAGGAAGTAATGTATAAGACATAAAAGGGTAAAAATGAATATATAAGAAAAACAATCATTGGTACAATAGATTCTGCACATGATACTATATACGTAGCGATGTTACGTTGGCGATGGTTGTTAGAAGATGCAAAAAAAAAAAAAAAGTATGAACAGGTGGCTTGTCCGAGTAAAGATGGCTTAGTCAGTCTGAAATCTCTCTTTCTTGGCTTCTCAGCAAGGAAGATACTAAGTATGGTCAACTCGGGTGCTAATGAGTAACATTTAATTTGTTACACTATAGAAAGATGGGTAGTCATATGATTCGGTATGAAGGGTAACTTGGTAAGGAATACTCAGCCTTGGCTTCGGTAAGGGTTGGTTGGAACAGAAGGACTCATCGTACCAGTCCTTTAATCTTCGAGCTTAACTATGGGTTAGAGGTTTGGTAGCCTGATTCCCATCACTAGTAGTCTGTAAGCCTACTCCTACACCACAATAATATAATGCTCATACTACAAGGCTCTCCCACTAGGGCTAGGTCCTCATAAAGCAAGTGAAGACAGTATCAATAATCTAGAAGTATCTCACCCCCCTCCATTTACAACTCGAGCCATCGCTCTATGAGAGTCAGAAAGTCCTCCTAAAATCACAAGAGTTTTCTTGTGATTAAGGTTTTATTACTCTAAATTCTTTCACATAAACAATATCTTAACCTAGTTCTACCCCTCTCTACTTACTAGGTGGGTCCTTCCTAGGCATTTAGGGCTAAGTTTAATCTTATTAAACTTAGGTACGCTGATACTACTTAAATACTATTACAACCTGAAGAGGGGCCAAGTTATGGCAGTACCGCCATGTAATACTTGTCAAGGGCCTTCGGCATACTATATGAGACATTTCATAACTGCAACCTTCTCCTAGTAACTATCATTAAGAATAGCAAAGCATATAAATTAAAGTTATACTATCTAATTAACTACTAACATAACATAGATGAGAGGGGATATTAGGTTTCTCCAAAATTAGTTATACAGTATCGAGATAAATTATCATAAGTAATCTCGACTACTCAATAAGCTAAAAATACTTAATAATGAAGAATAAAGAGAGTCTGAGAATAAATAAAGGTTCGCTCAATCTCCCGATTTCTTCATGTCGCATAATCCCAAGCTAGTACTATTAACCTCGGGTATCCTATGGCTTGGCATTAGCTACAAATCTTACTACAATGATAAACTATAGGGGGGTAAGCTCAACTGCTTAATGAGTAAGCTTTTTACTCTACAACAATTAATATTAAGCAAGTTATTATTCAAGCATACGAATACATGGTCAAACATATGCAATACAACAATATATATAGTTAGCCGGTAACTATGTATAACATGGTTTTCACGCCTACTGTTGCTTGGGTTACAAAGTATTTTGGTACCTTAGAACCCAGATATCCACATCAAATTTGAAGTCTCTTGTCAACAATATCACCTTTAGCAAAGAGACATAGCATGACCTTAAGTAAAAGGCACTACACCTTGGAGCTAAGTAGTTCCCAAAAGTCAAGGTAAGAACGTATTATACGAAATACATCATACAATAACAAATTCTATATACGTGATACAACATGGATCCAACTAGGCACGATCCTCCATTCTACTTGGTGATGCTGATACCCTTAATATCATGTTATAAGATGAAATGCATATCTGGTTTAATTAGGGGTTAAATATTTATTAGCTCCGGTTTATGTGTAACCAATCAACATATACAAACACTTAAAGATCCTAAGTTTTAATGCAGTATGTGTTGAGCCCTATTTCAGTTTTCCTTATTTCAATTTATATTAAACCCATCTCGCTTAATATAAATTACATGATTTAAATTAAAGAAAAATACTTTTAAAAAATTAGAGTCGCCAATCAGTTAAACTAGTAAAAATGAAATTAGGGTTTTTGGATAAGAAAACTCTAATTTAACCACTAGTCTACAAATATTTTAAAAAATTATATTTTAGAAAATTATACTAGAAAATCTAAGCTTAAGAGCTAACCTACTAAGACTAAGTTACCATGTAAGGTTAAAAAAACTAATGAGCTTTTATTTTTTATAATTTTCTAAAAATGCTAAAATATGTATAGATATGTAAAAATATAGTTAAGATGAATTTTAAATATTTTTTATTACGAATTTTCTAAAAAAAAAAGGTTTTATATTTTTTTATAGTTCCTCCAAAAGTGCTTACATACCCGTTAATTGGAATCAAATGAACATATTTCTTTTTTTTTTTAGAAAAGATTTAGTAGGTTAATTATTTTTAATTTTAAAATTGAGCTAGATTAATGTTATTTAGCAATTTATTTAAAAAAAATCTAAAAAGATCTAACTACATGAATCTATAAAAAACAGGCTTAACTAACTGACTCATTTGAAAAGACTAAAGTTAAGATTTTTGTTAAAAAATCACTACGTGTCAAAAATTGATTTTTCTAAAAACCCACATGTAAGATTCATGTAAATCTATGGAGATATGCAATTTTACAATATATGTATCTTGGAGATGATATGCATCTATATCTAAAAAAATGCAATTTTATAAAAAAGATGTAAGAAAGATATGAATCTCGGAGAAAATATGCAACTATATTTTAAAGAATGCAATTTTATGAAATAAATGTGAGATGTAATTTTGATATGTATCTTTACCAAAGAGATGAATCTTAGAGAAGATAAGCAACTCTATCTAAAAAAATGCAATTTAACTAAAAACGATGAAATTTATCTAAAAAAAAAAACAATTTATCTAATTAAAATGCATAACATGTAGTTTATGTTAAAATTTATTAAAAAACATGCATTAAAAAAAAAGTTAGTAAAATAAAGTGATTAATCATAAAATAAAATAATTAATAAAATAAATAAATAACTAACTAAAATAATTTACTCATTTACTTAAACATGTCAAATCATGCGAGTGGTTGAATTAGATTGCATGAACTCGAACTGGATGTGGACGTACGCTTGTGTTTGCTGATGGACATACAGAGCGTGCATATGTGTTGTGATGTGATGGCGCAGGACGTGTGTAAGTGTATGTTAATCGGTGTGCGTATGTGGCGTGTTGTAATTGTATATGAACATGTATTGTGTTTGGCTGTATAGTGAGTAAAGTGTGTGAATGTAGACAATGGATAGGTCTAAATTAAAACAGGAACAATAGCACATGTTTGTGAATTTTGAAAACGTGTGTTTTTCATAACCCAATATTTATTATTTATAGATCATGGATTTTGAATCTTTTGAATATTTTTGTTGTAAAGATTCAATCTTAACAAATCCAATATTCAAAAGATACGATAATACTCATTTAGATTTATCAAATTTAATGAGGATTTAACCCTATACTCATTTGGGGTTTTTATCTTGGGCCATATTCAATCCATCTTAATTTAGCCTAAAATACACATTAACCCATTTAATAATTCATAAGTCTATTTAGCCTAATAAAAATTAGATAAAAAATCTATTTTATATTGGATTGGACTAAAAAATATTTTAATAAAACCTAGTTATTTAGCAACTTAGAATTAATTAAATTGAATGTACATTTTCAACAATTATTTGATCTGACTTTAAACAACTCGACTCGACTTGACTTGACTCGAAACTTTTATTATTATCGTTTTTTAATTGTATTTTTTATTTTATTTTATTTTTTTGAACCTAGCCCAATTAAAAAAAAAAAAGAAGAAATCCTAAGGTAGTAAAAATGAGTTATTTATAGTAAGCATATAATATTCACATCGACTTTGGATATTTTGCAAACAAAATCAATCATATCAAGCACATACAATTTCCCGTTTGCCCTAACATGCAATAATTTCAGTTATTGAATATAATTAAGTATTTCACTAACTACAAATACAAACAAGTAAAGTAGGGGGCGATATACTTACTCGACCATGATGCTCAGTAGTCCTAATAATCCTCTACTATATCTAAGTCAAACTCCTTGTCCTCTGAAGAAGATAATTAAGGTCTATAAGTATTCTATTTGCATTAATTAACTAGGCTTACCGCTTGTTAATCGAAAGTTAGTTGTTTTCATAATTTAGGCATATCTTCTTCGTTTTAACTCCATTTTTAGTGATCTTATATTCATTTTTATAGTTTTTGAATGTTCTTTCATTTGATGAAGTTGTTTTTAAGTTTCTAGGTAATTAAGTTTTCGATTTGGGCACTATAAGGTTATAGACCTAAATAGAGAGTTAGGTTACTTTAGGATTTGGGCTTAGTTTTGGGCCTTGGGCTTTATACTTAATAATTTAGGTCTTTTTTAAGTGTTTTAAATGTGCTTTTTTCTGCCAAACACCTTAACATTTTAAAGTGAGCCTTGGTGATACTCTTATGGGTCTAAATGGGCCTTTTTACTAAGTTTAAGGCTCTAAGTCACTAAGGAGCTTATGGTGGGTATCTTCAATACATCTTTAGGTTTAATGGGCCTCTTAAATAACTCTTCCTAAGCCTTTTAACCTAGGGTTCTGATTTGATCACTTAGCTAAATGGGCTCCAAAATTAGTTCTTTTGGGCTTTATGTGTCTAAATCACTATTTAGGGTCTTGGGCTCAAGTTCATTTGTCTTTTTAGGGTTAAGCTCAACATTAGACTTAAGTTTAGCCCAATTTTAATATGTTTATAGATCTAGAAATTATGTTCTTTGGGGTTATTAATGCCATTCTTAACCTTATAATCATTAACTAAGCTAGTTTAGGGCCATAACCATACTTTATCCTACTTAACTTGATCAATTAAGCCCTAAACTATACTTAATACTAAATAAACATGCCATTAAGCTCATAAACAAGAATTTCTAGATCTAGTGGGTTCACGAAAGTGGTGGCCGTGAGTTGTTCCTAAGGTCAAATCTTCTATTTTCATGTAATACTTGATTTTTATGATGTTTTAACTTAAGTAACCTATTTTTCTACTAATCTAAAACCATAATCACTACATAAAAGTGTGTGGAAATGTTATGAGGGAACATAGATGGGGCGGCATGCTTGGGAAGTGGGGATTCTATCAACCTACTTGATGATTTACTACTAAAACTAACACTATTTTACACCACTAAATCTATTTGTGTCATATCATTTACCAAAAGTGGTTTTTCTTACACTAACTTTTGTTTTCCCTTCTTATAACACCTTATAAATTTTAGGGAGTTATTGTAAAGTGAGTTTCAACAAAGAAAAATATTGGTTTCTAACATTATTTTACAAAACAACTAAGGAAAACCTAGCCTAAGTACTTACCGGAGTAAGGTATAGAAGGCCTTCTTTGGTGGTTGAGTGCCATAAGCTTGAGTATGGGTATAGGTGTATGTGTGTATCGACCAATAAGGGGGACATGTATGGGTGGCATAGGGCTTGGTGGCAGTGGTTTTGGTATAGTGGTGGTGGCAATAAGGTGGTCAGTAGTATGGTGTATAGGTGTGGTCAAGAGGAGGAAAAAGAAGGGGTTTTGTATGTTTAATTTTTGAGTGAGTGTTTAAGAAAAAAAAAAATAAAGGAGGGGGAATGGGATGGCCGATCATAGGATAGGAGTGAGGGGATAAGCTTTGATTATTTAGGAAAATCAAGGACAACATACAAAAATAGGGATCATGTACTATTATGTTTTTTGCTAAATTGGGTATGATCTTGTCCCCTTAGGATATAAGATATTTTAAGGCGATTAAGGGTTTGTCTTTTGGTCCTTAATCATGTTTAACTTGTAGCTAATTAAGATGTAATGGGGTTGGTTATGATTTAGGGTAATTGATGATAATTAGGCATGATTAGGCTAATTAAGTACACATAAGGTACGTTTAGGGTTTTGTTGAATTTTGATATTGTACTCTAGTTAATCTAAATGCCTTATACATGTACCTAGGGTTTCCTTAGGGTTTAGTGTTTGTTTATGGCAATTCAATTGACATATGAGTTCGAACGTTAGGGTTTCAATCGTTTAGTACTATCGATCACTTGCATTGATCGATCTACCTTTACTATTAGTGTTTCTTTGTGGAATTAAGATATTTGATCACTAAATGAGGGTTAGATAATCATTTTAAGGTTTTGCTATCACTTTAGGGTTTTTCAAGCATTAGGGTTCTTATTCGTTTAGTTAAGTTTTTAAGGCTTACCTTAATTAAGGTTTTGGTTGAACACTTAGGCTTCAATTTCTTTACCTAGGTTTTATTATTATGTTTAGGTGATTATAAGGACTATCTAAGGACTCCTTCACCCAATTCTACTTTTGGGTTATCAAATTCTCGTAAGGTTTACTTCTTCCCCATTAAGGAATAGTTATTGAAGCTTGAAACATGTAGATTACCATGCTCAAAGCCCTTACTTTCAAACTTTTTTTCTCGTTTTTAATCAAAATCTATCTGGAATCTTGTCTTTTTCACATTGTCAACATAGAATACTTTCATTTGAGCACAAGAATGCATCCTAATTCATCTGTTTAATGAAGTAAATCGGGGTTAAAAAATGGAATGATACCAATGTTGCGTTGGAGTCAACATCGCAAAGTTAAACTCATTTAGGGAATGTAATTGCTTTCATCTATGAATTAACTATAGTCAGCATTTTCTTTGCTAGAATACACACTTAAATCCAAGGTTTCCTTGAGAGTTGAGCTATTTTAGCAAGCATAACCTATAATTGCATGAGTATGATCTGCCATTGTTATCATTGCCAAATTGAATTTGGCCTTTGAAACCATAAATAAGGACTCTCTTGTCACTCTTGGACACAAATCATAACTCAATTAGTCCCATATAAACTTCCCAAAATCCTTTCTTTCTTTACCATGATCACTCATAGCTACTCTCTCTCTAACTTCAAGCTTGATTTTGATGGTTCTCAAGCAAAAATTTCAACTCCATTAGCTTCCTTGTTCTTTAAGCATCTGAACCCAATAGCTTGCACTCTCCACCGTAGCTCCATCGCCTTCAACAACCAAACCTTGATCGTCTTTGCGCCAACACCATGAAGCTAGTAGACTATCCTTCTTTAATCAAAACGACCATCACGACCAACTTTGCCACACCCAAAACACTCAAGTCAACTCCAATAGCCACTACTTACGTTATGTGCAACCATCACTCATCGCCCAACACTAACTACCTCTAAAATGGTTACTGTTGGCCATGGCACTTTCCCTACGCCTACCATTTCCAATAAACAATGCGTAAGAATGAAGTCCCTCTCTTGAAACACCATCGAAAATCGCCAGTCACTTGCCATTTGTTGCTGCTCCTTCTCTTGGCCATACACGTATGTGGCACATGACTAAGTTGATGACTCGACCCTCAAGTCCAACCTACGTGCTACAGTTGACCTCAATTTGCGCATCCAAAGTTTGGACCACTCTTTCTTGTTTTGTCTTATTTTATTTTATTTTTCTAAATTTATTTACTTTATCGTATGTAAAAAAAATAAAGAAAAGAAAAAGAAAAAGAGAAAGATACAAAGAAAAGAAAAAGAGAAAGAAAAAAAAAGAAGAAAGGAAAGAGTTTTATTTATTTATTTTTTACGTAAAAAATAATATAGTGAAAAAAATCATAAAAAATTAAAATAAAATTTATCACTTAGAAAAGTTTATTCTTTCAAATAAATAGAGCAAATTAAATCTTTTTTCAAATTTAAGATTTCCTTTAGAATTTTTCCAAATAAAACATTTAAATAAGGGCCCTCTTTTAGACTTTTCTTTAAATAAAACCAAATGAATAAAAATTTAAACCCTATTGTTTTCAGAAATTAAAAAGATCTAACATACCTAAATTTTCCAAATAACTTACAGAAGTCTGATCTCGAATAGCTAGTATATAAGTACTCGTACATAATTATGGGATGACTTCAAATACGGAAAAATTTAATTTTTTCCCCTCTGTAAATATTTAGTTCTTTATCCTTTTTATTTATAGACATGATTTATTGTTTTCTTTACTTGTAAAATAGAAATTATAATTTCAAATTATACAGGTATTTTAAAATATAAATTTAATTTTGGAAAGTTGAAAGTGATACCTGATAAAGGTTTAATAGGTTAGCCCTTAGATCTAAAATCTCTACTTTCAAAACTTTTTTCAAGAAATTGGTTTTATGAAAAGATTAGTAGTTAAGTTATAATCGATCCATCTAATTTGTTATAATTTAACTCTTGTTCTCGACTTCGATTGAGTGGTGACTCTAAAAAATTTTTAAAATTAAAAAGAAAACCAAGTTTTTTTTTTTTAACTTTTAGTTGATGGTTAATAGTAAACGGGTTAGGATTTAATACTAATTAGATTCAGGTAAATAAATCAAAACCAGGAAAAATTCAAGCTCAAGACTTTTAAAAAAATATATTATTTTCAATAAGGCCCAATTTTTCTAAGACTTGGGATTTATTAAATTGTATGTATATTTTTGAATTTTGCCTTATTTGACCTTATACAACTAACTAACTTAAGTAGAACAGTTTTGATATTTTGTATTTTCTTTTACATTTTTCAAATCTTTTCATTTTTTATTCTATTTTCATTTTTTTATTTTTTCAATTTTTTAATATTTTATTGTAAGCCTAGCCATAAATGAAAATAAAGATGAATGGTGACAAAAAATGGGGTGTTTACAGTTATCTCTTTTTGTAGTAAAGTTTGAGTAAAACTTCATTACAATAACAAAAGATATGCTCATTTTGGTCGAATCCTGTCTTGAATCTGTAAGGTAAGGAATTCTAACTTAAATGGTCAGCTAAGAAAAAGTCTCAACTTAAATTAGCAAGTAAAAATGACTTGGACTTAAAAGGCCAAATAATAAAGATCTTAATTTGAAAGGTCTACTAAGGGAGGTCTTAGCTTGAACTAGCGAGCTAAAAAAACTCTAACTTGAAAGGTTAGATAAATAGCATCCTGACTTGAAAGGGTAAGTATCCTTAAGAGGATAGCTCTTTTAAGAATGTAAAAGTTAACCCCTAGCTTAGACTGATGGGTATCTTAAAGAGGATAGTTCTCTTCAAGGATCTAAAGACAACCCTAGCTTTGACTAGTGGGTATCCTTAAGATGACATATCTCATTAAGGATCAGTTGTTTGAAAGGATAAAATTTTCAAAAATAAGATAGGATGATGCTTTTGGTAAATATACAATCCATTAAAGATAAAATAGGACAACTCTTATAAGTATGCAATCCGACAAAGGATAAGATAATGCTCTAATGAGCAGGTGATCCGATAAAGGACATGATTGTGCTCTTGTAAGCAAGCAATCCTAGAAGGACTGGATGGTGCTCTAATGAATAGGCGATTCAATAAATGATAAGATGGTGCTCTTATGAGAAAACAATCTTATAAAGGGTTGGATGACTCTCCCATGAGTAGGCAACTCAACAAAGATATGATGGTGTTGTTAGAAGTAAGTGATCCTAAAAAGGATTGGATGGTACACCAATGAGCATGTAATCCAAGAAAGAATAGGATAGTGCTCCTTCAAGCAAACAATCTTCGAAAGGACTAAATGATGCTCTAATGAATAGGCGATCCAATAAGAGATAGGATGACGCTCTAATGAGTAGGCTATTGAAGATTACTTTAAGAAAATAGACAGTGTACTAAAGGGTAAGCAATATGAGAATTTTAAGGACTTTTATGAGTTTTGACAAATTGATCTAGGCTTTAGCTTAAGGGATACCGATGACTCATTTCAAATTTTAGTTTCTTAAGAAAACTTTTTAACAACTTTTGGAAACTCTTCATCTTTTTTCAAGGTTCTTGTATAAATTTTGAGGAAAATGCACTTTGTTTGGTGGATAATTGTGGTGCTAACTAGTAAAGGAATCTTATAGGCTTTGAAGGTCGCATATAAGCCATGGGCTTACCTTACTATCTAATAATCACTCATTCTTTCAATCTCGTTACACGGAGCATATTTCATGACTTCTGAACATTCTAAAAACACTAATTTCAAACTTGGGGTAAATGACCGTTTATGTCATTAAGAAAGCACTCAACTGTTTTTTGATTTTCCATTGAAGGAATAAGTATCATTACTTGAAATGTTTAGCTTAAGAGGACTTCCTTGCACCCTTACCTCATAGGTTTATTTTCACTCTAGGCATCAATTCCAAAAATTTTAGTCCTTGTAAATGGTATAGTATAGTCAATCAGTTAGGTCCTTTTTGGCTTTGCAACATGAGACTTTTAGTCAATGGTGGATATTAATGTGTTATGACCAATATTGAAAGAAAAATTTTATTCATTTAACCTTGGATTTATAAGTTAAGAACCTTAAGAAAAAAACTAAATATTGGCTTGCCCTAGTTTCAAAAGCAATTATTATATGATATAAATCCATTTCTTTGTTCAAAAGAGCTTTTTTGGGGTAGTGTAATGGGTGGGACCATAAAATTAGGGCTTTGCTTTAAGCTTAAGAATTTGATGTGTCTAGCCTTTAAATACCCTTACAAATTCAAACCCTAGGCATTTTGGAAATTTAGGCTCACCCTTGGAGATGATCACCTTACTCTCTCTTTCTTTTCTTTCCTTTCTCTTTTTCTTTTTCTTTTTTCTTTCTTTCATTTTTTTTTTTTTTTTTTTGGTTAAGGTGATCATTCTCTACATTTTCAAGTTTTCATTTAAAGAGATTTGAAGGCCTAAAACTGTAGGTTTAAGGTCTATGAGCTTAGGTAAAGTGTGTATAGGTTTAGAGTGACTAGAAAAAATCTATAGGCTTAAATGAAATGTGTACAGTTTGAAGCTCTTCCTTGTTCTTAGGAAATTAAGTTATCTATAACAATTACTACTCATGAATTGGTGCAACTAAGGTAAGCACGAGTCAGTTTATTCTTTTTCTCCAAATTAATGATCCTAACCTCTTAATTGTCCTAATGTGAGGTTGTTCTCAACAGAGTTAATTTTAAAGAAAAAATCTCCAAAAGGCTCAAATAGGTTTGTAAGGGATAATTGTGTTTAAAGAGTTGATGAAGTCAATGCTTAATATCATTTTGATACATATACTAAGTTTAAGACGGACTTCTTTTAAGGAATGAGCCTAAGTACTCACATTGTGTCACTTGTCTCTCATGTGTGCTTAGGGTTAATGTTTAGGGCATGGTTACCTCTCTTCATTCTAAAAATTCCAAGTAATGAATTGTCTTTCCCTAGGTAGAAAGTGATCATTTAACGAGACTTCATCATTGATTAAAGTTGCCTTAAGCTTGATTAGATGGATTAGTTTGAAATAATGCCCCATTTATTGCCCTCAAGCTCAAGCTCAAGCTCAAGCTCATTAGGCTTTTTAGTGGGTAATTCATAGTGGAGACAAGCTTTATGTTTGGTTTTGGGTTGGAGCGAGGTGAGCTAATTTTGTGGGGTGAGTAGGTATTGTGTTAATGACCTTTTAGGCTTGAAAAGGGTTTGTATAGGTTGGTAAAACTTTGAGTGAAGTCAATAGGCCATGTGTTTAGGTTCTTTCTAGCTTGGAGTGGGTTGAAATAGGTAAGAAGGTATGTTATTTGTGTTTAGGCTTTTGTGCCTTGGGCTTTTTGAAAAGGTTTAGAGATATGCTTCTTAAGTTTTTTGGATTAAGGATAGGTTGTAGACCCTAGGAAAAACAGTAGTTGAACCTTAACTCAAGTCCGAGTGTCATAAACTGTACAATAAGTCGATAAGGCTAATAATAATAAAAGAATAAGAAGGTTAATAAATCAAATATAACACCGATAACAAAACCCTAGGAATTAATCGAAACCCTAAATCGCTTACTAACACCCTAAAACTAGTTTATGCACTATTAATCAAAATTGAACCAAAAATTGCTCGAAACCCTAAAATTATAAACATAAACATAAACCTATAAAATAGTTAAATATGACACATAGCGATAAAATTATAGTCGAATGTAATTTTCAACTAAATCGCCTGTTTGTACGATATTATAATGAAATTACCATAATAACTTGTAAAAATTATAATTGTAACGGGTATCAGTTAAATTAATAAAATTTCACAAAATTTTGAAAACTAATCTACGAGGAGATTCATTATAATTTATATGATTTGAAAAATTACATATATTTATTACTAATTTTCATTTTCCCTCTCTTTTAATTTCAATTTATCTCTTTTCTCACTTTCTTTTCTTTAATTTGGACCCCCATTTACGTAGCCATGTGATTTTTTTTTTTTGTCATATTTACATGAATAAAAAGTTAACTTAGCTTAAAAATTAAGCCAACCTCATGTGAGTAAAAGAAAGATATATAAATATGAAAAAAAAGAAAGAAAAATCTGCACAAACACACACACAACATCTGCAAACCGTGAGGAAAAAAGAGAGAAAAAGAAAGAAAGAAGAAAGAAGAAAAAGAAGAAGAAAAATACAAATTAATTGATAAGAGATTTATTTTAGAAAGTATATATGTATATGATAGTATACACGTGTAGAATTATAGTATTTTTATGGTATTTGTACATATAACACTAATATTATATGTTTATATACATGAATAGATGAATACCCAAATTTAATTATATGTGTAAATATAAGATTAGGTCGTGTATACATGAATGTACATAAGTATATAGTATGTATTATGTATTTGTTTTTTTTTAATACATAACTATAATATACATATATATGCATGTACCGTAACTTTATATTATATATATATATATGGGTATACATATATGATTATATATATATGTGTGTGTAGTGGTATAGTATATAGTGGGGTAATTTTTATAAGTATATATATAAGATATATGAAAACATATATATATATATAATAGTATATGGCATATTATGTATGTAATATATAGTATACATATTTTATGATAAATACTATATATTTTATGATAAATGATACATACTATATAAGCATATATATACCGAACATATATATATATATATTTATAGGTATGTATGCTGAATATATATATATATATATGTATGTATTTATATGAATGTATGCCGAATATATTATATATATATATATATATGAATATGTGTATAAGAGTATGTTTTAAATAAATACATATACATATATAATACGTGGGATATATATAGTGTATATATGTATATATGATATCGTAATTTAAGAATTTACAATAACATAAACCATAAATTATATATTATAAGTATTGGAATATATATATATATATATGCATAACCGTGAGGTACATAAGAAAAATAAGAAAATGACAAAAATAAGAAAATATACCCAAAATAATTAAAATGACAAACGTATGATTTAAATAATTATTAAATTATAAATATGTTACGAAAAAACGAAAATCAATATTTTATAATTCTTAAATTTAAATAATAATTTTTGTGATATTTTTGTATCATAATTTAAGTTACGAGTCACAACGTCCAAAATGGAACTCGTTACGAGAAAATACGCTCGAAAACGATCAAAATAGACTATAAGTTCATAACGATCCGAGCTAAAACGAAAAAGTTATACGCGATTCGATAAAAAGCTCAAATCGACAATTTCACGTAACTAAGTGAAATAAACCTTACACATTATAACTCTAGTTAGTTTTAAATTTCCTATCTTACAAATTTCCCTTATTCTCAGGTGATCTCGATATCGATCTTGAGCTGCCCACCGACTATTACGATCCCTGAGCTAGCCATGGTCGAGTGAGTTTTTCCTTATGATTCCATACTTATTTGTGCTTGTAATTAGTGAATCTAAATTATGATTTATAAATGAATGTGTATGGGGTTGGGTTATGCTTGTGCATGATAATTGTTGTAAATGGTGAATCTACTTTAAATGTTAATAATATAATGTTTGTTGCATAGTAGATTCAATAGATTGATTATTTGTGACTTGGAATGATCACTGATTAAATATGACTTAACTTCTTATTCAATTAGAAAAAGTTAACTTGGACCATGCATAAATCATGCACTGCATAACTAATTTCAGGCAATCATATTACACGGAGGTAGTGAGAGGCCATACTTGGGTTAATTATTGATTGTTATTGATTTCGTATGGTACACACGTGTGATATGACCTTACCCTTGCCCGTGGGATGACTAGGCGTTGGAGGTGCCAACCGCTTAGCTATGGGTTGAGTCTAAAGGCCTTCGTGTAGGGGTGGGTGAGGGCTGCGTGAACCTACTCACAATCATATGTAGAACTCATTTTGATAAAGCTGGTAATGGATATACCGTTACATTTTAAATACGAAACGCGGAGTTTCGTTATGAAATAAGTTTTAATATGATACCCGGATCTGACTGTATCGATGAATCTCCAACCCTGACTTCGGAGGGCGTTAAATCTGAGTTGCATGCAGTACCTAGTCACCTGCATGTATTTGTTTGGCATACTGCTTGTTCATGCATTCATTTGGTTGAACTTAACTGTGGTATAACTTGATTGCTGTATGGTGGAGGGAAAATATCTCACTAAGCTAGTAAGCTTATACCTTTGTAGACTCCTTTTGCAGGCCGACTTATTCGTAGAGTCAGGCCATTGTATGCCCGAGGTTAACTTTCTCTACGGGGTTAATGTGGGAGCTGTTTGAGGACAGAGAGTACTTTTGATTAAATGTAGAGTTAAATATGTAATTTTTATATTAGTTTGACTTTAGACATGTTTCAAACTCTATATCTATAAACTTTTATACACATAAATTATGTGTTATGTTTTACTATATTATTATTCGTCATGAAATGATATGGCTTAAGCTTGCGCACTCTTAGTAGTTGGTAGTAGTTGGTAGTAGTTGTAGCTTTGTGTATCATGTAAAAGGGTCGTCGATTGTAAGAGAACTCAATCTACAATCCTTTGTATGGTATACGGCGACTGCCACGACTAGCCCTCTCGGGTCGCGACATAGGTGGATGTGTTTTGTCTCTACTATTTTTAGGATCATACCCTTTAGTATTAGGTCTTAGCTCATAGGCTACCAAGGACTCTAAGTTTAAAATGAGTGACCACTAGACCTTAGGCCAGGTTGACCTACTTAAATACAATCTTCAAGACCTTTATGAAATTCCCCACTTGCTAGTAATGGCTCTTCTTTTGGAAAAATTTTTTTAGATAAAATTTTTGAAAACCCTTATTAATGAGGGTTAGAAGACAACTTATGTTATAGATAAAAAGATAACTAACATTCCTAAAGAATAGAAGAAATTTATTGTAAGAGTGGAATGACAAAGACACAACTGTAAAAAAAAAAAAACAATGATAATGAGATTGATTGATAATGTATTAAGTGATTATTTTACAAAATACGACACTTAAAATGGGTAACTTAAGGGTGACAACTAAAGAGAAACAATCATTTACAAATCATACATGGTTTTCTTTCTTTTTTCAATTTTGAAAACCTTTCTTTTTGGAAACATTATTGAAAATCAGTGATTATTTTATATTACAAACAACCTAATACCAACATTGACAAAACTAACTAACTTATTGCACGGATAAAAGGTTAAAGGTAATGTGAGTAATGTAACTAACAATTGACAACAAAAGATGATAATTACATTATAAGGGTAACATAAAGAGGTGGAAGTTTAACTCTTAGAAAACCTATTAGAAGATGATAACATAGAAGGGAATGAACTAAGGTTGACAACTTATAGAGAAAACTCTATTGGAACTGTGATAACCTAATGGGTAAATATGTTTTCCTACAAATATGATAAAGAATAAGATCTTACGTATTTACATGAATGATGACTTCCTCATGAGACTCAATCTTTGACTTATTACCCAAGACTTATAGTAGTGGACTATTTGATGAAGGAAGTACAGCAAAGACAGGTAATAAAGAAAAACCACTTAGAGAAGTTTAGGAAATAGGTTTAGTTAAATAACCATACCCGAACTATTCAATATTGATGCAAATTAGAGTGTTTTGAATGATTTAAAGCTTTCGGATAATCTTGTCCAAATTGAGCCATATTTTAATATAAGTTCATAAAAGTTAAAAAAACAGCCTTACTAATATTAATTTCTCAAAGTAAAATATTTATAATATTTAATCTCAATAAAACGTATTTTTACTAGGTACAATTAGTAATTATTGGAAACTTGAATATTAGAGTTTTAAATAATTATGAAACTTTAAAGATAAATTATATATGTAATAAAAACATTACATGATACAAAATAAAATATAAAAAAAATGTATATACCTCGTGTATAATTACTACGTGTAATTATATAAACGTAATTAGTTAAAATACCTTAAATTTTACATTTTGAGTCAAAATAAGCTTAGGAAATTATTAAAAATCAACAAAAAATATGAAAATAAAGGGGAACAACAAGAATGAGGATAGAAGGTGTGTGGCCATAGCATGGATAGATGTTTAAGAAAAATAACAAGTTATCATGCAATGGCACTTAGTATTTAAGGGAAAAAATTAGAAGAGAGAGAAAGTAAAAATCCATTTCACACTCTTTGAGCCTTGTAAAATCCAAAAACCCTCTCCAATATTTCATATATTCAATGGAAGATTTGGGAAAATTTAGTAGAAGGTTTGGTGATTGAAGAACAAAATAAAGAAAAATATACAAAATTAGGGTACGAAATTAGGTAATAAAAGGTATGGGAGCCTAAGTTGTTGTTGGAAACCAAAGGCCACCATCATAAAGAGGTAGCAACCATTGCTTAGTTGTGCTGACAAGGTTACAGCTACTGCTAGTGGTTGGAGCTTTATTTTCTGATGAGGTCAATTTCTAGTTTGATTTCATAAAATTTTGTAAAAATATAAATAGTGCTTAAAAAACTATATAAAAAAATTATTCCTACATATTTTTGTACATAGAATCTAGAAAAAATGTCATTTTGTACAAATTTAGTGGTGGAAATAAATGTTTTTAAGAAATCAGAGAAATCAAACAATTTTTGATATTGAAATAAATAGGGCTAATGACGTAGTTTCTCCTTAGAAATTTTTTTGTAAACTACCCTATAGTAATATTGAATTGCTATGAAGAGATTTCTTGCAAAACTTTTATATGATTTTTAAGCCCTAAATTAGGTATAAAATTGTGTTTTTAGTGGAAAAATAACCTATTTTCTTAATAACCTTACTTGGATATTGAGTTTGATTCAATATTGAAGTATGATTACTATTTTGGAGTGGTTGGGTTGATTGATAAAGTGAGAAGTTATGGAAAATGGTGAATTGACGTTAATTGTAAAGTTAGTATTTGACTAATTTAGTGAACTTCTAACAATTGATGAATTATGATATAATGAATGAAGAGTTAAGAAGTAATGAAACTAAAGAAGCTTAGTTTGACGTGGTATTTGACACTTAAATTTGATTCCACAATCATAACTTGGAAGCAAGTTAGTAAATTAACTACTTATAGGACATTGATTAAAGGCAGAAGATGATTTAAAATATTCTAATAAATTTTTTTTTACTAGATTGATATTCGAATGGCAAGTTATAAGCAAAAATGATGAGTAAAATATAAAAATAGGGGAAGCAGATGGTTGGTTAGAGGATGATTTTTTTTAAAAATCCTATAGTTAATAGAGTCAAAAGACAGCTTAGAAGATATTGTAATAAGGGGTTTAACTTGGAGTAACTCAGAGGCTATCTCAAAGGACAGAATTAGTGTAACAAATGAACCTTGAGTAGCTTAGGTAGTAACTCAAAGGATTTTCAACTAGAGAAAATTACTATAGAATCACTTAGAACCTAATTCAAATGATTTTACATTTCTAGGTAACTTATAAAGATCATTGATTGATCGAGAAATTATGATTTGTAAAAGTGCAATAAGAAGTTGTTTTAGAAGCTAACTTAGAATCAAACTAAGAGACTTAATTGAAACCAATTTATAATGAGCTAATTACCAACAAGCGAGTATTTAACTAGTATATGTATGTGTGTGTGTATGTATATATATATCCACTAATTGATCTTAAAAGTACTTACTCTTGCTAGGTGAATTTGTGGAATAGGAAGCTTATGTTAATGAGTAAGATTCGGAATGTACTACTAGCCAGGTAAATGGATATTTTTGTGTATTTGAGTAGACTTATGTTTACTCCTAACTTTATGTGCTCTATGATGTTTTGGCTTGGTTGAACTTGATTTCAAGTTGATGTGCTATTCAATGAACCATATGGAGCTACTTGTCATAATTGTTGTCGATTGAATAGTGACATAATATTAAACTTGGTTGTTATGTTGATGCTACTGAATGCATAAGTGGCATTTGTAGGGGTCTATGTTATCTTGGAAAAGAATCTAGAGACTAATTCTATATCTTAAGGTGTTTACCTAAGTAAACTCGATACCGGGATCTTGTAATTGATGAAACTATGAAGTAAAGGCTGGGAAATAAGTGATAGATAAGTCTACTTGGATTTTCTAGGTTTTACTTAGCATGTAATCTAATGTATTTATGGCATGGCACAGAATGGAAAAGACCTATGGGTTAAGTTTTTTAAAAATCAAGATGTTGCTAGGTCAGTTTCCATATGAAAAGCTATGTTTATCAAGTAAACTGCTTGATTTGTAAAAGCTGGGTCTTTGAGCATATAAAGACTGCATCGTATCTACTAGGCTAGCTATATGCTAGATTTTCTAACCGTTATAGTCGATTATTGCTAAGCTGAAATGTTTGCTAGGTTCTTAGATATGTTATCTAGATGCCTAGTTTAGGTCAATCAAACCAGATGAGTTGCTAGTTTGGGTTAAGATATTGGTATTAATGCATGGGCATGGCATACTCTTGACGCATTCGCATGGTTTGGTTGGGAAACTATATGACAACGTAATTGGACTAATTACTTGAATGATGTTCTTGTTTTGTTATGCTTATTGTTATGTATTTATCTACTCTCACTAAATTTACAGTAGTTGAGGGGATAAGTTTCTTTTATCCTTAAGTTACGGATGAATAGTCAGAAGAAGGTACAAGAGTACCAAGGAGACTTCAAAACTCTAGTTAAAGATAGAATCTTGAGAGAACTACATGTTATGGCTTAAGTATATAAAGATAGCTTTTCAAGAAAGCTGTGGGTGTTACTTTACCATAGGTTTAATATAGTCATGGTAGTTTAAAAACATATATTTGTAAAAGAGTTACTATATTGTATAGAAGTGTGTAATTGTAATATTATGAGTATGGCTCACTAATGTAGAAGCTTTTACTGTTATTAGTCATATTAATGAAAAATTATTTAAAAGCAGTTATTTATGGAGGAAAAGAGTAGGTTGAACACATGTTTTGCCTTATCCTTAACTTAACAATGGCAGTAACAAATCATTTTTAGGTATCAAGAGTTTTAAAAAAAAAAATTAAGCAGATGCTTAAAAGGTAGAGCGTTACAATCTCGGTGATAGACACTTGTGAGATGAAAACCTAGAGTCAAAACCTTTCATTCCTTTCTCTCTTCTTTTTTTCCTTGAAAAACTTTTGATAACCTTTCTTATTAATGAAATTTAAGAGAATGTATGCTATAGATGATCAAGTTGCTAACATTGCCTAAAAAATAGAAAAAGTTAATTACAAAGGTAACATGATGAAGATGACAAAGTTATAAAGATGACAATTGGTAATTCATGGGTGATTATTTTACAAGAATGATGCTTGGTGTTACAAAAGCATGAGCGAGGGATAATCTAGGGATAACGACTATTTACAAATCATGAGTAATAAATATTTATAATTTCAACGATTTTTTATTTATTCCTTTTTATTTTACATTCACATGTGTTATTGTACAAAATTTTTAATACAAATAAATAACACTAAACAATACAATAGCCAAAAAAATAAACAAATTGTTAATATACAATAAAAATATACACATGCAAATGTTGGGTTACCAATTAGATAATCATGCAATAATTTATTATCATAAATTTTTTGAGTTGCAATTTTATTATAACCCCATGATTACATTTATTTGATTACAAATGGCCTTGACCGCTATTGGATGTATAATTTTTCTATAGGTAAAAAAAAAAAATTAAATTAATGAATTACATAAAAATATTATACAAAAACAACTATCATATGATAAGTTATAAGGGAATATTTTGTAATAGAATACATAAAAATGGAATATAACCACTATATCACATGAGGAAATAATAAAGGTACAACTCCTTAATTGTGATTAATTTTTTTTTTTTTTTGCAAAATATTGCACTAATATCCATTTGCTAACCTATAAACGGTTCAATGTAGCTTAATGAGTTCAATTTCAGATTTTCATTCTACAGCCTTTTACTTATAAGATAAAATAGAAATTATAATACATTATATACATAAGCAAGTATAAACGTAATAAAATATAGGAAATAACATTAAATTACAAAGAAAATGCAATGCAATATGATATGCTTGCATCCAATGCAACGAAGATCAATAATTAATAAATTATAGGGATAAAAATTATCATAAACCTACATTTAATATTCATGCAAAGTTAAACATATAAGTATATGAATTTCTAAAATTCATTTTTCTTTTGAAAATAAAACTTATGGACACCTATATATAAGTGTGGTAATTTTTTTTAAGTAAAGGCCTAATTGGTTGGGGGTTATAATAATTCTTCTCAAGTTCTTATAATTTAAAAATCACTAATGCCTTTTATTTTAAAATAATGCAAGAGGATAGGGTTTATGGACCTCAAGTTCTGTAGCCTAATGTATTTTTAAAGAAACAATTTGTGGGCTCGCCTATTACCGCTGGATAGGGGTAAAGAGCCTTGTGACCTGGGAGCTACATAATGGTAATGTGTTCTAATTTTTGAAGATGGTATAGGTCCGACTATATCTAAGTGTATACACATGGTACTTTAAGAAAAACAAAGCCCCCCTAAATTCCAAAAGTTAAGCCCATTGGGTCAGGTTCTCCCTGTTAGTGTGTATCACTAAAACCCAATCAATACAACTATTTACAATAAAATACAAGGTACCTACATGGCTAGCCTACTAGCGTTCTAGAGGAGTTGTCACTTTTATTTAGTTCTAGTTTGATTTTTCTTAATTCAAACCATATTAAGCCTATCTCACTTAATATAAATTACTTGGCATAAAGTTATGGAAAAATGTTTTTGAAAAATATGTTTTTATATAATTTTGAAGTCGCTAACTAGTAAAACTGATTAAAAAAAAAGGAAAATTAGGGTTTTGAGGTGACTTAAATTTCACTACTAGTCCACAAATTTTCTAAAAAATAATTTTTCAAAAGATTTTAACAAAAGAAAATAATTTCGAAGGCTAACATATTAAGACAAATTTACCATGTGTAAAGTAGAAAAAGCTAATTAATGGGCCCTTATTTTTACAATTTTTCTAAAAATGCATAAAAAATATGAAAATGCATGAAAATGAATTTTTTATGATTCTTTTATTACGGATTTTCCTAAAATAAAAAAAAAGTTTTCTAAGTTTTACGGTTGTCTTGAAAATGCCTAAATATCTACCTGTTGGGATCAAACAATGTAGTTTTGATTTCATTTTTTTTTTAAGAAAACTTTATTATGTTGGTTATTTTTATTTTTGGAATATGGACAGATTTACGTTTTGCTTCCACTTATTTTTATTTAAGAAAAATCTTAATGAACCTAATTTTAATTCCCAATTTAAAAGAAAACCTAAATAAATCTTAATTTTGAAAAACTCATGTAAAGATTTTTTATTTTATGAAAAATCAACTACATGAGAGAAATTTTTTATTTTCTAAAAAACCTAATTTCCCTAAATTTTAAAAAATAAATATTTATGAATAATGTAACTGTTATGCAAATTTTCTAAAATATGCAATTTTAGGTGAAAAAGACATGTAAAATACGCAAAAATTAAAAAATGAAAATTTCTAATTTAAAATACATGCATTTCTACAAAAAACATGTAATTTCTACCTTAAATATGCAGATTATGTTGAAAATCCAATTTTTTATTAAAAAAATTCTATCTTCACTAAAGATGCGATTTTTATCCAATATTTAGAGTAGATGGCAAAAAATTTGATAAACATGAAAAACAACCGACCTAAGGAAAATTGATGCAAAAGACCTGCAAAGAAACGCATGCTAGTTGTATTCTACGCAAAAATTCTAACCACATGATTTAGACGAAAATGCTAAAAGAATTTCAGAAAATAAACATAATAATAAAAAAATTGCCAATTACAAAAACTAAGGACCTGTAAGAAAAATAAACCAAGTTCGTATAAATTTTTCATTAAAAAATATATAAAATAAACAAATTAAAACAAAATAAAAATAAAAATAAAAACCATTACCACCTAATGCCATGCAAGTTGGATCTGATTGAAGGGAAAGAGTTGGGCACATGGTTTAGACTTGGATCGGATTGAGTCTGGCTCCTTTTCCTCCTCCTCCTCCTTCTCCCTCCTCTTCCACAATTCCAACTTTGCACAAAAACTTCTATCTACAAAAATGAATGGGAAACCGCAGTTTTATGATAAGGTTATTGATAAAACTTGGATTGGACAAAGTGCCTTCCGTTTTGGTGGCCCTTTGGGTGGTTTTTAAAATTTGATGGAGGCAATAAATTTTGGTTGTCGTGGATAGGATTGGTTTTTAGTGATTAAATAGTGGTTCCCAAGGTTTTTAGATATTAAGAACTCATTAATAAGGTTATTTTTTGACAAGGAGGTCATCTTGGTGAGGTTTCAATGAGGTGGGCCATAGTTGACAAGGGTTTGGTTCGTGGTGGCTTTGTAAGGCCCAGTTACATGCGAGATTAGCTGGCTTCCAAAGCTTGGATGGTGTAGAACACAATGGTGTTATTGTTTTAGGGTATTGTGGTATGTTGTGCACAAGCGTATAGAAAGAGAAGGGATTGGGGGGTCTAGAGAGAGAATCTAAGGCTCCCTTTTTTATCTTGGTTGAGCTTCTTCTTATAATATGCAACTCAAATCTTTCTTAGAAAGCTTGGATCAATTTAACTCTAGCATGGATGAAGTTATGTTTTTTTTTTTAATCAAATCTTTCTTAGATAGATATTAGCTCAATTTTAGTTAGATTTAATCATTTTGATAATGATTTTATAAGATTTTAATCAAATCCACCAAAAATTACACAAGATTTGATAAAATCTATAGGTAAAAATCAAGTTCTAGAAGGTTTACATTTTCCTTCACTTTCTTACTCTTTAAAAAAAAAAAAAAAGAAATCATGTGCCAAAGTAACAAGCACTCATGCGCTTATGCGATTCGAACCTATGACCTTCTTATCTTAATCCATATGCCTAACCGGCTAAATGATTACTCATTTCCCATCATATTATGCATTTAAACTATTCAAATTGTGCCAAACTTTAAATTTATTTTGCAAAACTAAGTTTAATTCACTCCAAATTATTTTAAAATAACCTAAATACATTTAAAAGGCTTAAAATTTACATGCTAAGGATTTTTTCAATATAATTTTAATTTAATAAATTTCAAGTCTTATTATTATTATTTTTTTACTTTGTCTAGATAAAATTATTTAAAATTAAAATTTTAAATTCAATGAAAGACCCTTTTTTTTTATGAATCCAAATTTTTACTGAACTTTTCTAAAAAATATTTTTTTCCCAATAAATCTCAAATTTTCAAACTTAGAATTTACTAAATTATATGTATATATTTGAATATTGCTTGATTTGAGTCTAAATGATCGATTGACTTAATTCGAACACTTTCAATACTTTTATTTTTTCAATATTTTTTGTTTTTTCTATATTTCAATTTTTTAATATTTTATTGTAAACTTGGCTAAAAACGAAAATAAAGATAAATGGTGGCAAAAGTAAGGGTATTTATAGAATGCACTTCATAGATCAATTCTAAATAACTACCTCGTACAGGGTGAAACAACAACTATCCTAGGCATTAAATGCATTGACATTTATGTGCATAAGACAAATTCAATAAATGCTTCTAGGGGAAGTTAACTGATTTCGAATTCAACACCTTAGAGCAAGTTTAGAACTCTCCACTTGGCTAGACTACAAGACTAATGGCATTACAACTTATGTTAACCTTGAATAAACTACAAGACTAATGGCATTACAACTTATGTTAACCTTGAAAAATTCCAAATAATTTGAAAATGTCATTATTTAATAAGCACTTCGTTTTAACTAACTTGGTTTAGGGGGACAATGAAACTAAAGCAAGTCGATTAGACTACTACTTGGAAGTATTAAAGAAGACCAGCTCAAAGAAATCCTATAAGGTCTGTTCTTTATCAATGTCATTTGCCTAAATCCTACTTAACTCAGGTTATTTACCTACTTAGCTAAAACACCCCAAATCCATTTCAGCAAACTTACATCAAGGGTCGAGTCATTAGGCTTTAGATACCCTACCTTCTAGCTCCAAGCATATAACACCTCCCTTTCAAACTTTAAGAGGCTTGCAAAAGGAATACTTTCCATATTGACTTGTTACCCAGGCTAACCCTCTTAGATGTAGGCCATTGAGCTTATACTAACCTTCTTGAATTACAGGTTGAACTTCCCATGCCTAAATAACCCTACTTGAGCCTTTAGTCGAGCTTATCAAGCTATTACCACTCATGGCAAGTCCTTTCTATGATAAATGGCCTTGGTAAGATCGATCCCAATTCCCATTAGAGCTTAGTCGACTTCATGAAAAGCTTATACAAGATCTCGGGTGGTTAAAGAAAGTTCTTGAGATTCTCTTCAATGAATTTTCTAGCAAATCTAAAGTGTATCTTGAATGATGATTTACCTTCCTTACACAACTTACTCCACACACCTATATGTATCAAATAGATCTATAAGTAAAGGGAAAAGGTCAACATTCCTTAACATTATCTCCCTCTCTCTCTTAAATACCTTTTCCAACTTAAGTATTCTAGTGACCATACCCAAAGTGACCTCAAACATCCATTCTTAACTTGTGCTAGTTACTTGTATAGGTTGTCTCTAACCATTAACATCCCAATTGGAATCCAACCATCAATAATAAATTATTACTATCATTCTATAAAATTATATGAGACTTTTGCTTCATACAACTCTTCATTTGGTTATTGCAAATTTGTTGAATCTTGTTCCTTCTTCTAGGATTCCCTTTTTCTATTCCTTCCTAGAGAGTAATTAAGACTAATTCAATCATATTTTATGTTCCAATTTTTTTATTTATAATTATTGAATCTTTTGTGGGTAATGCCTAATTGTTGAATCTTATCAAATTTTTAATCAATTAATCATATCTCTCCAATTTTAGCAAACTATTTTCTCTTAATGTAACAAATAAATATAGTAGTTTAATTTCAGAAAATTAAATTTTTAGTAAATTTTTAAAGGAAAAAGACACCAAAAGACCCATAATTTCTTTATTAGAGCCTGTCTTAGTTTTACTTTTTGTTTCAAGATCTAAATTTTCAAAAGTGAGTCAAAGATGGGAGAAGCACTAATTTCAGTCTGTTAAGACCTAGAGGCAATCTATTTACAGACAGTGAAGCCAACTTTGACGAAATCAAATCTCAAATAGTATATTTCAAACATTACCCAATCAGTCATATCCTGTGCCACTGAAGATATTTGTTCTTAGGTACAAATGCTCTTAAAAGCCATGTCTTCAAAATGGAAATAAAAAACGATAATGTAGACCCAGATATGAAGAAATAGAGTAAAAGTGCAAGTTCAAAAATGAAAATGCATGGGATATTTAGATTTTTTGGATAATGGTGGAAAATTTAGGTCTTTGTAATGTTTTTCTTATTTTCATTTTTTCCATTTTAAGATCTATATTTTTATTTCGTTATTTTAAGATGTAACTTTAGCAGTGTTTATAATGGAAAGTGAAAGAGACTCCGCGTCATCGATTTTTAAAAAATTAGGTCTTAAAATAAAGTTATTTTGACAACAAGGATCTTGATATGGAGTAAATATTTAAACAGTAAAAATATTTTTAGCTGACTTCAAAAAGAATTTGAAAGGAAAAAAAAAAAAGATTATGAAAAGGATTTGAATTTGACAAGAAAGGGGGACTCGGAGGCATGTATGTGTGTATTTGTCTTCTAGGTATGAGAATTTAAATCCATAATGTAATTAAGAGACTGGGGAAATAATAGAGCAATGAAGTGCCGGAATCTATGTATGACCGGGACGTATATAATGAATAAAAAATGGGTATATTATAGTTTACCAATTCCAACACAATATGTTGAAAGATACAAACTTCGTAAAAAATGGGAACCAACCCATCCCATATGATTTCATGTAAAAGCAAGCAAAGTTATAATCTCCTAAAATTCTTAACACCCGAATAAAATAAATCTAAGTTCAAATGCACGACAATAACACTTAAAACAGAGGCAGTAAATGATATAAAATATTAGTATTATGAATAGATGGTTTGGGCAAATAATAAAAAACAAACTTTAATAATATTAATAAATATTTGTCATGTCAAGTAGTGAAGGCAGTAAATTTATTAAGTAGAAATTCAAGAAGTAAGTATATATTTAAATTTTGTGTATAATATGATAATTAATAATTTCAAATTTTAGTTATAAAATTAAAAAGGTATACAAAGTTTTATGTTGTAATTTTCACAAGTTCTCACGATTGGAGGCCCACACGGGACTGATACAACCGCTTGTAAAACAACTGGTCTCCACCACCGCTCTGAGGATAATGACGCCGAAACTCCATCCAGGACTCAGGGGCCCACCCAACAATTAGACTTGAAGAAAGTTTATTATGTAAACGGCTGCTCCTATTTCGTTATTCCTATATGGAAAAAAAAAAAAAATCGTCATTCCTATCTAACATCAAATCAACCAAAAAAAAAAAAGAAGAAATTTGATACTTATTATTATTACTTTTTCTTTATGATTATAATAAAAGATGAAAGATTCGAATTTAATTTATTTTACTGAAAAATCAGCATTCATATCACTTTAAAATTTTATTATATTTACTGTGAAACTAGTCTTATGTGATAGATTATAAAATATCCAGTGAATTTGTAAAATTTATCCATTCTTATAAAATTTATTAATTCATATATCCATTCTCAAGATATTATAATAATATTTCATAGTGTACCAATAAGAAAAGAGTCATTCAATAATATAATCCTTTTGTGTAAAATTACCAATAATGGTGATATAAGTCCAACATTAATTGAATTCAATTAAAATTATAATTTCCATCAATCATGTGCTATTCTTAGTGATAATTACAACGAAGATAAAAATACATTTATCTCATATCTCCAAGTGCAAGTTGGAAATGCATACATTATCACTTGATTTTCTATGGTGTTGGGCTTCGGCTTAAAGAGAGATCGTTGTGTTTGAGTGAGAGGGATTTGTAAAAGAATAATAGCTTTGGGATGTCAAGGGTTTTTTTTTTTTTTTTTGTGTGTGTAGGGATCGATGTTCAATTTATAAAGTGGATTAGAGAAAGAAGAATAAAGCAATAAGTATGAAAGAGTATTTTGGGTTTTAAATCCTTTACCAAATGTGCTCAAGGGCTATTTATAAGCGAGGAGAGACGAAAATGGCATTTAAGAAACTTTCCTATGATTCCCTTCATTTTATTGATTCTCACAACTCTCTAGTTGTTAGAGTAGCTAGTTGTTAGCGTAGATAATGGAGAGGAAATCATGGAAAAAAAAATGGTTACCATAGCAACTATTGAGGTTCCTTCTTTCCATATTTGAATATCCTTTGTGTATTGGACTTGGCATTCAGACAATTAATAATACGTTTTAAGTAGTGTAATGTGTTACGACCTAAAGAAATGAACATTGCTCTTACCGGGATAGACTATGTTCCAATCCCCCTTTTTCCCTAAGTTGTAATGCATATATGGAAAATACCATCATTAACTTCTTGTTAGAACTGTTATATGCACATCCTTTAGTTTAAATTGAAAGTAAACATACATCATTCTAATACATTATTTATTGCAACATCTTGTACTAATGTATGAATATCTCCTCCATATGCATTATATGTTCATGATATTATAACAATGAGTTAATGATATCCTTTCTATACTTTTATCCTCAATTTATATCATTAAAGTGTAAATTTTTATTTTCAAAATTGTATACCCTCTAACTTATAATGACCCATTATTATTATAACATTTTATTTCTTAACTATTAAATGAGTGGACTTCTAAATGAAATAACATTTTTGCAATTGACTAATTGTTTAATTTGTAAGTTAGATAACTAAATGGTTATTGTCGATAAAATTTAATTATATTTATTAAAAATGATTTATCCCAATTCTATAGTATGTCATACTTAAAATATTTTGTTTAGAAGTGTAAAGAGAAAGTAAAGTGTAACAAAAAAGTTAGAATGTATCATACGTAGGTTTGAAAAGGATATGTCTTGTATGATTGTGAAAATCAGAAACTAGAGCCCATCAAATTACATTTAAAAAGGTGTTATGCCCAGGCAATTGTAGATTTCTTTAAAAGCATCTGACACAAATATTAACACAAAAAATTTCTTTATATAAAATATGTACCATCATGTTATCATTAAAAGAAAAGTAAGATTATTGTTGATTTGAAATCAAACAGAAATTTTTGTTTTCCTTTTGTAAGATTTTTTTTTTTTTTTATACTTATAATGACCACAAATCCTTGTATTAAGGATGTCATACACTAGAAAAATGTTTTCAAAATTAAGGATATTTTGGGGATTTTCAAAAGTTGCTAAAACTTTACTTACTCTAATCTGCCTCCCTTTTTGTCTAAAACCCTATCTTATACCAAATAAGGTCTAATCTCCCCTTCTTATTGCAGAAACTTAAGGTAGCCCCCTTAACCAACTCCAAAGAGAAAGTTAAGAGGTGATTAAGGTGAGTACTTTGAAGAATCAACTTAAGGAATTCGTATTAGACTTGACGATTCTTCCATTTCATGTTGGTTTCAACTCATTGTCAAGTATTTTAAGTGGAGACTCTTAATTCCCATTAATAGCAAGTCTTTTAAGTAAATAAGGTGAGTTAGATGGTTGATTTAAGCAAGTTGGGTGTGATTCTCATTTGGAAAATTGCTTTAGAAGAGATAGATTTGAGTTTTCATTAGGGGTTTAATCTAAAATCAAATGTTTTACAGATTGAAGAAGGTATATAACTCCATCTTTGTTAACTACACCAAGTGCTTGAAGCATTGAAAGTAAGTCTCATGAGCTTTTGCTGATAATTTTGGATTCTTGCATTGGATTTATGCAATTTGGAGTTAGAATTTAATGTTTCTAGCAAAGTTTTAACGTTAGAAATCATTGTAATAATATGTCTTAAGATTCTCTTAAAAGTGCATAGGATTTAGGTTAAAGAGTTGGAAGTATGGGTTTTGAATCGAGGTAGTATGATCTGCAATATTTTAAGAACAGAAGCAAAGTGTCCAAATGCCTTGTAGTATAATGTCTAAATGCTATGCTTCTATGTTACATAGAATGAAGGCATTTGGACGCTGCACTTTGTAACATCCAGGTTGCTTTCCCCTTTTCAAAACCTCTTGCTTTCCAAGCTTCTTTTCCATCTTTCCAAGTCCAACCAAACCCTTACTTAGCTTTGTAACTTCTAAAAGGTGAGATCTTTGTTCTAAAAAGTGGAGATTTAGGAACACATAAGCAATCCAATTAAGAAACTAAAAGGGGAAAGTAGGAAATGGTAGTCTAATCTATTGGGATTATAAGTTGAATCTAGTTAAGTATTATGTTGGTGGACTTATGTAACTTTAATTGAGGCTAGATTGTAGAGAGACTAAATGTTGTTAACTATTTGGTTTAATGTTATACAATTGGTTACTTGAATCAAATTATGAAGGAACCAAGTGTAAACTATCATCTCTTGAGTTAGTTACTTGGATCCTTTAAGCTTCGAGTTATCTTGTTGGTCTATTAAATTGCTTAGTGAGTCATGTACATGGCACTTGGTTGTTGCTTATGCATGTTAGGTTAGAATGAAAGTAACTTGATTAAAGCAAATTTAGACTTAACATCATGTTTTGTTGATTGTGCTTGTCTTGGCTCGTCCTTCAGTATAAGGGGGAAACTATTGATTATATGTGAGGATTCCATAGTAGACTCACCTATAGGATGATGCAACTAGTTCTAATGTTTCATAGTTCTTAGTTCCCGACTTTCGAATGTTGGTCATATGACCCTCACCGTATTATATGGTGGTAATCGAATGGGCTTATAATGTAATATCTATTTATATGTATAGAAGATCATAGTGTAACAGGGTCATGAGTACTCCTTTGTTGTATGTTAGCTAACAATTTAGATGACAACTAACTAATTTCTTATTTTTGCATTATGTGCATGTGACATGTTTATATTGGCATTCGTATATGCTTGCATGCTACGTATTGGGATTTGTCTCATTCTGTTTTTTTTTTTTAGGCATAGCTAGTAATAACTATGTTATCTATGAGGAGCCCTTTGTTAATGGGTTTGAGGAAGAAGAGGGTGTAAATTATCTTTACTTTTATGAGGATTAGTGTTCAGATGAACTATGGGAGTTGGAATGGAGTTCCGTTTTGGGAGATTCTGAAGCTCTTGGAGACTTAGATGTTTCAGAACTTTCATTTGTTTATTTTGTTGATTTTGTTCTTTCTCCATATGTTTGTGGAGTGGAAACACTCCCCTTGATCTTTACGTTGTGTACGAGTGTAGAAGCATGTGAGACTCCTCAAATGCTTATGTTTTTAACTTATGATGTCTTTGGATGATTACTCTTATGGGGAAGCAATTATGGATAAGTCTTATGAATCTTTTGTATTTTAGGTGACATGACCTTTATTTAAATTGATGGACGCTAAAACCTTAACATACTCTAAGTTAGTTAGGGTCTGTGTGTTGTGTTGTAATACTAATAAGGTTCCCGAGCCGTTACAACTTAGGTGATATCAGAACAATAGGCTCAAAGATCATAGAGGAACTAGGATGAAGGATCAAGTAGTGAGCTAGGCTATTGATCATGAGAATTAAGGAACAAATCTTGTAGATAACTAGGTTATTGATCATAGAACGTATAAAAAGTGATCTTTAAAGATAGAAAGTGCAACTCATGATATGTAATAAGGTTTGATCTATTGTTATGTTAGATCATTTGTGTTAATGCTTGACATTCTATTTTAGTTACTCTTTATTGAAATGTTATGTAACCTCTCCTTTCTCTTACTTTAACTTTCCTAATTAACTTCTTGTGTTGCTTGTTTCCTTTCTTCTTTTCTTATAGTATGCCTCCTCAATGGATACTTAACCTAGTCTTTACTTTAGGTAGAAGACAAGATGCCCCTAAGGATAAAAATCCTCAGAGGTCGGCTTATTAGAAGGAACTTATAGGGATGCTTGAGACCACTAGATAGCTTCTAGAGACTATAAACCACCTGGTTAGAGTAATAGCCTAGTAGTATGCTATTGCTAACCTAGAGAAGATCATTAGCCTTGATAAGTTATTACAACAAGTGGAGAGTTTTGTTCCTAGGGGTGAGCATCCTTTAGCTGTAGATAAGTGGATTAGTAGTATTGAGAGGTCTTTCAATGCTTTTCATGTCCTTGATGAGAGGAAGTTTGATTATGTTGTATATTTACTGAGGGGAGCTACAATAACTTGGTAAGCCACTAAGCTTAAAAGAGAGCTTAGACCAGTTGATTGGCAGGGGTTTAGAAATCTGTTTTATGCTAAGTTTTTCCTAATGAGTGTCAAAGATCGTATGCATGATGCATACTTCAATTGCCAACAAGGCAACCATACAATGGAAGAGTTTGAAGTTGAGCTGAATCGTCTGTTCATGTTCCTACCACCTGCTTTATGAGCAAATGATGAGGCTAAAGCTTACAGATTTGTGAGTAGTTTGGAGCTGAAGCTCTAGTTTGGTGTAGATGCTTTTCAGTTGGAGACTTATGTTGCTAATGTTTAGAAGGCTCAACATATGGAATAGAGCTTAAAGAAAAAAGAGGAAAAGTTGGCTACAAAGTCTGGTTCTTTGTGAGGGAAGAGGTTGACTTTAGAGAGTATGGTTCAAGGCAAAGGAAAAAAGCCTTAACTAACGTTGATTAGGGACCCCCTTCCTATCTAGCCTAGACTTATTGCTGTTGTTGCCCCTAAAGTACTCGTCTCTACTATCAAATGCTCATAGGTGTATTAGACCTCATGAGATTTGAGAATATAGGTAGCTTATTAGAGCATACTTTTCTTGTAGGAGGACAGGGCATATTAGTAATGTGTATAAAGAGACGTTGGTCCCTATATGGTTTTGCTATTCCTATAAGCAAAGGGAACACATGGCAATTGATTACTTTAAGAGATCTATAAGGGGATAGGATCGACTTGCACTGTACGGAGCTAGGCCATTAGTTAAAGCTTAAGCAGGTTGACCGCAGCCTAGTAGCCCGCGTTAGAGGGCCCCAACTAAATTTTTTCCCTCCATTAGCAAAACCAAGACACTTTTGATGAGGACAACATTACAAGTACGCTCCTTGTATACTCTTACAATGCTTGTATGCTTCTTGGTACAAGTGCTATGCATTCCTATATTTCTAATATGTTTGTAGGGACTTATCTCTTAATGTCTAAATGTTTGTTTGAATCTTTGAATGTGTATGCTCCTTTAGGAGTCGATTAAGCCTTAGAAAGGATTTGTAGGGTATTCATGTAGAGATCGAGGGTAAGATGATGCCAGCTAATATTTTGGTGCTTGAAATGTCAAACTTTGATGTGATTATGGGAGTCAATTGGTTATCAAAATATCGAGTTACCATTGATTGTCATAACTTGGTAGTCCACTTTGATTTGGTCGATGGTGATTCCTTTAGTTTTAAACTAAAAGCTTAGAGACTAGTGAGTCTATCGACCTATGAACTCTGGATTAAAAAGACGTTAAACTTGGTATCGTTTGAAGCTAATGAATCATTGAAATTGGAATGAGTGAATGTTGTGAAAGAGTATCCAAATGAGTTCCTTGAAGAGTTATTCCACTTGCCACCCAAGATGGAGATAGAATTTTGTATTGATTTAGTGCTAAACACAATTCCTATTTCCAAGCAAGTATATAGAATGGCACCGGTTGAGTTAGTTGAGTTGAAAAGCCAGCTTCAGGATCTCTAAGAGAAAGGATTTACCAGGCAGAGTACCTCGCCTTAGAGAGCTTTAGTTTTATTTGTTAAGAAGAAAGATGGAAGTATGATACTTTGTATTGACTATAGAGAGTTGAATAAAGTTATCATCAAGAACAAGTACCCTCGTCCTAGGATAAATGATTTGTTTGATCGGCTTCAGGGAGCTTAAGTGTTTTTCAAGATTGACTTGAGTTCCTAGTACCATCGGTCAAGGATTAAAGAGGAAGACATATAAAAGACTGCTTTTAAGATGCGACATAGGTACTTTGAGTTTTTAATGATGCCCTTTGGACTAACTAATGGCTTGTCTACTTTCATGGGCTTGATGAATCAGGTTTTTAGATATTTCTTGGATCAATTTGCTATTACGTTCATAGAAAACATTTTGATCTATTCCAAGAGTAAGGAGGAGCATGAAAAACATTTGAGGTTAGTTTTTTGTAGGTTCAAGGAGGAGTAACTATTTACCAAGTTTTCTAAGTGTGAGTTTTGGCTTAATCAAGTTGTGTTTCTAGGTCATGTAATGGATAAGAATGGGATTTAGATAGATCCAGCCAAGGTAAAAGCTACAATAGATTGGCAAAGACCTAAGCCGGTGACTGAGATTAGAAGCTTCTTGTGTTTAGTAGAGTATTATAGAAGATTTGTTGAAGGTTTTTCAAGCTTAGTAGCACCTCTTAAAAGACTCACTAGGAAGGGTATGAAGTTTGAGTAGATGATTAATGTAAATCTAATTTTCAAAGGTTGAAAGAGAAGCTAGTTATAACTCTAGTTTTGACCTTGCTAAGAAGTGGGTAGGAGTTTAACATGTTCAATGATGCCTCGAGTCAAGGCTTAAGATATGTGTTGATGCAGGATGGGAAGGTGATTACTTATGCTCTGGTAGTTGAAACCGTATGAAAAGAACTACCTAACATATGACTTGGAGTTTGCAACAATTGTTTTGGCTTTGAAGCTATGAAGACACTACTTTTATGGAAAAAA
The DNA here is from genome assembly GCA_024138005.1 of Lumnitzera racemosa. Taxonomy (NCBI): domain Eukaryota; kingdom Viridiplantae; phylum Streptophyta; class Magnoliopsida; order Myrtales; family Combretaceae; genus Lumnitzera; species Lumnitzera racemosa. The sequence continues at coordinate 86,515,758 of JAMXBC010000002.1, read as the reverse complement.
GTGTAAGATTTTCATAGGTCATAAAAGTTTGAAGTACATTTTCGCGCAAAAGGAGTTGAATATGAGGTAATGCAAATGGTTGGAGTTGATTAAAGACTATGATGTAGATATCCAATATTATCTAGGAAAGGCAAATGTAGTGGTTGCCGTACTTAGCATGAAGAAGCAAGGTAATATCTTTACTATGATCACTACTTAGAGGTACTTACTTAAAGACATGTGCAAGATGGATTTGGAAGTGGTGAAAGGAGAAGTAAGAATGAGATTGGCAAGTCTACACATTTAACCAACACTTGTAGATCAAACTAAAGTATCACAAAAATGAGGATGTTGATTTTCAAGAGTTGAAGACTAGAGTGGAGCATGGTATGACAATCGAGTTTAGGATTAATCAAGGAGTTTTGAGGTTTGGAAATAGACTATGTGTGCCAAGAGAGTTGCAGTTGAAAAGAGAAGTATTGAAAGAGGCTTATTTTTTAGCTTATTTGGTGCATCCTAGGGGCACTAAAGTGTATAAGGACGTAAAGAGTTGTCACTGGTGGAAAAGCATGAAGCGAGATATGGCAAAATTCACTTCTTAATGCCTTACCCATCGGAGAATTAAGTTTGAATGTAAGAAGCTAGTAAGTAAGTTACAACCCTTATCAATACTTGAATGGAAATGGGAACACATAGTGATGGATTTTGTTGTAGACCTCCCTAAGACTAAGGACAAACTTAAAGCCGTGTAGGTTGACTAAAAGGGCTCATTTCATACCAGTCAATACGGGTTATAAGATAGAAAGGTTAGCTAAAGCTTATGTTAGAGAAGTGGTTTGATTGCACGATATGCCCATGACGAGTATATCAAATAGGGATACTCAATTTGTGAGTAAGTTCTAAAGAAGTCTACAAAAGGAATGGGGTACCAAGCTTCAATTTAGCATAGCTTTTCACCCATAAATGGATGGATAATCCAAGTGGACTATTTAGATACTAGGGGATATGTTGAGAGCTTATGCACTTGATTTTGGTAGGAATTAGGAAGAGCATGTTTCATTGGTGGAGTTCTCCTATAAGAACAACTCTCAAGCAATGATTTAGATGGCATCCTTAGAAGCCTTGTATGCTAAGAAGTGTCGGACGCTTGTACATTGGGATGAAGTGGGAGAAAGATAGCTTCTAGGTTTGGAATTGGTGCAAGAAACAATTGGAAAGCTCAGGATTATCCAACAAAGAGTGCTGGTAGCTTAGAATAGACAGAAAAGCTATGTAAACAAAAGAAGAAGGCCTTTAGAATTTTAAGTTGGTGATTAAGTCTTCTTAAGGGTTTTCTCAGTTAAGGGAGTGGTAAGGCTAGGATTAAGAGGGAAATGAAGCCTTAGGTATATCGGGTTATATGAAGTGCTCGATTGAATTCGTAAAGTAGCTTATTGACTAACTTTACCTATAGTTTAAGATAGGGTACACAATGTGTTTCATATATCAATGATAAAGAAGTTTGTGCTACGAAAGGATCAAGATTTAGAATAAGAAGGAATCCCAATTGTGGACTTAAAAGCTTTGAGTTTGCAGCTTGTTTTTATAATAGAAGAGGGCCCCTTAAGATTGTGGATAGGAAGGTTAGTGAGTTGAGGAGAAGGTCAATCCCTTATGTGAAGGTGCAATGGGAGAATCGTTAAGAGCATGAAGCTACTTAGGAGTTAGAGGAAGTAGCAAAGAAAAAGTATCTAGAGTTGTTTTTAACTTTAGGTAAACTTTCAAGATGAAAGTTTCTTAGGGGGGGAGGGGAACACTAGAAAAATATTTTCCAAAATCACGAGTATTTTGGGATTTTCAAAAGTTGCTAAAATCTTACTTACTCTAAGTTACCTCCCTTTTTGTCTAAAACCCTATCTTATACCAAATAAGGCCTAATCTCCCCTTCTTATTGTAGAATCTAAGGGTAACCCTCTTCACTTACTTCAAAGAAGAAGCTAGGAGGTGATTAAAGTGAGCATCTTGAAGAATTAACTTAACGAAATTTGTATTAAGGTCGATGATACCCTAAATCCTTCTATTTCTTGTTGATTTCAGCTCATTCACAAGTGTTTTAAGTGGAAACTTTTAGTTTCCATCAATAGCAACACTTTTAAGTATATACGATGAGTTGGATGATTTATTTAAGCAAGTGGGGTGTGATTCTCATTTAGGAAAATGCTTTGGAAGAGAGAGATTTGAATTTTCATTAGAGTTTTAATCTAAAATCGAATGTTTTACAAATTGAAGATGGTATATAACTCCTTTTTTGTTAACTATACTGGGTGCTTGAAGTATTGTAATTAAGCCTCATGTGCTTTCACTCATAATTTTGGATTTTTGCATTGGATTTATGCTACTGAGAGTTAGAATTTGAGGTTTATAGTTGAGTTCTAACGTTGGAAATCATTATAATAATGTATCCTAGGATTCTCTTAGAAGTGCATAGGATTTAAGTTAAGGAGTTCGAAGTTTGGGTTTTGAATTGAAGTGGTTTGTTATGCAATTTTTGCGGAATAGAAGTAAGGCATTTGAATGCCTTGTAGCATAACATTTGGACATTATGCTTTTATGTCACACAAAATGAAGGTATCTGGACATTACACTCAGTAACATTTGGATGCCTTCCCCTTTTCAAAACTCTCTTGTTTTCTGAGCTTCTTTTCCATCTTTCTAAGTCCAACCAACCCCTTACTTAGCCTTGTCACTTCTAAAAGATGCAATCTTTGTTCTGAAAAGTGTAGATATAGGAGTACATAGGCAATCCAATTAAGAACTAAAAGGCGGAAGTGGGATATGGTAGTCTAATCTATTGGGATTATAAGTTAGATCTAATTAAGTATTGTCTTGGTGGACTTAGGTAGCTTTAATTAGGAAGATATTCCAATAGACACAATTAAGATTAGACAATAAGTAGTTTTGAGAAGAATATTTATATACTGTAATTTTCCGCAATTAACAACTATTAGGATAAAAAGTATTTTGGTAAGATTATGCTACATGATGAAACAAGTTTGCATGTTAAGTGTATTTTTTGTAATTATTCTTGTAATTATTGTTTTAATCACTCTAATTTGTGGATTAGTGTAGTTTAGTTAACAATTAGAGTCTTAATAATCAATCACTTAATAAATTTAACTTCTAGATAATAGGAAAATTATTAAGTATTAGTGTTTGAGTCATTTTCCAATAAAGATGACGTTATACTCATCCGTACTATAAAATGATAGGTACACTTGCCTGTCGAACTGAGTTAAGGATAGAATATAGGTTTTTAAATTGTAAAACTCGGAAGCTCTAAAAAGAGGAAATCAACTGTTGTCATTACCTTCTTCATGTCTTTTTCGACCTCATCCAAAGCAGTTAGAACATAGCTGTTTATCTAAAAACAAACGGGGGTATTAGCAATTGAACAACTCCAGCAATTAAGAGGACGCTATAGATACTTATATCATATAGCTTGGCTGCGATATGGGCCTTGTTACAATTGCCGACCTTGTCGACATCTTTTTTTATGATCTCTTTGTCCTTAGGAAGAATAATACCTTCCATAAAGGCCAAAGATTTCACCTTGTCACCTAAGGTTGAATCGGTATGCAAGATGGTGTAGCTTTAAAATGGGACGAAGTACTTATTGACCTCTGTATTGGAGATGAGTTTGACACTGTTGAAGCTGAGATCTTCATTACCCATGGCCTCCTTCATCCTTTCGGCCAACACTTTGGGCCTCTTAATAGGTGGTTGGCCAACAAGCTCCTTCTTAGGTCTTTTACTAGTACTTGGCATCGCCTCCACCACTAGTGACGACCCTTTACTGGCAGTGGTGATTTCAGCCTCATTTTGTGATTGGGTTGCTTAGCTACCCTTTCTTAGCTTTGTAATCAATGGAATATTTTCAACTGGAGGTGCCTTAGCCTATGCACTCTCGACCAAGCCGTGCTTCTTACTCCCTTTCCACTTCTCAACTGGTTGGGAGGCCTTTTGAGCCACCACCTACTTTACTGTACCCTCATTTGATGCTTTCTTCACAACAGCTGGTCGAATGGTGGTAGTAGTTGTAGTTTCATGCTTATCAGCCTTTGTCTTATTGGCCTTAGCTTAGGTTAGTAGTTTAGTAAGGTTAACTTCACTAGCACCTATATTTGCAATATGCAGTAAACATATTAATATCAATGAGGAAAAAGAACTTATACTCTATACTGAGCAAGGTTCAAAGGTAATAATTCTTCCCTTAAGTCATAAGAAAGGCTTTCCTCTTGTAGCAATACTTAGCATGGCGGTTACTCATTAGCATACCTTCCTTCTCGGAGAAGATTGGCTCTCTGCTTTCATAACGCCTTATTATTCTTTCGAGTCCTAGAAGAACATTCTATTCTTTCTCCTTTCTTGAATCTTCTTTGCCTCAACCGCATCATTTAGCATCAACCCTATGTTCTTTGTGTGGATTGGCTCAATCCATTGAATCCAGAAATCTAACTCTTCATCTAACATGATACATGCGAACTTCTCGTGCCACTTATGGATCTTAGACTCGAACCCATCTATGAATTTTTGCCTATGCCTCACAACAGCAAAATACTAACTATCAGGTTGCTTCCTAATTGTGAAAAAGTGTTGGAATAGTTAAGGCATAGCCCTAACTTCAACCTCTTCACAAATTATTTCGAAAGTCGCTAAAAGCTAATATGTATTTGTTGAAAACATGTTCGGTGCAACTCAAAAATAATTGAAGAATTGCTTGATGAATGTCGAGAAATGGAAGTGCAATCCAAAATCAAGATACTTGAGGTAGATGTGGAATTTGTGCTCCCTAAAAAAAAATACTCTTTCCTCTTCTCTCGACCTCCTAAGATTCCACACCCTTTAAAGGTCTTGCTAGTACTTGTTGTATTTTGAAACAAGGACCTTATTGGCGATACTAATTGCTCTGTCTAGCAAGTCGTAGAAATAGACTATATTATTATACAGATACCTAGCCATAAATCTTCCCTCCTTATCATTTAGGTAAGTATTTGTTGTGAGGGAATTGATTTGGGCAAGTTTGTCCCGTTGCTCCACCACACTTTCGGTTGAACTACTCGAGGAATATGCCGTCTTGTTCCTTCTTTGGGGGGAGGGGGGTCGAGAAGTGGCCTCAATCTCCGTTGCTTTGGAATCCAAGAGGACAAGTCGATGAATTACATTGCGAACCATACTTGATTGATTATGAGGAATATCATAGAATTTGAAGAATTTGAGAGAGAGTAAATATGAGATGTTGAAGGCAAATGAATGCTTGTAGATGCAACTAAAGAAATTTGTTTTGATTTTGAACAGTACCTTAAATATGGATAGTTTTTCTTCATAATTGCAAATGTGTTTCTAACGGTGATGATGTATTGGCTAAATAAAGGCATAGATTGTTGACACATGTTTCGAGATAAAAATCCAATAGTTGTTAAGCCTTTGATAGTTATTAGGCCTGTGCTATAATAATGACCTAAGTGACAAATGTCAAAGCTTCTGCCTTTTGGTCTCTTAACAAGCAACAAAATGAAAATTGCAACTTTTCATTTAGGGTGCTATCCGTCTTCCTTCCCACCTTACTCAGCATTTAAAGAGCTACTCACTAGTCGGCCTCTGGTGTATTAAATGTCACTCCCTTTATCGAATCCTCGAACATAGGATTTAGGGGGCAAATGTTGATAGTTAGTTTCCACTCACTTGGCTTGTCAAATGTTGATAGTTAAAGTTTCATTCACTCGTCCATTCGACTATCGTGTGGTTGAGTAACTTACACACTTAGCACTTAACCAAGTAACACAGATCCATTGTTAATTTGAACTTAAGGGAAATGGCATGAATAGTTATCACTAGTATGGTTATATTACATAATTGCATGCTCTCTTTACATTGCAAGAAATGAGTCTATTAGATATCTCTCATATATTTTAATGATAACAAAAAGGGTTAAAAGTTAATGAATCTTTAAAAGTGCAGGCTTACAGAAGGTTTTTTAGAAACTATATTTTCACATATTTAAGTCATATTTAAAAGCTTCAAACTATTTGAAAATACAGAATTCTGGAAAGTCTTTTGAAAGTATTATAGAAGCTCTTATAAAAAGAATTGGTACAACTTTTCAAAAGCTTATTCAAAGACTTCTATTATGTAGAATACTAATTTTAATCAAATTCGAATTATTCATGCCCTAGCTCTACTAGATTAAGTGTATTAAGAAAATACATTTAATCCCATTTCACTTAAGATGGAATCATGATCCATGGGGATTTATTTTAATAGAAAATATATTTGGATAAATTAAGATATGCATAAGAATGGATAAGGATAAGGTTGATTTGGATTTTGTAGGATTTCAAATCTTAAACGTAAGGCTTATTCGGAAATAGCTAACGAAAGCTGATCTTTTCAGATTCAAAACAGAAGTTTATCCAGTGGTTACGAATTGAAGAATATTTGATCTAAAAAGATAAGGAGATTTTTTTTTTAAATTCAAAAGATTGAGATCCTTTGCAAAAATATCTAAGGAATTGTCTTAAATAACTAACGGTTGGATAAAAATTAATCTTTAGATTTTTAACCATTAGAAAAACTCAATATAAAAGGAAGAAGGGTTCAAAACGTTACGTGATACTACTCTGAAAAATTATTATCATTGCACAAAAAATCTTGATCAGTTTTTACCTTTAAAAAAGTTTTAGAAAGTTCTTCAGATACTTCTTCAGAGAGCTACACCGAATCAAAGTTTTACAATAAGTGTTATTTCTTTTAAGTGCAAAATTATTTAAGACTTGTACTTTTGTTTTCACTTATAATATCTATACTTTATTATAGAGAAAAGATAGTTTGTACTCTATAGATCTGTATTAGCCTAGATTATAGATAAGGTAGATAGGTTAGATAGGTAAAGCAGAGTGTTGTAAAGTTTATGTATGACAAGTGCTTGTAATTTTTGTGATTTGATTTACTGGATCAAGTGGAATGGCACCGGTAAAGTAGACCAAGTCCCTAGTAGTGGAGCAGGAAGAAAATAGTAGACAAAAGGTCGAAACTCTATAAAATCTCTGCCTGATATTCTCCTTCCTTAGTCTTTTAATTTGCTTTATTAATTGTTGTGTGTTGAATCATTAAATTATCACTATTCACCATTATAAGTTGTTAAGAGGGGTAAATTTTATTTTATATCAAAAAAGCTTCATAAGTTTAAAGATATCAATTCATCCTTCCTCTTGATATCTTATATAGGACCAACAGATTCCAATCAAGTATCTTCCACATATCTCGATGGTTATTCTGATAACTACTACTTCATATACGATATTCACCTATAAATATGGGAAACACTGTAAGAATATCTGATACCTCTTGCCTACTCACTTAACTTTTCCTACTCATATTTACTAACTTAGGCATTAGAGTTGTTACATTGGATTGGCCTAGGTACTAAGTTCCTTTCTTTTCTCTTTGTAGGATATTTTCGATTACTAAAATCCACCAACAACTTTAGGGAGAAAAATAAGAAAGAATAAGGGAAAGAAAAGGAAAACGTAAAGTAGAAAAAATAACATTAGTTTAATCATTTAAGGTTATTAACTTATGAACTTGGGCTCATTTTTTTTTTCTTCTTTTCAGTAAAACATCCATTAGTAAAAAATTATAATATTTTTCATCTATTAATATTACTTAATAATTCTTTATAGGTGGACATAATGTATCTTAAAACCTGTATCATTTATGCCTTAGAGTAAAGGTTCCATGGTAAGCATAGGATTAGAAGACCTTATACCCATATTCTACTCTATAAGAGCAGATTCTAGAAAATCTATACTTAAGATCCACTTTATAACCCTTAATACCTACTTAAAACCTACCCAATTGAGTAGGATACTAGTAGTAAACATGTACTTTAATTTTTAGGATTCTACCTCTCTCTTCCCCTTAAATTTTGTTAATAAATTTATTATTTTATTCTTTTTTTTTTAAATTTTATGCCATAAAATGAATTTGTAAGTATTTTTTTAAGGAAATAGTTATTATAAATTCTTATTTCTCCTAAAAGAATTTCATTGTGATGTATATGTACCATTAACATATAAAGCAAAAAAAAAAAAAAAATTAAAATATAAATTGTTTTTGTACTGTACCTTTAACAATATAGTGCTAGTAATTATTATGCATATATATTTTATTATTCATATTTATTCACTTGGAGCACACTTCCATCCATATGTATCTTTCAAGAAAGTAAAAATATACCTATTAAAAATAGTAATGAAGGTAATTTCTATTTGTTGCTATTTAACTTGTATTTCAATGGTAGAATAGTTGTCTCTTCTTTGTATTTCACTAATTAATTCACATACTAAGAAATTATCTATAGTATTTTCCATGGTAATTCTTATTGATAGTATTTTAGGTGTGGGCCTCTAAGCTTAAGGTTGACTTCCTGATAGGCTTCGGGATACCGATCCAAGTCGAGGTCTTTTACTTGTCAACTCATTTTGTCTGCCAAGTTGAATAACACTATTGCAAATAGAGTATCGGGAAGCATAATGCTAAGACAACAACCAATCCTCACTTATGCCTGACCAACCACTTACTCAACATCATGCTTGCTAATAGGCCGAGGTATCATGTTTTCGAGAGTTTGAATCACTCGGCTAAAGTCTGTCGTTGACTTAGTTGTTGAGAGATCACTTTTACCGAGTGTTGGATCCACTTGACATACCTTAGAGAAACTATTGCCGACTGACTTCAGAACTCGGCAATTATGGGCTGACCTCTCTAGTATCTTGGCCAAGCATTACTAGACTACCTTCAAGGCATGCCGAGTGATCGCATGCTGACTTCTCCCTATGACACATACAGTTTTATATTTTTGTACTTGTTTGTCTTTATTTTATTTATGAGCCCAATTCTGTAGGGTTTAAGGCCTTATACATTATTTATAGTTTTGCTACTAAGGTTTAGGACATACTATAAATAAAAACTTTTGTAACAATGCATAGATAGATAGAAAATTAATAAAAAAAAACCTTTTTAGAGTCTTTTCTCTTGGAAAGCTCTCTCTCTCTCTCTTACCAACTCTTATAAATCTCTTTAGCAAGTATTATAATGGGTAATCCTATTACTCAGACTGGTGCATCACATCTGGCAAGTCTTAGGTCTATGTGTAGTTCTACAGTGCGTCATATCCATAGAGTTAATGCACGGGATTGCTAAACCATTAACTCCCATTTACTTTTCATTTCTTCGATAAGATCGGATCCACCCCCCTACGACCAGCCTTGTCTGTCCTTTCCCCCCTAGTCGTGTCATCTTGGTATCAAAGCTCAAGGTTCCAAATAGGGTAGAGAGTTTTAGTCATTGTTTCTATTCTATATTGTGTTTAAGGAAGTACTTGCCTATTAGGTTTGTTTAGGATATCGAGGATTTGTTTGCTAGATGTTAGTTTGGTTTCAATTGAATTTCCTTTGGGTAGGTTAGTGAAAATTTGGATTGCAATTCCTTTACATCATAAGTCCCGTATTGAATATATATATCGAAGAAAAGGTTAGGAATTCCAATCTGGGTTGTTTATCGAGATATCACTTCTTCAAGCTGTTCAATGTGTTATCCTGCTTTTGGTATTGCGATATTGGTTAAGAAAGTACTATTGTGTTTGTGGAGATGATTTGCTAAGAATAATGGTGCCGGATTTGAACTTTGCCGAGCTTCTAGGCTATTTCAATCCAAAGTACCAAAGCAAAGTGAAGTATTGTACTATCATACCCCTAAGGTTACCAAGCTAAGTTGTCTGCCTATTCAACTGCCGAGTCGTGCAGGCATCTAACCTGCTTCAACCAAACAAGAGAGCTAATTCTAGATCCAAGTTGTACAGGCCTCTAAGTTGACATGTTGAGTCATAAGTGTTGGATAATTTGTTAGTGTTGACAAGATTTATTGTGAATTGAGCTAGCCTATTGAAGTGATAACTTCATTTAACATGGCTTGTAACAACCGAGCATGATATGGCTATGACTATGACTTTGAAGATATAAGATTGAGAATACCCATGTTTGATTTGTAGGAATAGCTAGGAGTTATACTTGGTCAGCTTGAGCAGCTTAGAGAAGAAATGAAGTAGCAAAGGAATACTTAAATAGCGAAATCTGATGAGAAGGAAGGTTGAGAAAAGGAAGAGGTGAAGGCTATTGGAGAGACGAGCGGTAGAGGCGAGAAATGCTGAGCTAAATCATGGTAAAACCCCCATGTTCCTAAACTAATTCCATTACCCACTATAAATGTCATAGATGGTAGCCCCAAGACTTACTTTATTTGCTTTCCTCATATCGAAATCTTACGTCCAAGTCATTTGATAGGTTTACATGGCATCGATATGAGCGAATATAGCATCGCACTTGTGAGCTATTATCAACTGTGGATTGGAGTTTATTAAAGCCGAGGTAATGGATACATATACTGGGGATACGTCATGTTAACCTTTGGGACTCTCTTGTTGGAAAGAGTTAAGGTATGTAGATGGAAGGAGAAGGAGAGTCGAATTACGAAGAAGCAAGCGGAATGCTAATTACAATTAATGAGGAGATCATGATGTCTGAGTTAGTCGAGCTTAAAGAGGTAGATGCACTTGCCATTGAAGAGCTATCTTACGCCGCGTCGACAAGATTTGTGAGCCCCTAATTTTATGTATAACCCTAAGATTGTATTGCTTCTCGTAATTGATAGTTTCTCAGATTACCAAAGTGTAGTTGATCAAATCTATGATGAGTAGAAGGAAAGATCTGAGATAAAAGATATTATTGATAGAGCCCATGACGAGTAGAGGGAGCATCAGCTAGTGACGCCCTTGTTGTAAGAACTGCAGTATACTACGTTTCAATTTAAATTTTGTCAATTGGTATTTGATCCTAGTAGGATTTGAAGCCCCCAATTACCAAGTTATGGGTCGAAACTTTTCTAAGGGAGACGGAATGATAGGCTTTAAGGTATCTACCTAAGCCAATTGCCAAAGCTGAGGTCTTCTACTTGTTAGCTCATTCTGTCTACCGAGCCGAATTACATTATTATAGATAGAGTGCCAAAAAGCATAATGCTGAAACAACAACCGATCCTCACTTATGTCTAACCAATCACTTACTTGGCATTATGCTTGTTGATAGGTTGAGGTATTATATTTTTGAGAGTTAGACTCACTTAGCTAAAGTCTGTCATTGACTTAGTTGCCAAGAGATCACTTTTATTGAGTGTTGGATCTACTCAGCATACCCTGGAGAAACTATTGTCAACTGACTTTAGAACTCGGTAATTATGAGCTGACTTCTCTGGTGTCTCGGCCAAGCATTACGAGACTACCTCCAAAGCATGCCAAATGACCACATGCTGACTTCTCTTTGAGAAACACATAGTTTTATATTTTTGTACTTATTTGTCTTTATTTTTTTTATTGGTCCAATTCTTTAAGGTTTAAGACCTTATACATTATTTATAATTTTGCTACTAGGGTTTAGTACGTACTATAAATAGCAGCTTTTATAACAATGCATAGATAGACAGAAAATTAATGAAAAACCCCCTATGGAGTCTTTTCTCTTGGAAAGCTCTCTTTCCCTTACTAGCTCTTATCAATCTCTTTAGCAAAGATTGTGGTGGACAACCCTATTACTTGGATTAGTGTGTCACATTTGGCAAGTTTTAGGTTCGTGTGTGGTTCTACGATGTGTCATATTCGTAGAGTTAGTGCACGAGATTGCTAAACCATTGACTCCCATTTACTTTTTGTTCCTTTGGTAGGACTGGATCCACCCTCCCCCCACCCACGGCTGGCCTTGTCTGTCCTTAGCTCCTTAGCCATATCACCTCCCTAGAGTAGGAGTCGAGCTTTAGAAACCTAAAACAACTTATTGAGAACCTATGCCAACTTTCGTAGAAGATCGGCTGACTTAGCTAAGAAAAAGGCCATTAAACTCTTTAGGATATGGGCCCCTAAGCCCATGTCAGTCAAAGCCTGGCCATAAGTTTGAAAGAAGATTAGGTAGGAAATAGGTCGGTTGTTTATGGTAAGTTAATAAGTGTCTTGGGATCTCTTCCATATATCACATAGTTAAAGTAAGGATCTTGAGACATTTATTATCTTCCTAAGATACCTTAACCTAATTCCCTATAAATACAAGGAGATACCTTCAAGTACAGGATTCCAATCCTTGCTTTCTTACTCTTATGCATTTATACTCTCTTAAGAAATTTCCTTAAACATTGATTCTAACTTAAGGATCAAAGTGGTTGCATTGGATCTACTTTTGATGCCCCTTTGATAGCTTATATTTATTTTTCTTTGTAGGTTGCATCCAACCTTGATCATTTTCCTAATGTTGACTATCAATATTTGGCACTATTTGTAGGAAATCTTCATCCATCATAAGAAGAAAATCTTCAAACAACTACTTCATTATCATTGTTAATGCCATTGCAATTGTGCAATCGCAACAATAGCCATCAACAAACCAACATTTACGCTAATCAACTGCATTTTTTAACTTGTTTAATCATTATTATAAGCATGATTACTCTTGGTCAAAACTCCTTCAATTCCTAGCCAATGGTCATTCAATTTTCATAAATCTAGTCAACAACTCATAATTGCCCCTTAATATCATCGCTTTGATGGTTATTGACTCCATTAATCTCCTTAAATAATGGTCATTATTCCATGCAACCCGAGTTACTCTTCTTGCACCCATTTACAAGCCAATAAGTAATACTTCATTATACTAACTTTACCAAGTTGTAAGCTCTATCTTTCTCTAAGATAGGTGAGCTCTTATTCACTTAGCCTAAGCTCTTCTAAAGTCAACAACTCTTGACCTAGCATCTTTTGAGGTGATTAGGCCCAAATCACAGCCTCTCTCAAGGTGAACAAATTTAAGACCACTTTTTATTGACTAAGCATCCAAATTCTTCAAGTTACATGCTCTAAAACCACTTTTAGGCAACAAGTGCATTTGACCTCTTTAAGTCACACACTCCAAGACTACCTTGGGGTAACCAAAGCATCTAACCTCTTCAAGTTATGAGCTCCTTTAAGAAGTATTCAACCATGATCTACTTTGGTCATAAGGCATTTTATGAGCTCCTTTAGGAAGTGTCAAACTACAATTTGCTTTAGTCACAAGACATCTTATAAGCTCTCTTAGGAAGTGTTCGACCATGATCAACTCTGGTCATAAAGCATCCTGTAAGCTCCCATAGGAAGTGTCAAACCACAATCTACTTCAGTTATAAGGCATCCTATAAGCATCATGAGTTGTAAAAACAAGTACAACCAATGAAGCCACAAAGGCATTAGTAATGCTTAGGTCAACATATAAACCTCATAAGGCATTAGCATAAAAAAAAAAGATAAATGACAACATTATAAAGGAAAAACAACAAGTACTACAGTTCCATTCAAGAAATATTTATAAAAGCACAATATATGAACAATTTTGATCACATCTTTGCTCATCGACATTGTAGTTCCATGGTATTACCTTAAAGGATTTACCATCATTATTGTCATACTCCACTTTATCAATTGAAACACTCTAATCAAAGTAAAAAATAATAATTTAATAATAAAATTGATTTAAGTCATATCCTTATAAAACGCATTGTTAGTGAGGAAAATTTCAACTTATAAATCTTAGCATAATTTTAGACTTATTTGAATCTCTATCTTATAAATATTTAAATTAAGGATCATGGTAACATTTTTAAATAATATAACCATAAATAGGATAAATTTTATTTTACAAATAAAGTGTATATAATTTATTTTATATTCACATATCTCTTCTTATATTTTAATCCTTTCCCTATTTTCTTATTTTCCCTCAATTCCTTTATTTTCATATCATTTCTATTTCATTTTATTTTTCTCCAACTTTCTTAGAAATCTTACCCTATCTAAATTATAGAACATTCTACCTACCTTAAACCCTACCCTTTATTTCTTTTCTCTCCTTAACCACCACCCTCAATTTTCCATTTTCTCTCGGTTCGCTCTCTCTCCTTCTCTCATCATTTCCCTCATTGTTTCAATATTACTCTCTCATAATCTTTTCTCTCTTTGACCCTCCTCACTCTCTCTCACCATCTTTTGTTTTCTTTGACCTCACCTCCCAATTTCTTTCATCCCTCATTCTCTCTTGCTGTCATTTTCTCTCGAATCTACTCCCCTTATTCTCACCATCTCTTATTCCCTTAGACCCTTACCCTTTACTCTCAAATTCTCACCCTCACACCCCCACCACCCCCCCGCGCCGCCCTCGACCACTCCCTTCCTTCCTCTTTGACTAGACCCCATAACCTTTTATCTCCTCTCCCTCTTACCATTGCAATTGCTAGACCTTACCCCTAAATCTCTCTTTCCACTTTCTCTTCTCGACCTCACTTCCCTCTCTCACTATAAATTCTAGCCGAACCTACTTAAAGAAAAAGAAACTCCATCCTTGTTATATATAAATTCGCTGTTCTATAGTTCATTTGACAGCGACAAGTTTTTGGTCACTGTTCGAAGCTATTTTGGTAAAGTTATTTATCACTAAATGTTTTAGGTTTTCACAAAACAAGGTGTAAATTTTGACTTTATTGTTTTCTAATAGGTTTATTACTAACGACAATTTCGTATACATTAGATATTCCTTTTCTCGATCATATTTCCAATGAGTCAACTCGATTACTTCCTCAGTATTATGTACATATCATGTTATTTTTTTATTTTCCTCTATTATGGTAATAAAGAATTATTTTGCTAGTAAATAGGTTTCTATAATAAATTATGTTATATGCTATATTGCACTATTATTTTATATAGAAGTTTTCTATTATAAATTATGCTATACATTGTATTATATTATTATATATATATGTAGAGTTGGTTTTTTATTTTATCTTTTGTTGGATGTGGAGTTTATGTTGATACTTGTATCATATATGTATGATTTCAATTATCGATTTAGCTTATAATGATTCCATTCTCTTGTATTATGCCTTGGATTTATTAATGTTGTCATTATTATTTGAATTATTTCTATCACAGTTACCATTATTATTATATAATATATGGTACTAATAGTGTAGTATGTTCATTTTAGCTTCCATTCACTAATATACTTTTCTTTTACATATTTATAATAACTCTACTGTTATTTAATAATATGCGTATTCCTTTCATTATATCGGTTAGTAAACTATATGTTTATTTTATATTTCTCTTCCATATACTATACCATATGGTATAGGTAAATAAATAGTATTATATGTATATATATATATATATATACATGTTAACAATTTACTCTATTGTATTATATATTATTATATTATTATGTCCAAATCTTATCTTGACTAATGAATTAGTTTGATAATTTTATTCAGAACATGTGAATTAATAAGTATATGTAATAATAGGTAATGGGTAAATAAAAGATTCATGAGTAACATTTAGGTATAAACTTAGTTATTGATCATTTGAAAGTTAACATATGTACTAATTTTTAATTTCAAATAGATTTGTACCGGTTATCAAATTCCTTCCTTGTTGGGTGGACTGTGCTTTTTCGTACATGACTTAAAGTTATGGATTTCCAATTAGCAATTGAGAAGCTTTTATAAGTACGTAGTACTTAGTTGTTACTTATGCTTGTTAAGACCTATAATGCAATTGGAGTAACTCATATACGACCTAAATGATTAAATTTGCTGGTTGCACTTGACTTACTTGAACTAAGGGCCAGCAGTAGCAATTCCCTAGAGGAGCAACTACTGATTATATGCAAAGATTTCCTAGTTGATTTTCATATGGGATGACATAGCTAGAATTATAGGTTTTATAGTCCCTAAACTCTAGACTTCGGGCGTAAAAGACTTAAAGGAAAACTTATATTATATCCACTTATGTATGAAGACAAAGATTATAGTAGGATAGGGTCATGAGAACCCTTATGTTGTTTCTTAGCCTAAATTAAAAATAATTAAATTGTTGTATGCTTATATATTGTTACAATTGCATTATATGCATGTGTATATTTTAGGCTTAGCATTTGTGTATGTTTGTGCACCCGTATTAGGCTTCAACTCATTCTTATATTTTTACAACTATAAGTCAATTTGATAAATTTACAAGTATGGATATTGCCATCATTGGTTAGGAAAGAGAGGCAGTTAGTTTTGTATATCATAAAAGATCAAGATTTTGTAATTAGTATGTTTGTGGCTAAAGTGACTTGCCTGTGAGTTACTCGAATTGATATATTTGGAGAATTTTTTTTTTTTTTGTACTTGATAAGCGATTATTACAAATGATTATGGAGAATGTAGTTGGCTTTAGATTTTTAATGTGTTCTTGATTAGTAGGGATACGTAGCTGGTTATAGTAACCTTAGGTTCCAGGGCATTACATCAACTGCAAGTGTTTAAGATGAAATTGAGAAAACTAATGAAGGAGGATCGAAACTTAAAGAAGAGTTAAAGAATGAGAAAGCTTCAAGAATAGCTTGATGAATGTAACAATGTTTTGAATGCGAAAGTGAAAAGAGATTAGAGTTTCACCTATTTATAGGCATATGGAAAAAACAATGCAGTAACTATTAAAAAGCTGACCTCCATGATAAGTCCAGACCTTATCTCACTACTTGCCCAACGAAAGGAATAAATGGCCTAGACCTTCTAAATAAAATTGTCATTGCAAAGATGCATCCATTCCCTCATCAACATGTGTCCCTAGCATTTAATGCTTTGAAATTAATGTAAAGACAAATTAAATTAAAGCTTCTTAGGCGAGCTACATTACCTTAGATTTAGTATCTCACAAGCAAGGTCAAATCGTACTCCATTCAACCAACTTTAAGATTTAGTCACAATAGCTTGGTTTAGGGAGCAAAAGCTTAAAGCAGCTTAGAAAGTCCATTGCTTAGCATATCTTACAAGACACCAACTCAATGAAGACCCATACGGTCTTCTCCACCTTGTAATCGCCCATGCATAGGTTTAATTTAGCATGGATAACCTATTTGCCCAATTACTCTACTCTAATTGAAGCTTCAATCTACAATTTTAGATGCAATGTCGACAATGAAATTAAAATGGTTAAACCTTTAACCTAAGATCACCTAATAAGTAGCAACCTAACTTGTAGCCTTAGAAGCCCTATTGGAAGCTTACTCTCCTTGCTAAACTCTTACTAGTAAGAGGTATCAAAATGTAATTCTAGACGAAGGCCTCTAAACTTAAGATAACCTCCCCAAAACATGGGCTAAGCCCCTTAAACCCAAAATAACTTGTTTACATCCTATGGCAACCTCTTTAGAAAAATAATCAACTTAGTCACGACGAAGGCTATTGAACTCTTTAAGACATGAGCCTCAAAGCTTATTATAGTCAAAGCCCAACTACAAGTTTAAATGAAGAGTGGGAGTGGAATAGGGAGCCAACAAGTGTCTCTAAGATCTCCTCTATAAATCACAAGTCAAAGCTAAGATCTCGAGACATTAATTACCTTTTTGAACTTGTTCAACCTTATCCCTTATAGATATAGGGAGATACCTTTAGGTAAGGGATTCTAATCATCATTCTCTCTCTCTCTCTTTCTCTCTTACACATTTATACTTGCTTAAACATCTTCCCTAAACATTGACTTTAGCTTAAGCATCAAAGCAACCATACTGGAACTACCTCCGATGTACCATTGAAAGTTTACATTTATTCTTTTATGCTGATTGCCTCCAACCTCAACCACCTTCCCAAAGTTACGATTAATAGGAACCTGATGCGGAACCATGACTAAGAGTAGACAAGGTCGGTTGCTAGATGGGTTCAAGCTTACCGAAAGCTTGAAGAGATGATGGGAAATGCAAAAAAGCATGGAAAAAAGTGAGTGAAACAGTAAGCGAAACCCACAAATAGCTCCAATGGATATGATACACTAATGAAACTTCAGAGAACTCATAATACGACTCAATATGATGCACGAATTGTTCTGGTGAGGTTACTCACCACTTAACTTTGCTTAAAAGTTAGGATAAGAGTGAAATGAGAGAGTAAACAAATAATGTTTACATAAGAAAGAATATTCAGTTGTATTAATAATAATCTAATTATTACAACTACAAATACAATGGATATTTATATCCGAAAGTTTAGGGTAACCTGCTTAAAAGGGAAAAGACAAAAAAGGGTAGTGCTCTAAACAAGAAATGTACAAGAAAACAAGAGGGTAAAAATGAATATTCAAATAAAGCAATGATTAGTATAGTAGATGCTCTATATGGTTCTATATACGTAGTGGAGATATATTAGTGAGGACGTTAGAGGATATAAACAAAAGTGTACAATTAGATTGCTTGTCTAAGTAAGGATAGTTAAGGAGCAATCTAGGTTCTCTCTATCGATCTCTTGGCAAGGATGATGCTGAGTGATTGGTCGACTTAGATGTAAGTATGTAATCGTGAATGGTCTAGTTGTTATCTTGGCAATCTACAATTTGGTACAATTAAGAAAGTTTAGCAGTCATTTGGCTCGGCATATGGAGTGACTTGGCAAAGAAGTATTTGGCTTCGATAGGACTCGCTTGGAGCAAGAGGATCCATCTGGCCAGCCCTTCTAATCCTCAAGTTCAACTGCGAGTTAAAGCCTAGTAGCCTGATTCCTATCATTTCTTCTAGGTTGATTTGGATTTGGGATCAAATCTAAGTGGTTTTCAATTAGCTCTCCATTAAGGTGATGTAGATTAAGGTTAGCAATGTTGAAGGTGTTAGAAATCCCCTTTCTTTTGGGCAGCTCTAACCTGTATGCATTATCATTGATCTTCTAGAGGATTTTGAAAGGTCCTTCAACTCTTACAGATAGCTTATACGTCCTCTTACTTAGAAACTTTTCCTTGCTAATATGTAGCCACACCAAGTCTCTCGACTGGAATTACTTAGCTATCCTTCCCTTAGCCTTCTCTCACATTCTTCTGGCAGCTTGGTTGATTTGCTGAGTAACTTTATTGTAGATGTGCTAAAGGGATGTGCTCAGTCTCTCACATTAGGGTCTTCTTGCTTGGAATCAGGCATAAGGGTGTAATCGAAGGGCAACTTAGGATTGAAGCTATAGACAACCTCAAAGGGGGGTCTATTCGGTGTTGTTATGTACTATCTAGTTGTAGGCAAATTCGACTATTGGTAAACAAATGTCCCAGCCAGCTAAGTTCTTGCCCACTATAGCTAGGAGCAGTGATCCCAAAGTGCGATAGACTATCTATGTTTGGCCATTTGTTTAGGGGTGACAGGACGTATTAAATAGTAGTTTGGTCTCCATTCGTCACCACAAAGTTCTCTAAAAGTAGCTTAAGAACTTTAGATCTCTGTCTAATACTACGTTCCTCAACGTGTTGTATAGCCTAACAATTTCCTATAAGAAAAGAGAGGTAATAGCCAAAGCATCGTTAGTTTTAGAGTAAGACACAATGTATGCCATCTTACTGAATCTATCTACAACGACCATTACAGAGTCTTTGCCTTAGGCAATTCGAGATAATTTGAGAACAAAGTTCATGCTCAACTCAGTGCATAGCTTTATCGGAACAGGCAAAGGCATTGCTTTCCTTTACTCGGCTTAGCACTTAGCCCTTTTGCACATGATACAACCTTCGACAATTCGATGTACATCTTGCCTCATTGACGGCTAGAAGAAGCAACCATTCACAGTTCATAGGTCCTCCTTTCTACAAAATTCCTAAAGAGTCCTTTATTGTGGGTTTCCCTAATAAGTAATTCTTGTAGAGAGTAGGTCAACATGCATAATTTTCCTCCACGGAACAAGTATCCATCTTTTAGATGATACTTCTGCATGGTCCTTCTATTGATACATCGTACAAGTATAGGTCTAAAGTATAGATCCTCAGAATACTGTTTAATGCTTATAAACCCAAATAGTCGAGTCTGCAGCTCAGTCAAAAGTGCATGCCTTCTTAAAAGAGCATCTGCAACTATATTTCTCTCTCTCTGCTTGTATTTTATTACGAAATTAAATCCTTTAAGGAATTCAACCCATCTCGCTTGTTGCTTTGACAACTTGGTTTGACTTCGGAGGTACCTTATATACTCATGGTCAGTATAGATGACAAATTCTTTTAGCAACAGATAATGCTACCATACTTTAGTGCTCGAATTAGTGTTAATAGTTTTTTGTCATAGATAGAGTAATTTAGTTGAGGTCTTACAAGCTTCTCATTATGGTAGGCAATTGGTCGGCTTTCTTACATTAGGACAACACTTATCTCAACACCTGACGTATTACATTCTAGCTCAAATATTTTCTCGAAGTCAAGTAAACTAGTATAGGGGCGGAGGTCAACCTTTCCTTTATCTTAGCAAAACTTCTCTCCTCCTTTTCTCCCCATTGGAAGTTAGTGTTCTTTTTTGTTAGTTCAGTGAGTGGTGCATCGAGGGTACAGAAATTCCTAATGAATCTTCTGTAAAATGAAGCTAGTCCATGGAAACTTCTAACGTTAACACAAGTAGTAGGAGTTGGCCACTCAACAATTTCTCAAACCTTCTCATTGTCCACTTGTTAGCCTCCTCCACTTATTACGTAGCCCAAGAATACCATTTCTCTTAGCAAAAATAATACTTCTTTAGGTTGCTGAATAATCTCTTGGCATGAAGGATATTCAGTACGGCTCAAAGATGTTTATAGTGAATTAGCATGTCAACATTGTACGCAAAGATATTGTCAAAGTAAATCATAACACACTTTCCTATTAAATGTCTTAGCACATGATTCATTAATCTCATGAAAGTGCTCAAGGCATTTGACAAACTGAACGGCATGACCATGCACTCGTAAAGTCTATGTCGAGTTTTAAATGCAGTCTTCCACTCATCTCCTAACCTTATGTGAATCTGATGGTAGTTAGACTTTATATCAAACTTGTTGAAGACCTTAGCTCTACTCAATTCATCCAGCATATCTTCTAACCTGTAGATTAGATACCTATATTTGATTGTTATCTTGTTCATGACTTGGCTATCAACACACATCTGCTAGATACCATTCGTTAAGTACCATCCTTTTTTAGCACTAAGAGCACCAGTATAGTGTAAGAGCTGAGACTTTCCCTAACATAACCGTTCTCCAATAATTCATTAACTTGTTATTAGAGTTCATAAGCCTATTCAAGACTCATCCTATAAGATGGCTTATTTAGCAAGGCAATACTAGGTAATGAGTCAACACAATGTTCTATGCCTTGAATAGGGGTAGTCTTTTGAGTAACTATTCTAAGAACATATCAACGTACTCATCTAGAAACTCTTTTATTTGTAGAGGTTGTTTACCTCACTCCTTCATCTCTAGTAGGTGCTTGACCAACATGAGGGTCGGTACATTAGCTTTAAGGGCCTCTCAAAGCTCAGCTCTACTTATCATCAAAGACGTCTTCGATTTGCTAGTAACTTCACTCGATGGCACTGGGTTTTGTGTGATCATCTTGCCATCCTTCTTAAATGAATACATGTTCCGGAATTCATCATGGATAACTCTCAGATCAAATAACCTTGGTCCACCTAGCAATACGTAAGAAGCACACATGAGTAATACATTACAGAGAATCTAGTTAAAGTAATTTTTGGTAGTGATCGGCAATAGTACTTATCAAGTGACACGTAATGCTCCCTTTTCACTCAACCAATGTAACTTATATGACCTTGGATATGCAACAGTCTTTCGTCAGTGCTCCTAAGGTTTCCCTAAGACTATCGAACATGGTGGATGACTCTGCTATTGTCATCTCCAACACTAACATTTATACTTGGGTTAGTAATTTTCTCCCCAGATTCAAAGCTTAAAGTCTTCAAGTAGGTGTTTTAACAAACACTTCTATAACCTAGAAAAGTAGCAGTTAACAAGCATAACACCTAAACAGATATAGTAATTTGCTCTATTTCACAAATGCAAAACAACGTATAAATAAAACTTCAAAAACAGAATATAACTTAGCAAAAGCCTTTGCTCTGATACTAAGATGATACAAAACCATGACTAAGAATAGACAAAGCTGGTCACTAGATGGATTCAAGCTTACTGAAACTTAAAGAGATGATGGGGAAATGCGTAAAAGGATGGAAAAAAGTGAGTAAGACAGTAAGCAAAACCTACTAACAACTCCAATGTATATGACATACTAATGGAACTTTCGAAGGCTAACGATACAACTCGATATGATGCATAAATCATTCTAGTGAGGTAACTCGCCACCTAGTCTTATTTAAGAGTTAGGATAAGAGTGAAATGAGAAAGTAAACAAATAATGTTTACCTAAGGGAGAATGTTCGGCTGTATTGCTGATAATCTAATTATTACAGCTACACATACAAGGGATATTTATATCCGAAAGTTTAGGACAACTTACCTAAAAGTTAAAAGACAAAAAAGGGTATTGCCCTAAAGAAGTGATTAGTGTGGTAGATACTACATGTGGTCCTATATACGTGGCGAAGATACATTAGTGAGGACGTTGGAGGAAGTGAACAAAAGTGTATGATCATATGACTTATTCGAGTAGGGTAGCTAAGGATTAGTCCAGGGTCTCTCTCTCAGTCTCTCGACAAAGGTGATGCTAAGTGATTGGTTGACTTAGATTTGAGTAGGTAATTGTAAATGGTCTGGTTGTTGTCTTGACAATTTACAATTCAACACACTTTAGAGAGATAGGCAGTCATTCATCTCGACATATAGAGTGACTCAACAAAGAAGTATTTGGCTTTAACAAGAGTTAGTTGGAGTAGGAGGATCTGCCTGGCCAACCCTTCCAGTCTTCGAGCTTGACTATGGGTCAAAGGCTTAATAGTCTGAAACCTATCAGAACATCATATTATTGGTGCACTATTATGTTCATTTCTCAATAAATTATGTAGCTAATTAATTGAGAGATCTTAATGGGATTTAATTAAATATAAAATAAATGCCATATCTATATCTTGGACTTGAAATTGGCGTCATTATATGGGATGGTTTCCACGTTGAAGCTAACAACTGCATTGGTATAGTTAATAAGAAAATAATACATAGATCTCCATTTTATGAGCTTATAAACCTCATTTTATTCGATTTTTCTACAGTATAGTAACCTAAACTTGAAGAAAACATTGACTTACATTTGTATTAGACTACTTGAGCATTCGAAATCTACGATAAAAACATGTTATAACAATAAATAAATAGATAAATAAATAAAGTGGCTAGAAGAAGAAAAGAAAAATGATGTTAAATTTAAATAAGAGGATGGCAACACAACTTGTAACTAAATTAGTAAAGATAGGGTAGAATTTGTTAGAAGAGTATGGTTTTGTTATTAATAGATTTTGGACGTAGGGCTCAAGCTCAACATGATAGAAGCACAACCTAGGCTAGGGCACCTTATGCACATCTCTCCTCCTATTAGCCTCTGCGATACTTTATGGGATAATTGAGCACTATGGTAGAAGATCTAGCGAAACTTAGGCTTTCTAATGGCTGCCACACAATAAATGTGTAGAGTTGTACGATACCATCAAAACATTAAATGAAAATAGATAAACATAAGCTCTAAGGTGGCTGCTATACCTTGCCATCACTAGAGGATCCCATTCATACCAAGCCAGCAAAAACCTAGGATAAGGTGTTCAAGGTTATAAGCTACACTCTAATGTGTTAAGTATCCTTACCTATATGTTAATTGGGCTATTGCTCTCTGTCACTTGGGACTGGCTTAAATATTGGAGTGGTTATGTTAAAATAATCTCCGGTACCCATTTTAATCATTTGTTATTTGTGCAAGTTTGCTTAATTGTCTTCAAGGCCCATCCATATCTCATAAGGATCTCTTAAATCTTAAAACCTCTATAAGGAAGATCTAAGATCAATGCGTTCAAATCCCCTTTCCAATGTTAGGAATGTGTTAATGGATAATTTATAAGTATCTAATGAGTACCTATGGCTATGGAAGCATGTCTTAGCTGTGATGGTAACTGAAATGGAACTATCCAAAATTTTCTTTTACTATAAAGGGGTAAATATCATATTTGGTATTTGAATTTCATCATTTTTGCAAATTAACTATTTAAAGTTTAAAAGTATTGATTTGGAATCTAAACATTTTCTTTTCTTTTCTTTTTTTTTTTGCATTAACTTCTTGAAGTTCTTTCCTTTTTGCATTAAACTACCTAAATTTTGCTCAGTTTTGCAATTAACTATCTAATCCAGGTACTATGAATGAACTTAAAAAGTTTGTTGGGATAATGATTGTAAAAGTGTCTAAACTTATGATTTCGAACAATTTAGCATCAAAATATTTAAAAACTTGAATTTTAGTGTTTAAAATTTTGAGATTTGTTTAAAAGAGTATTTAGACTTTAATATATCTTAAAGTTCAAGTACTTGTTTGAACAAATTTTCAAACTTATCTTAAAAAGTTCATATACTTATTTGGATAAATTTTAAAGTTTTAATCACTAAAATTTAAGTTTTGAATATTTGAACGCTAAACTACCTGAAATCATAAGTTTAAGTATTTTTATATGTATTATCTCGAGTTTGTAAATAATAAATTATTACCTATAATAGTTAATAATAAAAAATGAACAAAATTTAGATAGTAAATATTATATTTTTTATTAACAACAAAAAAATCACATTTTTCAAAAAAAAAAATGTTATGAGTGCAAAATACAGATGGCATTACATTAGAAAAGAAAAGAAAAGAATTGTAAAAAACAAAAAGGAAGCTTCTCTTGCTTTATCTAAGCGATGAAATCATGAAAAATTAAAACAAAAGTTGAAAAGCCTTATAAAGTGACACGACCTTTTGAAAATATCAGAGCAATGACATGTAACCGAGATTTGATGGAAAGTTATTGAAAGCTAAAATAAGGAGAAAGGTTTGATAAATAGCTGCGTCGTATTTGCATGGCTGGGGGAAATAGACTCTTGTTTTCAGGTTGCTAGTGCCTAGTGGCAAGAATCCTGATTTTTTTAGGATTGGACCAATCAAAGCGAAATGGAAAAACCCATAATTTGATGAGGTGATGTCGTCTGTTTTTCCACGCATTCATCAGTGTCCTTTTCAAGGCGGCAAAAAACAAATATGGTCGAAGACTTCAATTGAGTGCCGACCAAATTCACATCTTACTATTCGGTATCAGTACACTTTCCTAGAAAATTCATAGAAATGGCGACTTAACCTCCAAGTATCAACAACTTAAACCCAGTACTTGTAGTTTCCACCATATTAATCCCCCTTGTCACTTCCATCTTCATTACCATTCAACAATCATTGTTTCTTTCAAATTCTAGTACTTATCCTTTACCCTCCTTCCTTCTCTATTTGTCAGTCAGTATGGTTATCAGATTCAAATATCCCTTTTCCGATTCCGATTTCGATGTCCCTGAAGCCAAACAACAACCCAAGAAGACGGTGAGTTATTTTTTCTCTCTTCTGTCTAAGTATTTCGTGTTATCTTTCTTTTTGTGTGTTTTCTTAACAGTTTCTAGTGAATGTAGGACAAGGCAACTGATCGGAGTCAGAAGTCGAAGGAGGCTGCCCAAAAAAATGGTCGCGGCGAGCAGAAATCACCCTCGAGCCGAAGAAATAACCGCAATGACCAACCGGTGAAATCCTCCAACAGAACTAAGGGTATTGTATTACTTGCATCTGTTACAATCAACTGGCCTAAAAGTTTAAAGTTGTAGAGCCTTCAGTAGCTAGAGCAGTGTCTGTTGCCAATGGAGCCTTTGGGGTCTTAAATATCGCTAGGAAGATGAGTTTTGATGTTTTACGATGTCAGAACATCCTAGTTATGGTTTCAGTTATTCCAATTATGATTTGAATGATACATGGAAATAATGATTTAAACGTAGAAGATCCCCTTTTTGAATGACTTGTGTGATAGATGAATATTATATGGTGGCAATTAAGAGGGACGATGTTTATGAAAAAGTAATAGTAGAATACCTTATAAATATAAAAGAATGGTTGCTTGACGAGTGATTGTTAAAATATAACAAACATTATTATTGGAATCTGTTCATTCTGGTTTGCCTACTTGTCCAAGTGATTATTCTGGTGTATGAATGTTTGTGTTGTTGATTATTGGCTCTTGGAAATAGATGATAAAGATACAAATGTCGAAGAACCATCCAAGCAGCCAGGGCCTGGCAGGAAACCCGATCTTTCAAAACGAGAGGGAAATCTTGAGAAACAAGAGATGAAGAAACTCGGTGATCCATCTCCTTTGACTTACGGGAATGATGAGAGTGCCAATGATAGCAAGAAGCCAGAGAGGAAGTCATACAGTTCATCGGATTCAAGGAATTTCATAAAGGTAACTCTATTCCACGATATCTCTCTCTCTCTCTCTCTCAGCATAAGCTACAACAGAAGATTTCTTTAAGTACTGAAGGATGTAATTCTGGAATTGGTGGTCTCTAGGTTAAAGATACCATGGAATTAAGGATCAGATTACGCTGCAACTGTGAGGGCTGCATCAGCAGAGTAAGGGAAGCCATCTTGAAGTTCAAAGGTTAGATTGCCAAACTTTGATTAATCTCAGGAAGTCACATAATGGTGATGTATGGATATATGAAGTTTGATATATTTTCTCAATTACTGATACTAATCTAGTTATTCCATGTGTCCTTGAACTTATTACTGTGTTAAATTTATTAGGTATTCCCATCAGATTGCTATTGCAAAACTGTAATTAGAAGGTGTGGGATATTTTTTACATCCACTAGAAAATGTAGGATAAATTGCAACTTGAACCCCTTAAACTATTAGGTTTGCATTATTACTCTCAACATGAAAATGTCTCTCCACAACCGTCCAAGTAGACAGTTGTTATGACTTCTAAATATTAAGGTAAATTCCTTAGTAAATGTCACTTCGATGGAGCATTGGGAGAGAAAATCACTTCTCTCATTTTTGCTTTTTGGTTTGGTTGAAGGGAATTGCAAAAAGCAATAGTTAAAGAGGCTTATGTTGCAGCCCTTAGCATATTTGAAAATGTATGTTGCATCTTAGAGGACGGAAGATATACATCACGATGAAGCTCCACAACAGTACGAAACAGCAAATAGGCCTTGACATTCTGTGGATCACCTTTGCTTTCTGGTTCTGAATATCATTAGGATTCTTTTATTCATATAACATTTTATGGATAGTTGTATAATTGATGAAGATTTGGTTCATAACCGCAGGGGTTCAGAGAGTCACAGTAAAAGCAGATAAGGATATGGTTAAAGTGATTGGCTCGATGGAAAGGAAAGAATTTGTGTCCTACCTTGAGGAAAAGCTCAGATGGAATTTAGCGTCTCTTCCAATAAAAGATGTGTCCTACCTTGAGGAAAAGCTCAGATGGAATTTAGCGTCTCTTCCAATAAAAGATTATGACAATGTTGTCGATGACATCAAGAAAAATGAAGCAGGTGAAAGAATTTATCAGCATTCTTTAGGCTTCAAATATCGCATATGCAGTGAATGGATTGTAAACATAGTAAGAGACATGATGTGGTATAGGAAATTTTGTCTCTATTTACAAGCTAAGCGGGTTCCTGTTTGAAGGATACTGCCTGGTTACATGATAGGTTAATTAACTAAAAAGATGGCAACTTGAGGCTCATATTCTTCTTTGCTAAGTAGTTGAGTTATGTCTTTGGTTCAATGTCTATAATGACAAATACCAGAATGATATATCTGTATATACATGTTTCCATATTATTAAACTTGTTTTCTTCTTGTTCTAGGAAGTGAATCATATTGTACTTATGTGGCAAAAGTGTTATGTTGCAGCTGTGCTTGTTATTGAACTTTTGGATGATATACTAAATATATTTACCACATCATCGGCACAGTAGTTTCTTTTGTTTGGTTGAGAATTCAAGTGTTTCATGTGTATATTGATGGTAAGGTCCTGTCGTGATTATAAGATATGTGATCTTTTATTCTAAGAGGCAACTCAAGAATTCCTGCTAATTATGGTTCATGGCAACCGGATGGGGGTCCTATGGCCGACTGTTCTCCAGGAATATCAACCAAAGTCCAGCCAATGTGCCAGCGTAGCAGGGATGATGATGGCGTAATGCAATCATTGGAGAGCTCATTGCCCAGGGAGGAGCAGAAGGTGGTTATATTCTTGTTGAATCCTTTTTATCCTTTTCTTTTCGAATAGCAATTTTTCTGCAAATAGCTTACACTTGAATAGATTCTACTAAAGCTAAACAAAGTATCTTATACTCTTTATCTTGTGGCTTAGGTGACAAGTACAGTTGTCTTAAAAATCAGACAATACTGTCTGGAGGGATGTGTCCAACAAACAAGGAAAACTGTTGAGAATTTTCATGGTGGGTTTAAGGAGTTGGTTTAACATTTGGAA
The DNA here is from genome assembly GCA_024138005.1 of Lumnitzera racemosa. NCBI lineage: Eukaryota > Viridiplantae > Streptophyta > Magnoliopsida > Myrtales > Combretaceae > Lumnitzera > Lumnitzera racemosa. Next base: position 86,487,331 of record JAMXBC010000002.1, on the reverse strand, counting down.
GTTTCAATTGAGAGCTTTGCAATCATGTGATGATCCAGTAATTAAGTATTTGAAATTCTAAGGAGCAATCCGGTGATATTTCTTGTATTAAAAATCCTGCAAAAATTTGGATAACAAATCTGATGTTATATTGATGAACATGCACATTAATGGATAAAACTAAATGACCTCCTTCTTTGGCCTATAAGTTCCATCAGTCATTTTGCTCAGCTAATTTCTTTTGGAGAAAAACTTTCTGCTTTTATTTGTTCACCTTGCTTCCTTAATATATGAGCTAGTTTTTTAGAATATACAGTGCTAACAAAATTGCATAATAGACACATTTCCCATCAAGGAGGCACATAATGGAAGAGAGAATCATATACCTGTGGCTTAAGTTCTATAACTGGCTGGTTCTGGTAGATTTGTATCCTAGTCTCTTTCCAAATAAATTTGTGAACATCAACTTATTGAAGAGCTTGGTGTGTCCTGCAGGAGTTGAATCTCTAGAGATAGATGCAGATGAGAGTCAAGTTAAAGTGACTGGTACCATGAAAGTGGAGGAACTTGTATCCCACCTTCAGAAGAAACTGAAACGTGAAGTAGTGCTTGAATCTGTGAAAAAAACTGATAAAGAAGTGACCAACAACTACAGACTCCTGCAGCATGGGAAAGCAATAGGAGGAGTGGCTTCTGGAGGATATGGTGAAAAAGCAGAGAAGGTCGACAAAGTGGTTGAGAAGGAGTTATACCGAGTGAAAAATGTTCCTGATGACAGAGATACAAGGGTCCCTACGGTCATGAAGGCCTCACTCAAATCAAAGGCTGTGTCAAAGGACCTGGACAATCTTGATGAACTGAAGAATGGGAATGCCGGGCTGTCCTGTCCTCAGCATAATAATAGTCAGTATTGCAGTGTAAGTGGTAAAGTGCATCATCTGGAGAAGGTTGTCAAGGTGGGTGAGAAGGGGTTGTACAAAGAGGAAAATGTTTCCGGTGTAAGAGATGCAAGGGGGCACAGAGACTCAAAGAAATCAAAGACAGTGTCAAGAGTGCACCCAGTCAATCTGGATGAACAGACAAATGTGAAACCTGATGTATCCCAAAGTAATACTTGGTCTGGTACAATGCAACATCTAGAGAACTCAATGGAGGGGAAGGGACAGGATAAAGTAATGCTACTTGGCGATGCTTTTCCCTTGTTTATAAGAATTATCATTTCATTTCCCCTAACTTGGTTTGACGTACTTCATTGGCTTGTAGGTCACAAATCTGGTGACATTTGGACCGTATTGTGATGAAGAACACTTAGAGCAAACACGAGAAACAGCTATGAATTTTGAAGGTGCGATAAGCAAACTGGACAATAATCCGAGTTTCTGGCTTCTTTTCTCCTAGAATTTTTTATGAATAATTGCATCTTTTCAGCTTAATTGCTCCATTTGCCTTACAATGTTTTTCACTAGCTTGTAAGGCAGGTTTCCTCTATTTTAGGAATTTGTCTTCAAGATGTCATTTTAATTTAACATCCACTAAATGCTTGAGTCTTGTTAATTTAGCTAGTGGTGCACCATTTATCAACCATCTTGTTCACCAAGGGGGAATTGTGAGAAAGCTTTTAATTTTTTCTGCTTGATGGTTCTTGTTAAATTTGCCGTTTTACAGTTACAAGTTTAGCAAATTATCAGAGTGATCAAGCAGATATCTAGCACAGACATGCTAGGTCACAATACAGACATACTAGGTTCTCAAATCCGGTGATTGCAGTAATTGGACCGTAACTATGCACATGTACATATTGCTGCACTGCAAGTTTAGTTTCTTCTTAGATTGTACGACTTATTTGAGCAAGAATAGGTTACTTCTGAATCATTATAATTGTTTAAACAATGCAATTTGGTTAATTTCTGACAGGAATGGAATCAGCAAAGATCGATGCAAGCAAGGGCCTGATTGTGGTGACTGGTCAAGCGGACCACCGAAAGCTCCTACTGTACCTCAAGGAAAATTTTAAGTGTAATGGGCTAGTGGTTCCAATTCAGAGAAGCGATGTCATTGGTGATGGAAATAAGGTTTTAACTAATATTTTTGGTGTCGATCATGAACAATTAAAAGGGGATGCAGATGCAGTTCGATGGTCTCAGAAGCTCAAAGAGGATGCTGTCAGTTTTGGTGGTGATGGAAACAGGCACAAAGGAGCTGATGAAGTTGACATGAAGGTCAAGGAGGTGGCTACATGTGGCAATGTGAGTGATGCCTGGAGAAAAGCTAAATTGGGAGAGGCTTATTACATCGATGTTGATAGTCTGTACCATCAAAACTATGGTGTGGATTCTGAGTTTCAATGGATGTCTCCATGCAACCACTACGTATCTCCATTCAGTGATGAGGATGCCCATTCATGTAGGATCTTGTGATGAGCAAGACATTCATTTTTGGAAAGGATTCTGAAGATCAGATGTGACGTTGATTTTGATTGAATTACAGCGTGAGTGCTAAGACTTCATTTTACAGATTCGATTATCAAGCATAAAATTTCCACATGGAAGTTTGCTTTACATGAGTCTATTTCGGTTGTTGTTTTACCCTGTGGAGTGGGGATTGATGCTGTTGCATGGAGTGAATAAGAGTGTTACTCTGTTTTGCTATAGGTGGATTGGAGCGTGTTATTATCACACTCGGTTTGTATGAATAGATTCTTTTGTTTGGGTGTTCATTAGGTCGTATGTAACTACGAGTCATTTATATATTTTATCTTGTTGAAGTTAGATTTTACCGTTCTACTCAAATTCCGAAGGTTAAGATAAAAATCTGATGTAGCCCATCGTGTTTTCAGTACTTGGTGAAGTTAGATTTTACCGTTCTTCTCAAATTAGATTGTATGTAACTATGAGTCATTGATGTATTTCACCTTGGTGAAGTTGGATTTTACCATTCTTTCTCAAATTCCGAAGGTTAATTGTACATATGTTATTATTGAGGACATGATTAAAATCATGTGATTTCCGTCCATTCTATTATTCTGTCTTTAAGGGAAGGAAAAAAAGAACCAAAAAAAAAAAAAAATTATTATGTAAGATTCTTTTAATGATTCACGATAAGAATGAGAATATGATTGTAGTGGAAATGAATTCTCTAAACTTATTTTAGTAAAATTAAAAATTAATAATTAAAATTATTCAAAATTTTAAAATATTATATGATATCATCTTTTTTATGTAATCTTAATCATTGGTCCAAATTTGATTGGACAAATGTGATTTCCACCCATCTTAACATACTACTGAGGTATTTTTCTTATAGTAACATTCGCTTGTAAACCCTTCTAAACGCTTGTAAAGTATTGAATTGACAAAAAAAGATTTCCCCAATTTCAAAAGGATCAAATTGTCAAACAGATTTATCCTGGAGTTTGTGTTAATATAATTAATTAATTTAGGATACTGCTGAAATTTTAAAGTTATAAGAGGCACAAAATACTTTATTTGCTGTCATATATATATATATATCTATATAATTAATACCAAATGTAGCATTGATCTTTACATTTTTATTCATATATGATAATGTTAATCCGTGGAACACGGATAGATAGATGGGTTGGAGTAGCAATCTTGGTAGAACATTTGAGCTACTTGCATGAAACATCTATTATTGAAGGTGAAAAATCGCATTCAGAAAAGCAAATATGGTACAGAAGGTAATATGAACCAACTAAAATAATTTATTAAGTCAAATGCATTTGAGTTTGATTCTAAGTTTAGATACTAGTATTATTTTAATCAGGATAATAATATTTTTTTAAATAATCAAGCCAAAACAAGTTAATCTAGGTGGGTTTCAGCTTGATGAGTACCATTTCGAGGTGAATTCAAACTTAAATAATTTGAGTAGAGTTTAAGCTTTGAAATTTTGAATAAGGCTCAAGTTTTGAAATTTCGAGTGGCTTGACTTTAGTATAGTATCATCTTAGTTTGACTTATTTACAACATAAGTAGAACTATTGTATATGGGCATTAAATTGGTGAAGTAATGATTTAAGTCAACTAGAATATAATGGTCTTATGATAAAGACTAGTAAGTTATTTCCCAAGAAGGATTTTGAGTTTTAAGAACCCTTGCTCACTTTATTACTTATCAGAACATCACAATACCGATGAAACAAAGACCACATATATGTTACTAAAATTTAAAAGAAACTAAGTTAAGACATCAAAGAAAAGTTTAGGCTTAAGTGTGAACTAGGTCTAAACTGTATCATAGCCTGGAATCACCCCATTGAGTAGGACTTTCTCTCATTGTGAAATCAATTGCATTCTTGCTAGTTCTTATACTAAAGCTTTCCCTACTAGTTAGTTTTGTCCTGCCTATTCTTGAAATAAACAACTTACATACACTCCTTTTCTAAGAAAAAAAAAAATACACTAAGCACTATAGTTAGATTTATTTAATTTATTGCTAAAAATAACGGTATCAAACCTGAAACTCTTAAGGCATAGCCTTTCAAAAGGTAATGGAGGCATGCAAAGGTTTCCTTATGCCTAATGGAAATTGGCCCTTTAGTGTAAAGGATGAAGGGTATTATTCAGGTAATATTTCCAAAGAAGTTGCCTCATAATTCATTAGCTTTTCATGAAGGTCAACTAAGTATCATAAGAAAATTGCTCTCAATTGTCTAATGATAATCAAAGTCCTTTGATTAATGATTACTATATGAGTTTACTCCTCTTGTTTTTCTTCCTTGGCCCAAGAGATATGTGAAATGAGATCCTAATATGCAAATGGTTTGATGGGAGCAAAAGTTTCCAAGAACATTTGGAACATTTGGGTATAGTTTCTTAGTAACCTCTATCAGGAAAACTCTAGAGCATCAATCTACAATGAAGGTTAAAGATTCGATCAAGAGGAAGAAACTTATACTATTTAGTTGCTCATGGTTGTTTTGGCCAATTGATCTTCCAATGTGCTAGTTTCAATGATCCAACAATTCTTGTTCTTTACATTTCTTAATCATTGGGGTACCGGGTTGAAGTCGAGTTAGCTGGCATGACTTGTAAACTTAGTAAGCTTCAACTTACCACCATTAAAAGAAACAAAAAATAAAAGAAAATAAAAGACAAATAAAGAAGAAAAATAATGGATGAAATGTGAAATAAAATAATTTGTTTGATTTGGCATTTATAGACTTTTATCAAAAGAGAGATCCCATTCTTAACAATGTAAGACTAATTCTTATCTTTTGAACTTTTTTTTTTGTAACCTTAAAATTTTTTTTTATCTTATATTACTAATATTACAAGTCAAGTTAGAAGTGGCTATATATAAATAAATGCTCATCCCTAACAATTATTTTATAAAATAGATTAATGATTAGATATGTCTTGGGCTTAATTTTTTAATTTAAAACTTAATTTCTTATTTATAATTTTAAATTTAAATTTGAAAAAAAAAAGTTAAAGGATATTATGCTTCATGGGTCTAGTGGCTATAATATGGTAGGTCTAAGACCTTAGTTGGAAACGGAATTTGTGATGTTGGTTACAATTCTTTATTTGGAGAATCATGACTCAATATGATGTGTCTCTATGGTAGGATACATAGAGAAACACTATAATGAAGCGAACTGAAAGAAACAGAAGAAAAGCTAGTAAAGTTTAAGCAGCTACTGAATGGATATGACACACCACTCAATCTTACTCGGCCTACAATTCGTCGGATGTGACTCACCAATTTGGACTGAAGGGTCACTCGCTACTATTTCTTACTAGAGAGAGTAGATAAGAGTTGAAGGATAATAAGAACACTAAGGTTACTTAAAGAAACATGAATAATTTTTGTATTGATTAGTTGGTTATCTGCACATAAGAAAGTGGGGGTTTATATACTCATCTACTAGGGTTACTTTACATGTATGAAAAGATAAAAAGGGTATCCTACAATTATATTACATAAAACATACTAAAAGGGGTAAAAAGGATAAAAAAATATTCAGTATAGAAAAGAAAAAATCGTTTTGGAAGGTTGTGTTAAAAGATACATATTGCTTACTGGTTGGACATTAGAAATATGATACAAAATAGGCGGAAGCAAAAAAGTGTCGTAGTCAAGGATCAACCTAATCTGGATTAGGTCGATAGCCAATCAGTCCAGTAAAGAAGTCAGTTGAATTAGAGTCAGATGTTTGTGGTTAGTTTGGGAGCTTGGTTTGGTTAGTCTTAGGCTGTCTTTTGGAATAAAGCATCACTGTTGGGTAGGAGCAGATCTAACACATATGAGGCTCTAATAGCTAAATCTGCAAGAGATCGGTTTGGAATAGGAATCCTCGTCTCAGATATGGTTTCGAGTTAGTATTCTTCGAGCGAGTCCTTAAAGTACTCTAGTTAGGCTACGTATAATTAGTCTAAGGAGTTAATTCCTATCATTTGCCTAAGGTTTAGAAAAGTTTTCCTTAAATTTGGAGTAGTTTCTACTTCTTCTTTTTTGGGGTATATGGAGGGTCTTCTTCTACTGGCTGGTGAGGGATCAGATTGAACACATAATAAGTGGAGGAAACACTACAATCATCAAGTAGCTCGATCTAGCAAGCGCTGCGATTGATCTTTTTCAGGATCTTAAATGGATTATCAGCTTGAGGAGATAGCTTGTTTTGTCTTAAGTATAGAAACCATTCTTAGTTGAGGTAAATTTATACCAAGTCTCCTGGCTGGAAAGAAATAGTTTGGCAACCTCAATTACTAATTTCTTACTGTCTTAGATTAAACTTAGCGATCTTTTTAGTTACAAACTGATGTAGCTCATGCAATTCTTAGGCTTGATTAACTCTAGATTGACTCTCTTCAACAGCTGTTGGGGTGCTAATCATATTTAGGGGAATAGTAGGGTTAAGGCCATAGACAACCTCGAATGGGGTCTTCCTAGTTGTGATATGAATCGGTTTTATGTGAACTTCATAACTGGTAGATACAGATCCCAATCCCTTAAGTTCTTTCTCACAATAGCTTGTAGTAGATAGCCTAACATCTTATTTACCACTTAAATCTAGCCATCGATTTGAAGGTGACTACTAGAGCTAAACATAAGTTTGGTTATGAGTTTTCTCTATAGAGTCTTCTAAAAATAGCTCAAGAATTTAGTGTCCCAATTTGAAACAATAGTCCTAGGCACTCCATGTAGTTAAATAACTTCCTACAAAAATAGATCAGCAATGTATAAAGCATCGTTAGTTTGATGGTACAAGATGAAGTATACTATCTTATTGAAGTGATCTACTAAAACAAATATAGAATCTTTCCCTCTAAATGTCCGAGGCAACCCTAAGACAAAGTCCATATTGATATCGGTCTAAGGTAAGGTTAGTGTCAGCAAAGGTATAAATTCCTTATGGGTTTTCTCTTCCCCTTAGCATACTTGCACGCTTGTATACTTTACAACTACCAACTACCTTATGGACATCCTTAGCTAGTAAAAGTCCTCCTTTAACAAATTGGTAGTCTTAGTCTCCCTAAAGTGACTTGATAATCCACTACTATGAGCTTCCTTGATTAACAGCTTATGTATGGGATAGTTTGGTATGCATACCCTTTGGTCCTTAAATAGATAGCCTTCCTTGAGAAAATATCCCTTAACAACAATTTCATCCCTATACTGTTCTATGATAGGACCGAAAAAAAGACCATGAGCATACTGCTCAGCAATGAGTAAGAATCCCAATAATTTTGTCTACAAAGTGGTCAACAAGGTTTGTCGTTGTGACAAAACATCTACAACCACATTCGTGTTTCCTTTCTTGTGTAGAATGACGTATGAGAATTCTTCTGTAAACTCTAACCACTTAGCTTTCCTTTTCAAAATCTTGTTCAGATTCCTTAGATGCTTTAAAAACTCATGGTTTGTATAAATAACAAACTCTTGTGATAGTAAATAGTGTTGTCAAACAGTAAGGGTTTGGTAAAGAGAGTGCAACTCTTTTTTGTACATAGAATAGTTCAAGGTAGGATCACTAAGCTTCTTACTATGGTAGGTGACGAGTTGTCGCTCCTACATTAAGACAGTGCCAATTCCCATTCCTGATACATTGCATTCCAATTCGAAGGTTTTGTTAAAATCTAGCAGTGAAAAGATAGGTGCCGAGTTGAGCTTTTCCTTGATCTCCCTAAAGCTTTGCTCAACTTGATCGTTGTACCCAAATCCTTCATTCTTCTTTGTTAACTCGATTAAGGAGGTGACTATGGTATTGAAGTTTTTGATAAATCGTCTATAAAAAGAAGCTAGGCCATGAAAGCTTCGAACCTTAGTGAGATTCTTTGGCATCGGTTACTCAAGAGTAGCTCGAATCTTCTTCTCATCTACCTAGATTCCTTCCCTTGGCACCACAAACCCTAGGAAAAGCACCTCATTCTAGCAGAACATTCACTTCTTCACATTCCCATATAACTTTTCAGTTCGTAAAATGTCAAATACTTTGTAGAGATGTTGAACATGGTTGTTTAGGTCGGTACTGTATACCAATTTGTCATCAAGGTACACGACTACATATTTTCCAATTAGAGGGCCTATTACATGGTTCATCAATCTCATGAATGTGGCACATTAATAAGTTTGAACTATTTGTAGCGTCCATGTCTAGTCTTGAAGGTAGTCTTCTACTCATTGCCTAATCTCATGCGAATTTGTTAATAGCCACTTTGCAGATCAATCTTCGAAAAAATCTTAGTGCCATGAAACTCATCTAACATGTTATTGAGCCTCGGTATCGGATATTTGTACTTAACAGTAATTCGATTGATTGTTCGGCCGTCGATGCACATGCGCTATGTTTTATCCTTCTTAGGGATGAGTAGAGCTAGTACAATATAAGGGCTTATGTTCTCCTTTATGTATCTTTACCCTATGAGTTCATCCACCTGTCTTGTTAATTTGGCAGCTTGCTCAAGGTTCATTCTGTATGTAGGTAAATTTAGCAGGATGGCACTTAACTATAGATCAATATAGTACTCAATGCCTTGGATTAGAGGCCATCCTCTAGGCAATTCTTCAAAAACAGATCGAAAAACTCATTTAGTAGACTTTAGATTTCATTAGGAATATCCTTAAAATCTCTCATTTCCAACAATCTTCTAATCAATAAGAACATAGGTTCTTCAGCCTTTTTAGTAGCTTAGAGCTCTCTTTGACTCATCACTAAGGCATTCTTCTTACTAGCTCAGCTGAGACAATTATGGGTTTCATTTACTTAGGATGGGGTCATAGCTTGCAACATAATCTTCCTTCCATCCTTAACAAGGGCATAGGTGTTCTTATACACATCATGAGTAATACTTCGGTCGAACAACCAAGGTCATCTAAGCAGTAAATGTAAAGCTCTCATAGGAACGACATCGCATACTACTTCATCCCTATACATACTCTTAACACTGAACAGTACGATTACTTATTCAATTGTGTGCAAAGTACCCTTATCGTAAAACCAGTGCAGTTTATAAGGTCAGGGATGCTTTGAGGTTGGTAGTCCTAACCTTTGCACAAATGATTGTGTAACAATATTAGTACAATTCCCCCCATTTACAATGATCATACATAATTGGCCTTTGATGGTATACTTGGTATGGAATAGATTCTTTCTTTAGTTCTCCTTACAGTTCGATAAGGAACTCAATATTCATCTTAGGACTAAGGTCATCACTTCTCCCTAATTGGTATAGACAAAAGTCTCCTCTTCTTCTTCGACTTTGGGTTTTCCAACATCCTTTTCCTTTTCAAGCTCACTTTCGTTGGTACTATCCACTACATTTCCTCAGAGCACCATGATGTATCGGTTTAGACATTCAATAGTCATATGTCCAAAGCCTAAGCATTTAAAGTATTTCACCTTATTAGTCTTCTATCTAGAGGTCTGCCCTTTCTTATATGTCTTCGGTGATGGGAATTAGGCTACCGAATCTCTAACCCATAGCTGAGCCTGAGGACTAGAGGGACTGGTGAGACGAATCCTCCTATTCTAGCCGACTCATGCGGAGGCCAAGTATCTCCTTACCAACCCATTCTGCCTATCAAGCTGAGTGATTACTTATTTCTTACATGTTGAGCGCCAAGATAATAGCCCATCTTCATTCTCGCGCATGCCTAGTCAATTACTTACACGGCCTCATCCCTACTGAGATGCCGAGAAAGAGAGTCCAGATTGACAAAGCTACCCTTTTGCTCAGATAAGCAAGCTATCCATACTTTTTGTCTACATCCTCTAATGGGATCACCAATACAACATCATCACGTATATAGTATTATGTGTAGAATCCGTTTCACCAATGATTGCTTTCCTTACATATTCATTTTTACTCCTTTGTATCTTGTATATTACTTCCTTAGGAAATACCCTTTGTGTCTTTTCCTTTTTGGGCAAGTTGCTCTAACTTATGGGTATAAATATCCTTGTAATTGTAGCTGTAGGGAGATATACAAAGATTACCGTTAATGCACTTATGTGTTTTTCTTTCCTTGTGTAAACATTCTATTTATTCTCGGCATCACTCTTATCCTAACTCTTGAGCAAGGCTAGATGGCGAGTAACCTTACCGGACCGATTCATATGTCATATCAAATTGTGTCATGAGTCCTCGAAAGTTCCATTAGTATGTCATATCCTCTAAAGTTATTCATAGGTTTTGCTCACTTTTCATTCATCATTCATTCCTTTCGTACTTTCCCCCATTAACTCTTTCGAGCTTTCTACAAACTTGGACCCATCCAGTGACTAACCTTATTTATTCTTGGTTATAGTTCATACGTTCTTGGTATCAGAGTGGAGGTTTTGTTTAAGTTGTTGGTTCTTTTGAAGTTCTAGTCATACTCAATTATGTATGTGTAAAATAAAGTAAGCTACTATATTCATCTTAATTTCTGAGTTTACTAACTATTGATTTTCTGGTTGGTGAGAATGTTTATTTGAACTTTGAATTAGTAAAGAAAATGATGGATCCAAGTATAAATGTTGGTGCTGAAGATGATAATAGTGAAGTTGTCCACTATGGACAACAATCATAGGAGACATGAGAAGTACTGACGAGAGACTTGATAAAATAGCTAACCTTTTAATAGATTTGACCCGAGCTGTTCATGTATTAGCTTACCAACCCACTGAGACTACGCAAAATATCCTACAAACTGCTCAACCTATTAGAGGTCAGAACCCAGCTTGACCAGTTTGAGGTACAGGAATAGGCAGACGAGTAAGGCAAATAATAGACTTGAGAGAGCTTGATGAAGAGGATGAAGAAGAATATTTCGAGGAAGAACGTGTACAAGTCCCCAGAGCATTTAACCAAGTTCAAATTCCAAGTTTCAATGGATCTAACAATGCTAATGAATATCTAGAGTAGGAAGATAAGGTGGAGTGTATGTTTAATTATTATTAGTACGAAAATTACAAGAAAGTGAGAACTACTACTGTTAAGATCTCTAGATATGCCGTTATATGGTAGAAGAATTTTCAGATGATGAGGAGACAAGAGTGCTATTGAGAGATTAATACTTGACTCGAGATAAAGAGAATACTCAAAAATTGATTCGTACTGGAAACTTATTTCATGATACTTTTACTTGGTTTCATAAGTTAAGACAAGGAGGTTAAACCGTTCACGAGTATATTCAAGAATTTCAAATGCTTATGATCCATTACAAAGTGGAGGAACCATTGGCTTAAATAGTCTCAAGATTCATCATTGGGTTGAGAGGTGATATTCGAGACATTGTGAAACTCCAACACTTTGCTACAATGGATGAAGCTGTCAAAATAGCTTAACGAGTAAAAAGGCAAAGGAGGAGCCGAGTACCAATGAGGATGCCGACTAGCCAACTTAAACAGGCAAGCTATTGAGCTCAGTTGAGTACTGAGCCAAGCCGAGTCGAAAGATGGATGTTCAAGCCAAATTGAAGGGTCGACTTGACACTGAAGTGCCAACCTAAACTTACGAGGAGGGGTAACGGTCTGGTAGGAAGATGAGACAAATCAAATGCTTCAAGTGCTAAGGTTTCGGACACATGGTTTCTTAGTACTCGAACCGACGGACTATGGTCATCAAGGGAGACATTCTGAAGCTAGAAGTAGACAGTACTGATGAGAAACCTAAAGAAGAGGAGTTCTCTACCAAGAAAGAAAATGTAGCAAAAAAACTAATTGAGGAGGACGTGTTTATTGAGGACTTGGACTAGTTACTCATGATTATCTGATGTACTATGAACATGGAACCCTCATGAGAGGAGGAGTAAAGAGAGAATTTTTTTTATACCACTTGTAAGGTGAATGATTAGGTGTATGCCCTCATCAGGGATAGTGAAAGCTGCATTAACGTAACATCAGCTGATCTTATTTTAAAACTGAATTTACTGACTGTGGCACATCTGAGGCCATATAAATTGCACTGGTTGAGCAAGAAAGGAGCATTACATGTTATTCAACAAATATTACTACTGATCACTATAGGGAATTACTTTGACTAGCTTCTTTGTGATGTACTGCCTATGTACGCTTCCCATGTATTACTGGGTAGACCATAGTTGTTTCATAGGAAAGTTATCCATGATGGCTACAAGAATACGTACATGTTCAAAAAGGATGATCGAAAGATAATACTAAACTTGATGTTGTCGAGAGAGGTTAATTAATTACAGAGAAAACTTGTTCGTAGATCGAAGAAGACTTTGGTGATAAGTAGAGTTAAGCTTTAAGAAGCCATCGATGCTGATGAGCTGACCCTCTTATTGGTCAAGCGACTATTAGAAATGAAGGAGCAGGGTAAACTACCCTAGGAAATCAAGAAGTTGCTAGACAAGTATATTAACCTGTTCTTAGAATAGTTACCTGAAGGGTTGTCCTTGACTCGAGACATAGAGTACTACATTAACTTAGTACCCGATGCCGTACTATCGAATAAGCTAGCTTATTAGATGAATCCCAAGTAGACTTTTGAGCTCCAACGCTAAGTCAATGAGTTACTAGAAAGAGGCTGTGTCAAAGAAAGTCTTAGCCTATGCACTGTACTGGTATTTCTAGTGTCGAAGAAGAATAGAACCTGGTGGATGTATATAGACAGCCAAGCCGTGAACAAGATTACGATCAAATACAGGTATCCGATCCCAATGATAGAAGATATGTTGGATGAATTGAGTGGAGCCAAGATTTTCAATAAGATCATGTGGAGGCTGAGTATCTTCTTGTTGACCCATTCTACCTTTCGAGTCAAGTAATTACCTATTTCTCGTGTGTTGAGTATCGAGAAAATGAAGGTCGAGATAATAGCCTATCTTCATTCTCGTATATGCTTGGCCAATTACTTACTCAACATCATCCTTACTGAGATGCTCCAAGAAAGAGTTTGAACTAACAAAGCCAACCCCTTACTCGGACAAGCAAGCTGTCCATACTTTTTGTCCACATCCTCCAACGATATCACCAATATAGCATCATCATGTATACCGTATCATGTGTAGAATCTGTTTCACTAATGATTACTTTCCTTACATATTCATTTTTACTCCTTTATATCTTATACATTACTTTCTTAGGAAATGTCATTTTTCTCTTTTCCTTTTTGGGTAAGTTACTCTAACTTATGGGTATAAATATCCTTATAATTGTAGCTATAGGTAGATATATAAAGATTACTATTAATGCACTTGTATGTTTTTCATTCCTTGCGTAAACACTCTATTTATTCTCGGCATTACTCTTATCTTAACTCTTAAGCAAGACTAGATGACAAGTAACCTCACCAGACCGATTCGTGTGTCATATTAAATTGTCCCATGAGTCCTCAAAAGTTCCATTAGTATGTCGTATCCTTTGGAGCTGTTCGTGGATTTTGCTTACTTTTTATTTGTCATTCATTCCTTTTAGACTTTCCTCTAATAAATCTTTTAAGCTTTTTGTAAGCTTGGATCCATTCAACAATCAGCCTTATCTGTTCTTAGTCCTGGTTTGCACCACTCACGGTTGGCCTAACCTCGGCTTAGCTTGGCTAATCGACTTGGCCCTGCTAGCTTGGTTGGCTATCATCGGATTGGTCATTCCTATCTTCGGCCCTATATGGCCTCCTCAACTTAGCTTGAACAAGTCGACGTAGAACTGAGGGTTGAGAGAATGTTTGCCCTGGTTGACTCAAAGCACATTTCTTTTACTTTTTAACCCTTTGAGCTATCTTTGTTGCTTCTTCCAAGGTATAAGACCTTTGTACCTCCACAATGTGGTTAATTTCATATCAAAATCCATAGATGAACCTTGAAACTGTACGAACCTAGGTTATTCCATGTTGGCTTGGGTCATAAGCATCTAGAACTCTTCGATACAGTCATCAATAGATCGACTTTCTTAATGAAGCTCCTGCAACTTCGGTAATGTATCTTGTAGGTAGGTTTCGGGCATAAATCTTCTTCTTAATAAGCTTTTCATCTCATCTTAAGTTCTAACACCTCACTTTCTATCTCTTGTTTTGGTTGCATTTAGATTTTCCTACTACATAGTGGCATACTTAGTAACCTCCATTGCAGCAAGTCATAATTTGACAACATTTGTATACCTACAACATTCAAACACCTTCTTGACCTTTTTTTCCCACTCTAAGTATTCATTTGTATCTCCACGTTTATTGAATAGTGAGATTTGAAACTTGACATTGTCTAACCCTTGGGGAGCATGATGTTCTGCTTTTATGCTTGGTAATAGTCAACTTCTTCTTCTTGCTCCCCAAACTCTTCAATATCCAACTCCTCATCATCTTCTGAAATATCCTCTAACTCCAGTCCTCATCTAGTAGCTTAATTTGCTACTCCTCTAACTTGTTGCGATTAGTTTGATTACCTTGGCTATGGTGTCTCTCAAGGGCATTTTCTTGTGACTTATGGTGTTGTACAACTTGAGGTTATTGTTTATTAACTTGTATTACTGTGACTAGACTCTTAATAAGGTTGGTCATTCTATTAAGTTTATCATCAATCGACCCTAGGGTGTTACTACCATTATGACTACGATCAAGTTGAGCGCTACTACTCTGATCACCAATAATACCCTGAACATTAGAGTTTAACATGGTACAATACTTCTCGAATGGATTAACAACTTACTAATAACTTTAATACCTTATAGTCACTTGAATAGAACAGAAGTGAGCTTGCTCTATTTCCATAATGAAAAACAGAGTAATAATGAAACTGCACTTACTTGTACATAAATACACTGTAGTAGCTATGGAAGGAACATAGCAACCACTAACAGTAAGGCGATCCAAAACTTCACACATTCCCTTGCGGAATCGTGCTTTGATACCAACGAATTTAATGTGTCTCCGAGGTAAAATATCAGAGAAACAGCACAATGAAGTGAACCAAAAGAAATAGAAGAAAAGTTAGTAAAGTTCGAGTAGCTACTGAATGGATATGACGTACCACTCGATTTTACTTAGCTTACAATTCATCGAACGTGACTTACCGATTCAAACTAAAGGGTCACTCACTACTACTCCTTACTAAAGGGAGTAGATAAGAGTTAGAGGATAATGAAAACACTAAGGTTACTTAAGGAAATGTGAATAATTTCTATATTGCTTAGTTGCTTATTTACATATAAGAAAGTAGGGGTTTATATATTCATCTATTAGGCTTATTTTACATGTATGAAAAGAAAAAAAAGGTATTTTATAATTAGGTTACATAAAACATACTAAAAAGGGTAAACGAGATAAAGAATATTTAGTATGGAAAAAAAAAAGAATCATTTTGAAAGACATTAGAAATATAATACAAAGTAAGTGGAAGCAGAAAAGCATTACGATCAAGGCCAACCCAATCTAGATCAGGTTGGGAGCTAATTAGTTCGATAAAGAAGTCAGTTGAATTAGAGTTAGATGTTTATGGTCAGTTCGAGAACTGGACTTGGTTAGTCCTAGGCTGTCTTCTAGAATAAAGCATTGCTGTTAGGTAGGAGTAGATTTGACACATGTGAGGATCTGATAACCAGGTCAGTAGGAGATCAATTCGGAGTAGGATTCCCCATCTTAGATATAATTTCGAGCTAGTATTCTCCGCATAAGTCTTTAGAGTTCTCTAACTTGGCTACGTGTGATTGGTCCAGGGGGCTAATTCTTATCACAATATGTTTAGTCCGAGTTAGACTTACACCAAAGTCTAGAAGAGTTGCATGAGAAAAAAAAACCAAAGATGGGTTTAAGATAAGGTTATGTATACTTTAGGAATCCACTCATTTCTCGGAATTTATTAATATCAAAATCTTAAAATTATCAAATGTTATCATATATTAATCTCAAATTTTATAACTATTGGGAGTTTTTAGTAATGTTTGATGGTAGAAGGTAAATGTCTAAGTCAATCGCTAATGGTATGAAATTGGCAAATGTTGATTAAAGTCAAATACAAGAGAGGAGTCTAAATAGTCATTTTCCAATTAAGAGTTTTGAAAACCCTTGCTCATTTCACTGTTCACCAAAACCACCATAACGCTGAGGATACCAAGATTGCATGTGTCATTTAAGAGAGACCAAGCCAGGTCATCACAATGGCAGTTGCATGCTAATCGAACCAAAGATGGGCTCAATGTAAGGATGAGTTTAATTCGAGACTTGTAATTTTTTTAATATTTATTATAATTAAGTTTTCGAATTGTTAAATATTATAATATTAATTTTAAGAGATTACAAGTTGATAAAAAATCTCAAGAGATTGCAGTTACCAGTGGTGCTTAGTGGCCACTAATACTAGGTGGCAAATATTGCATTTAATTGCTAATGGTGGCATGATTGGCCATCATGGAAAATATCTGTAAAAAAATAAGATAATATCTGACTTTTTTTAGTACCATCACCATAGGAGCGAAGGGGTAAATTTGTAATACCTAGAAAATTATAGGAACATACTTGATTGAATAAGTTTTATGTGGGTATTAAAGGTCATAAGATAGGTTCTAATAGTTTGTTCACCTCATTGAATAGAATAAGACTATAACATAATAACTATCATTGAGGAATGAAATAGAACTACAATAAGTTATGACTAGATATTAGAGTATGTGTACTACCTATATCTACCCTATAGCTTATGTATTGAGGTATATGTGGTACACATTTTAGTGTATTCTATGATTAACCTTTAATTATTAAATAATAACAATTCATGTAAAATAATATTATATTTCTACCTTATAAGTTTTAGGAAAGATGAACTTATTAAGAGCATGTTTTCTCATAAATTGAATGAACATGATGTTATGAAAACATTATCGGGTTTAGGTTGTAAAAAATTCACCTCATAATTTTAACGTTAAATATAATGAAAATTTTATAAATTTCATAAAATATCCTAAAGTTTAGGATGTATTAGGTGTAGATTCTAATTTAAAAATTTGGAAACAACTACTTATGGTGGAAGATATGAATACAATTTTATATTCACTCACTCGTAATTACTAGCAATTCACCACAGTTGATGCCCTCGTTTATCACTTACCACTATGAACCAGTAGTAATTCCAAGCTCATAAAAGTATTGTTTTATTTTCTTTGCCGCTTCTATTTTCGGAAAATCTAGACGAGCCCAGAGAGAAGATATTAAGATGTGGGCGTTGAATCAATGCCATGTGGCAAAGGGAAAAAGAGAATGAAAAGAAGATGAGAACATAATTTTTGTACATATGCTAGAATGATTATTAAACATGAAACGCCTTACCAACATTGCCCTCTTACATGTAAATTAATCACTGCATTACTTGAAAACTTGCTATAATTATATATCAGATGGAACGTTTGTTGAATGTACGTATTCATGGAGCATGCCAATTCCTGGCGCCAATGGGTCCTTCATATAACTTCTTTTTTGTCATCATGAATAAACTGAATCCTAGTGTCATGCACTTATTTTCAATATTAGGTGTATATTATTATATGATTTTCGTGTTATTGGAGATGAAAGTCCCGAACAAACAAACCAATAGGTTGAGTTTGTTTTTTCAAAGTTCGTGAAAATAAGAACCATCCTTTTCCATGTGTCCCAAATTAAATAACATTGGAATCCGATATTTATAAAAATTTCTTCTTATAAGTCATTTGTCTCTTGTACCCTAATAATTGAGAGTCCATTGGTTCTAATCATATTTCATAAATTTTTGTTATTCAGATTACACTTGACTCTATTTCTCTTTATGAATTTATCCTCTTTACAATGCGCTGTATAAAACAATTGATATACATGTGATTGGTCCGTTTAATGACATAAGTAGGTAGCGCTGGTTATTAGACCATTATAGCATAAGATTAAGAAAGTACAATATAAGAAGTTAATCATAACAACATAACCCTTTTATATGGTGTTCCAAATATGTCTTTCTTGAAGATAAGAGGTTTATTTGAAGATTTTTATTTTTATGTTTTTTTTTATTTATTTTTTTTTTTATTTTTTGTCTCTCTACAATAAGAGCGTTATTATATTACATATGGTTGGTCTCCCCAGTAGAGTAAAAATAGAACATGAGGCAGTATTTGCACAAGAGAATAACATAGTGCAATACAAAATGTGCAACACACCTTCTAGTACCATATCTTGTGACGTCTTTTTAGAAGATAAAAGGGACAATTTAGGAGCTTTACTAGAAGTTACAGGAAAATTTTATATAACCTCCATAAACTTTGATCTTGATATAAATATACTCCTAAATTTTCAAATATTATAAACATCTTTTTAAACTTTAATTTTGGTATGAATATATCTTGGTTTTCAAATGTTACAAATAACTCTATTAAATTTTGATAAACTTATAATATAAGGTACGAGTGTCAAAGTATAGAGGGTATTAAAATATATCTTGATGATCAGTATAAAAGTTTAGGAGGTTATTTGTGTTGAGTCAAAATTTAAAAGGTTTATTTGTGTTTTCTATAAACAAATAGAACTCTTTAATATACTAAATTAAAATGAGCCAAAAAATCACAATTAAAGTCTAGTCTAATAGCTAAGATGGATGTAGTCTAGTAGAAATATCATTGGTTTTCTAATAAGATAGACAGTGGTTCGAATTTCTTTCTCTCCATAGTTGGTAAAATAAAATAAAAGAAATCTAGTCTAATAAGACATAACAAAATAACCATCTAATTCGTACATCATAGTGCTGCAATAAATTGAGCTATGATCTAATTGGAGATTAGTGCCAATGAATCCTTTGTTAGATCTTTAATAGAAACCATTGGAAAATCTATATAGAAAAATGTGGCTATCGTTCATGAGAAGAAAGGAACAATGCTAAATAAAATAAAATGGACGGTTCAAATTGTGTCCAACTGCTTCATCGAATATCTATAACCTAGCAAAATCATGAGCACTTACATCTATTAGAGTCCTTCGAATTCCACCCACTGTTCTATAAATGTCTCGGCAATACCACAATTCAAAAGGCTTTAAGAAATTGTCTTTAACTATGATCGGAGGCTGAGATACTCAAGAGGCAGCTTTTTGACATATTTCCACCCGAACGATAACAACACCATGAGACTGAGTTTGATTTTTCATGGGTCAGACGAGAGGGCAAGCCAAGCCAATTAGCTTTCTTTAAAGAGAAACAAGTCTCACATGCGTAAGCGCAAGACACAAGTGATAAAAGGGGCGGCATAACGGTATCGTTAGCATCTTTGCGCCCATGTGGCAATGACCAAGGCGCGTCTATTGCTGATAGAAAACTATTTCCAAACCACGTTGGCAAGGCTGATCCAGCCTGGAACCAGCTAGTAACCGCATGGGTTGGCCTTAAGACGAACCGTGACAGGATGGTGTCAACATGGGCCGAGACGGTTTGTCGACTCTTGAACTATATTACCTGTTTTTTTTCTTTTTCATTTATTTACTTATTTCAAATAACTTAATTACCTTAATTATTTAAATTTTTTTATTTATTTCCATGTTTCTAGAAATATCTATCCATCTTCTTCCATACTTGTATATTATTCTCATGATTATTGTAAAACATATTGCATACATTTGCATAACACGGCACATATGATTAATTGATATTTTCTATTGATATTTTAGTCCATTCCGAAATAGTATGATAAGCCCATGTGAACTTGATATTAGTACAATATTAAAATGTTAAGTGATATTAAGCAAAGCGAAAGAAGTCGTAAAAGATTAATAATTTTCATTAAAATATTGAAATACAAGAAAGAAATAAATCACAGTACCACTATTACCTGTAAATTGTGGTGGTACATTATGAAAAATTTTTGCTTTGAGTAGAGTAGAGTTGCCAAGTAGAAATGTAAAATAAGATACCATTCATTTTTAGTAGTGATGCAAAAAAATTATTGTAAAAGTTTAGTCATGGAGATTTTAGGGGTAAGGGAGGAAAAATTTTTTTAGTTGATTTTAAGATCATCCCGAAGGCGTCTATATATTTACTAGTCAGAATCAAACCACCATAGTTCGATTTGGATTTTAAGAAAGCCTTTAGTGTATTGGTTAAATTTATATTAAGGGAAAAAAAAGGGTCAAGTGTATGTGATTTTTTATTTTAGTTTTTTCAAAGAAAAATAATTTTATTTGGTGATAATTTGAAAATGTGTAAGGTTGGATTGCTACTTTTGTGAAAACTATACTATTTAGTTTTTTTGTAGGTAATTACGAAAACAATTTTACCTCGTGACAAAACTTTTTTAGAAGGAACAAAAAGGAAAACAAAGGGAAGATTTCTTAGTACTTACTAAGTGTTTCCTTGCATTAGTTGTTTGTAATTGAGATACCTATAGCCAAGCTTGGGCTTCCGTTGGATCTGATCTAATCGCTGAAGTACTCATCCTTCTTGCTTGATGTACTCATGGTTCTTGCCCATTGTAGGCCGCCTTGTACTAGTCTTCTATGTAAGCGTTTATCTCAATGTTGACAATAGAAAAGGAGATTCGATGATTATTGAGGATGAGGCTTGTAATACTAAATGCTTACTCAACAATGACCGTCAACGTTGAAGCGGTGAATGCTTGATTTGCAATACGATATGGGAGTGGATAATCCCTCGCGTACATCTGTCACCACTCCAAGATGTCAAAATCTTTTATAGAGATATTTTTAGATAACTCGAAATTTGTGTTTCTATATTACTGTAGCTCGAATAATGGCTCACCAGATTGTTGCCTTTTGAATTTCTGTATTAACAATTGCTCACCCATAAATGAGTAGTGATTTTCCTTGGTAGGTGGCGAATGAGAGATTGATGACTACCCATTATTCTCACTTTGGTAGTATGTGAGTAGCACTTCTATGTCGGTTGTCGTTGTAGATACATCTTGGTATGTTTCTAAGTGTACGTATCTTAAGATTTCATTAGATAATCAATATAACTACAATAAGTTTTTAAATATATCAATAGTACATTAGCTTTACAATGAGAATCTAAAACAGTTGCAATAAGATAAATATACGAAATGTCTTTATAATAAGTCATTTACTTCAATGTCATTTTGTAAACGTAGTCATGCAAGTTTAGATCCTTGTATGCCTTAAGCAGCACGTCAAGTATGCTAATTGTCAACATAACGAACAGATGAATACTTGGCTTATAAATTTGAGAGAAAGTTTTAGTCGCATCATGAAAAGCTTTTAGAATCTTTGGCAACTTCATTTATATATCTTAATTGCTCGGGTGAATGTCAACTTTACATATGTTATACATAGTGAAGTCACACAACAGCTCGTTGCAAGGAATAGTGTTATATAACAACTTATATATAGAATTCCATTGATACTACATATCCATTTAAAATTTTCAGGGCATCTTCCCCTACTCCATGCAAAAGTTCATCCACTTTTTATGAAAGGACGACCTCTCTATTACTATCTTCACACCATTCTTAATTGGGGTTATACTATTTTGCAAGGCTATAATACCATTTTTGATACATAAGTTAAGAATATAGCATGCATAATGTATATGAAACCTCCACTCCAATGTCGATTGATAAAGATTTTGCAGATTAGCTATTGAGGTCGTGTTGGCACTTATATTGTCAAAATTAATGGAAAAAATTTTCCTAACTAAGCCATATTGGTTTAGAATTTTTCCAATAATTTTATAAATATTTTGTGTTATATGGCAACCATTAAATGCCCTTAGAGCCAACAATCTTTTATTAAGTTGCCAATTATTTTCTATCTAATGAATAGTTACACCAATGTAAGAATTATTATGAAAAAAAATCCGTCTATATATATCTACACATATGGATACTAATGTATTGAGTAAAGTGAACTTACTTGTAAGTTCTTGCTTACCTTTGTAATAGAGCTCTTATGTGGCTCCACTCAATGTGGTACGATTTAGCTATCGCGAGTTAGGGTTAAACGTTTTCCATTCGTATCTACTTTACTACTCCAATGCACATGCATTAAATGATAAGTGCATGTTATTGAGGTACCGTATGAGGTTGTACTTGTGCTTTTCTTAATCATACCTTATTAACACTTGTCCGGATGAACTGCTACTTTAGGCAATCTATTGTTATATACTATTTATCCCTACCTCTCTGGGATGCTTTAATCTTAAGTGTTTGTTGAAGGTAATGTACTCCTCTCTCATTTTCTAAGTGTAGCTCGCATTACAATAGTTGCAAAATGCACGCGAGTTCTCCTTCTTATCTGTATCCTTATGATAATGTGTTATGAAAATATTAGATTTACTGGGTTTAGGGGGCTTACTTGAGCCCGAAGACCTCGAATCGCCAAGTGCATGTTAACCCATATGTTGCTAATTGGTTTAAAGAATCATTTCTATCTCATCCTCCTCATTCTCGAATATGGTTATGGAGCAACTCATTCATGGAGGTTCAAATCTAACAGGTCATATAGAGATACTCATGCATGGAGGTCCGAATCTAGTGGGTCGTATAGGGACACTCATATATAAAGATTAGAGATTTGAATGTAGGAGGTGATGTACCTCGATAACTCGTGTATTGAGGTTCAATTTTAAAGCTAAGAGGTGATATATCTCAGCGTTTGACATTTTCCATTACCTCATGTGCCCTTTCTTCATTGAGTTTGTATTCATACTTAGAGTATGTTGGAATGTTGTTGAATTATTGTGGTGTAGATGACGTACTTGCGGTCTTTTCCTTGCATTTTCCAAGAAGATGAATTGTGCTTCTTTTCGAAAATGGTACTGCGCAAGATTCGCTCCATGAAGATAATTGGAATTTTTTGTTTAAATTTAGTAGAAGAAAGATTCGTAAAAATAAAATAATTCTTCTTTAGTCTATGAAAACTTGCACCCCTAAAATATTGAAGGTAGTTGGCAATAAGTGAATGTTAGTATGTAATTTAAATTTATTACAGAAACAAAAGAAGTATAGCGAAAATAGTTGAATTCGAAACAATAAGGTAAAGGTTTCAAATGAGAGGAAAATATAAACAAGCAAATATTAAAAGTAGAGCAGTATGAATGCTTGAATAAGGAATGAAAAAATTTGTGAAGTCTTCAGGTAGTCGATGCTAGCAAATTTATATTGGAAAGTTTCAATGTTGGAGATTTAAATTTTTGAATCATTTCGATATATGCTACTATCTGCAAAAAAAAAAAAAAAAATCTTTAGTGTGAATTGCATTGCATGCTTGCACCAAATAACTCTACATGCAACACAATTTGAAAAATTTTAGACTTCATTACATTGCACTCTATTATTTCCCGCGTATTTTCAACTTCACATGGCTCAATTAGTAACTTCATTCTATACTTTCATTTACAAAGCTTCTCCTTAAATTGAATCTCTTCCACTTGTCAATTTCAGTCTACATATATGCAAGTCATGATGGGAATATAGAATATTAATTTTTGGCAAATATCTCATGATGATGAGGGGAGTTCACATGATGTGAAGAAGTGTTTTGTTTTTGGTTTGAGAGAATATGAATTATGATTGGATTGAAGTGTTGGTGGATTTTAGTAATGTGATTTCTATATATATATTTTTTAATTTACAATGTTGGGATTGGCTCATTGTTAGTTCCATTAATTTGAACTACTTGGGCCCTTATGAGCTTGGCGATTAGAGGATTGGCCAAGCCTACCTATTTTACGTTGAGGTGGTTCGTGATTTAGAATTGACTCTTATACAAGTTTAGCTTGAATCTTAGCCCTTAAGAATTTCTAAAAGGGTTCCTTTTAGGGGTAAAGCCTTATAATTCTAGTGATAAGTATTTTGTGCCTTCAGTTTCTTTTCTTTTTTTTTTTTTGGTTAATAAGCTTACCAAATTCTTTGAAGGAGGTTTTATTGTTGTTGGGAGTTCCTTATAAGCAATTCCTTTTTATGGTAAGCACTTTGTTTTCTTTCATTTTTAGAAATATATATTATAAGCATGTGCTCTTCTAGCACTTAAATTATAAAAAAAAGAGCTTCGGAATGGGACGAATGATATACAATAGAAAATAGTATTAATTAATTTTTACCCAAATGCTTCTATTTTATACCAAATGCCAATGTGGGAGGGATTTGCGATTTAAGTAGTCAACAAAGCATGTTTGGTTGACTTTATGGAGATGTGATTAGACAATTAAGACCCTATTTGGATTTTCTTTTTTTATCTATATTTTATCTATATCTATTTGAAATTTGATATTTAGAAAATTATTATATTTGTATTTTATCTGTTTCTATTTTATAATTATTATAAAAATGATTATTGAAGTATCAAAATTAGAAAATGAAAATTCAAGTAGTTTTGTAAGAAAAGATTTGAAAAAATATATTTGATTTATAGGAAATAATTATTTTAATTGGTATTATTATAAATATAAATAAAGTAAAAGATAAATAAACTTAACTTTATTTAGATTTGTTGAGTGTTTAATTTTAGAAGAAGGGTATATATAGAATTATATTTCCATCTTTTTTTTGTTTTATTCTTGCTGAATAGAATATTCAAGTAAACACTAATGGGATGGAAAAAATATGAACCATACAAAGTGTAATTCTTCCTTACAAAACTAATACTATATTTGGTTTGTGGATTATCTATTTTATAAAGTTTTTGATTCTCTAAAATAAGGTATTGCAATTCCATAATAGGACTAAAAAAAGTAGTTACTGCATGTTCTTTTTGGTTGTGCATCGGCAACAATGCTATTTGAATATCCGGTATATTTCTATATTTATACCTGAAACTTTAACTAAACAATATTCAAGACATGGAGTTGAATATGGGTAAATTGGTACTTTTATATATGTTCTTAATTTATTTCTAGTGTCATTTTGAAGTATGATCAAACTAAGTTATTACTCTATTCTATTCATATTTATTCCTACTTTATTATATTCTATGAACCAAATATGCAATCAATATATTAAAATCATTTTGCTAAACTAGTGTACCAATATTAATCCCATTATAATCATAGTGTATTATGTCCATAGTGGTAATTGTGTATCAAATTACTAGCCTTAGTTCATATCTCATGGATTACTGTTAATTTTTTTACCATCTTTCAATTCTCAAATGCTTCTCTTTTTCCTTCTCCTCTTGTTACTTTTCTTTTGCAATTCTTCTTATTACTTGCATATCTATATCTACTTCAAACCTATCCATTTGACTTCAATAATTTTTAATTATTTTTTTTATAATTAATGATTGCTGTAATTAACTATGATCTTTCCTTTTAGGTGTTTTTAAAACTATAGCCAGTTTAATTTTTTGGTATTGGGTGGCTAGCCACCACTAAACACCTACCACCAAGGGTTAGTTGTACATTTGACCTATATAAAGGTGAGTCACAATGCTCTAGCTTCTTGGTGCTAATGCTAGACACCCCAAGGTCGAAGTAGTTGGTATCTATTTTTTGTTTTTTTTTTTATTTTAATTGAATTTTTTTATTTTTTATTCCTTTATTATTTTATTTAATTAAAATATTTAATAATATTACTTATTTATATTTATTATTATTGACTAATGAAGACTCACCACGTGTCACTAATAGATGGAAAACTTTAACAAAAGTCCTAATTTATAAAAATTGAAAAATTTTAAGGACTCAAATATGAAAAAAAAAAAAAGATCGGAGAACTCAAATAGAAGAGTATGTAAATTTTTTTTTTTAAAAAAATTACTTTTACCAAATTGTATCATCAATTAAAGAAATATTTAAATTTAATATTATAAAATATTAATTGACGATGGCGATGTTAAAGGGCATCCAACTAGTGTATTTACTTGTAAAATCGGTAACTATATTATTGGTAGCCATTGCATCTGTTGAGAAATCAATCTGCAAAAATGCGTATTGTGAATTTTTTTTTTCTCAAGTGGATTAATACTTCAACAAGTAGTTGTCCGAATACCTTTATTGAAAAAGATATCTTCTGTAGCATTGACAATGTAACGATCTTGCTATATTTTCTTAGCATGGAGACTTGTTGAGAAAACACAATAGTGCTTTTTATCTATATTCATTGTTCATCTTCTTTATGGCTATCAAATTGACTATAATTTATTGTTGATAACAATTATTAAACCAGTCTCCGCATTTATTGTAGTGCAAAGTTCTAAAAAAAGAATGTAATTAAGGAAACAATGAAAGTTGAAATTATAGTAGACACGGCGTGGTAAGTTTCGTTTTCAACCATCTTTTCCTCGGAACAAGTACTATAAACACCCCAAAGAAGAAATACACATACCATGATACCAAGCCAAATTCAACATTATTTTTAAGGATGCCTCCATAGTCGGGACAATCGTCCCCCCAAGATCATGGGAAGAAGAATTAATACTTGAAATATGAAAGAGCGTTACTTATATTACATATATATATTAAGATGACAAAAGTTAATGTTTTCTGGGCTTTCGTGCGTGTGTCACGGAAATTACTTAGCACCCAAATTTCAGCCATTGTGGCCTAATCGTATGATTCAATCAATTGTGGGTCTATTTGAAAGCTTTACAAACCTGGTTATCTAAATTTAAGGTATATTAGTAAGAGCATTTGTATAACACCTCAAGCTCAAAGTAGTAAATAGCTAAGTTAACAAACACTAATAGCTCTATTTTAATTACTTAGCTAAAAAATTTTAAGTTTATATTGATAAGATATTAAAAACTATGACCTTATAAACTAGTATCATAATTTTTCATAATCCATACGTGAGACTTAACTTTGGAGTCTCGTAATCTCTCTACTTTAAACATCTAACATCCTTATCTTGAAACTTTATAATTGGGCTCAAATCTTCTCTTCTTTTTGGTATACAATTCAGGCTACTCATTACTTATAGGTCATCCTAGAAGCATGCAAGGAGTCACACACTAGTGATACTTCCAACTTCTTCAGATCTTTCTCTAAACTAAAGTTAAACCTAAATCATCTACCTGTTGATAAGGGGTTCGCTTTGATACTGTTTTTATAATGTTTTAGGCCAAAAATAGTGAATAGCCAAGCTAACAAATATTAATGTGTCCGTTTTAACCACTTGGCCTAAATGTTTCAAGTTTGTGTCGATAAAGTATTCCTAGTTATGGTCTTATAAGCTAATACCTTAATCTCTTGCAATTCATGTAGGATACTTAACTATGAGGTCTCACAATTAGATAAGGTTAGGTAAATGCATTTGTTATAATGATAGGTGCCAATAGTTATTAGATTAGATTAAAAACACTTAATTGAGAATGTCTCTTGTAAAATATTCCTTTCATTTATAACTCATCCATTGAATAGTGAAAACTACATTCTCCTAGAACATTCCCTCTCTTTCCCTCTCTCTCTTTCTCTCTATATGTATGTATGTATATATATCTAATTTCTCTCTATAGAAAGATTATGTTGTGGTAAATTAGGCTGACTTAGTACTCTCCATAACCTTTGAAGTATTTGAATGCTACATGGGAGCACCCTTAAGCAAAACTTTTATGACATAGGTTAATCTTATGGAATATTTAGGATGGATAACTCTCCTAAATGCTCTATTCCATTTTTAACCATTCATATAAATTGAATTAAGCTCTTACTAAAACAGTATTATATGTTTGATGAAGTCAAAATGCATGCACAACCTTAGCATGGTGCTAGAATTAATTAGAGCAGGCAATTCGTATTAGTAGGTTTCACATTGGTGAGGGTTGGAATTTAATTAATGACTTGCAAAACAAAGCATGCCAGGCTATGGGATGTGTTGTGATTATTCGACATAGCTATTTAATGCTTAAATTAGTTATTTGTAAGTGAAGTGCTTACATAAAGAGAGTGCATCGAGAGTGTACAGAGTTTTACTGTCGTGTTCCTCAGCTATTTATAGAGCTAGTTGATAACTACAATGAAGCGACAATTCAGTTGTCTTCATGCATTTGAAGTTATCTTAATTGGAGAATGTGTTTAATATGAGGCCTAGGGGTAGCTGAGTGGTTATTTAATATAATAATTGCTGAACTATTAACATCTTTTCCTTTTTTTTTTATTGAATATTTAAACTCATGGATTAGGTTTGAGTGATCTAGCCTAAGGGTCTAGACCTTAAAGATAATTCCGAGCTCATTTAAATAAGCATCATATTTTTGGTCTAACTTAATTATACTCAAAATTGAGAGCTATAAGAGTAGCTACTTTAATCATCATAGATTGAGCCAAGATAATCTAGCTTGACTCATGGTTTGAAGCATGTTAGATTCTTCATGGCCTTAAGACAAAAATTCACCATCAACAATATCTACGTACGTTAAACCGTAATATGATTTATTTATCAATCCTACATGAAAATTTAAATTTATAACTTGACTCATTTAATCAACATGTTTTGTGTTTGATTTGGACCCGCTTATTGATAAAGAAAATCTAAACATAAATCATAACATGAATATTGAGTCAATTAAAAAAATTGCAAATGAATAAATTTCTGCATAAACTTAAAGTTTATAAGAAGACATTGTTTTGAAGTATTAAATATTATAAATTAAGTGGAAAAACAAAATCATAACCAAAGTAGAATATAATAAAACATAACAAAGCAGCCTATCTATTTGCTATATCAAACCGCACGGTAAATTCAACTATAATCTCAAAGGATATTTGTGCCAATATTTAATTTCACTCAGTTTTCTATTAACTCCTTAAAAGAGATTGTAGAAAAAATCTGCAATATTTTTATATAAATGAAAAAACTTAATGAAAAGAGTTTATTATCAAATAAAATGGAGGATTGAACCTCTATCCAAATGCTTCATCAAATATTTTCGCAACGAAGCCTTTGGATTCCACCAAGAGACTAACAATTTTGCGAATCACTTTACAATAGCATCAATTCAAATTCTCTACGAAATTGTCTTAATAATTATTGGAGGTTGAGAAATCAATTAAGCAACTTTTTAAAATTTTTTCACCTGAACGATAACCATCGCTGCGGCTTAGTTTAATTTTATGGGTCGGATGATGAGGCAAGACATGGTTAGGAGTTAGCGGTTTGCAGGGCCAATCAATTAGCTCAATAAAAAGTTCCACTTCCAAAAGAGCAAGACAATAATTGATTTGATAGGTACTATGTTAGCATCACCCACCTTATAACATTAGGAATATGTGTATGCCTGTAAAATCTTTTTTTGCTATACGTCAATCCTAATCTTTCTATAACTAATGCAAGCGACAAGTGCTGTTAATGGATACCGTATGTATATGTAGACGCGCATCATCAAATCTGTAAAAATCAATTTCTAAGCATTTTACGCATCGTCAAATCTCTAAAAATCAATTTCTTTTTTGCTTTGTGCCTATAAAATCTTCTTTTGCTATACATCAATCTTAGTCAATATCGTTTTTGATCTTTTGTTGATAAAGACAAAAGTGAGAAAAGTAGGAAAGGGAAGAAGCGCCTTATCTACAGAGGAGAACCAACCACCCAATTATTAGCATTGACCAATAAATAATGATAGATGAAAGCAGAATAAAATTAACAGGTTAGAAATCGAGTAAAAAAGTAGTATTAGATTAATTATATGCTTTTTACAAAAAAAAAAAAGAAAAACAAAAGAATAATTTTATATTTATTTCAAAATTATATCATCAGTGAAAGAAATATTTTAATTTAATACCATAAAACATCAGATGACCTAATATGAGACAAGTGCATCTATCAGTTTTAATATAGCGGATATGAGTCCGAGTCGATCCCTTAGAGACTTCGAGTATTAATATTAACCTTAACTTTATTATCTAATCGGAAAATTATGAAAGTTTGAATTAATTAAAAAAAAAAACTAAAATTAATAAACTAACTTAATTATAAAACTTAATTAAGCAATTGAAAAAAAGATAAAATCGAGAACGACTTCAAGAAAGTAATAACGTATTTAGGAATTATTTTCCCTAGAGTTAATCATGTGATTGCTTAAAATATATTCAATTCGGTTTCTATTTTTCTTGATCGGAGGGATTCACAACTAAAGTTGATACCTTTCTCACGCATATTAACCCTAATCGTAAATTATTTACCGGAATCTCTTCACTTAGTAATATAATTTAGAATTGCATTAATGTATCATGAATTCCCATACAAATAATTAACTTTTCAGAAGAAACATGTATCTTATCTCTAAGTATACATGTAATTCTCTTCAATTATGTAAAGATCTAATTATACATGTAATTTCTCAATCAACATGCATAATATCATATATTGATATTCTAGAAATATTAATCAATAATTAACGACATAATTGAATCAAGTAAAGATAGAAACTTTATTGAAATTTCTAAATCAATCCAAGAATCACATGAAACCCTAGGTTCCATAATCTTAAATACTTGAATTCTAAGCTATCATAATGAATCTAAAAACAAGTTTTATCAATAATATAAAATAAAACATGGAAAGATGAACAATCTTTCTAATCTTGAAATTGATGTTGTTTCCCTCTTTTTTGATGTTGTTTCCCTCTTTCTTGATGTTGTTCCCCCTCTTTCTTGATATTGTTCCTTAAGTTTCTTTCTCTTCTCTTGTGTCTCTCCATTTCTGTAATGTTTCTCATGTCTTTTGAAACCCTAAGATATCTTTTTATATATGTATTACAAAGATTCTGTTTTCGTCACCAGACACGGCTTGGGACATGGCCGTGTCCCCAAGTCGTGTAACTTTCTATATTAAGGCAAAATTTTCTACACAACTTCATAACTTTTTCATTTAAACTCCGATTTGAGTGAAATTTGATTTATTTTCTTCGTTTTCGATTCTAGAACGCGTTCAAACCTAGAAATCAAAATTTTACTCAATTAAGTATTAATTTCTTTAAAGAAAACAAAAAATGTGAGGAAAATACTATAAAATCACCCTATGAAATATGTTTAAAATTAGAGTTATCATGACCTTAACGACAATAAATGGAATTCGACTAGTGTATTTACTTGTAAAATTGACTTTGACATTATTAGTGGCCACTACATTTGTTGAAAGAATATTCTGCAGTGAAATGCTGGGAAAACTGTACCCACAAGCGGATACTAATACTTCAATAAGTAGCTATCCAGTCACCTATATTATAAAAAATATCTTCTGTAACATTAACAATGCAGCGATCTTCCAATGTTTTCTTAAAATTCAGATCTATTGAGAAAACATTATCGAATGTTTTAGTCTCCTCGGCTTCTAATTTAAAATTGTTAAAAACTACACTTATTGTATACTAATAGAATGAATATTGATTTTCTAATGGAATAGACATGATTTAATTTCTTTCTCTTCCAAAATTGTAAAATGATGGTTAAAAATAAACTGTAATTAAAGTAATATGATAACTGAAAACAATGGTGGATATAGCGGTAGGTTTTTTATTTTTTTTTCTTTTTCATTTTTTCCCCCTTTTAACTATTCTTTCTCTTAGAATTAGTAGCCAAGTTTTATAATTATTTTTCATTTGTTATAGAATAGCTTTATCTTCTTTGTTACTGTAGACAGATATCCCTCTAGACTTAGATATGTGTGTGGCTTTTACAAATTGGCTACTATACTCTTATCAACTTGGGGGAGGCTAAACTTAGTCCATCCCTTGAGAAACCAGTGAATCTAACGGCTTTGGCAATTGGCTATTAAACTTGAATCAAGATATTTCCGTTGGGGAAAAAGGCAGGGACTATTTCCACTATTATTTATTAGCGTAAAACCACCAAGTTCATGAAGAGATATGCTATCAGTAATTTAGAAGTTTCAAAATACACAAATAGGCAACCTTAGGAAGTCAAACCAGAGCACACGGAAAGTATTATAAAAAAAAAAAAAAAAAACTCTAAATCTATTGTTTCTTTGATAGTGGAATTTTGTAGTAGACAAGATCCCGTGATTTTTCTTTCTCTAGTGTGGTTTTTCACTTTAAGAAAACTTATGTCTGGGAAGAGAGTGTATTAGGTATTATGTATGATATATATATATATGGTGTATTAATACAAATAAAATGTACGCATATGCATAGATGTAGAATGAATAGCTAGCTTAGGTATAATGTATTGTGTGTGTGTATACGTCGTGCATCATTATGGTTAAAATGTGTTCATATACATAAAAGTAGAATGAATAGCTAGCTTATCATATCATATAACTAATATTCGTACTTTATTTTTCTTTTTTCTGTTTTTGTATCAACACTTGAATGAATATCATCAGACAAAGGTGTAAATTACCGGCTATTTACGTGTACTTTTTTTTTTTTTTAAAGCACATATTATATAGTTTCTGGTCGGTTTGTAAGGGCTCATAAGCTTATATTCCGTAAAATATAGTAGTAAATGAATCATAATTACATCACACACGAACTTTAAGTGGGAGGGCATTGTAATAACGAAATTAGCTAGAATATATATAATATATAATAGTATATGAATCATAATTTGAGGATCGAATACTATTATTTATTATAACTTTGTCTAAAAATCATTTTTTTAGGAGCTTGACTTAAACCCAGGAAGGGTTTCTTGGCTTCTTCACTCAGCTCCCTCCTCTATCATGGAGAAGGTGTTGCAAGTTCCTGCGGTGTGCGTGGGACTTTAAAAACACCTCTTTGTCCAAAACCGTATTCCTCTTGGGTCTCCTCTAGCGACTTCATAAAGGCAGGTTCACCCAAGCACTCGATTTCAATCAGAAACCTCTCCATCTCCTCACCTTTCAGTGCCACCACTGCCAGGTGTCCTTCCGGCACATCGGCAGGCATCCCCAGTTCCACCGCCGCTCTGTGCTTGCATTTGCGCCCAAGATAGGCACTCGGATATGGACGTTCTCTAGGGGATGGAGTAAGAAAATGTATGTTCTGGATTATGATTCTGAGCGCCGCTGAGGCTTTTCTCCTGACATGTTTGCTGTTCCAGCGGATCCACATGATCTTCGGTTTCTTAGACAATAATGAGTTGCTCAGCCTTTTCTTTCCTTTTCCTTTTCTTTCTTCAAAAAGAAAAAAAACAATTACAAATGTTTCTGATATTTATGAAACGAGCCAGCAAATTTATAGTGCATTCAGCAATGATCAGAAAAATATTTCCTGATGAATTTTATAAACTCTCAAAAGTATAATTTTAAAAAATATACATACTTGACCAATAGTTTGAGATGCATTTATAGTTATAATTAAATGCTTGATCCTATAATATATAGTAAGCTTATAGCATCATTTGACGCATTATTTGGTGAAATGGATAACTATAATTTGATTAATTTATATGCGTTTTATTACAATATGATTACTTATTGTTTATGTAAATATTAATATAAATTTGTATACTGTATATAATGAATATAAGTTATATTAGAATTGATCTCAATTACTCAAAAAGACATATAATATTATTTTTAGTTGTGACAAGTAATGTACATAAATTCTCTAATATAATAGAATTAACAACCTTTCTTGCTATGTATCATATTTGCTTTTCTTTTACTATGAGATTCATCTAGGATTTTCATTTTGTTTTTACCAAGTAAATTACAAACTTTGGGGGAGGGACGATTCATCTAGGATTCAACTGTTTCAATTGATGTCAAATGTCTAAATTAATTGAACGCAACATTATTATGGGATTTGATAGGAAGCATAATTTAAAAGAACTCAAGTTATGATCCTTAACCCAATTACAGTACCCATTATCCAATTGCACTAAGTCAAGAAACCCCAACTTACATCCATGACTTCTCATTTTTAATGAAATCCAAGTTATCCTCAATCCCCAAACCCTAGCCATTACAATATATATGTAGATTTCACCTTTCAAGAACCCTAATCCTAAATGCTAAGCCTATATAGTAAGTTTTGAAGTCCAATAAAAAGTGAATTCTTTTGGCTAAACCCTTCTCGACCATTAAAATCACTCCTTAAGGTTGAAAATCAACACTTTTTCAACAAAACTCATAAACCTTGCTTTATTCTCAATTTTTACTATTACTTTCTAACCCAAAAGACCCATATCTAGATCTCAACATCATACTTAAATCAACAAGCTTAAAGGTATATGCCCAAAACCCACATCAACATCTAGAGAAAATCTTAATATTTTTTACTGTACTCCACTTCTTAAACTCTTCCTACAATCATCATACTACAAATAAAACAAGTTTACTAATAAGAGTAAGTGCATATGATAAATGTTTGAAGAAAGAGACTTATTAAAAGGAAATTACAAAAATAAGATTTTGGGGTGAAAAACGAGGACTTTTGTGCAAAGTATAGTTTATAATCATATGATAATACTAGGATTGAAAAGCAAAGAGAGAGTTAACCGCCAGAAGTGATGAAAGAAAAAACAAAACAAAGAAAAGGAAAGATTGATTTTTTTTGCCTTATGCATCTTATTGGGTCCGGATAACTTTCTTGTTTGTGGAGCTCATCTTTTGTGTTAATTTCAATATCTAATTCAACTTTTTAAGGCTAGAGATACTTTATATGTCAATTCCCTTTAGTGTTGTATATATAGATGTTTTATATTTAAAAAATTTCAACAAGTGGCATGTGCCCTAAGCAATTACATTAATGATGAAATATCATTTAGGATGTCCACATGGCACCTTGGATGCTAACATTAGCAACTGAAAGTTGAATTGGGTAATAAAATTGTGAATACTAAAGTTTATCAAAATTAAAATTTCTTCCATTCTTCCTCTTTTATATGCATGCTATGATTTTCTTTCCCTCTTACCCTTTGTGTGGTACTCATCACATAATAACCATATTTGAATTTCAATCTTCATATCCATAGTTAGGGATGAGTCGGTAACTTTATCGTATAGGATACCTATTCGAACCCTATTCTATGTTGGTATTTAAGGTTACAAAGTAAGCTTTGGATAATAATTTTTCTAAACCTATACCTGTTTGATAAGGTATGGATATAAGGTTAGGGTACTCTATACTCACCTTAGAACCTGTATTGTAAAGTATATATGGTATAAGTTTTAGGATACTTTATACATACTTTAGAACAATAATTAAATAAAATTAATAAATAAAAAGTATACCATTTTATTTGTATGGATTTAAAAAAAATTGACAAAATGTAACCTATGAGAAATCTTAAACTAAATTTTATATTCTCATAGTAGTTTCTTCCTCTTTAGTCTTTTCTTTATGTCATTTTCTTTCTACTCCATCTTTCTTATTTACTATGTCTAGCTCTATCAAAGTTAAAAAATGAAAAAAATTCGTGTAAAGTCACTTAAATAAGGTACATTATTAAATTATTTTCTTTTGATGCAATAATTTTTTTGTATTAATTTTAAAAAATATTTTGTAATAAATTTATATAATATTATTCAAATTAAGATTAATTCAAGATTAATATTTGTACCTTTTTCCCTTATCCAAGATTAAGGTTTATGGTTTGAAAAAGATTTATTTAAAAGATTAGGATTTAGTAATTATGATGCATGAAGCATTATTATGGATATTGACTATAATTTTAGAGATTGTTATTGGTAATCTAAGAGTATTTTTATTGCTAAAATAAGTTAATCTCCCAAATGAGTCCAATTTACAATTATTTATTTCTTATTTAAAGTTAAGATCAAGATTTTACTAAAATTGATATTTTGGATAATAATAATTGATAAAAAAATGATTAAAAAGAAAAATAAATGAAAGAAATAGGAAAGAAAGGAGAATAAGTAGAAACTAGATATTAAAATTTGTAAGAAAAAAAGATTTACAAGTTCTATAAGATACCTTATGCTTAATAAAATTTATAGGATACATGGTATAGGATGTTCTAGATTGCCATAAGATTGAATACGGGTAGCAAAGTTTAATAATCTATACCTATAAGGTAGGATATAGGTATAACTTTATATTCTCCCCACCTTATATCGGTTCATTCTTATCTATAGTTGTCAAAGTTGCAATTCAACCATTGCGATTATATTGAGTTTATGATTTTAGAAAGTCTTTCCGAGTTAATTCGTATATGAAATTTTTTTCGTGTAGAAACTTACATTTTTAATCAAGTTTATATATAAATTCAGTAAAAACTTATGTTTTTTATCGAGTTCATTGATTTTACATATTTAAGTTAAATAGGCTAAAAAATGAAAAAATAGAACTAAGCTTATTCAAGTCATCATCATTACATAATATTTCATATTTTATTTTAATTTTTTCCCTCTTTTTCTCTCTCTTAGTCTTTCGTTTTATGTTTATAGCCTTCATTTAAGTTTTAATTGTAATAGTAAAAATTATAAAGAAAACTATATAGTTTATATTATGCTATTAATAATCTAAAATAAATTTAAATGTTTAGTTTTATTTAATTCATTACTTTAAAATAAAAATAATGAAAAAAGTTTAGTTTTGACTTTTTTATTATCTTTTGTATATGTTAAATTAAATATTAGTAGCATTTTTTTTTTGAAAAAAGAACTTAATTTCTTCATTTTTTTTTATTTTCATAATATATTTCAAATTTTAAATAATTACTATAAGTATATTTACAGTTTTTTTAAAGTTATTTTATATATGTTGTAGAAACTTACGTTTTTATATTTCTATGTTACATAAATCATAAAAAATTATATTTTGATTTTACATTCTAATTCTACTGATTTTCTTGTAATTCTAGATAGATTATGAGTTTGATAAACTTGTTCATATGTACTATTTGATGACTTAAATTCAAATCTTCCTCTCTCTTTTGTGACTCTTCTTGTACCAATATGTAAGTTCTTATATGCTTATACTACATTGTAATGGACTAAATCTTTTTTTTTTTTTTTTTTTTTGTTATATACAAGGGGCTTAGTTTTTGAGAAGCCAATATATAAGTGGAAACTTTATGAGCAATGGCACAAATTTGTAAAATCTGAGTTTTAAGGCTTATATTTTCAGAACGCGCATTGAGACTTAGCATTTAAAATATTAAAAAAAAATTTATGAATCTTTAATATAATAGTACTATCACTATTACTGCGATTATCACTACCTCTCCCTTATATCACCCATAATGTTAGCTAGGAAATAAGAAATAAATCCTTTTAATTTACCTTTTTCTTTTTTCTAAATTTCCTAAATTTACCCTTTAGATAACTTTACACATGAGATAGAAAAAAAATTATACTCAATTATGGGTCCTAGGATGCAAATTAAAAAATATATAAAATTTATAATCCATCATCAAAGCTATTTGTATCTTAGTAGTATGAATATTTGTATCTTAGTAGTATGAATATTGATCACTAGGGGATGGTATAAGTTCAAGTTTCCCTCATCCAAAGTTGTACTATAGTATTTGGCCAATTGGAAAAAGAAAAAAACAAAAACACTATAATGCATGAATCTTGCAAATTTAATTTCTTTTTGGTAAATTTCCTTCACGCATCAATGACATGCTGGAGTGATAGTAGTTTGATATGAACTCCTAGGTGTTGATCTTTTGAAAAACCATATTGTTAAATGCATGCATGAAAATTGCCGGTCTTCTACCTGATGCCTCCTGAACTCAAAAGTTTCTGGCACATTATCTCGACAAGTGCAATTAACATCAATTTTATAAATAAGTGGTTGAGGTATATACGATATATAAATGAAGATAATAAAAAAAGGGAAAAAAAAAACTAAAGAAATAAACCGAAGTTGATTGCTGATAGGAAACCAATTAGATATTTTCCCTTTTGGGATAAGCAGTTATTGTGTCGCACGAGCAATTTCAATATTAAAAGCCAATGTTCTGATGAGTCACATCGACATCGCCATGTATTGTCCAAAGCTGATAACGCCAATTCCGGGGTCAGCAATCGCAAATCCGCGGTACACTATCTGCATATAGTGCGTGTCGATGACTCCAATAGAAAGATAATAGGAGAGGAATTGGATAAATATTTGCTGATAGCCCTCTATTATTTTATTTACTTAAAAATTGAATAAGAAATTTTACTTTCCATGAGTCTTTTTTCACTTCATTAGAATAGTAGTTATGTAAGAAGAGGTCAAATTTTTTATTTCTCCTATAAAACGAGTAAAAAGTTCAAATGATATAACCATTATATTTTTATTAATACTGTAATTAATGATCAAATAAGGACAAATTAGTATTTTAAGTTGTATTCCCTAACTTATTACTATAATTAATGAAATAAAGTAAATACTGGAATAAATATTCCTATAATAAAAAAATTGCACTAAGTAAACACTAGAGTACAAATATTCAACCTATCCTTAGTAATAGTCATTCTTAATACATGACTATTTTGTTTCCTATCTACTCCATTCCAGAAAATAAACAAGCAAGAGTTTAAATCCATCTTCCGTCGTTTACCCTCTTATTTAGCCAATTAGTCAACTTGATGATGAAAATCTTAAACTCATAAATAAAAAGGAATATCAAATAATAGATATTCAAATGATAATTAACTCTATATATAAATTTGACTTTTCAAATCAGTTGGTTATCGTCGGAAAAAAAAAATTCACGAATAAAGAATAAATAAAGGGAAAACAATCTTTTGGCTCAAAAAAAGAAATGGAAAACAATATTTCAAAATGTTGTTCTTTTTTCTTTTCTTTTTTTTTTATCACATTGCCATACGCTTTCTTATACATATGGATATATATATATATATATGTGTGTGTGTGTGTGTGTGTGTATTCAAGAAGATACAATCGAATTATAAAAGTTTTAGTAGAAATTATAGTTCGAAAAGTTTGACAAATAGCAAAACCATTGTAAAAGCAAAAACTTCAATAGAAACAATTGTCAGTCAATCTAATTCGATTGTTCCATCAAACATGAAACTTGATTTTCATATAAACATAACCAAAACCTTAATCTAATACAATCAATTTGAAGGTAATTAGAAGAGATAGAGAGAGATTATTGGGATTTCAATATGGTCAAAATGAATAGAAGCAGCAACTTCCATACATGATGCCATTTATGTGTGAAGAAAAAAATCGAACAATAAAAATTAAAAAAAAAAGAAATATTAGGGATTTTGAGAGCAATATCCACTTATCATGAATATTTACTCAAGTTAATTGTGAGAATAAAGTAAAGGCAGAGAAAAGAAAAGAAAAAATTGTTTTTCAGAGAAATTGGGCATAGTGACAATTTTACCATTTAATACGTTGATAACTAAAGCAGGAGTAACCTTGTGGTTATACAATATTTTCTGGGCAATTTTGTGAAATTGAAAATGAAATTTTCTTAAATGTATCTAGGCAGTAAAAGAGTCTCAGTGACTATAGATAAGTTGGTTAAGATAAGTTTGACAAAATATGAAAAAGAAAGCATGTAAAAAACTTTGTATAAGTAACAATAGTCAATCACAGCAAGAAAGTAAAAAATAGTCAACGATATAATTCAGGCAAAATGTAAAGATGCATCAATGGATTTAACTACAATCGTGGCTACTTTCATCTTTCATAATAGTCCTTGTTAACATTTGCCATTGAAAAGTTTAACCGACTTAAATTAAAAAGGAAAAAGGAAAAAGTATGCAAAACGCTCTCTTTTGCTTTATGGCTGGCTTATATTTTTCACATCTTTATATCTTTGTTATTGGGGTTGATGATTTATATTAATGGGTTGCATTTCGTGTTCGGCCTGGTTTGGATGTATCTTGTTAGAGTGGTTATAATTTAGTTAATATTTTCTCGATCGGAGATGAGAAGATCCCTTTCAGATGTGTCTTGTTAGAATGGTTATAATCTAGTTAACAGTTTCTTGATTCGAAATCTCTAAGAAAGAGTTTATAATGGTGGTAGGTGGTATTCGTGTATGGAACATATAGGATAGGAAAATAGGAGAATGGAGATGAAATAAAGGCTTCTTGAGCAAACTCTTTGGTTTCTTAATTTCTGATTTAATGTTTACCTTAAGGCATATACAATAAGGCTATTAACAATAGTCTCGATATCTCTTATTTTGCTAATTAGTTTCACTACCTAACTAATTTGTTAAATAATTCCTGTTTACATTCGAAAATCTCAATGCGTAACGAAACCAGTTTAATATTCATTGTGTACTTATTTTGAAGTGAGGGAATAATATCTATCCAATCCAATAATCGCAAACTCTCTTGATCTGGAAAAAGTTTCATTGGTATCTAAAAGTGTTTGGATGAGTATTAGGTAATTAAGTACTAATGGTATCTAAATACATATTAATAATGGTGGGTAGTTTATAATTTAAAAACTGTTATTTATATTTCTATATAGTAGAATTTTACTAATATTTAGATATAATTGATCTATATAAGTGGTGTGTTAGTATGTTAAAAGATTTTCCTTTTTCAGAGCTCCAATACCTGAGAGCTTATAGAAAGATTCATCCGCTATCTATATATCTTCTCTCTTTTAAAATCAATTATATAAATATTGAAAAAACCTGTGTCTTCTTGGGATTGAATCAATGGTCTATGCTTTTAGCAGTCCACGCACTTGGATTAGTCCTTCTCCATATTTTTCCACCATATAAATTGCAAATAAGCAACCAAATTTATAGTTACATTAGCTAATTTACAGTTATCACAATGTTGATTTAGTTAGGATGACTACAAGGTAAGTGTGCAAAACTAATTTATATTGTATTTATATATATATATATATTTCCTTTACCTATATTGCACATATACTACATAATTATAATGGGATGTAGATCTCAATTATTGGGATAGATCAAATAAAAAAATATGGTTTCCGAAATAGACCTATCTGTAAATTTTTTTCATTGATATGAGAAAACTCCATAGTAGTGTTTATTGTGGTGAGATAACAAAGTTTTGTTGATATAGACCTGTCACATCAAATGAGAATTTTTTACAGCATAGTATATTTTAGCAAATCATTTTTGTAATGGACCTAATTTCCTCGACGGTCACGGTAATTTTGAGACATGATTCTCCCCTTTGAATTATTTACTGTTAACTTTAATAGATGATAGCATCGTAAAAGAAAATGATACATATACAAAACAATACTTGGGTATATAACTGCACAAGCTCCCATAGCTTGGAAATTCAAAGTGGTGTTACCTAATACACACGCGAGATCCATTTAATGAAGTGGATAATTGTCCTCAAACAGCTACGACTTTTCGTGTCAAACGAGAGGTGAGGTTTCAAACTTCGATTTTCCAAATAAGCAAACACATACACGTTGTTGTTGATGGTGTTATGTTACAATTAATAATTCTATAAAACCATATGGATTGGGAGATCTAGTGGATGTTATCACGTCGTACTGAGTCTCGTGCTTTATATAACCTTGGAGGAATAAAGTGGCTTTAGAGGATAGGCTTCAAGTGGACTTCAAGAGGATCTGAAAGAAGGAACTTGTAATCTCAGCAAGCTATTACTTTAAAACAGACAAAGGAGATTCGAAGGGTCGACTTTGTGGCTTTTATGATATGAATAGGAGAAATTTTTGCATCATAATGAAATTCTATCTTCCCATTTTGCTTTGATCGTTGATCAGACAAGCTCTATGGCAAAGTTTTGCTCCTTGAAACTCTGAATTATTTCATCAAATGATGAATTGCTACTAGGTATTTATAGATTTTGGTGTGCGATATCCTTTGTGGATTTACCTTGAAAATCAATGGGAGAGACAAGCCACCTCTTTTGGAATCTTTCATGGGGCTTCTTATGAGTCCAAGCTTGTTGTGGAGGATCCTACCAGCTTATAAGCTTGTTGAGAGAAGCTAAAATTGGTTTAATCAACTTTAACAATCTCTGTTTCCAGTTGAATAACCTAAGCTTGACCAAATCATCCCAAGATCTAAATCGGATTATCTAGACTATGTCAATTAATCTATGTAATTTACCAATGTGACCACTAGGCCAAGCCCAATTTAATGGAAATATATCGCAACTCTCTACAATGTCAACTTATATTTTGGTTCTATGCTAGCAATGACTACTAACATTTTAATGTATGCTTGTTCACTAATAGAAAGACATAAAAAAATTGTTAATAAATATAATTGAAGACCTTTTTCTAAAATGATAAGTAAATTCTAATGGTTATATATTCTATTTAATCAAACAAGGCATAACAAGAGACCCAAAACATACTTATCCATTAAGAAATTGATTATTGTTCAAGACAAGCTAGTTAGCTAATTCTAGTTTTACGAGCCCATTCCTAACTATTAATTAGTTCAACCAGGTTAATTGCATTTGTTCTAGAAAGCAAAATTAAAGAACACATAACATTTAATTCGAGAAGGTATTTTGGAAGTCCTCTCAATTTTAAGTAAATCATATTAATTGTTTTTGCTTAAGTCAAATATCAATAAAGTCTTTTAT
This sequence comes from Lumnitzera racemosa, assembly GCA_024138005.1. Lineage (NCBI taxonomy): Eukaryota > Viridiplantae > Streptophyta > Magnoliopsida > Myrtales > Combretaceae > Lumnitzera > Lumnitzera racemosa. Next base: position 86,444,586 of record JAMXBC010000002.1, on the reverse strand, counting down.
AATTTTATATGACTTATCAAAGTGGTCTATGTTTATATTCATAGTAAGTAAATTCCTCAATCAAAGTTTGTTGTAATATATATTTTCCATGCGTAGATGTAGAAGTTTTAGATGGATTAACTGTTATAATTCTAGCGAATCGACAATAAAGAAAAATATATGGAAGAAGAAGGGGGAAAAAATAACACAATAAATTTACCCAAAAATTTTCATACGGTGAAAACCCACAGTAATTGAACAAGGAATCCACTATGTGGGAAATAGAAATATTTTTTATAGGAAGTAGACTCATGAATATGTATGAACCCCATTACAAATCTCACATCATTGTGCTTCTTCCTTACTTGATACACATTATTTATTGCCCAAATGGATAACACTCTATCATAATACAATCAAACTCTAACTTATTTAATACTTAGCTCTCTAACCAACTAGTCAACTAAATGCTTTCTTAGTATCCTTTATCACAACCATATGCTTAGTTAGTTGGCTTTAGTCATAGGTAGAGCAACTAAGGATTGAACAATAAACCTTTAATAAAAGGGTCTACCCTTATGAGTTCAACCATCAATATTATTGTCTTATGGATTGCTTTTGGCTTCTACCCATAAGGTAATTTATTAAATTGACACAAATTAAGTGATCTTATTTGCGTGATTCAATTGAATGTGTCAAGAAAATTAACATGTTGAAGTAAATTATGGAGGAACATCTTCTTTATATCCATATGCTCTAACCCCATCTCCCAATGAGCTACTAAATGAGTCATGAATTTGTCTCCTTTTCTTTTATCTACTACCTCCTTTTTTTTGTAAGCTAGTTTGGAAACTAATAATGATCTTTACTATTAATAGTTAGTATATAAGCAACCAAATTCTTTCTAAGTTCATCTAGGTCTATTGAGCTATGAGATGATGCTAAGCTCTACCTACATCTACATGTTAAGCTCCACCTACAACAATAACTCATCACTATCAATAAGGTAGTTTCATAACTCTTTATTAGCCTTTTTTATAATTTGGCAATATTGGCTTCTCATCAAACACCACTTCTCTGCTTATAACCACCTTATTTATCTTTGGATGTTGGATCATGTACATGTTGGCACCTTTTTCATACCCTAAAGGGATTCATTGTCATGACTTTGCATCAAAATTTAATTGCTCGTTTGTCTATGCATCCTTTGAGACTCCACAATCCCGTGACTAATCAAGCAAGAAACATATCGTTATAATTGCACTAGCCTAAAAGTTTTTTGTAACCTAGAATTTAACCATAAACACCTAGCCTTCTCAACTATTTTTCTATACATCCTTCCAACTACACCATCATTTTGTGGTGTTTTGCATACTTTAAAGTGTCTCTTGATGACATGTTCTTCATAAAATTCATGAAACCTAAATCATTGTATTTGGCCCTTTTTAAACCTTAAGCATTTATCTTTCTTCTAGGTTTTGGTTCCTTACCTCTTTTTTCTATAATTTTGACTTAGTAAAGACTTCAAATTTATGTCACAAAAAGTACATCCAAAATTTTCTTAAGTAGTCATCAATAAATGTCATGAAACACTTCTACTCTTATCTTCTTGCTATACTAACTACCCTCATGCATCCGTATGAGAAGAGTCTAGAATACCTTCTACCTTATGCTTTACCACCTTAAAGTTATGGTCTCTTCCACTTTCTTGATAAATAATATCTACAAAAATCTAGTCTACTTGATTTTCATCCTTTAATGATTTCTTTTTTGAAGCTCTATGATATGATGCTTTTTAAGTAACCTAAGTATACATGCCATTAACTTATGTTGTTTGTACTAGGCTCAATTGTGGCACCTCTACCTAAAAATTGAAGGTCTCTACAGTCTATAAATATTGTTAACTTGATAGCTTTTTTCCCTTAGTCACCATCATCATACACATTTTAGCCTTCATTACATCATCCTTAGATTTAAAGTACATGCCATTGCTATCCAGAGAATCCAACGAAATTAGATTTTTCTTAATGTTAGGAATATGTCTAACATCACAAAATGTGTGTACAATACCATTATACACTTTGTTAAGACATTACTTATTCTAACAACTTTGAAAAAGGCATCATTATCCATTAAAAGAGTGTCATTTTTCACCATTTTCTCATTCCCCTTTTTCCTCTCAAGGAAAACTTACTTCAAGTGTCCATGTTAATAAAAATATTGCACCTTCTTCTTCCCAAACCTATATTGTAATTGATGGTCATGAAGTCTATCTCTACTTTGACACTAATCATAATTTAGGGAGACTTTTCTTAATAGGCTTGTAGCAGGGATCAGTAGACTAGTTCGCTTGCTCTTGGCCTTGCTTGATTTTCTTAGGCATAAAAATAAGCTCGAAAGAGGTCTTTTGAGCCTAATTAGACTTCTTATAAGCTTTAAAGCTCATTAGGCCTATATCTTAAAGAGGAGTTAAGCATGACTAACCTTACTTGAAAGGCCCAAAGCTTCTGGATCATGTAAGAAAGGGAGTTTTTAGTATTATTTGTTAGATTACTAGAAGAGATTAAATGGTCCTAATCAACGGCCTATCTTAGTCATCTATGTAAGAATCATCCAATAGTTGAGATCATGAATCAAATTATATTCAACACTTTGCTAGATTACTTCATAAGAAAGCAAAGTAGCTAATTAAGCAACCATGATTAGAATTGATTTGTTGTTACACACATGCCTTTTTTTTTTTTTTAGTAAGGAAAAAGTTTTTTAGGTAAGGTATCACATGTATGCTTTGTAAAATCAAGTTTTCCAATTCCTTTGCCCATGTTTCTCTATAACGATATCTCTTCATGTGTCATTAATTTGGAATTTCTCTAGGGTAACAATCACTTGTACTATATGTGAGCAACTATCTATAACAACCCAACCATACATCCTTGTTAATGGATAGATTTCAACTAAGATGCTTGTAGTTGGATATAACTTGGATAAGTAACAAATTTAAGCTAAGAATGGTTGTTAGAGGTGTTTTTCAATTGATCATTTTGATGCTTAAGTCAACAAAAGTGTTAAAAGGAGAAAATGTATATTGAATGTGTGAGAGAGAGAGTCTCAAGCTGCCAAACTTGTCCTTTACTTGGTATTTATAAACATTTAAAGTGTGCTATGTATAAAAAGCAGATCATGATCTTAAGATATGGTTTAAATTTGCTAGAGAGAATCTTAGGTTTGGTGAGTTTTTTGGAGGTCAAACCTAGATCTAACAAAGTCATCCATTGAGGTGGAAACATTGTAAGAATAAAGAAAGTTGGCTAACCTTAATTTGGACTCATATAGGATCAGTTTGGGCTTAAGGAGTTTGGCTATGGTCTAAAGAGGTTGATCCGAATTTGAAGGCCAATGTCCAACATAGACTATCAATAGAAAGGATCAAACTCAATATATTCCATTGATAAATAAACATTTAGATCATTAGCTTATAACATTTCCTTAACAAGTGCCATGTTTAATCAAGTCAAATTAATGTTCTACTGTGTAACAAGTTCTGACATCCATTTAAAAATAGGATAAACATGCTTAATAGCTTTTGCAATCTATATTCTTTTATCTACATGATTTACGATTAAATCACTTAAAAGTTATCGAAATCATAGAGGCATCATGAATTTAAAACATACTGTATTTACATATCCTTCAGAATAATTTTTCAAGATAGTGTTATATACGAATCAATCAAATGAAGAAGTAACATTAAAAGGACATTTGTAATTTCATATCAATATTGAAGACTAACCTGAGAAAAAAAAAAAAAAAAATTTCTCCTGCTCCAGCATTTTTTAGTGGTGTAAATGTGTTATCCTCGCAATCTACAGCGTCCTAATTTTCTTAGGTTTCAGAGGATATCAGTATTACTCACCCCTTTCTAGTATGCAAGGATAATTGCACAAACCCCGTATGGCTGCATCGCGCCAACTACCCAAAATTTAAAATATCATTCTCTTTTTCATTTTAAATCTTAAAGAATTAAAAGACAGCAAAAGAAAAACATAATCTTAGAAAAGGATAAATAAGTATTTCAATTTAAATCTAAAATTTCCTGCACGATGAAAATTTTTTAATCTGCGTCTATACAATGTTTCTTGTGACAAGATGATTATCACAGGTAATTTTTTTTCATATTATTTTTTTATTACACAAAAATATATTGCATATATAATTTGCTGACTAATGTGAAGACGACTAATTTTGGTACTAATTACATTAAATAATCGCTGGACTCAGCTTAGTTGACCTGAGTTGGCATCAAGTTATGGAGGAAAAATGTCCCTCTAGATTAAAAGAATTTGTAAATAAAGGGCTTATATATTCAAGCAATATCCTGGATCGGAGGTGTATTATATAAGAAAGTGAGATCACATGTGGTTTTATTATGATTTCTTTTTTTCTTTTGTACATTATACTTTCAATGGTGGATATTACTGAAAATAGGTATACTTTTTATCTATTATTCCTATCCAAATATAATATATATATATACTTACATATGTACAATATAAATTGTATATTTCCTCGCGTTATATATCGCCAAGAACAATAATTGTAACCCTCAACCGACCTTGCAATTGTTGATGTTCCTTTTAGAGAGAACATGGTTGGCCAATGAAAACTTGGAAAATGGAAAGTCATTCCGTGCAGTCCCATATGGTAGATGTCAAGGAAACGAAGCGTGCCTTGTTGATAAAGACAGCCAGCTATGCAACGACCACGGAAGGACCTCATTATCATATCCACATTAATTAGCAGATATACATGACGTCCGAAAAAGAACGATTTTACTTTATTTTTTTAAGTATGACCATGTTATTGCAACCAATACTAAGTGCATTCACCTTATCTCATATTTATAGTATGGAGGAATTGTTTGAAATGAAATTGAGTGGAATAAGTTAGAATTTAATGGAATTGAATGTCATTCTCTATACTTAAAAATGTCCATAGAATAAAATAGAATGGAATGATATTAAATATATAAATAGTATTATTTATAAAAAATACTCTTTATTTTTACATTTTTTAATTTGTTTAAAAGTTAAATAAGTAATTTGAATTTATCCTAACTAATGAAGAGGGAACAAAATCAAAGAATCGAATTCTCCAATAAAGCTGAAATATCGATCATGTGGAGTCGCAATTTTGTCTTTTGGATGAACTTCTAAATATGGAGAAAGAAAATTGAAACCTGAAATTGCGATTCTATTCTAATACATTCCAGCATACCAAATGTAATATTGTATAAGTACATATGAGTAGATCAAATAGAACATCGAGTTATATATCGTTTGGTAAATTCACTTCTCTATGTTTATTTTATGTGAATTTAGTTTTTGATCTTTGAAATTATACATTTATACCATTAAATCTTATAACAAATGTATTTAAACCATTTTTGTTACATTGCCATTAAGTAAAACAATAAAAATAACACTATAATAAAAAAATGCATAAATTCAATGGTAAAATTATCATTTAGTAGTTTTACCAGCTTTTGAATGTATTTTCACATATTGGGAAAGGGAATAGAACTCGAATTGCAATTCTATTATAGTTTATTCCAGTATACCAAACATAATATTGTATACGTACATATGAGATTTCTAGATTAAATAGAATATCGAGTTATACATCATTTGGTAAATTCACTTCTATATGTTTACTTTATGCGGATTTAGATTTTTATCTTTGAAATTGTATATTTGGACCCTTAAACCTTGTAACAAAAGCATTTAAACCTTTTTTGTATTCTTTCGCCATTGGACAAAATAATAAAAATAACACTATAATAAAAACAAATGCATAAATTCAACGGTAAAATCGTCATATAGGAATTCAAATAAACTTTACCTAGTGATTTTGGGGTATAACTGCACAATGTCAAAGAAAAGAAGGTATAACATAAATGAAGTGAGCTAAACAAAGATAATTTGCAATTTACCATGTATATATATAAATCTCTCACCAAAATAATTATTTGCTTGGATCATTCACTAGCAATAATCAAATAACAAAAGCATATGAAAACAAAAATTATAGGAAAAAGAGCATAAAATCATAGTCACATTGGTTTGGTCTTATGCACCAATTTTTTATTTTTAACAACTCAAGAGCAATTAGGATCTCAATTGAGTCATCGATGCTAAAGCATCTTACAAATTAACACTCTGCTATCTCTATCAAGGACACTCGTGACGAAAATCACGGACAGAGAAATTAATGCATCCAATCACTTTAGAAGATCCTTAGACACATATTTCAAAAGTCATGGGGGAGAAATATTTACAACCATGGTCTAAGAAGATCAAAATAGAGAGGGACCAAGAAGAAGAGATACATCTACTCTAATACATAGCTTTGGTGGTTTTTATCTTTTTCATCCATTACATTTATTTTTATCATATTTATTGTAAATAGCAAGTTTTCACTAAAACATTACCGACAAGCTGTCTCCATACTTTACAAATAGCAAGAGAATGAGTATAGTAAGACCCTCCCAGCACTCCCACCTGTCCTTCATTATTTTTTTACCATTTTTTCACTTTATAAAAACGTATTAAGTAAAGCATCGGAGTTGCAATATCGAATTCTCCTACCTCTCTATACTCTAACCACTTCTTCTTTTACAGATTTAATCAATTACTCAAATTTCAACGACATTTATACATTTACTATTATGCTGAAATTATTTCGTACATCGCTTTTCATTATGCAAACATCAGACCAAAAACCGCATCTATCACAAGTGTTACACAATGGGTTGTAATCTTTATGATTCTCATCATACTAACGACGTCAAAGATTCATAATGAGGTAAAAATCCTACAGATATAAGTAAAATATGTCACTCCATCATTTCAGAATTATCCGGTTCAAATTAAATCAAAGGATTGATTGTACTATCTATGTTGTCATTTCTATTTGACTTTTTTTTTTTTTTTTTTAGGAGAAACCATTATCTTCGTTTTATTCGTTTTGTTTTCCACTTCCAATATCCATGTTTCCTCAAGGGGAAGCCATCTGGATATCGTAATTTCAAATGAAGTTTTTTTGATAAATTTGTATCTTATAGGGAAGGAAGGGTTACTTTTGCGTCCTTCTAGTTACTTATTCCTGATAACTTATTTTATGAAGCTTCAATTTTATTGAACTTTGGTTTGATTTTATGCATCTGTGAGTTGTATAAGAACAATAGCTTTGTCTTTTAAAGTATTAGTTCATGCATATACTTGGCCAAGGCATGACAATTGTCCTTTTTATTTATTTATTTTTTAATTTTTTCTCGGGAACTCCTTAATTGTATTTGCATGAAAATAAATCGGAAAATTATGAAATATAGTTAGTTTACTTGTGTTACTCTTTTTGTAAGATAATTATTGTAACCATCTATTGACACAGAAACTTGGATGCGAAATTGATTGAAGGAATGAAAATAATTTATAGGGATGAAGAAAACTAAATTATTATACAAGAATTATAATAGACATATCATGAAATTCATCAATACCAAGAGTAATTATAATCAAACCTAATAACGAATAAAATTTGTCGTCAAGAATTTATCTCACAATAACCTGGCAATGCTCAAAAGTAAACGTCCCTTAAAAATAACTGAAAACCACGTCCAAAATCTCTAAATATTATTAAACCAAGAAAGCAATATCTTTGACAAGTTTAATGCGAATATCAATGGATAATCAGACTTGCTAATCGGAAATCTTTGTTAACGCTACACTAATCTTCCAGATCAATCTCAAAATTTCTAACCATCCCACGTGCTTACAGATACCACCTGCTTGGAAATTCAATCTGGTTTGTCTCCCATAATCGAAATTTTCCGAGTAGCAAGATTATATGTGATGAAAGATATAGACGTAAACAAGGTCCAGTTCAATTGTGAATTGATAAAATATGATAGAAAGAAAATCAAGAACTTCATATATGGTAAATTGTATGACTTCATATCACATGATGAGATTTTGATAGCTTTATATAATTAATTAAGAAAAAAAAAAGACATCATGCTCATCAAAGAAAGTAATTTTCCATAATATATTATCATTCATATGTATAACTCTAATAAAAGGATTGTATAGAAAAGTAAGGTCAAACACGAGTTTAATTTGAGCCTTACACTAGTAACGTAATTTGTCAACTATTAAGTAGCAATTTAAAAATATAATATTGAAGAAAACTAAATATAATTAATAAAATTTTATCAAACCTAAAAGATGATAAAACTATGTTACCTAACAAAATCAAATAATGGTATAAATTAAATAATTAAATAAATTTTATGGACCGATGGTCCTAATCATTTCTCCTTGGCTTAGATTAACCTTAGAGAATTGAAAATGTTGCTCATAAAGGTTTGAACTAATCCTCTAAAGGTCTAATTCAATAATCCATGAGTTACTAAAGGTGGGTACCCATTTGACTAAAAGAGTACATCCCATCCCTTATGATTGGATCATCAATTGCATCATCTATCTCTCATTTCTTTCATCTCGATGATGGAAAATGTAAAACTATATTTAGTGGAAGATCTACACTAATCATCTTTAGAACTTTGAAAGGTTACATAAGCCTTACAAAGATCTCGTAGAAATCTCTTTGTTCCATTCATAGTTGTCAAAATTGCAGTTTTACTATTCATTTAAATGCATAAAATCAGTATAATTATTCAAAATTATATAAAATTGATAAAATTGTACATAAAAATTTATAATTTTACTAAAAATCTATAAAATAAATAATTGTTTTTTCATTTTAACTAAGAAAAGTATTATAAAATCATAAATTCATAGAATTATACTTTTGACTTGTGATTTTAACAATTATATTTCCATTCCAAGCAATCATCAAATCTCCTTTTGAGTTTGATGCTAAATTACATAAACTCCTATAGTACTAAGTAAACACATGGTCAAGTAATCAAACCTCAACATATTACATAAACTCTTATCGACTACTTTAATTTAACCATCAGCTTGGAGGTGACATGTAGAAGAAAATTATGATTTGATGCTAATCATTATCCATAACGTTTTCTAGAAATCGCTCATAAATTTAAGGTCTCTATATAATAATATGGTTTTACTTAAACCATGCATCCTAACAATCTCATCAAATAATAATTGAACTAGATGGGAAACATTTGTAGTCTCACTACAAAGTATAAGATATGATTTCCTCAATAAGCAACCTATGACCACAAAACACAGATCATGTCTCCTATGTACCATAGGTAAACCTAACAAAAGGCCCATTAATATCCTATCCCTTGAGTTTTCATTCTTAATTGGGTTGTCCTATAAGGTAACAGGCTATGTAGAGTTGGTCCATAAGCTAAGTCTATAGCAAGTTGAATATTAAGTGAAGTGCTGATCTACTGCGAAGCTTTATAAGAGAAGGATCTTTAAATTCCTCAACTAAAGGTTTTGCTTCAATAGGTAAGCCTGGTTTAACTTCAAGTGATAACGCTTTGATCTCCTTGACTACTAAAGTATTCAGATAATTTGCCTTAGACTCAATTTTAATTTCCCTAGTACTCATCACATGAAAGGGTTTATCTTCTTATATTTCACCAATTGCTCCACCATTCCTACTCATCATACCTAACCAAAAGCTCTTTAAACCTGCTCATATATTCCTTAACTGTTTAGCTTCCCTGCTTAAGGTTAATTTATTATTAGGTATAATTGATCTTAGTAGGACTAAGGGATGTATTTCTCTTAAAGCATAATCTTCATCTCCACCTAATACTCCATAGACTGTTATCTTACTCATAAACGTTGTCATTCTACATTGGTTTGGTATAATTCAACTTGACCTATCAACAACATATTGGCAAAATGCACTCTATGGTCCTCAAGCATCCTATATAAGTCATAGTATTGTTTTATGGTAGTTATCCAATCTATCAGGATAGTAGGGTCAAGACTCCAATTAAATGTTGGTAGATCTACCTTAATATGCTTAGTAGAGCCATCAGTATGTTGTCACAATGTAGGATTCTTTTGAAGGGGTTAGCTAGGAGGTGGATCATCCTGTAAGTCAACATACCTTTTTGGGCTAAGTTTACAATTTCTTCATTATCCTTTTAACCAACAGGTAATGTAATAGCTTATAGGACATCTATTGACTTTGTAAAGACTTCTGATTGGTGACTATCATCATCAAACACAGCAACGTGTACTTCTATCCTAAACATCAATTGTTTAAAATTCTTAGTAATATTATTTTCTTTAGTAAGTCTTCTCTAAAGTCTATATCACTATGGGTTTTTCGGGTTTTAGACTTTGTCTTTCGATTGGGTAAATAACTAAGAAAAGAATAGACTTTTTTGTTTTGTTTCTTTTTCGGTTTTTTCCCCAAGAACATGGGCTATATCTTGAGATTTGTGGATATAATTTGACAATGAAATTGGTTTTAAGGGAAAATTAAGGGTATGCCATTTGTTTTAGTTGAAACGTTGACAACTAACATGGTTTTATATAGATGTGTTGATTTTGTGTGACTAAAATCTATCGATTAGTATCAATGATGCATTAACATACCTCTTTAGGCTCGTATATGGATTAGCATTGTACATTTTTATGTAGTATCTCCTTAGTCAGTTTAGTAGGTCAATCATGTTGGCAATATTATGTTAAGTGCAAATCAATCTCAAGATACTGATAAGGAGTTTCCAACTTATTGATTTCTTGCCTTAAAGTTTTGATGATAATGAAAGTGACTTATGATATCTAATAAGTTTTATTTAAGTGTATAGGTCATATAAAGGTATTTTGATAAAATTATTTTGCATTAATAAGTATTTAGTCATGAAAGAAAATGGAATTAGAGTATACTTTAGAAGCTATTCCTAAAAATTTGACACGAGATGAAAATTAGATGTAATATGATAGGATAAGTTTGGAACAAATGCTCTCGTGTGAATTATTGTAGAAAATTTTAGATTTAGAAACTAGTTGGACAAAATAATTTACTAAAGGCATAGCTTTATTTATTAAATGCATTTGGGTAATAGATCTAATGTATTCCATTAAGTAAGACAAATATTTATGGGGATTAAATTACTTTTATCAATTTTACTTAAATTAAATCAGCTAGATTTTCTTTTCTTTTTTTAATTTTAGCCATGTTTCTACAGGAAGGTTACGAAAAATCAATAAGAGGATTTGCTGATTATATCTATGGGCTATTCGTGATAAATTTCCTGCAATAAAATAAAAATGAAGACAAGTTATGAAGACCTGATTGAATTTTATATTTATGGAAATACATTATATGAGATATGGTTATGTCTTTACGATTAACAGCTTTTATCACCAAAAGATCGAACTCATACATTGATTTGTTACAACAATATAAAGAAGAATATTATTGCAGATCCTACCAAGCAAATTAGAGGTTAAGAACAAAGTGGAATTCATGACTATATTCATTTTATTTGAAATCCCAAAATGTTAAGATTTCCCTTCTTCAATAGCAATAATAGCTACATTTGTTAGTGGGATGGAAGCTCTATGTGAAGAATTAAATTAGAAAAACATCTAGTTGGTTGATATTCATTAAAATCCAAAAATCAAGCCTACTTTAAAACAAGAATTGAGTAAAGATTAGTTTACATTCTTCTATCTCTTAAATATTTCAAAAATTCAAAGATTACTTTATGAGGGATGTATTTGCTATTTTTGGTGAAAAGATTAGTAAGCAACATGCAACATATAATGGCTAGTGACTAAATAACACTCACTTATTCAAATAGAAAGATAAGGCTAGCAAATTATAAGGTGGCTTTTTTGAAAAGGGGAGATATGTTCTCCTTCCTTAACCAAATCAAGATTTGATGAAGATTTTCCTACTCTAACTCTTCTAGCCATTAAAAAGGAGCCTATATATCTTAGATGAACTCAGAAATCTAGTACATAGGTTAGATATTGTGATTTGTTGGGAAAATTGTCCTTGTGCATCATATCAAAGAAAATCAAAGGATAATTCAGATGATATGCCTGGAGATACAAATTTAAAATTTGTATTTTATATCATGATTATTTTAGAGGATCCATTTGCATTATCTCTTTATTTTTTTATTAAACATTTGAGTGCTAAGATACGTTAGTGACAAGATTACTATTGTATCTTTGTGGATATGTGATTAGCATAAATTTAGGCTAAGGAGGCAGAGCAGATGACTTGGTTTTGTAATGTCTAATAGAAATGATTGCTTTGAAGAGGATAGTGGAACAACTTAAGTGAGAAATATCGAGTCCCTAATAATGGAGCCATACAAGTTTAGTAGGTACAAAATTAAAGCACTATAATTCACTTGCCTAATTTTTTTTCCTTTTCACTCTTATTTTTTCCACATATTTCATTATTACTAAATGTTTATTTACTATTTCTTTCATATCATATTCTTAAGTAATCAAGAGGATTTTATACTTGAAAAAATTTTAAACTTTAACAAAAATAACCAATTCATCCCCCTCCCCCTAAATTACTTAATTAAGGTCTACAGTTGGTATCAGAGCCTCACTCTAAGATCGCTAGAGTTCAAAGATCATGGTTGAAAGTAGTGGTAGTTTAAATGTTTTACCAAGAAAAGAACTTTTGTTTAATGGCACTAACTTTTCCTATTGAAAAATTTAGGAGAAATTGCAAAAAAAGTCCCTTAAACTTTAACTTATGTATGGATTGACCCCTTGAATTTTCAGAGTAAGGTTTTTAACCTCCTACACTTTCATAAATTGGTAAAAAATCCTCATGACCCCTTTAAAATTTAATTTTGGTGTGTAAATTCCCCATAAACTTTAATTTTAGTGCTTAAATACCTTGTAAACTTTGATTTTGATATGTAAATACCCTCTAAACACCCTATAGTTTAAGAGGAGAGGGGATTCACAAACCAAAATCAAAATTTAGGGTGTATTTATGCACCAAAATCAAGGTTTAAGGGTTATTGGGATTGTTTTTCTAAGTTATTAAAGTTTAAGGGGCCAAAAATCTCACTTTGAAAGTTTAAAGGATCAATCCGTAGCTAAGTCAAAGTTTAGAAGGGTTTTTTCATTTTCCCCAAAAATTTAGGATGGAGACGTATGTGAAGGCCAATGATTATCAAACATGGCAGATCATCAAAGAAGGAGATGTTAAAGTGCTTAGATTTGTTGCCTCAAATAGTGATATTATAAATGCTAAGCCAAATTCAAAGGCTAAGAATCTTTTCTTTTCTAATATTGGTTAATTTGAATTTTGTATAATCTTTTCTCATGGTTTAGCTAAGGAAATATAGGATATGCTAGTATAAACTTATAAAGGCATGGGAACTATTAAGTAGACACAAATTATTTCTTCAATGCAATAATATGAGACGTTTCATTTTTTTTTTAGTAGATTTACTGCTACAACTAATTGACTTTCCTCTCTTATCAAGAAAATTGATGATACAGATTTAGTACACAAAATGTTATGAATCTTGTCCAAAGCATGGAATCTAAAGAAGATGGCCATAGAAAAAGCACATGATACAAAAAAGCTTATATGAAGTCAACTAAGAAACAAAATAATTGGGCTATGAAGCTGGTTTTCTCAAGACAGAAGGAATCTTAGAGGATATAAAGAAAAAGTCAATAGCTTTTAAACCTTAAGATATGGATTCAAAGTCAAATTCAGGAGGTGACAAAGATGATGAAGTGGACATAACATTTCTAGCTACAAAGCTAAATTGAATTATCAGGAAACAAGGTAAGAGAAGGCTTTCTAATAAACATAAATTTTATAATCAAAAGGCTCCTAAAAACACTTGAAAAAGCTAGTGCAAAAATAACTAGAGTAATAAAGTTGTATTCTTAAAGAACAAAAAAGATGCATTGACCCAAATAATTTGCTTATGGAAGAAAATGATACTTGGAAAACTGATAAAAAAGTGCTACAAATTGATGATGAAAATCTTCAATTAAGTCAAGATAATCTTAAAAAAGAGCATCTTGTTTTGAGAGAAGAGATAAAAGGGCTAAAGGCACAGATTGATGTGCTTTCTAATGCGATTGATTTAACCTTCCATAAATTCTATGAAAGTTATAGAAAAAAGCAAATGCTTATTTCGTTTCAACGAATAGACAAATCTAAGGTTAATTTAGGCTTTGTACATAGTGAAACATATAATTTAATTAAGAAAATGACTTTTGGTAAAGAAAAGGAAGTTATAAATAATGAAACAATTAAAAATGATAAATTTTTTTGGAGATACTAAATCTATTATAAAAGGAAGAGGGTACATGAGAAGATACCCAAAATGGACTAAGATGTATTTTGTCAGAGGATCAATTAAAGGAACATAAGAGGATACCTAATCTTAAACTAAAGGAGATAGGTAATAAAAAGGCATCTAATCCCTATGTTTTCTTTTTTCTATAATCAATTGGGACATATATAGAAATATTATTTTTACCAAAATAACAAGCTCAACAAATAATGAGTAAATTTCTTAAACATTACGAGCATGAATTTCAATAGACCCAAGCTAGTTTTGGTTTCTAAAAGAACTTAATTAGTTTAATGATGGTCATAGGAATTGGGAGCTAAACTAAAAGGAATAAGGTACTAGATAGCCGATGTTCACATCACATGATTGGAGATGCTTCGTTACTTATATGTTTAGAATGGAAAGAAGGTAAATTTGTTAAAATTGGTGACAACAAAAAAAGGAAGATAATAGCTATGGGTAACATCAGAATTCCCCCTTACATTATTGAAAATGTATCCTTAGTAAGAGGTCTAAAGCACAATTTCTTGAGTATTAGTCAGTTATGCAACTTGAAAACAAGTCCTTGGTAAGAAGTTTGAAATATATCTCTTGAGTGTTAATTAGTTATGCAATCAAAATGGTGTGAAACTGTTTAAAGGATTCTGTAAAAAGAATATTTATCTTGTTAAATTTGCTAAAGTAGAAACTAAAAGATGTTTCTTGTCTATTTTTGATAATATGTTTCTTTGGCATAAAAAATTTGCTCATATTAACTTTACTCAATTGGAAAATTTAGCTAAAACTAATCTCATCAATGGCTTGCCTAAGCTTAGCATAAAGGGTAATAATCATTACACTACTTGCATAAAAAATTAAATGAGTACTGTATCTCATAAATCTAAAAATGTAATTTCAATTAAACAACCTTCAAAATTATTGCATCTTGATTTGTTTGGTCCTTTGTGCATATTAACTTTAGGTAGTAACAAATATGGCATGATTATAGTTGATAATTTTTCCAGGTATCTTTGGTTCTATTCTTACAACATAAAAGTAATACTTTTCAAACTTTTGAAAAAATTTCAAACCACACTCAAAATAAAAAAAGGGCTTTACTATTATTAGTATACAAACTAATTAATGTAAAGTGTTTGAAAATGAAATTTTTATAATGTTTTGTGAACAAAATGGCATCACTCACAATTTTCCAGCTCCTTACACTTCACAACAAAATAAAGTGATTGAGTGTAAAAATAGAACAATCCAAGTGATGATGCATACCTTATTAAAGGAAAGTAGTGTAGCATAATATTTTTGGGTTGAAGCAGTATTAATTTCTTGCTACATGATAAATTGAGCTTGTATAAGGTTGCCATCTAAGAAAACATTATATGAATTATGAAAAGGAAAAAAACACCTATTCTTTCATATTTTCACATTTTTACTCTAAGTGTTTCATAAAGAAGTCTGGACAAAATCTAGGTAACTTTGATAAGTGGTGCTAATGAAGGAATTTTCAATAATGCATATCATGTATTTAATAAAGTCTTGAGAACTATTGAACAATCTACAAGTGTTAAGTTTGTTGATGAAGCGAAAATAGATGTGATGATGATTCTTAAGCAAATGCAATAAAAAAGGATGAGAATAATACTTCTCAAAAAGATGTAAAAGGCAGGACCAAGACTCTTGAAGCACCCAAAGGTGAAACTTCGTCAGAAGCTAAAGTAGAGGATAGATTAGAAGATAAATCAAAAGATTTGCTCATAACATCTGAGCTTCCTAAAGGCTTGAAATTTAAATCCCATAACCACCCTGAATAGATAATTGGAAATGCATAATTTGGTGTTAAAATAAGAATAAGTTTGCAAAATTTTGAAAATCATTTTACTTTACTTTTTGAAATTGAGCCTAACACGGTTGAAAAAACTTTATTTGATAGTAGTTGGTTAAGTACCATGCAGGAGAAACTTAGTCAATTTCAAAGAAAATAAGTATGGACTTTAGTTCCTAGACATAAAAATAAGTCTATTGTAGACTCCAAATGGGTGTTTAAAAATAAGTTACATGAGCATAAAGGTGGGCATTGGGCTGAACTAACTCGGAATAAGCCCTGAACCATTGGTTCATGGATCGATGATACGATGAACCGTGACCGGTCCGTGAGTTAGCGATTTCGAGTCGGTTCATTAGGCCTGGCAGTATAAGGGTTGATTTGAGGCACTTGAACAATTTTTTTTATTTTAAATATTTATTTTTTTATTAATTTCTTTCTTTAATACATTAATAATTTTTAATAATATGATCTCCATTCTCTCTTTTTTTTAGTTTACTAATAATTTCTAATTTTTTTATTAATTTTTGACTTAATTCGATTCTAACTTTTTTTATTTTTTTTCCTCAAGTTTTATTTTTTTTCTCATATTCAAATCCTTAATATTTGATAAGTTTTATAAAAATAACTTATATTAACTAAAATTAAATTTTCTATCTATCCTTAACACATAATTAACTTATAATTAGTCATTTATCATTAATTTAATGATATTATTTTAAAAAAAATTATCCTTCATCATTGCAAATAAAATAGTTTTGATATACAATGACCTATCGGATATTATCAAATTATTTTTTTCGACTTAGTGACCTCTTTGTTCTCTTTCTCTTTCTTTTCTTTTTTTTTTCTAAGAGGGTGAATTGGTCGAGCTGACCTACCGGTTCAATAGCTAGTCGAGCTAACCTGCCGTCAACCCGACGGTTCATGAACTATCAAGTTGAGTGGTTCCGCCCTCTTAAACCATCTAGACTCTTAAAACTTCACAATTCGCTAGGGCAATTCAATTTGCCCACTTTTAAGCCAGGTTAGTTTACAATTTGGAACCGGCCATTGCCCAGGTCTACATGAGCATGGCAAAGTTGTAAGAAATAGGGTAAGACTTGTAACTAAAGGCTACTTTCAAGAAGAAGGCATCAACTTTGATGAAACTTAAGCACAAGTTTCCAAGATAGAGGCTATCAAACTTTTACTTACTTTGGCATTAAATTATTTCAAATGATCATTAAAAGTTCCTTCTTAAACAAATGTATCAAGGATGAGGTATATGTTGAACAACCTCCTAAGTTTGAGGACCTGTTTAAAGAAGACCATCTATATAAGTTAAATGAGGCTTCATATGGGTAAAACAAGCACCATATGCATTACAAGTTTTTAATTAAAAATAGATTTATCATATTAAATGTAGGTATTGTTGATGGGAAATTTTAGGCATAGGCTCTCAAGGTTCATTTCGACCTATTTAGACTATAGACTGACCTATCTAAACCTATAGCTGACTTGATGGAGTCCAAGTCTTAGCCCTATTAAAATTTTCATTCCAAGACCGATCTTGACCATATGCTCAACTAACCATAGGTCAAGATGTAACCTATTTAGCTTTGGTCTTAAGTGGTGGCATCTATGCTTGGAGACATTGAATATCAAAGGTCTGCCTAAGGGAGCTTGAATGTCAAACAACATAGGAATACCATGGACATATCGACTTATCGGAACTATTTATGTATCGCGTCACCATTAGGGATCTTGAACCATATCTAACTAAAAGATACAGTTCCATATTGGATAAGATACAAATACATTCATATCTCCTTCATAAATTCTATAACTTGGGGATCTAATCCTGTAAGTAAGATACTTTTAGGCATATGTGCACCTAACCTTTTTGCTTTCTCTTCAATCTCATGATATGTTGACTTAAGCATCAAAGTGACCATATTAAATAACCTCTAGCATCCCTTTACTATGTTCTATAGATACAAGTTTATCCAAATGCTCAAATCGAAGATCTTTACCAATTAGATGTCCATAACAACATTCGGAGCTATTTGTAGCAAATTCACTCCATTTAAGATTGATAACCTTTCTATGTCTTAAACTAAAATTTTCAAAGCAACAATTGCAAGAACTAAAAAATCCAAGCAATAAGAACTTAACCATTCAATGATTGCCAAAGTGGTTGAAGCCATGGAAAGCTAAGTGGCTGATATTAGTACAGGTAGTGATGCTAGAGATAAAGAGGTCAATAGCGACAGCTAGAATGTTGTCATGGGGTTTGATGGTGGAAAACAAAATGCCCATATCGTTGATTTGCAACAAATTGCCAAGATGATGGAACTCTTAGATGAACTACAGGCTTAGAATGATCAAATTGAAGGCTTGAACACTCGAGTTGTAGAACAGAACATAGCTCAATTGCATGGCCACCAATGAAATTAATACCCAAGGCTTTGTACTTTGAAGGCCCATTGTTTAGATTTTAACATCATTTGTTCTTGGGGCTTAATATCAAATCAAAAAACCCTTTACCGATAGGAGAGTTACTCTAAGTAGGGAAAGAGTCCCTCAAACCATAAAACAATGTAGACAATCTATCAAAAGTCATGGTGAAGATTAGAGGTTGAATGGCCAGGCTCGCTAGGTTATGCCACAAGGAGTTGTATAGGAGAAAGGAAAAACTCCTTAGGTTGACAAACTATTGGATGGTGTGGACTGGTATACATGATTGTTAGGAGGATGTTATAAACCTATGAGAGTAGAAAGAAGTAGGCGGCCATCTTAAGTGTCGATAATAGAACTCTGTTCTCTCAAAAGATTCAAAAGCAAGTTCTCTCAACTAGTACTAAGCTCTTGATATTTGAGCTAATGGGACCACCAACCTAAAAGACCACCTAATGCACTTTTGAACTCTCATGGATTTGCATAAGCTTAGTGAAGGGTTAAATGTAAAGACTTCCTAAGCGTTTTGAGGAAAGCCACATAGACATGTTTCAATCACTTGCTTGGGAATTCAACCTAGAATTTTGAAGAGCTTGTTAAGAATTCTACCCCTCAATTCTAGGTAAGTAAGCCTGCCACTAAGGACAATTCATCCTTATACCTCATCCAGTAAAAGGAGGGGAATCTCTCTCTCTAGTCCTTTCATAGATGAGTTAAAAAACGCTATAGTAGAAATATTACAGTTGAATGAAGGAGTTGTTGTTTACAATAGCCAAGCGAGAAAGAAGAGTCCATTTACCGTGAGAGTGGATCTTAATGGTGATTTTTTCATGTGCTTGTCAAAAAATAAGCTAACTAGTTTGGTCAAGTACTAAACAAAATCGCAAAAGTACATTGATTAGGAAGACAACATTCACATCAAGCATGAAGTTGACTAAGGAAGCTTAGATAAGATGAAGGAATGAGAGAAGGGGTTGGTAAGGGGCTACTTAGGACCTCGGGCTAATAACCACGGCTTGAAGGATTGAAAGCAATCTGATCCAATACCGATCTTCAACTAGCATACTCCTTCACTAAGCTTATAGGGGACATCTTTACGGAATTTTGCAATTTAGGTCTGCTATTAAGACTCAAGAAGATGAAAACCAAAATGAGTTTATGTAATAATGGGAAGTACTGTAACTTTCGTCGGGCCAATGGATACAATATCAATGAATGCTATCAGTCGAAGAATGTATTAGATTACATTACATAGTACAGCTATCAAAAGGAATGTATCAACCTAAAGAATCGAGTCTAGTGACCTTCTTAGAGATAATGAATTGAAGAAGATTGCTTATAAGACAAAGGTTACAATGACTGACTTCGCAATCAAGCCCCTTAATGTCATCATAAACACAATAATGAGTAACGCATATCTAGCAAGCTGCCAATCAAGTTCTTGTAACTTAGGGTCTACCCTGAGTAACAAGCAAGTTTCTTAGGTACAGAGGAAAAAACCCAAAATCAATACCTCTATCTCCTAGATTGGCAAAGATCTTCAGGGGATTTAAACCCCACACCAAGATGTCTTAACAATCAATACTTACATAGCTGGACTTAAAGTCTAAAGGATAATAGTGGATAATAGGAGTTCAGTAGATGTCATCTTTAAGCATACCTATAAATGCATAAGGGAGAAGCTCCTATGTCAAATGGAGCCATATCATCATGATCCAGTAAGCTTTAGTAATCAGGCCATAAGGCTTAAAGGAATTATCACTTTAGAGACGAAGCTCGAGGATGATAATAATGTGGTCGTCCACCTTATAGAATTCATAGTAGTACACTATAAGTCTACCTTCAATGAGATCCTCAAGCGATTAAGCATGAATACCTTCGGCATGGTAACGTTCCCCTTTACCTAAAGGTAAAATTCCCAACCTTGACTAAAGTTAGAATATACAAGTGGCCAAAAGTTGTCTTGGGAATGGTGTACCAAAGTACTAAGAGGCGTGACATAGAGCTACAGTAAAAGCCAACCAAGAAAAGGGGAGGCCTGCTTAAAGAAATGGAAGAGATCCAATTCAGCGAGGACGCTGCGTAATTCACCTATATTGATAAGTCTATACTAGATGATTTAAAGTAAGGGCTAATTAACTTCCTTTAAGCCAACGTAGATAGATCTGCTTAGACAGCATTGGATATGTCATACATTGACCTAAAAATCATAAAGCACTAGCTCAACATTGATAAAAATGCCAAGCCAGTGAAGTAGAAGAAATGGTATTTTGCCTCGAAATGATAGACAACTATTGAAGAGGAAGTATAGAAGTTGCTGAAAACCAAGTTCATTTAGGAAGAGAAATACTCAACTTACTAGCTAATGTAGTATTGGTTAACAAGTCCAATGAGAAGTGGTGAATGTATGTCGACTATACCGATCTCAACAAAGTCTATTCAAAAGATTGTTTCCTACTCTTAAGGATCAACCAATTGGTTGACTAAACCTTAGGACATGCTCTCTTAAGCTTTATGGATGCATTCTTGAGTTACAACTGAATCATGATGGTGTTAAAGGATGAAGTACATACTTCCTTCATCATAGACTTAAGTCTATATTGCTATAAAGT
Source organism: Lumnitzera racemosa (assembly GCA_024138005.1). Lineage (NCBI taxonomy): Eukaryota > Viridiplantae > Streptophyta > Magnoliopsida > Myrtales > Combretaceae > Lumnitzera > Lumnitzera racemosa. Next base: position 86,423,423 of record JAMXBC010000002.1, on the reverse strand, counting down.
GATGCCCTTTGACTTGAAGAACATTAGGGAAACCTACCAATGGATGGTCTTAGAGCTGTTTAAATATTGGCTTAGATGAAACAAGGAATCTATGTAAATGATATGATTATCAAGAGCAAGAAGCCCGAGGATCATCTCACAGATTTATAAGAGACCTTTGTTTAGATGAGGAAGCACAAGATAAAGCTCAATTCACAAAAAGGCATCTTTGGAACAGCCTTTGGTAAGTTCCTTGCTTATATGGTAACCCAATGCACCATTGAAGCAAACCTAGGGAAAGTAAAGGCCATCAAGGATATGTGGCCTCTGAGCGGTATCAAGGAGGTATAGAAACTTACGGGACAAAGAGCTGCAATGAGAAGATTTATGTTCTTGAGTATGGAAAAATGTGTAGAATTCTTCAAAACATTTAACAATCCCCATGGGTTTAAGTGGACATCGATGTTTTAGGAAGCTTTTAAGAAACTACAAAAATTCTTAACCTTCCTACCGGTGCTCTCAAAGTTAATACCTGGAGAAGACTTGTTCTTGTACCTTGCAGTGAGCAACTAAGCTCTCTCCTTAGTCTTAATTTGAGCTAAGGGAAGGGAGCATAAGTTGGTCTATTATGTAAGCCATATACTCTAAGGAGATGAACTTCAATACTTAAGGTGGAGAAATTTGCTTTAGTATAGGTGATCTTAGCCAAGAAACTCCAATCATACTTTGAAGCATACCAAATCATAGTCTCGACTAATAAGCCGTTATGGAACATACCATAGAAGTTAGTTGCCTCAAGGAGGATGATAAAGTTTGCATTGGAGCTTAGTACATATAGCATCTAGTATAAAGCTTGAGTGGCTACAATGTATAGGTCCTAACAAACTTCATAGTCAAATATACCAGAGAAGAACCATTAGTAAAAGAAGGATAGAAGCTTGTTTGGACTTTGCATGTTGATGGTTTATCTACTTAAGAAGGATGTAGAGCTAAGCTAATACTTAAAGGCCTCTATGATGTAGCGATATGCTATGCCTTAGTGTTTAGATTTGATGCTAAAAACAATAAAGTTGGGTATGAAGCCTTGATCATAAGGTTGAAGTTGGCTAAAGAGGTCAAAGCAATACAACTAGGCATCTTCTTGAACTTGATGTTAATCGTATAACAAGTCACAAGAGAGTATAAGGCCAAGGTAGAAGTAATGATCAAATATCTGGAGCTTGTCAAATCCTTCATAATGGAGTTCATTTTGTGGACCACAACTAAAACCTTGGCTTAGGAATTCTAAAGTCGATGGACTCTCCAAATATGCTTTCATGGGCATTTTAAAGCACATGGATAAAAGTAAGAGGATCATTGTGGAATACTTACTGGAGAGGAAAACCTACTAATAGCTTTAGCAAACTATGATGGTATACATAGGCCTACCAAAACATTACTAGATAGATGACATTGTAGAGTTCCTAAAGCATGGAACAATTCCAATGAACCTAAAACAAGCTTTAGTATAGAGCAGCTAACTACATGCTACTTAAGGAAGCCTTATACCACTTAGGCCTAAGTTTTCCCTTACTTCACTGCCTTCAGCTAAAAGAAGGTTAGATCAAGGAAGAGATGTGTACCCTCACATCAAAGCTTAAGCCTTGTACATCCAAGCTTTAAGGCTTGGACATTACTTGCCAACCATGAAGTGAGACATAAAGTAGATGGTACAATGGTATGTGTAGTGCCAAAAGCATGCTCCCATCACCCATTTACCAAGTAATAACCTATAGCCTTTCATTAGCCCGTAGCCATTTGCTTAATGGGATCTCAACATTCTCCGCTCCTTTCCGAAAGCTATGAGAAACTAACAGCATATTATTGTCATCGTGGACTACATCACTAAATGGATTGAAGCATAAGCCGTGGTTAAGATTATAGAGAAGAACATAGAGTTGTTAATTCTCAACTCCATCTTAACTTGGTTCAGTGTACTTCATGTAATTATCATAGACAACAAGCCTTAGTTTGATAAGCCAAAGTTTCAAGCCTTCTGCAACAAGTACCACATTAACATCCACTATACCTTGGTAGCTTATTCACTACACTTGGGTAGCTTACTCCCAAACAGCTAGGACCAGGCAATTAATAAGATTATCCTTGAGAGTGGTAGGTAAAGCTAAAGGCAAGTAGGCATAAGAACTCCACCTTATCCTATGGGTTACCCCACTACATAGGATAGCTATAGGGGATGTACCCTTCCATTTGGCCTTTGGCACTAGGGCAATACTTTAGGTTGAACTTGAGCTCCCTAACATACAAACCTGAGGTTTCAATATAGTAGTCAACCAGATCAACCTTCTTACTAACCTCAATACCATTAAGGAGGTCCAAGACTTGGTTAGTCGAAGAGTAGCAGCTTATCAACATAAGGCGACAAGATATTACCACCAAAAGTTGAACATAAAGCATTTAGGCCTGGTGACCTAGTATCCCAAAAGCTTGAAGCTACTAAAGCTCAAGAAGACTAAGGCCAGCTTGTACCAAATTAAGAAGACCCATATAGGGTAAAGGAACACTTGGGAAATAGGCCATATAGATTAGAAACATTAGATGGGACTAAGGTCCTTAGAACATGAAATGCTAACAAATTTTGGTAGTTTTTTCAGTGAATGTAATTTATTTTTTTTATATAAAAACTTAGTGAAATGCCATCTTCTATATCTTATATATTGTGTCTCTTTAGCCACCTTAAATAATTCCACCCTTTATAATGTTTCATCTTTGGCGTTGTGGAAACTCAGTATTGCATTAACTTGGGGAAAACCATGAGGTTGGGCACTTAAGTCCAATTATCGAATGCTTGACACTACTAATTAATTATAATAGCATTTTAAATCTAGGGATAGAAAGCGTAAATAGGTTAAACAAATCCAAGGGTAGAAAACTTAAATAGTATAAACAAACCAAGGTTAGAAAGTCCGGATAATCTAAAAGAACTAGAGGTTAAGAAGCTTGACTAAGTCTATATAAGTTTGAGGCTAAGAAGCTAAGGCATACCGAGTAAACCTAAGGACCGTAAACCTCAAATAGGCTTACAAATCCAAGGCTCATAGACAAGGATGATACGAGGCCATTAGGCAAGGGAAATTTGAACTGGCAAAGCTTGAAAAATCCTTTGGTTAAGGCATTTAAAGCCTACTCTAATTAAGCCTAAAGATGAAACCCCATTAGCTCTAAAGTTGAGAAGAATCATGACAAGGAATGAAAACAACACCATATAATACCAAGGAGAAAGAAAAGAAGGAAATTCATTCATTTATTCCAAAAGTCTATAATGCCATCATATACAAGTACATATAAAAATTTTTATAATTGGAAAGATAAAATGGAAATTGAATGGTTTAACTAAGCTCAAGGTGCCTTTGTAAGTCCTTTAACATAAAATTCCTATGGGAGTTAAAATCAAACTGGTCAAAAGTAAGAACAGTTGGTGCAAAAGGAATAGTAGAGGCCAAAGAAGTAGTTGAGGTGAGAGTCTCAATCATTGGCATAGGCGGTCCTGGGGATCCTCTAAAGTAAGGTCATCATCTTCATCCTCAAAGTCCTCATCCTCAGATTTTGATTTCGGGGGAGGGGGTCCATAAAGGACAACACCATAGGTCGAGTCCTAAATGAGACTCCCCTATACTCCTTTTGGTTTCTCAGATACTCTCAAAAGACTATTTCTTTTCGAATGCCCCCACTCCTCACTCTCAAAGATTGATAAAAAAAATCTTCTATTGAGTTATAAGGGTGATGACATCCCTAGCCCCCAAGTCAACCACTTGCTTATGGGAAAGATCAATTTCCTTGACACTTACTTTCTCCTAAGTAGCATTAGACTCCAAAGCTACCTTATGCTTATACTTCTCCTACTTCAACTCCTTTGTAGCTAGAACAATTTCAGAGTTGAGCAATCTATTGTTTTCTTCCATCTTCTTAGCCTTAGCTCGAGCATCTTCGGTCCCCTTAGAGGAAGACTTTAGTTTCTCATCTAACTTTTTTTTTATTGTTTCCCTGGCTACCTAGAGCTTTTTATGGGCTTTGATTGTCACTTTCTTGGTTTGGACCACTTCTTCCTCAACTTCTGTAACATGAAGGATATGGAGCTAGAAGCATAATCAAGATTGCCCAATAAACTTTAAAGATGAATTTCCACCCTCTCTTTTTATGCTCACTAACAATCCAACATTTTTTATATGTAGACAACAACCTACAAATGAGACATACCAAAAGGGCTACATTAGGAAAAGATGAGATAAAACTTGTAAAATTCTCAACTTAATTTGTATAACCTAGTGAATGTCATGGGCTTGATTTGCTCATCTGACATCTTCTAGTACTTCTCATCTAGCATTACATGAGCCTAAGGCAGAATAGTGCCCCTTCTAACTCCTTGCTTGTACCTACTCTATTAAGGCTCATGTTGTTGGAGTATACCAGCTAATTAGGTCATCACATTTTGTACTAATATGGTTGGGACAACTAGGGTCTCCTATAACCTAGACCACTACTGCCTTGAGCCCTTTACCTCTAGGATGTACTCATCTACATCCATGATGCTGTCTCAAGAGGGAGGAGCGGTACCACTCATTCCTTGTTTACTGGATATTTCCAACCTACCATCAGTAATCTTACCGTAAGCATTCATCTTGAACTTAATCCTTAGCTTTAGAGGCATTGTTATATGGCTACTGCCAAATACTTATGCATCCTAGTCAATTCCTTAGGAACCACTCTTGAACAGCCTCTTGGCATCAAACCTTTGGAGAGACTTCTCTAGGGACCACTTCCTTTTCACCTTGATCTTCTAGGCCTTAAAATTCCTAATGGTTACTCGAGGTGGCTCCTTCTCAATTTTCTTCTCAGCCTTCTAGGTGACACTCTCGACCTTCTTACGCTCCTACTCAATTATTTATCTAGTGACAAAGCCTACAACACTTCGGATCAAGAGAGTAATACCTGCAAGACAAACACTTAGTCGAAGAAAAACACATATGCTTAAGAAACCTTACTAAAAGACCATTTTGAGAACGAGCATTGGCTTAGAGGAACTCCTCTTAACAACATTGGGTAACAAGTGTAGCTCTATGCTTACTTACGCATGACTCTAAGGAGGGAAATACCTTTTGCCCCTGTAGTACTCCTCCTACCCACCATTCTCTTCTTTGGAGAAGATCGGCTCACAACAATGGAGTTATTTTACCGATGTCTTAGCATTCCATGTAAGGCTACTTAGGCAACCAAAATAGTAGAGAATTATGTCGGTCGCACAACCATAGTGAGTCTTCAAGAATTTGATGTTGTCAGTTCGAATAGGGACAATCCACTTAGTTTACAGTTTTTCTTTTTATCCATAGATTGAGACTCCAACGAATCTAGTATCTTTTTACCTCAACAAGCCAATAGATACCATTAGCCATCTGGTTGTCTTCTTAATGTGAGGAAGTACCAGTAAAGGGTTGGTGTAGCTTTCACCTCAAGCTAGGGACACATGGTTTCAAATGTTACAAGAAGGTAGATACTATTTGGAACCAGTAGGGCCGGTCATATGTGTTGGTAGTTGAAATATCCCCTTTAGAGCTTAGTAAAAGGATACTGGAGTCCCCTTAAGCCAAAACTGGTCCTAATTGAGATAAAATATCGTTGTATGAACAAGGGTTACCCTATCATCTATGCTGAGGATAAATGCATGTAAGCCTTGTAATTTCTCCACAAAGTACATCATCGGGTAGTAGCTGACCTCCCCTTAGCAGATTTCACTAGCTTGGTTGTTAAGAGTTTTCTATTCATTAATAACTTATTCAAAGATGGTTATAGCCAACCCCTCATCATCATCACCCTCAGGATATTCATTACAAGGGAGCGCATGGAAGGTTATTACCACTACTATTGAAGGGGGAGCCACCCTCTCAACTACTTCTCCATGAGCATTACTTTGAGTTGATTTAGACTTTGTCAATGTGAAAGATTAGTAGGATTTCAAAGACTCACCTAAGCTTACCATTTCTTGAACTTAAAGTGAGGAAGATCAAATTCCTTGGAAACTATAAGAGACTTAAAGAATGGGAGCATAGGATTCATAAAGATGTAAGAGAAATTAGAGTGGTAGATTTGCAAAAATTGAGAAAATGGTGACAAAACCCCTTTTGTAGTTGTGACCCTGAAGTGGGGAATCGGCCGTTATAGGAATTTCAAAGGACACAACAAGTTTTCTCTTTAGATTGTGCTATGTGGCACTTAACTTAGCAAGAAAAATCATGATTTCTCAAATGTGACAAATAAGTGCAAAGGCTGACCCATTGCAACTCAACACCTGCCCTTCACAATTATTGCATGAAAATAATCATGCTCAAAAATTGAAATTCAAATGAATTGTCCTTGAGAAGGTATAAGTGCCTCAGATCAGACGTAGCACTAGATCCCAAGACCTATGCCATGTATAAGGCCGGCAAAGCTAAATAATAGAACCTCAACTTCGTTAATTCAGAATTTCATAGCATAAAGTTTGGACACCAATAGTCTACATGTCAATTTAGACTCAAAAAAAGATTATCTTTTTGAACTCCCTTTTACTTAGAACCTGAACTCCGTTAATTCAGAATTTCATAGCATAAAGTTTGGACACCAATAGTCTACATGTCAAGGTAACCATTTTGGCCTTATGCTCAAAGCCAAGGAAATCATAGTGATATTTTGGTAGCTACTCCATAGCGGATGTAGGAAAGTTTATCAAACTTTTAGACACAATTAAACTTAACTCGAAAATGTACCGTAGTAACCGGTCTTTATGTTGAATCTCCTTGCTAATACCTCAACAATAAGATTAAGGGAAGAAGAGGGGTAAGGGTAGGTGTTAATGGGAAATTTTCCGTAGTATGCTTCCAAGGTCCATTTCAACCTATTTGGATCATGGCCGACCTATCTTAGCCCATGGTCAACCCATTAGAGACCAGGTCTTAGCCTTGTTAGGATTTTCATTCCAAGACTGAGCTTTACAATATGCTTAATCTATCATAAGTTACATCTTTAGCTTTAGTCTTAATTCATAGCATTTGTACCTAGAGACATTGAACATTGGAGGTTTACTTAGGGAAGCTCAAAAGTCAAACAACGTGGGAATACCATGGAAATACTAGCTCATGGGAATTATCAATGTGCTAGATTACCATTGGAGATATCGGGTTGTATCTAAATAGAAGACACACGTCCATATTTGGATAAGATACGGATATATCTATATCTCCTCCTAAATTCTATAAGGAGGAGATCTAGCCTTATAGATAAGACATTTTTATGTACACAAGCACCCTAGCCTTCTTTCTTTCTCTTCAATCTCATAGTTTGATGATTTAAGTATCGAAATGGCCATGTTGAACAACTCTCTAGTGCGCCTTCATAGTGTTTTCTTTTGTAGATATAAGTTTACCTAAACACTTTAATCGAAGATCACCACCAGCAAGATTTCAACAACAATAGATGCTATGTTATTTTTAAAGCACTATGATGATGACTTATTAGTGGTACAAATATATGTAGATGGTATTGTTTTTTATTCTACTAATGAGAAATATTGTAAATAAAAGATGGACATCAAGAGAAGTACACAAGATAGATTCTAAAGAAGTTTGGACTAGCAAATACAAAAGAAGCTGACACATCAATGTCTACTTTATTCGGGTAGACAAAATAGTTCAAAAAGGTTAATGAAAATTATATAGGAGTTTAATAGGTTCGTTGTTATATTTAACTGTATCACGTCCTGATATACATTTTAGTGTATATGTTTGTAGTAGATCCAAATCAAAATTTAGTAAAACATACTAAGCCTCTATGAAACGTATTTTACATATGTATCTTATACAGCTAACTTCAATATTTAACATTTAAAAAATCATAATTTTGATTTAATTGGATATTCAGATGACGACTATGCTAAATGTAAGATTGATAGAAAAAATACTTCAGGTACTTCTCAATTCTTAGGGAATAAGTAAACTTCTTGATTATCCAAGAAGCAAAACTTTATTACCCTATTCATAGCTAAGGTTAAGTATGTCTTAATTGGCAATTACCGTGCACAAATTTTATAGATCAAACAACAATTATTTGATTATAGTGTTGATTCAAAAAATGTACCTATAAAATGCAATAATACTGGTACAATTAATCTCATAAAAAATCTTATGCACCCTTTGAGATCTAAACACATAGAAGATAGGCACCATTTCATCAAGGCCTATGTCAATAATAGAGATATAAATGTTGAATTTGTTCCAACTGATGATCAAGTAGTTAATATTTTTACCAAGCCTTTATATAAAATAAAATTTGAATATATAGCAAATGAGATAGTTGTATGTAATCCTGTGTCATTCTTTTTGTAGCTTAATCTTTTTTGTATTTAACATATACATAATAAAAATAAAGTAAGATAAAATGAGATAGGTGTACTTTGTTATTTATATACGATATTGAAAGCAATATTATTCAATTGTAATATTTAGGGAGGAGTTATTATTAGAAGATGGTAACAAAATAAGGGAAAAGGATAACAAAAAATAAAAAATAAAAATGAATGATTTGTATTAGTTGTGTGAATTTTATATATTATATTACAATATGATAGGTTTCTTTTGAACTCAATATATTTTTTCTAAGAAAGGTTTTTTGTTATTATTTGAAAGGGGGAGAATGTTTACCTTATGGTTTTGATGGTAACGAAAGGGACTTAAGATATCTAATAAGTTTTATTGAGTGTATAGGTCATGTAAAGATATTTTGATAAAAGTATTTTACATTAATAGGTGTAATGATTCGATTAGAACTCCTTCTATAAAGGTAGTATCCACTTTGATATTAAGCACCACACGGTTTTGTCCCTTAATGCAATAGTTTCTTAGGAGGTCACCCATCTTGAGATTAATCTAGCTTAAGCACACTTATTTTTAGTGTTTCGACATACTCTAAGCCATTATACCAAAGGTACTTCAATGATTAAAGTTCTATCACATAGTATTAAAGGGATATCACAATCTACCTTTACAAAATTGATGTCCTCATTAGTTTCATTACACAAGTCCAAAATTATCACTAGGTAGTGACTTTGTCCTTCCGATTGGTGGAGTGCTTTGATACCATATGTAATGGCCCGATTGAAACTTCTCCCACTGAGATGTTGTCCACTTTGGTATTAAACGTTGTAAGGTTTTTTTTCCTTAGTATAGTTGCTTATCATGAGGTCACCTATATCCTAAGATTGACATAACCTAAGTATGTTCAACTTTAGAGTTTTGACGTACTTTAAGCCTCTATACTAAAAGGTGCCTCGATTACTAAAGTTTCATCACTTAGTATTTAAGAGGTATCACAATAAGTACTTATTCATGAAAGAAAAATGAAATTAAAGGATACTTAAGAGGTTGTTCGTAAAAATTTAACACTAGATGAAAATTAGAGGCAATATCGAAGGATAATTATGGAATGAATGCTTTTATGTGAATTGTTATAGAAAATTTCAAATTTGGAAATTAGTTGGACAAACTAATTTATAAAAGGCCTAACTACACTTATTGGATATATTTAGGTAATACATCCATGAGTTCCACTATGTATGACAAATATCTACGAGAACTAAATTAAGGAGGTTTTTTTTTTATTAATTTTATTCAAATTAAATCAAGTAGCTTTTTTTTTTTAATTTTGGCTACATTTTTACAAGAAGGTAACTAAAAATCAAAAGGAGGATTTACTAATTATTTTGATGGGTTATTAGTGATAAATTTCATATGTGGAAAATGGAATGAACTACCACATTGAAGGAGTACAAAGGAGGGCCACCTCAAAAATATATGACAAAAAGTGGTAGGTAATACCAACCCTATCAATTATAATCCTAATATACCAACTTATTACTATCTAGAAAAATAACTTAATTAATATTTCTAGAAAAAAAAACTTATTTATTTCATAACGAGAAAAATAAGCTTAGACTAATAGTCCAACACGTCTTTGCTTCCTCCTCCCCTTCTCCACCCAACGCCTGTTCTACCCACTCAATGTTCAAGCTAAGGAATAGATATCTTTAATTTGTAGCTTAGATAAAATTTCCATGAATTTTTACTTAGCTAGTGCCATGGTTAACATTAACTTCTTGACTTCTTATAGGGATGTATTAGAGCTTGATTCTACCACACTTAATCTAAGTCTTTATAAAACGTCTATCAATTCAAACATGCTTCATTCTAACATGTTAGATTGAGTTTTTTACTATACCTATGGTAGAATTACTATCACAATACTATATTATTGAATCCTATCTCATTTTTAGGCTTGTTAGTAATCTTTGCAAATTCAACCTCAACACTACTCCTCACAACTACATACTATTTTTTACCCCTCTAGGTAACTAAGTTACCCTCCATACTTTAGTACGTAAATCGGTTGTCAACTTGCAATGCAATCTATCACCTCCATAATCAACATCTACAAAAGCAATCAAATCATGATGCTCAAACATTTTTATAAAGACTCCTTTACTAGGTATACCTTTCAAATATCTCAATATAGGATGGACAATATCTAAATGGTACTTCGTGGTTGCATGCATGGACTGACTTACTATGCTAATAGAAAATGAAAATATAACAAAATTGATTTAAAGGGGCACACCTATGAGGGTAGTTGCTTTTAAACTACACTAAAAATGATTTTAAGGGTAGATAGTACTATTGGCGGCATGCATGGAGGGAAATTTAGTTTTAATAAAAAAGAGGCCACTTTTCTTAAAAGAAATATAAAAATAAAAAAGTATCTTTTGTAGTCTTTTAGGTCTACTCTCTTTAGAAAAAAATAATAAAAAAAGATATCAGACCCCTCAACTCTCCTTCTTCTTTGCTATACATAATAGCCCACCTATCGACACACTTTCTCTCTCTTACCATATACCTTCATTCACCATCTACCCCTTAGCTCTTTCTCCCCCTATTATCACTCATCAATCATTGTCTTCTCACTCCACTTTATCTTTTCAAGCAAGATGACTTCCTCTTGCATCATATCTTTCATGCATCAAGTTCAAACAAAACCCATGACTTCTTTTGTCTGTTCATGATTCCATAGAAAAGGGGGGAAAAGGCCAAAAATCTCTTGAATTTAATGTTAAAATTGAGTCTTTACAAGAGTAAGGCCAGAGTTGTCTAGAAAAAATGGCTTTTTCTTAAGAAATCAAAAACCCTAAAACCACTATTATTTGAGAAATTAGGTTCTGCAAGGGCGAGAAGACTGCCGATAACCTTTACTTGTAGTATCAATAGTCTATACTTCCTATGCAGTCTATACTAGAACCAAGCCGACCAGTCTACTTGGCATGATTTAGGAGTCTTGGGATCAAGAAAGGTACAACATTCCTTTATGATCACATTTATTTATATGTTGGTTTTTACATTAGTGTCATGGGTGGGAATGGTTTTATTCACTTTGCTCATCTTTCTAGCTAAATAAGTGGTTATGTTAGTTATACTTACATCCCGTTCACTTCATTGCATAGAAAAAAGCGAATATAGTTAGGATTCCTAAGGAATTAGATAATGACACAATATCCATTAGTTTGTTTAGTTGAATTGAAAAAGCAACTTAGGAATAGATTGGTAATAGAAGTTTAATGACTAAAATGCCCTTCATCTTCTTCCTTTCTCCTCTCTAAAATTTGATAAAAAGAAGCCATGGAATCTATCCAAGAACAAACCTTCCCCTAACAAACCCTCCTCAAATGTCACAAAAAATTCCATCTTTTTCCCCAACGAAAAACCCTCTTCCTTGAATCTTTTTCCTTTCTTCATATGAACTGTTTGGCCTTAGGTCTTCCTCTTTATTTTAAAACACATCATCTCTATGATAGTAAAGATAAAGCAGGAGGTCTATTTCTTATAATTTTCCATTTTAAACCTTTGAAATAATAATAATAATAATAATAAAAAGAAAACAAGAGAGAGAGAGAGAGAGAGAGAGAGAGAGAGGAAATTTGGATGTCCTATCCAATGACTACTACATGCCTTGTGACGTAAAAATGCATTGTGTAACCTTTATTCGATGATTTGTTTTTCCTTTCTTCATTTGTTTTGTTTAGCTTAGGTTCTTCCTCTTTGTTTATGATGTGACCATACGTTTGCTTCTTAGGAAAAAACATTTTTGATTGATGTATCTTATTCTTTGCATAGAACAAGAGGTGAACGGTAGAATAAGATAGCAAAGCTAAAACCCACTCTCTCTTCCCCAAATGCATGAAAGTATAAACTGATGTTTAGTGTTTGGCTCATCGATAGCTGATGGGTAAGCATAGTTAGAGCATACGGTTAGTAGGCAGCGATGGTGTTGGTGTTGGTATTGGTATCTATCAGTAGTGATATGCTATGGTCAGGTTCATGGTATTATGCTGTGCTATGTTAAGGTCTATGATTTGATAAATTAGAAGAGGACATTTTAGGGAAAAATCATTCATATTATAAGGAATAGGGATTCAAAAGTTAAAAGTAAGGAATCTCTATTACTTAATTTCAAATAATAGGAATTCTTATGGAATCATGATTATGAAGCACAGAACTAGGTGAATCGCAAAATAAGTAATAAGGGGGGAATGGAATAGTCATTCCCCCCAAGTGAATGAGCCATTATAATCAAATTGTAGGAATATAGTGCATTATGGAACATAAGTGTGGTGATCTCAATCTTAGAAGAGGAAAAAGGGCTTGAAGCAATGTTAAAAGCTTAGGTCTAACAATTGAATAAAATATGCAAAGTTTAGGTAGTGATTTTGATGATTATCCCATTTAGATTGTAGCAAACATGGATAAAAGAAGAATTATGACTTGTATTCAATTTGGGAGGATGTCCATCTATTGGAAAGCCTTAATTCAGTTTACTATTACATTGTCTACTATAAAGGTTGTGTTTATGCTAGTAACATGAACAATTAAAGATACCATTTGATCAAAAGGTTTGATTTATAAGTCTACTATTTGGGAGAGCTTTACTCTATATATAGTTATAGTGTTATTCATCCTAAGGATCCTATATACCACAAGAAGATGAAAAAAAACATATATGACCATCATCATTTCTTGCATGATGTGTATAGTTAAGAATATGTTAATATACAGAAGATCTATAACCATAAAAACCTATCTAATATTATTATAAAATGTTTGTTTAGCAAGTCGTTTAAGCAATACTTAGACAAGTAGTTCATGTGGTTCTAAGGTCCGAGAAGGTTTAGCTTTCAAAAAATTAAAGGGGACTTTTAATAATAGACCATCAGCATCTAAATGTTTGGTAGCTTTAATAATGATAAAATGTTTAGAGTCCATCATTAGGTTATTTTTTGAAGAATTCGTATATTATATAGTTATCAGATAGGAATTATAATTTTCATGTATATTATCTCATTTATTCTGCACTCATGGTGAATTATTGTTGATCTTAGCTGACTAGATAGATTTACTTTACTATTTTTCATTTCAATACAATGCGGAGATCTTTGCTCAAACTTTTCTCTTCCCTTCAAGTAAATATATATAAGATGCATGCTACAAGTGGAATTAGTCTACATCCATAATTTATGAAATCTGGACCAATTTGTATACCTATAACATTTCGTTTGGTATTCAATGCCTAACATAAAGGAGAAGTAATTGGTAGAACTGTTATTGTAGATATAATAAAATGAACATATGTTATGTTAGTTGATTATTAAACTAAACCTTTTAAGAGGGCCAACATCGAAAAAAGATTCAATATATGTCATTTGCACATATAAGTAAAGAAAATAAGATTATTGGAATTGTCTTGATGTATCCTCATTTAGTACGATGGTGTAGGTTGGTACTATCAAGTTTTCTAGTTAGAGGAGAAAGTGTATATGCAATCAGTAGGTTTTGTTGTATAGAAAAGCTGTGAAATGGGTAATATTTGTGGTGTATTATTGTGATTGGAAAAATGGATGTATGGAGAAGATTATTGTCAAATTGGAAAAAGGAGGAAAGTTAAAGTTTTTCTCGACTTGGTTCAAGCACTTCGAATTTAGTATGAAGGGAAAAAAAATTCAAATAAATAAGAGTAGTGATATATAAGATGAGTATGATTTTTGAAAAAAGCTTCATATGAAAAATTTTGCTACATATGCTTCGTTTCTTTACCTGTTATTTGTTTCATATTTAGGAAATAATTTTACATGTAGCTTGTAGTAATGTTTGATTAAATATACTTAGTACTATCTCTATTCACAGCTTAACATCTTAATGACCACTAAGTACTCATATATAGTAGTTAAATTTTATCATATAAGATTTTAATTGTGAGCCTCGTAGTTTTATATAGTTATTTCAAGTTAATAATTTAGAGTATACGTGGAAATTAAAGGAATGGGGTGATACTTTACATATGGATCCTATAAGTTTGATAATGACACATCATAAGTCCAGATTTTAGAAATATAAGAAAATAACAATATTATAGTAAAAAATAGTTAATTTTACTAAAATTTACTATATTGGAATTCCCTATTGTAAACATGTAATTTGGTAATGAAAATTTACTAAACTTTAGAGATAACTTATTTATACCTTAAAATTATAAAGTGACATAAAATAACATATAAAAATAGTACATATACTTTGGGTGTGATAATTATATATAACTATAAACTTGAAAATGCTTTAAATACTAAAAAATTCATATAATTAACTAAAAATTTGCAAGAAATGTGATAAAAAAAATTATAAAACTACTAGAATCAAGATGGAATGAGGTATGGTATACGCATGGCCAACTATTAATTGTTAAAATTAGCAATAGACACTAGTAAGGGATGAATAAGGGGTATATAACTTGTGAAGGGAGAGAAAATTCCCCACTTAACACTATATAACTTAGGAAGAATCACCATTTGCTCTCTAAAGGTTCTTAGATGAAGGAGGAAGTTTGGAAAAAACTAAAAAGGGAAAGAAAGATTGAAAGAAAATTCTAAAAAAAATAGGAAACCAAAACCGTACAAACGTACCAAATTCAAGGAATCTACGTATGGAGGAAATTTAGAATCAAACCACCATCACCACCGGTCAGTAGTAGGAGTAGCGCTTAGGTAGACCGATACAATGATGGTGGTGGCCGAACAATGGTTTTCCGGTGAGTCAAGATTTTGGTCTAATTTTGCCAAATTTTGTAAAAATAACAAATTAATTTAAAAAATTATGAGAAATTTTATATTAAGGTATTTTTGCAAGTAATTTTAAGGGAAAATATCATACTGTAAAAATTTTTAGTGGATATAGTACTTTCTTAAGAAATTGAATGGAATCGAGCAATTTTCAAAGTTGATTTAAATGATCTTATTATTGTTGTTTCGAAACCAAAATTTTTGTAGAACTTCCCCATTCTATATGTTTGAATCCTATGAAGATTTTTCTACCAAAAATATTTTCTATAATTTTTAGTAATTTTTGAGCTTTTAAATTTAGTGAAAATGCTATTTTTGGGAGTGTTTATATAATTGGCTTTAAGGAAATAAAGTTGTACCAGTTCTAGAGTTCATATAAGTTGTGTTCGATTGTCAAAAATGATCTAGATTTGGTTAGATTGAATGAAATTTGATGTATGTACAAATCATCGATTATGACTTATATGCATTATGGTAAAGGTATGTAGATTTGGAAGAATGGATGATATGGTGATTATAGGTACGAAGAATCTGTTGTATGATCATGTTTTACCATGCTTGTAAATTGGAATAAGATATTGGGGCAAGTCATTAGGAGTAAATGCATAAATTGATTATATTTATAGAATTCTTTAGATGGTTAAACGAGTAGAAGATAGCCTTAATTCTTGGTTTAGATACTTGATCAAAAGGATAGATGGTAAAGGATTGTAATTATAGCTCTGTTAGGGCTTAGTTTGAGAAGCTATTTGATAAAAGAAGCATGGTATTGAAGACATTAGAGACATGTTCAAATGGTTGATTTAGTAAAAGAATAACTTAAATTCTTTGTTCCAACACTTGACTTGAAGATTAGTTGGTGGAAGGATTTAGATTATAATCATATTAGAGTCTTGATTAGGATAGTATTTGATAAAATAAACATGTTTGAAGTGACTTTAGAAACTTGTCCAAATGGTTGGTGGATGAAAAGATTTTAACTCTAAATATGTGGGAGCTTTACTTAAGGAGCTGTTTGGTAAAAGAAGGGTGATTGTATTGAGTTTTAAGACTTGATTAGAATGTTGGCTGATTTAAAAAGATTAGATGAAATTACTTTAAAAACAATTTTAGAGGACTAGTCTATAAAGAGAGGGACTTAATATTTAGTTCATAAGGTTGATCAAAAAGTTAGATAATAAGAGGGAATTAACTATACCTCATCATAAGCCTATTTAGGAAGTATTTGGTAATAGAAATGTAGTTAGAATGGCTTTAAGACTTGATTCAAGAGTTTGTTAATGTGAAATGCTTAGTGGAAATAACTTCAATGTCTTGTTTAGAGGGTTGATTAGAGTAAAGGTATAAATGAGATAATCTCAAAGACTTGCTTAATAGTTTCAGAGATCGAGACTTGGTATTAAGCGAGCTTTTAAAGCCTTATCCAAAGACTTCAATAGCAAGTTGGAGTTTAATATAAAGTTTATACCACTTGCTAGAGATAAGTCATAACTATACTAAATCATTAAAATAAACTTATCTAACTTTATATTTAGTAAAAATAAAATTATTATATTGATTATTTTAGGAAGAACAATGAAAGCGAACGAGATTAACTATCAAGACCATCAAGCATTGCAAGTCCAAGTAAGTGGTATTAGTACTTTACCGCACTTTGTATTTTTATTTAATGATATTTGGAGACCTTAATATATGTCTTGATTATGATTGTAAGATAGTTGTCTATGTAATGCAATGTGTGTACATGAATAATGTTTTATTATTTAGAGTATTGGATTTTATGTATTGGTTTCTTTATGATATTATTGGATTGAACTGTTTGAAATTGCTTGAGTACCCCAAAAGCGATATAACACATAGTTGACTTAACTTATAACTAGACATGCATCACAACCTACTAGGAGAAAATGATTAAGAAGTTTGAGCCAAACTTAGGCCCTTTGATGAGGATAGTAAAAATAATTCTTTCCTCACCCTTAGTTGAATCAAGTGATAAGAGAGGATGTTATAGCAAGGTTGGGGATTATGGTTCGAAGGTAGTCTCGAGTAGAGCGTATTTCTCCATTGCACAAGCTTCAGTTTGGTTTTGATTGGTGAAATGCGTGGCATCAAACTCCTCGTAACTCAAATTAGAGCAGGTGAAATATATTTAATCTCATGATGACCAGTCAACATTGTGTGATGATATTTGCTTGAACATACATTATGTATAATTAACCTTTCTTGAAAATCCTAGTTGCTCTATGTTAGATATGTGCTATTATCTTCATCTTACTTACAGAGCAAGTTGTTACTTATTACTTTATAGCTGTCTTGCAGGTTTCTTGGTAGATACACCCATACTAATCTAAGTTCCAAAAGTGTAAAGAATAAGGTTAAGGAGTGAGATTTAAGATCAATTGGTTAGATTCCTATTTTATTTAATAACTTTACTAACCTTTGGTAATATTAATAGGATCTCATTAGGTAACCCTCTAGTTTTTAGCTATTATTAGTAATATTATCTTCTGTAAACCTATGGACTCTTATAAAATCTTATTGTGCTGTTTTTTTTTTTTTAAGTTGTTTATAAAAACTTGTTTTCTTTTCAAGCTATCCCTCTTTCAAAGGTTATTTTAATAAGTTATACCACAGGTTAATGCTAAACAAGTATTAAATTAGATGACTCAAAACTACAAAGTGGTAAAAGCCTAGTGTAAACTATACCTATGTTAGTGGTTAAAGTGGTTAGCTTATAACTTAGGTTAGTTTACACGACGAGACTATTACGATTCCCTAGTTTTGGTTATGACATTGATTATTGTGTTCTAAAGCAATGATCTAATTTTTATTGATTTACTTTAATGGATTCTTTTTTAATTTTTTTTTTCATATTTCTAGATTTCATGAAACACTTGTTTAGGCATAGCATATAGAAGTTTATCGGTTTTAATGTAATGGTCATCCTATTTTGAGTAGACGCAAGGAAGTAAGAATAGTGGATTATTTCAAGGTGATCACAAGGATAAGCACCAATGCTCTTTACAATATAAGTGTTCATGATTCTTAGCTAATGCAATTGAACTTGCTGAAAATGCATAACTCATATTATTCTATCATCAACTTGTGAATGTTTGCTATCATAGGCATACAGTTTATTTCATTTTATTTATTTATTTTGAGATATTTACGTATAACATAATTTCTCATCCTTATTGGAACATTGTTTTTATAAGTAAATCTAAGATCTTGTCTTATTTATGCAAGTTATCTAAGATTATATTATTTTACAAAGTAGTGCTTATTTACTCATTTATTTATATATTTTTCTTTTGTACTTGATATATTTTAGCTCATTTATATTTGTCTAAAAAGGTTATCGCTCTTAATACAATTAGTCCTCCGTATATGATGTACTTGCATCAAATGTCACATATATTTGCTAGAAATGATTTAAATATAGTAGACAAGAGGCTGGGGCAAAATATGGGAAAGAAAATATTCTACTATGGAAAGAGATAACTTGTTTTGAAGAGGTGAAATTAATAAGAATTAAAATGAAAAGAGTAAAAAAATATAGATCTTGAACATGGACAAATTGACAGTTTATTACCCAAAAAAAGGAAAAATGATCAAGAGGCCTTAAGATAAGAAGGCAATAACAGTATTTAATAGTAGAGTATATCTTTTAGTTTGACATCTGGAAATAGTTAAAGGTAATTTCATACTGGCATACTATTTCCTAGTTTGCTGAACTTTATTTGTCATACTATAGCTAGTAAGTAGTAATTTTCTGGTGCTTTATATATTGACATGGTTGAGAGCCTTTAACTTAGATTGAATAATTTGTATTCGAGATATGGTATAATTTTACTCATAAAATAAAACAGAAATTACAAATGATCTTCCTAAATTTTGACTTAGGTGTAAATTGATTTTCTAAACTTTCAAAGTATGCTTTAAGACTCCATATGCTTTAATAAATTGACAATATAAATGATATTTCTTTTTTATTTTTTTTAGTTTGAAAAGGTCATATCATTGTCAAAATTTATGAGGTCTTAAAGCGCATTTTGATAAGTTTAAAGGGGTGTTTATGTACTGGAATTAAAGTTTAAAAGGGTTATTTTCTACTTATGGGAGTTATTTGCCAATTTATTAAGGTCTATAGGATTTTAAAGTATACATTGAAAGTTCAGGAGGTCAATCCATGTTTAAGTCAAAATTTATGGAGGTTATTTGTATTTTCTCCTAAAATAAAATTATTTGGAGTGTTAAGCTTATAAGAATCTTATTTATCATTTGTTTTTGGTTTAGGTGACTTTCCAATGGTAAAATCTATTATGGATGTGTTGATCAAGTGACTTTTTTATTACCCACTTCAATAACCCTAGAATATCAAGTGCAGATCTAAAGGATATTCATTTCTATCTATTTCCATACCGTATTTTGATGATTTTGAAATATTTTATTTTATCAAAATTGTCTCTTCAAGATATTTTCTTTCTTTGTTGGAAATATCTCTAATCTTTTATTTTTTTCCAATTCTTGCCCTACCCCATTCATATCTAAAAGTAATTTTATTCCCAGTAGCGTTTACTTTATCTATTGTTTTTAAGTATCCTTTTGGAGTATGTTTCATGCATTGTATCATATCATTATTGCAAATTAATTTGATTACTTAGGCATATAAGTTTTTAATGAAATTTTCACTTCCAATTACAAACCTCTTAATGTCAAAGCGAAACGAAATTGGTGATTGTTTCTTCTAAGGTCAATTTGGTAAACTACAACTTCAAGAAGTCAAGTATTGAAACATAAGTATTTCAATTCACAAGAAGATTACCGTTAAAGGTGAGTAACATAATTTTTGCACTGAAAATTTCAAAATATTAGTATTTGCTATAATTTAGTAATGATTTATTTCTATGTTATCTTCTTATAGCTAAAGTTTGACATCTTAAGTAAAGGAGACAAATTTATTTTTGATTTTATTAGCGAAAAATGGAGAGCTTGGAAGAGTTCCTTGAAAGTTAATTATTTTGACCCAAGCTTTCCTATTAAGGATTTGAAGAAACTACCTGATGATGATTGTATAGTTGAAGCTTCAATGGAAAAAGCTTAAGTAGTATTGGTTAAAAGAAGAAATTATGGTATAAGTTAAATTACATAATTAGTGGCTTCTTATATGGGTCGATTAACTAAAATTTTGATATTTATTCATAGGAGCTATGTAATTAAAATAAGCAAAATTGAGCACATCAAAGATGATTCATTGTAATGGAAATAAGAGTTTCCTATAATTAAGGAAAAAGAGGTAAGTGTATCATAATTAAAAATAGTGTAAACCTTCTTTAGGTTCAACTTATGTATAATTTATAAATAGTTAGATTGTAATTTGCTTTTGAAAAACTTTCTTGAGCTAGAGTGTAGTTTGCTTTCATTTTTTATAAATAACTATGATATATCAATAGTGTAGTAAGGTTGTGAATCTTTAAGAAGGCTCTTGTTTGGTGGTATTAGTGGCTGAAATTGTACTATGGATGGAATATAATGAAATAGAGCTACTTTGAGGTTCCCTACGAAATGAGGCATGGAATGGAGCCACTATGAAAAAGTTATAGGAGTTACAAAGGAAACTTTACGCTCATATTGCTTATGAGTTGAGAACGGAATTGAACTCTATGAGATCTAATCTCTCGTTGTTCCTCAGTAGCTTAACGGTAAAGTGATTAGTTGTCAACTAATTGGTCATAGGTTTGAATCTTACTTAGGGGGATTTGATTCATTCCAAATTTTAGAATGAAGGGGTTTACTTTAACCATTAAGAGTAAGTAAACCCTCTTCATTCCCTATGTCTTTGTTTTTAATTTATTTACATCATCATATCACATTCTATTCTTCAATATTTGAGAATCATTATTAATATCTCGATGTAAGTTTAGGATAACCCCTTTATTCCATAGTCATAGGGCTATTTACAATTAGCCAATTAAGAATTCTCAATGTACTAGCAAGTGCATCAAAGATGCAATTATCGAATCTCCTGAAAGCTTACAATTACTATGAGCAAACATATTAATGACGAGGAATGCATTTTTGCTATGCTACTTATAATTTTACTTGCTCTGCTATTTTGACCAAGCCTAGTTGAGAAAGAGTTACGAGTTTTCCTTTTCCCCCTTTCTAGTTTGAAGCTATTGTAGGCTAACTAATGGGATATTTTTGAGATGGAAAAATAATAGACCTGTTGGATACTTATTTGGAACATCCCTTTGTTATGAAAGCAAGTTCATTGATGTTTACACATAAGCTATAACCATTAGGACTTTCTTTATATTTAGGCACTCTAGTGCAATGACATGAACACTTATTTCATAATTCACAAGGTATGCATGGAGGTTGGGGATTCTTAGTATTGTATCATTTTCCTAAAAGGTTACATAAGCATTAAAAATATGAAAAATTTTGCTTTTGGACTATTTTAGGACTCATGCTTACTTTATGATTTATAATGAGAAATGGGTTTATTATCATTGGAAATAACTAATGTACATATAATGGATAAGGATGACTTATCACATGACTTCCATCTCCAATACAATATGAGCTACAATTTAAATCATTGTCCTTTTTTTCAATTGCTTCCTAGTTTGATTTATAGGATATGGAGTTAAATAACATTATTAACTATACTCATTATATTAATTCTTAATTCTTATAGTTACTGTAAAGTTTGTTATAGGTAATTCTTAGATGAAATTGAATATTATATAATTAGTATGATCACATCAACAAAGTTCATGATCAATTGTTAAGAAATATAGCTAGTCACATGTCTATTAATTATATGGTCTATACAATTGACATCCATAATGCATATCATATGATATATTGCTAATAAACTTTGTTACTAATTTGTTGAGTAGTATTAGCTACTAATTGGGGTCTATTTTGCATCTTAAATTTAAAGAAGATGGTGACCTATTATAATAGATTTTTTATTTTCAATTTGTCTTGTCAGGATTTTGATTGCTAATTTATATTAATTTTTTTATATGCCAATTTACTCATATATATTATTATGAGTGTCATGACTTGACCTTGAATAGCTTTTGTATGTTAATATAATTTAAAAAATAAATGTAGTTAGATCATGGCTTACGTATACATATTTTCTTAGTTATTATAATTTTAATACATTTATGAGTAGTATATTGATATTGCAAGTCATAAGTTTAAGTTGCTTGGTTTTCCTTAGTTGTTTGTTTGATTTAAGAGTGTTGTCTCTTTTATTGTGACCTACAAATTTCATGATTCATTCAGTTGTTAGGAAGTTTCAGTTTATCATGTTGCTATCTTTTAGTAGTGACGAATAATCAAAATTGTAATTGTTTATGTGCTCACTCTTCTCCATATTGGCAATGAAGATATTAAAGTAATTGCATCTAATAAATGGAAATATTTGACATAATATCCACTATCACTCATTGTTTATAGGAAAAAGATTTAGGTCATCTACCAATACGTGAGCATATATTTATCATTTGCTATATAAAAAAAAAAAGAAAAGAAAAGAAACTCCTACAAATGCAGTAGTGGGCAAAGTTATTATAAGTTCAATAGTTATTCACTATTTTATAACTAACTTAAGTAAGATAATAATATTTATTTATTTATGATCAATTTATAGGTTAGTATGAAGGAATTAATATCTAAAGTTCTAGAAAATAATGGAAATACCATCCAAGATGATGTCTACTCACAAGTAGTAGAAGAAAAGATTGAGTGTGTTCATATGTATAGTTTGGGTGCCTCTCCTACTGATATATGTGGAACCATACCTATTCGTTCTACTAACTATATGATTACAATGGAATATAAATCAATATTTGAGGAAGTGTAGGAAGAAATGTGTGAGATCAAGGTACCTTTAAGGCAAGTTTTATAGCAAGGCAATAATCCTTCTAAGTCTTGACGGAATCATTCAATTGAATCATAGATCCTAAGTTCAAATGATTCACAGTCATTGCCAAGTTTTAAATAGATTGTCAACTCAAAGCTTATAGCATAAGCCATTAACATGAAATTTTGAGTAGAGACTTTTAATAGCAAATTCTAAACCTCATTAATATGGGTATATGAATTGAATTATTTGTCAATCGACACATTCTTTTTAATGTTGTTGATAAAAATGACTTCATATATTTGTTATATGTATAAATTAAGTGCATTGGAATGTATGCTGTTAATGAATAGTGAGATGTGTGATATAACCTTAAGGTTTTACATGTATGAGGTATATGTTGTGGTATGGCATTCTGCTTGTAGTGTTAGTTTATAACTTTCAAGATTTGAGCTCTACTTCATTTTTGTAGATTCTCCTTAATTGTTTGCTATGTAAAGTTACTTTTATCCATAACTTAGTATTCTCCTAAGGCTTAACATCTCCCTATGTTTGACATTAGACTCAACCTAAAAGTTACAAGTTTTTAAAAAACTCGTGCTGCTATTGTGGTTTTAAATTTCTAAATTAACATGTTGCCAATAATGTGAAGAATAACTGATTGTGCTATAAACTAAAATTCTCACCTAAGATAACCATAATTAGCATGGTTGTTTATTTTTGAAAGTCACCATACACAAAATTTATTTATTGTTTCTCTATCTTTCATTTCAATCACACAATAGGTTAGGTCTTTAATCCCTATAGATTAGACAAACTCCATTGTAGTTGATTAATATAATGATATTAAAATAGCAAGAGTTTTGTGAATAAACGGTATTTCTATCAATGTGTAATAAACGATATTTTCTTGGTATTTTTATGGAGTGATATTGATAAATAGTATTTTTATCAATATGTAATTATAAATGTTGAATAATATCAAAAGAGATTTGATACATTTATTATTTTCTTGGTAAAAAGATTATTTTGTTGTCTTGAAGGGTAGAATTTTTGAAGAAACAGTTGCAAATAGGGCAATTCAAAAAATTGATCCAATATGGTGAATTGGAGGAGAAACACTAGGTGTTCACTAATGTGAAATTCTTGTTCATGTTTCCATGAAGAATGATAAACATCTCCTTAGATCTTATAGTGTGATGAAGAGTACTGGAATGTTATCAGTATTCCAATTGCTTAGCCATTACCTTTTGTAAGTATTTCTTTTTTCCATTATAAAAATTACAACATATTATTGCTTACCTATGTATTTGATTTTTATCTGTAGATTGAAGAAGATCGTGATGATTTTTGAATGATGAGCATGCAAAGAAAAGAAGATTGGAGAATTTAGCCAAGATTTATAATTTTTTCCTATGTTATTAATTTTAGGACATGAAGAAACATGTGTAAGAATTGTTATATTATTGTATAAGACAAATTTGAAATCCTTTGTATTGATACAATTTAATGTTATTTTAATGGAAAACATGCCTAAACTTTGTTTTGAAAATATTTTCTATTTATAACATCTTTATTTGCTTAACATGCGATTAAAATATTACCTATTTGTGTTTTTACCGGTTTTTAAATTATTTCTATGTGATACTGTTATATAATTGTATAGGTGCATTTAAATAAAATTATTTAAAAAAAAACCTTTTATGGTGGCTACAAGCACCTTAGCATCAAGAAAAGATGAGAAACCATATAATATCTGATAGGGTGGTTATGACTGCCCTATTAGAAGTTTTTAAGTTGGCCAATTGTGCTATAATAGCATAGGAGTCAACAAATGAAATATATTTTATTAGGCAGTTACATTCATTCTATATTGCATTGTAAAAGGAGAAATGTCAAACATTTTTAGGCAACTAAAGCCCCCCTATAAAAATTATGAGAGGGCACATAGGTTAATAGGGCGCTTTATGGTGCCTTATAAGGCCACTATAACACCCTATATAAGGGACGCATTTTTCATCCGCCCTTTTAGACAAATTACCCTATTAAGGAATCTATTAAGGCAGTTTTAGTCACCTTATTAAGCCAAATTTCTTGTAGTGTCTTAATAAAGACAAATAAATTAGTCCTCCTACCAATATTTAATAATATTCCTTATTAACAAGCACATTATTTTCTTTTGGCCAATTTCTCTAATTATGTCGAAGAAGTTCATAGGCTTACATCCAAGCTTTCTTGTCTACTTTAGAAGATCAAAAGTATACTTTCTTTGATTAATGAAAATTCCTTTCATAGTTTGAGTAATCTCCATTCCAAAAAAATATTTTAGATCACCTAGTTCCCTTGTCTCAAATCTTTCTTTGATCTTCCTTCTTAATTCAACCATCCCTACTACGTCATCACTTATAATAATATTGTCATCTACATAACAATAAGTATATATTTCAAAGTTACCTAGTTTAATAAATAGTGTATGCTCAACTTGAATTTGTTGATATCTAAACACGAATAGGGTCTCACTAAACTTCTTAAACTAAGTCCTAAGGGATCATTACTATATAGAGACTTCTTTAGTCTATACAACTCATCTTGATTATCATTTGATTCAAATTCTAGTGGAAGCTACATATATATTTTCTCATCCATCTTTCCATTAAGGAAAGCATTTTTCACATCCAACTAATATCGAGGCCAATCAAGATTAGTAGTTGCCGATAGTAAAACTTTAATTGAATTCAACTTTGCTATAAGGGTAGAAATCTCCTCATAGTTTAATCCATACATCTAAGTGCACCTTTACACTACTAAATGGGCTTTGTATCTCTCTACACTTTCATCAAATTTGTGCATAACATTGAACACCTATCTACCTCCTATAGCCTTTTTACTACTTGGTAAGTCACATATTTCCCAAGTGTTGTTCAGCTGCAATGCCCTCACTTCTTCAAATACAACCTCTCACCATTTTTCATTTGACATAGCATCTTTGATATTTTTAATATGACTTCATCATCTATATGAGTCACAAACACTTTAGAAGTAAGAGACAGCTTAGTATATGTTAAATAATTAGATATAGGATACTTGGTACATGGTCTCTTTCCCTTTCATAGTGTAATAGGAATATCTAACTGTTGGCTATCACATTGAGAATCTGAAGCTTCATGACTTTGTTTTGAGTTACAATTTTGAAATTGCCATCTAATCACCTTCAGTCTTAGACCTCCCATCGCTGTTAGATGATTAGCTATCTTAACAAACTTTGGACCGCCTAAAGTAAACTCATAATTCAGGAGTACGGCAACAGGTTTGTACTAAATCATCGAAACGTGTTTTTGGTAGTATGTCATCCTTTATTTAAGAAACTTTAGAGATAAATTTCCTATTTAAATTTTGTCAAATAACTTTAAGAGCTAGTAATATGTGTTTGGAAGAAGAGATAAACAAATATTCTCATTGGAATCTTCAATTTTTTATGCACCTAAAGCATGCTAATATAACTCTTGTTGAGAGAACACAACATCAAATATCATAATGACACGTTTAGAAGGAGGATAATATCATATGTATTCCTATGGGAAAGATGAATATCTAATGAAAATACATTTAAGAGCTTTCCTTCTATCTTGTGCTTATTGGGCGATTAATCCAGGAAATATATTGTATAACCAAGGACTCTAGGTGGAAGAGAATTAAATAAGTATGTATGAGGAAAGGGCTCATGAAGAACACTAAGAGGAGTTTGAAAATTCAAAGCTTGTGAAGGTATTCTATTTATGAGATAAGCTACATTTAAGATCTCTTCTTCCCAATACTGATGAGGTATAGAATCAGCCATCAACATAGACGATGCAATTTCAAGGAGATGCCAGCTCTATTTTATTATAGAGAATATGCACAAGAGATTTAGTAGATAATATTGTTTTTGGTTTAAACACATTCAAAACAAGTTTATGAAATTTTTGGAATATAGAAGAGGCTTCTGATTTTTCTTTTAATAGGTAAACTTAGTGTGCTTTAGTGTGATCATCAATAAATATTATGCACCACTTATAACCAAACTAAGCTATAATTCTACAGGGCTCCTAAATGTCATTATGAATCAAATGGAATGGATTTGAAGGTTTGTATGGTTGAACAAGATAAATGTTCTTTTGAATTTCAAAATGACATAATGTTCACATTTCAAATTACTAGCATTAACAACTTTAGATGAAAATGTAACATATAAACAAAGTTAAGATGACCTAAACAACAATGCCATAACATAATGTCACCATTATTAGTAGTAGAAAGTAAACTAGAATTAAATTGACCTCCATGAAAATAGAGTCACTCCTCCTCAACACCCCAATCATTTTCCCTAAAGGTTGGTCCTAAAAAACACAATAAGAAGAGTAGAAAGTCACTTTACGCATCACATCTTTAGTTAACCTACTTACTAAAAGCAAATTATATAGTAACTCTAGAATGAACAACACTTCATTCAATCATAAGTCCCCCTTTTCCTTTAGATACTACAAATTCTCCATTTGCCACCTACACTTTATTTTCACCGGAATAAATATTCTTCGAGACAACAAATTGCACATGTGGTCAATAGCACCGGTATTGATTATCTACTTACTACTTTTAGCATATTTCAGAGAGGATAAATTCATACCATTTTTTATCGTAATGACATATGGTGAACCTCATTTGCTTTCTTGCTTTTGCCATTATTATGAGAATTTCCAAGAATTTATTTAATCATTGCTATTTTTTTCAAAAGTTAGACTCATACCAAAATGGGAGTTCTCATGAACATTTGTCTCCACCATTTATGCAATCTTCCAGTGCCCTTTTTAGCCCTTTCTTGGGATGCCACCAGAAAGGGTTTGGAACAGGTTTTGCAAAAGCTAAACCCAACCTAGTATCCTATAGAGCTTCCTAAACCCTTAAAACCCTACAGAGTTTTTATCCTATTTATAAAACCCACTCTTATAAGGTTTTATAGGACTTGTTACTTGCTAATGGAAAAAAAAATAGAAAAGAAAAGGATTTATGGGTATATACTAAAAATAAAGCAAATAGTATATAGTTATTTAAGACCAAAACAACTTATTTTTACTTTAAATTAATACACGGTCAATGAAAAAGGAGATAGGTAGGGGCTAAGAAATATAGCTAACTAGCTAAGTGCAGACACCTAATTTTTGCCCTTCCCTAGTCTTAATTTTTATTTATTTATTTATTTTCTTACAAAAAGGGTCCTAATGCAAAAAAGAGATAAAAATAAAAAAAGTTGACAAATAATGAAAATACCAAAAAAAAATAAGAAAAGGAAAAATTATAAAGATTTCGTAGATTTTTAGAAAGTAATTTATATTAGGAATAATTAGTTTAATGTTAGTGTTAATTTTAGCTTAGTTAAAAATTTTCAGTTTAGGAATTTAGATAGTTTAAATATAATTTAATTGTAATGAATATCAAGACACAAACCAACAGCCTAACGGATAAGTAGCGGAGTACTTGAATGGATTTAGTTGGAGGTCACGGGTTCGAGTCTCAGCATGTACCCATGTCTTAATTTTTCTATCTTTGCAAAAGAATCATATCAAATTAAATCATATGGGTTTAGCTAAATCAGATTTGAATCTAGTTTAATCGGGTACATTAAGATTTGATTTGGGCTTTATAAAAAGAGAACCACAACGAAAAGGAGGAAGGGATCAGCATAAAAAATCCAAAAATCAGCACCTGCTACACATCCAAATTCCAACCCAACAGCAACTACTGCCCCAGTTCATCGTCACTGATCCGACAAACAACACGCCATGCAACAATCCACCGATCATACAGCAACGAACAACAGCCTCATCGTCACTGGTCCGACAAACAACACACCACGCAGCAATTCATCACGGTTCATCATCGAGCAGCCTCATCGTCACTGATCCGACAAACGCGCGCTATCACAACAAATTCACGAACAGCAGCAGCCTGCAGGGTAGAAGTGTATCCGTCTCCTATCGCGGCAAGTCCACGCACAGCATCAGCCTGCAAGGTGGACTAAAGTTCCCTGACTCGACTATCCTTGCAATAATCAACGACAAGTTGAAGTTCCACGATCCAATCTGCGACCAAACACGTGTTCCTTCGCCTGAAAATTTGCACACACGACTGCTGTAAACAGCAATTCAGGTTCGGTTTAGTTCAGTTTTTTTTTTATTTAGTTATTATATTATGTTATTAATATTATTATTGTTAGATATAGCATATGCATGTATATATTAGTTTAGTGTATTTCTTTTAGCATGATTTTTCTTTATAAGTTAAATATGTTATATTGATTTAAGTAAATAGCTGTTTGATAGTAGTAGCATAGATAAAAATAAATATATATTTATATGCTAGCCTAGGATTTTTCTTGTAGTTTTTTTAGAAATCTTTACGTAGGAAATTTTTTTTTAATAAAAATTAATAATGAAAAACCCTTTTAAAAAAAATTTTAAGACTTTTAGAGAGTTTTTTTTTTCACTTATGAGTTAGGACCCTTTAGATTTTTTTTAAATAAATCGAATAAATTAAAACGTAAACTTGGACGGTTTTTAAAATTAAAATCAATCAACACGCTAAATTTTTCGAAAAGAACTACGATCGTCTGATCCCGGCTAGCGGGTACGTAGGCACCATCGGGGCGACGATAAAATACATAGAAACTTTGGTTTTTTTTTTCCTTTTTATTTTATTTATTTATTTTAAATATTATAATTAGAAAAATAATCCTAATTTCGGTAAATAAATAGTGGTACCCGTTAGGGTTTAATAGGTTAGCCCCCGAATTCGGAACCCTCTGGTTCTTCATTGAATTTGAAATCAAAGACCGGTAGCCAAATCGTGATCAATCCACCCAACTGGTTATGGTTTCTTTTTTTTTCCCGACTTCGGTCGGGTGGCGACTCCAAAAATTATTTTTAATAAAAAACCGGAATTTCTCAATTTCTTTAGTCGAGGATTAATATTAAATGGGTTAGGGTTTAGTATTAATCAAGAAATGAGAAATCAATTTTAAATAATTAGAAAAACCGAAAAATCAGACTCGACAGTTTGGCGACTCCACTAGGGATCGCTAGAGGGCTAGCCACTAAAAGTTGCCGAAAATAGGATTGTTTTTTTTAAAAAAAAAAATGAATGCAATAATAAAGAATAAAAAAGAGCTTAGGTATGTTGTTTGATGTATTTGTTTATTTTATTTATTTGTTTTTTTTTACTCACATTTTTTGTCATGCCAGTTCATTTAAGGGGAAATTTTTATGGGTGAGGGAGGGGGGGGGAGGGGGGGGCGTTTATTTTTATCTTTTATTTATTTATTTTTATTTTATTTTATTTTCCTTTCTATATTATAAATGCATGTTAGATACAGTCAGAACCAGGCCGTCTTAGGACCTTAAGAGAGGGGCCATTGTGTAAGTTTCGGATGTTGTGGGGCAACCACCTTCCGGGGCCGATCGGGCTACCCCACTCAAGTTCAGATGCAACCACAGAATTGTTGCTTTGAAAAAACGTAGTGGTTGTAGAACTTGAGAACCTTTAGCACCTACCCTTTTGCATTACACAAAACTTTTTTTTTCAAAAATTATAAGTACTTATGATGTGGCAAACCTGAATTGATAAAGACAGTTGTGAAGTTATGATGGTAATTGTAATTTTCCATTGTAAATAATTTGTAATAATTTCACTAAAAGTTTGGAATACGTTGTGATTGTAATTTTAATTTTAATTTTGATTTTTAATTCAGCCATGGTTGGACCAAGTCAAGGGTCTTTTAAAGACATTCATGTCCACCTACCACATTAGCCTCAAAAACTACTTCAAACGTGTTTCGACTCTTCAGCCCAGATAAACAGGATTTTATTAAAAATAAGATTGGGCCCATCCTCTCCCAATAGAAGAGCCCTATAAATATTACTTTAGCTGCAGACCTTAGTATATCTATTAGGGCTCGAATCTATCACTTTTTGTTTGGGCTCATATCAGTTGAGCCCAACCTTTATAAAGTAAATAAATAAAAAATAATAAAAATAAAAAAAGAAGCCAAATGAAAAGAATCAAACTTGTAAAATAATAGTTATCATTGTACCTAGTATTCTACTAACCATAAATATTCATTCTTTTAGGAAAATATAGCATTTTGCAAATAGCCTTCTTCATTTGGAATAAATAAGATTTAAATTTTTTTTTTGTTTAGTCTTTTATTCTTCAGAATTCCTCATTTGTAAATAAACTCTCAGTAATGTTGTTCTCGGCTTGTATATATTTCCATGAAACCAATCTTCCGTAATCATCCATTCACAATTCCACACTCGGTCTTTGTAACACAAAAACCCTAACTTTTCCTCTCTCTCTTTCAAAAAAAAAAAAAGAAAGAAAGAAAGAGAAAAGAAAGAACAAAAGAAGGAAAGGAAAGAAAAGAAAAAGAAAGAAATTTGCTAACGGTTACAAATCCTTATAGGGTTCGAGACAAACACAATTACTTGGCCCATTAAGGCAGCTAACCTAAACAGATCCACCTGGCTTAAGAAAATAACCCATCAAGAGGATTCGACCAACTTAATGCCCCTGAGCCATCAAGTCCAACCATGAACCGAACCAAAACACAAAGCCATTAAACACTATCCTAAGCTTGATCCTCCGTACAAACAAAAAGGGCAATTCATTAGTCCCTTCTACTTCAAAAGTTGTCAGTTTCAGCCCATTCAAACTCTAAAGAACCTAACCCAAAGTCACATATGGAAGCTTAAGGGCGTTAAGACCTATAAGTCTGGGGCATGGGGCATTTAGTCTTTGAAATCTCACAACTGGGACATATTCTAAGGAATTGGGGAGTAAGGTCTATCAATACCCTAAGGTCAATTAATCCCTATATAAGGAATTGGTAACTCGCTTTTAAAAGGTTTTGAATGAAAAGAGGCGATCTATATCCTATACACTAACCCTTAAACATTTTGAAAGTTAAGAGACATCATGGTGAGGATATTTTGGACTCATTCCTTAAAGAAGGTCCATTTTGAATTTGATACGCAGATCGAAATGAAGTTAGGCATTCATTTTCAAATCCCAAACACAATTATCCTTTGATAACCCCGTTGAATTGTTTTAGAGTCATTTCAAATGTAAACCCTATCAAGAACCACCCCACAGTGGGGCAATTCGGAGGTTAGGGTCATTGATTAGGAGAGAAGGATAAAACTGATTTGTGCTTACCCCCGTAATAACAATTCAAGGATAATTTTTGTTTTCGATAAATTGTTCCCTTTGAAGAAGAGCTAACATTTTTTCCAAATAGCCCAAAGGCCACATATACCTTACTTAAGCCAGTGCACTCTGAACCTATACCTATAGATTTAGGGCCCTAATTCATCCAAAGATAAAAACTTGACAAAAGAGATAGTTATTTTTGGGGAGAGAAAAGAAAGAAATGAAACGAAACGAAAAGAAACGAAAATGAAAAAAATAAAAAAAAAAAGGAAAAAAGAAGAAAAAAAAAGAAAAGAAAAAGAAAAAAACTAGGAAAAAGGAAAATGAAGAAATACCCAAATATCCAGCTTAAGCAAATCTCCAATCAAAGAAGGCCCAAGTTGCTCAAAAAACACAAGGCCTTGAATCGCATTTCCAACCAAAAACACAAAACCTCATATTCATGTTCTCAACCACAAACCAAAGACTCCATATTCAGTTCAAAATCACACTCCAAATCATAAACATAAACCATTTCTATCCACTCAATTCTCAAACACAAGACCTTCCCACCCACAATACCTCCCTACTCAAAGCTCTTCCAATTTTGAAGAATAATTTATCTAAGATAAAAATTATTTTTTAAACTGGGGCAAGCGCACATCTAGTTCATTCCTAAGGGTTCTTAACTTGTACCCCCTGGGTTGAATGAAAGCACTTTTTTTAAAATAAGCCCTCTCAATTAACTTCTTTTGAAACCATTTGACTAAAAGCCAAATTACAATACTGAACCCAAAAAGACCTGCAGATCGATCAAAGCGTATCACTTGCGAATTGGACTGTAATTTTCGGAATAGTAGTCAAGAGTGACATCCAGATCGAGAGTGCGTAAGGAAGTCCTCTTCAACTAAACTAATCGCGAGTTACCTTTTTCTTACGAAATGAATGTTTAAGGCCTATCCAAGAACCTCATTGTCTAGGTGACAAACTAAGGTGGATATGAGATACCCTATATGATTATAGCAGTTGCTTTTTAAATAGGAATTTGTATCTGTTAGCAAATTTTCAAGGAAAAAAAAAAGAAAAAAAAATGAAAAGACGTGAAAAGAAGAGAGAGAAAGTGGAGGCTTGTTACAAGTTTTTCCATTCATTTTCCAGTCCATTTCATTCATAGTAGCCGAATTTTCAATTCATATTATAAACAGTTTTCACCAAATCCTTCCTTTGTAAATTTCTCAAATCAAGAGTTTTTTTTTTTAGTTGGCTATGTTCCTCAATTTGCTTTCAACTCTCAGTAGAGCTTAAGCGAATCCAAAGGGTGCTTACCCTTTATCTGTTTTCTCAATGATATAGCCAGCTTATAGTGCGCTGTTCCTATCTATATCTTCTTTAGCACTTCAGTCAACTTATGGAGCACTATCCAGTTCATATTTTCATTTAGGGATCTAGCTAGTTCATAGAGTGCAGTCCTAATCTAAAGTTTCTTAGGTTTCAGGCAGGCTCCCAAAACACAGTTCCAATTTGTAATCTCTTAGGGAGCTAGCCCAATTGGTAGAGCGTAGTCCCAATCCATAGTTTCTTAAACTCCCAGTAGTATGACTCATAGAACGTTACCCGACTCAAAATTTCATCAAGGGATTTAGTAAGCTCAAGAAGCGCTATTCTACCAAGTTTTTCTTCAAATTTTTAGGTCTTAGCCAGCTCATGGGGCGCTTTGACCGTCTTGGTGAGTCAGCTCATTAAGGGCACGATCCAAGTTTTCCTTCATTATCTTTAGGTCTTAGCCAGCTCACAGGGCGCTTTGACCGTCATGGTGAGTCAGCTCAGTAAGTGCACGATCCAAGTTTTCCTTCGTATTTTTTAGGTCTTAGCCAGCTCATGGGGCGCTTTGACCGTCTTGGTGAGTCAGCTCATTAAGGGCACGATCCAAGTTTTCCTTCAAATTTTTTAGGTCTTAGCCAGCTCATGGGGCGCTTTGACCGCCTTGGAGAGTCAGCTCATTAAGGGCACAATCCAAGTATTTCTTAATTTTTTTTTTTTTTTAGGTCTTAGCCAGCTCATGGGGCGCTTTGACCGTCTTGGTGAGTCAGCTCATTAAGGGCACGATCTAAGTCTTCTTCATATTTTTAAGTCTTAGCCAGCTCATGGGGCGCTTTGACCGCCTTGGAGAGTCAGCTCATTAAGGGCACGATCCAAGTTTTCCTTCAAATTTTTTAGGTCTTAACCAGCTCATGGGGCGCTTTGACCGCCTTGGAGAGTCAGCTCATTAAGGGCATGATCCAAGTTTTCCTTCAGATTTTTTAGGTCTTAGCCAGCTCATGGGGCGCTTTGACCGTTTTGGTGAGTCAGCTCATTGAGGGCACGATCCAAGTTTTCCTTCATTATCTTTAGGTCTTAGCCAGCTCACAGGGCGCTTTGACCGTCATGGTGAGTCAGCTCAGTAAGTGTACGATCCAAGTTTTCCTTCGTATTTTTTAGGTCTTAGCCAGCTCATGGGGCGCTTTGACCGTCTTGGTGAGTCAGCTCATTAAGGGCACGATCCAAGTTTTCCTTCAAATTTTTTAGGTCTTAGCCAGCTCATGGGGCGCTTTGACCGCCTTGGAGAGTCAGTTCATTAAGGGCACGATCCAAGTATTTCTTAATTTTTTTTTTTTTAGGTCTTAACCAGCTCATGGGGCGCTTTGACCGTCTTGGAGAGTCAGCTCATTAAGGGCATGATCTAAGTCTTCTTCATATTTTTAGGTCTTAACCAGCTCATGGGGCGCTTTGATCGCCTTGGAGAGTCAGCTCATTAAGGGCACGATCCAAGTCTTTTTCATATTTTTAGGTCTTAGCCAGCTCATGGGGCGCTTTGACCGCCTTGGAGAGTCAGCTCATTAAGGGCACGATGCAAGTTTTCCTTTTTCCTTCAAATTTTTTAGGTCTTAGCCAGCTCATGGGGCGCTTTGACCACCTTGGAGAGTCAGCTCATTAAGGGCACAATCCAAGTTTTCCTTTAGATTTTTTAGGTCTTAGCCAGCTCATGGGGCACTTTGACCATCTTGGTGAGTCAGATCATTGAGGGCACGATCCAAGTTTTCCTTCATTATCTTTAGGTCTTAGCCAGCTCACAGGGCGCTTTGACCGTCATGGTGAGTCAGCTCAGTAAGTGCACGATCCAAGTTTTCCTTCGTATTTTTTAGGTCTTAGCCAGCTCATGGGGCGCTTTGACCGTCTTGGGGAGTCAGCTCATTAAGGGCACGATCCAAGTTTTCCTTCAAATTTTTTAGGTCTTAGCCAGCTCATGAGGCGCTTTGACCGCCTTGGAGAGTCAGCTCATTAAGGGCACGATCCAAGTATTTCTTAATTTTTTTTTTTTAGGTCTTAGCCAGCTCATGGGGCGCTTTGACCGTCTTGGAGAGTCAGCTCATTAAAGGCACGATCTAAGTCTTCTTCACATTTTTAGGTCTTAGCCAGCTCATGGGGCGCTTTGACCGCCTTGGAGAGTCAGCTCATTAAGGGCACGATCCAAGTTTTCCTTCAAATTTTTTAGGTCTTAACCAGCTCATGGGGCGCTTTGACCGCCTTGGAGAGTCAGCTCATTAAGGGCATGATCCAAGTTTTCCTTCAGATTTTTTAGGTCTTAGCCAGCTCATGGGGCGCTTTGACCGTTTTGGTGAGTCAGCTCATTGAGGGCACGATCCAAGTTTTCCTTCGTATTTTTTAGGTCTTAGCCAGCTCATGGGGCGCTTTGACCGTCTTAGTGAGTCAGCTCATTAAGGGCACAATCCAAGTTTTTCTTCATTATTTTTAGGTCTTAGCCAACTCATGGGGCGCTTTGACCGTCTTGGTGAGTCAGCTCATTAAGGGTACGATCCAAGTTTTCCTTCAAATTTTTTAGGTCTTAGCCAGCTCATGGGGCGCTTTGACTGCCTTGGAGAGTCAGCTCATTAAGGGCACAATCCATGTTTTTCTTAATTTTTTTTTTAGGTCTTAGCCAGGTCATGGGGCGCTTTGACCGTCTTGGAGAGTCAGCTCATTAAGGGCACGATCCAAGTCTTCTTCATATTTTTAGGTCTTAGCCAGCTCATGGGGCGCTTTGACCGCCTTGGAGAGTCAGCTCATTAAGGGCACGATGCAAGTTTTCCTTCAAATTTTTTAGGTCTTAGCCAGCTCATGGGGCGCTTTGACCAGCTTGGAGAGTCAGCTCATTAAGGGCACAATCCAAGTTTTCCTTCAGATTTTTTAGGTCTTAGCCAGCTCATGGGGCACTTTGACCATCTTGGTGAGTCAGATCATTGAGGGCACGATCTAAGTTATCCTTCGTATTTTTTAGGTCTTAGCCAGCTCATAGGGTGCTTTGACGGTCTTGGTGAGTCAGCTCATTAAGGGCACGATCCAAGTTTTCCTTCAAATTTTTTAGGTCTTAGCCAGCTCATGGGGCGCTTTGACCGCCTTGGAGAGTCAGCTCATTAAGGGCACGATCCAAGTATTTCTTAATTTTTTTTTTTAGGTCTTAGCCAGCTCATGGGGCGCTTTGACAGTCTTGGTGAGTCAGCTCATTAAGGGCACGATGCAAGTTTTCCTTCATTATTTTTAAGTCTTAGCCAGCTCATAGGGTGCTTTGACCGTCTTGGTGAGTCAGCTCAGTAAGTGCACGATCCAAGTTTCCTTCGTATTTTTTAGGTCTTAGCCAGCTCATGGGGCGCTTTGACCCTCTTGGTGAGTTAGCTCATTAAGGGCACGATGCAAGTTTTCCTTCAAATTTTTTAGGTCTTAGCCAGCTTATGGGGCGCTTTGACCGCCTTGGAGAGTCAGCTCATTAAGGGCACAATCCAAGTCTTCTTCATATTTTTAGGTCTTAGCCAGCTCATGGAGCGCTTTGACTGCCTTGGAGAGTCAGCTCATTAAGGGCACGATCTAAGTTTTCCTTCAAAGTTTTTAGGTCTTAGCCAGCTCATGGGGCGCTTTGACCACCTTGGAGAGTCAGGTCATTAAGGGTACGATCCAAGTTTTCCTTCGTATTTTTTAGGTCTTAGCCAGCTCATGGGGCGTTTTGACCATCTTGGTGAGTCAGCTCATTAAGGGTACGATCTAAGTTTTCCTTCATATTTTTTAGGTCTTAGCCAACTCATGGGGTGCTTTGACCGCCTTGGAGAGTCAGCTCATTAAGGGCACGATCCAGGTTTTTCTTCATTATTTTTAGGTCTTAGCCAGCTCATAGGCCGCTTTGACCGCCTTGGTTAGTCAGCTCATTAAGGGCACGACCAAGTTTCTCCTTATTCTTTCATAAAGGCACTTCCCATTGTAGTTCTAACCTTCATCAAGTGACTTAACGTTCCTTAGGATAGAGTCATCTTGAGGTAAAAACGGTGTCTCTTTTGTCTTTGTGGCAAAGTTTTACTCAAACTTCACCATAAAGAGGGGCAGCTATAGACACCTAATTTTTGCCCTTCCCTAGTTTTAGTTTTTATTTATTTATTTATTTTCTTACAAAAAGGGTCCTAATGCAAAAAAGAGATAAAAATAAAAAAAGTTGACAAATAATGAAAATACCAAAAAAAAAATAAGAAAAGGAAAAATTATAAAGATTTCATAGATTTTTAGAAAGTAATTTATATTAAGAATAATTAGTTTAATGTTAGTGTTAATTTTAGCTTAGTTAAAAATTTTCAGTTTAGGAATTTAGATAGTTTAAATATAATTTAATTGTAATGAATATCAAGACACAAACCAACAGCCTAACGGATAAGTAGCGGAGTACTTGGGTGGATTTAGTTGGAGGTCACGAAAAGGTGGAAGGGATCAGCATAAAAAATCCAAAAATCAGCACTTGCTGCACATCCAAATTCCAACCCAACAGCAACTACTGCCCCAGTTCATCGTCATTGATCCGACAAACAACACGCCATGCAACAATCCACCGGTCATACAGCAACGAACAGCAGCCTCATCGTCACTGGTCCGACAAACAACACACCACGCAGCAATTCATCGCGGTTCATCATCGAGCAGCCTCATCGTCACTGATCCGACAAACGCGCGCTATCGCAACAAATTCATGAACAGCAACAGCTTGTAGGGTAGAAGTGTATCCGTCTCCTATCGCGGCAAGTCCACGCACAGCATCAGCCTGCAGGGTGGACTAAAGTTCCCTGACTCGACTATCCTCGCAATAATCAACGACAAGTTGAAGTTCCACGACCCAATCCGCGACCAAACACGTGTTCCTTCGCCTGGAAATTTGCACACACAACTGTTATAAACTGCAATTCAGGTTCGATTTAGTTTAGTTTCTTTTTTTTTATTTAGTTATTATATTATGTTATTATTATTATTATTGTTAGATATAGCATATGCATGTATATATTAGTTTAGTGTATTTCTTTTAGCATGATTTTTCTTTATAAGTTAAATATGTTATATTGATTTAAGTAAATAGCTGTTTGATAGTAGTAGCATAGATAAAAATAAATATATATTTATATGCTAGCCTAGGATTTTTCTTGTAGTTTTTTTAGAAATCTTCACGTAGGAAATTTTTTTAATAAAAATTAATAATGAAAAACCCTTTTAAAAAAATTTTTAAGACTTTTAGAGAGTTTTTTTTTTTCACTTACGAGTTAGGACCCTTTAGATTTTTTTTAAA
Source organism: Lumnitzera racemosa (assembly GCA_024138005.1). Taxonomy (NCBI): domain Eukaryota; kingdom Viridiplantae; phylum Streptophyta; class Magnoliopsida; order Myrtales; family Combretaceae; genus Lumnitzera; species Lumnitzera racemosa. The sequence continues at coordinate 86,384,477 of JAMXBC010000002.1, read as the reverse complement.
TAAATCAAATAAATTAAAACGTAAACTTGGACGGTTTTCAAAATTAAAATCAATCAACACGCTAAATTTTTCGAAAAGAACTACGATTGTCTGATCCCGGCTAGCGGGTACGTAGGCACCATCGGGGCGACGATAAAATACATAGAAACTTTGTTTTTTTTTTTCCTTTTTATTTTATTTATTTATTTTAAATATTATAATTAGAAAAATAATCCTAATTTCGGTAAATAAATAGTGGTACTCATTAGGGTTTAATAGGTTAGCTCCCGAATTCAGAACCCTCTGGTTCTTCATTGAATTTGAAATAAAAAACCGGTAGCCAAATCGTGATCAATCCACCCAATTGGTTATGGTTTCTTTTTCTTTTCCCGACTTCGGTCGGGTGGCGACTCCAAAAATTATTTTTAATAAAAAACCGGAATTTCTCAATTTCTTTAGTCGAGGATTAATATTAAATGGGTTAGGGTTTAGTATTAATCAAGAAATAAGAAATCAATTTTAAATAATTAGAAAAACCGAAAATCAGACTCAACACTAAGAAAGAAAGAGAAAGAGATGGGGCTAGGTTTTTTTATTTTTGAAAGACAAAGCTTAAAATAGCTAAGATATTTTTTATTAATTATTATATTTTATTATTTACAGCTAATACTAAATTATTAATTCCATATATGTATATATTATCATTTTCAATCAAATTTGGAATTTATGTCAAGTTTTTTTCTAAATCTTAAAACCCAACCCAAAACCTTATAAGGTTTGAGAACCACTTCTAAAACCCATCCCAAAACTCAATAGGGTCAAACCTTATAGGGTTTTAAGCAGTTAGAAACCTTATAATGACTTGCTTAGTAACATCCCTAGCCATTTCGCTTTAGGTAATTCAATTTCCTATTGAATTTCAAGCAATTTCCATGGGTATGAGAAGGCTTGCAACAATATTCACACCAAGATTTTTCTTGTAAGGATTCCTTCTTCGTGATTAATGTAGAGTTAGATAGTTTTAGTTTGATGATGCTACTATCATCATAACACACTTCCTACTCACCACTCTACAAACTTCAGCAAAGGCCTCATTTGAAGTAGGAAATGGTTTTAACCTAGAAGTCTTTCTCATGCCTCATTTGGTTTAGAATTTAAGTTTTGCAAGAAATCAAATTCCCTGTCTTTCTCCTGCATCTTATTAAACTTGATCGTATACTTAATACAAGACTAATCAATATCATAAGACATATTGATCTCTTGCCATAATTCCATTAAAATGATATAGTACTCAATGATAGTTAAATTATGTTGATTTGTGAGCCTTAGTTTAGATAGTAGCACAAAAGCATTGATAGGTGTTCTCCATGTTAGAGTAAATTTTTTGCATCATCACCTAATTTCCTTTGTAATATTACAGAAAAGAAACATTCTTCCAATCTTCAGCTCTATGGAATTAATTAGCCATACCATTACAATTGCATTTTCCACCTCTTATGTACCATATTCTCTTGAATAGTTGATGTCACTTTACATGCACTAGTCAAATATCCAATCTTTCCTCTTCTATGAATCACAAGTTTGACAAATGGGCACTATTCTTGAAAGTTGGTGCCTTGTTTTATATAGTTTGAAGGGATTGATTTTCCGTAGATATATTGATTGTAGGTGGAACAAAAGTTGGTAGAGTAAGACTAGTGTCATTCAATGAGTCAAACTTAATCTTAAGGTCTAGCAACTAACTAAAATAAAAAGGGTCAACTAGCTCTGATACCATATCGAAAATGGAATGAATCACTTACACCAAAAGAGTATAAAGGAGGGTCAATTTATTGGTACCTCAAAATACATGGTAAAAGGTGGTAGGAGACACAAACCTCAACATTTATTCACCTAACACATCAACCTTTTACTATCTAGAAAAAAAAAACCATAATTAAAATTCTTAAAAGAAACTAATTTATTTCATAATGAAAAGAATAAACTAAGACTAATATTCCAACACATCTTTATTTCCTATAACATGCAATAAAAGAAAAATGAAGATCAATTATGAAGATTAGATTGAATTTTATATTTATGGTAGTACTATATATGAGATATGGTTATACCTTTACAATCACCAACTTTTATCACTCAAAGATCCATCTCATATGTTGATCAATTATAGCATATCAAAAAGAATATTATTGTAAATCCTACCAAGTAAATTATAGGCTAAGAACAAAGTGGAAATTGAGTTCACCCTCATTTTATTTAGAAATTCCAATATGTTAAGATTTTCTTTCTTTTGTAGCAATAATGTGTACATTTATTACAAGAATGGAAACACCACGTGAAGGATTAAATTAAAAAAATCTCCAAATAGTCAAATATTCGTTCAAATTAAAAAAATCAAGTGTATTTTAGTACTAGAACAAAGTATAAGATTATGTTTACATTCTTCCATCTCTCAAACATTCTAAGAATTCAAAGATTAGTTTTTAAAGGATGTATTTAGTATTTATGACAAAAAGATTAGTGCACAACATGTAATATATCATAGCTAATGAACAGATAACACCCACCATTCAAATTAAAAAAATCAAGCCAACAAATCATAAGGTGGTTTTCTGAAAAAGGGAGATATGTTTTCTTTCCTTAACCAATCATGATTTGATGAAGATTTTCCTATTCTATCTCTTACGAAGGAGCCTATATATCTCAAATGAATTCAAAAATTGAGTACATAAGTTTGATATCATGATTTGCTGTGAAAAAATGTTTTCACTAACTATATTAGAAAAAATTAGATGATATTTCAAAGGATATACCTAAACATACAAATTTCACATTTATCTTTTTATTTCATGCTTATTGATAGAGGATCTATTTGTATTATTTTCTTATTGTTTTATTCAAGCATTTGAGAGTAAGGACTTGTTGTTAGCGAGAGGATTACTATTATATCTTTATAGATCTATGGTTATAATTGGTTTAATCTAGAGAGGTAAAGTAGAGGACTTGGGTTTATAATCTCTCTTAAAATTGATTGCATTAAAGTAGATAGTGGATTGACATTAGTGAGGAATACTAAGTTCCTAGTAGTAAAGCTAAAAGAGCATAGTAGACAAAAAATGGAAACACCATAATTCACTTACTAATTTTCTTTTCTCGTCTCTCATTTAATTTTTTGCACACTTTTTATTTTTATCAAACATTTATTTACAATTGCTTTCACACCACATTCTTATGTATATGATTTGATTATCTAATTTGGCATTTGTAATAGGAGTCAAATTGCAATTAATTTTATAATTTTATAGATTTACATATAACAATAGTTCTTTTATTCTTCTTGCTAACAACATTACATATTACTATGGCCGAGTAAAAAAATCATAAACTGCGAATCATCAATCAAACCATAAATCGAACTGAAAAATCAGGTTTTTTTTTTTGTTAACTGTTTGGTTTACTGTTCAGCTCGATTATATATAAGCTATTTGTTGTTCAGTTTGAGGAAATAAACGAAACCGAACCGTTTAATTAAATAAAAAAATAATGCGATTATTGTGTATTTTTTATATTTTTTTCCATTAATCTTCATAAATTTCATCAAATTTTTCACATTTTGTTATTTGTTATCGTAATTTTGTATCAATTATTAAAATTAAGTTAAATAAATTTTATTTGAAATTTCATATTTATTAGAGATAAAAATATTTAGTAAAAATTTGAGAAACAGTTCGAATTGTGGATTGGACTAAACTAAACCAATTTTAATTGAGTTTAAAAAATTTATGAATCGAACAGTATGGTTAGATTCAATTAAAAAAATAAAAAACTGAATTGTTATATTAGGTTCGGTTTGGTAAAGGGAGAATGAACTTTACTGAATCAAACCGAATCGAACTGAATCATGCCCACCCCTATATTTTACAACAATTTAGGGGATGAGAGATCTGAACTTAGTCTATCCTCTGAAAAACTAGTGATGATTAAGTAGCTGTACGACTTATTTGATATTTATTTTAATTGTTAAATTAAATAAACAATAGCAAACATAATAAATTATTATATTTAATTTAATGATAAAATGTAAAATTAGTTATTATATTATTATATATTTGTAAATTGAAAAATATAAATAATGATTATATTTATAATAAGATAAATAATTTTTATTTATATTTTATCTAATAGTATAATTAAATGTTCTAATTCATTAAGCTGTAACCGATATTTTTTGCTAGAAAAATTAACAAAGGATGAAAAATAAAATAAAAAATAGAAAATTACACCTTTAATTCTCAAAATTTGCCACTTTTTCTAATTGAGTCCTTAAATTTTTATTTTTCTATTTCAATACTTAAACTTTTCAAAAGTTTGCAAAAATATTATTCGTTAACAGAAACACTAATGGTTCGTTAATGGATGATTTTTTGTAAACTTTTAGAAAGTTTGAGGACTAAAATAATAATAAAAAAAAGTTTGAGAATTTAATTAGAAAAAATGCCATTGTTTAGGGATTAAAAGTATAAATTTCCCTTTATTTTTATTGGATTAAAGCCATAGCTTGTATATTTTCTCATGAAATATGCTTATAAAAGATCATCTTAATATTTGTTTTACTATTTTTGGTTATCGTAAGTTGTCTATCGTAATTTTAAATTGCTAGTAAATAGCACTGGTTTTATAATGTTGGGCATTAGGTGTAAGTAGGTACAAGATAGGTGGAGTATGATACTTTATCCTTACCTATTCTACAAGGTACATGATCCCAAATTTGGTAATCATATTCTACATTGCAATACTTTAAAATCACCTTACAACTTATATACTATAAAACCTATGAGATATTTTTGACATACCTTATAACACTTGTAAATTTCGCTTTTCTTCATACAAATTTCAAGTTTATATAATAAAATAATCTATATATGATATTATAAGTTCTTTATATGCAAATCTTATGAAACCTCTAGCTAAATCCCTGAAAATAAAAGAAAAAAATTCCTTCATTTATTATTTCAAGTTTACATAATCTTACTATTGATTAAATGAGAAAGAATAAAGAAAAAGAATAGGAAAATAAAGTTGAGGAAAATGGTAAAGAATACAATGCGATTGAGTTAGGGTTATAAGTCATAAATCATTTGGATCGATAGATGAAGGGAAAGAAGAAGTTAGAAGTTAGCTAACCCCATCTAGAGGCCAACTCCAGTGCTCAAAAGTATCTTATGTTAGGAGTTAAAGATGTTAGAAGTTGAGTAAAAGTCATGAGTTCAAAAGCTTAGTTTTGATTTTTCCATTTTATATCAATCAACTTTAATTAGTCATAACTTTTCACATATGGAGAGTTATGAAACTCATAATATGTTAATAAAAACTTATTTTCATCTACTTTAGTCTAGACCAAATGGCTTCATCGTTTCCAATTACTTAGGAAGTCAAATTTGCAAGTTTTAGCAAACTATCATGCTAATGAAGATTTCTTTAGTAGTTTAAGAAAGTTTATCTTATTTTATTTTTTTTTTTTGATTTATTGAGATATAGATCTTCTTCAATTTCCTTGTTTGTTTAAGGTTATGAGACTATTAATGCTCCATGATATTGTGCTATATACAATCTTTGCACTAATATAAGTTTATTCTTTTATTTATATACTACATCAAAATAAGGAAAAGAATGGAAAATGTAATGCGGGAGATACAGCATTAGGTTTTACCGTTTGGGGTTGTTAATGTCTAAGCTTAGGCTTTTTTTTTTTCTTTTTACTAAAATATTTACTAGTTCAAAGATTTAATATTATCATTTATTATTTATTTATTAATATTATTTTATAATTTTTTATAGGTAGATGTAAGGTACCATTGAATTTATACTTTTTATACCTTAGAATACATGTTACCTAGTAGGTATAAGGGATGAAGATCTTGTATCGGTAAGAGCATGTTTTAGAATTCTATTTTTGAAATCTATCCTATATCCCTTAATACCAATCTAAAATTTACCCAATCAAGCTGGATATGGATGGATACTTTATGCAATAGGTTTATCTATTCACCAAATTGGCATAATGCAAGAGGAAGTGCATTCGGCAATATTTTTCTTTGTTATGAATTTCAGAAAATGTCTATAGTATAAAGCTATTTCTATAGTAATACAAAATTTGCTGAATGTAAAATCGCCATTTTAAGTTAATAAACGCAACAATTATAAAGAAACCTTCATCATATCCTGTCTCTATTGTCCCACTAGACTGTGATGCACATTCAATCTTTCCAACTCTCCACCATCTTTCATACTTCACTCCCATCGAAGGCTCCATCGAGATCTTCAAGTCTCAAACCCTGGTTTTACGTGAAAGCCTTTTAACATTTGGTGTGTATGAAAACAGAAGAATAAAATGAAATGAAATATAATTAAATAAGGATATGAATGATTAGCCCTTTATCGTATTTAGAAATATGGGTGGAACAGAATAGAAATAAATACTTATATAATAGTAATTATCAAAAATACCTTTCACTACTAAATATCATAATTAGTTGAATGAATAAGTAATTTGATTAATATAATTATAAATGAAGGTGGGAATGGAATTATAATTTTGCCTTCCCAAAAAATAGAATTGAATTCCTCCTTAAAATCAAAATTATTGACTCTTTAAAATCTCCATTTAAGTTTATTGCCACATATTAAATGTAACAAAAATATTATATAAGTTTTGCTTACAACTTTAAAGGGAATCCTTTTTTAAAAAAAATGTATTATTGTGTGTTTCTAATATATTTTGTGTGTTTTTTAATTTTCATGAGCCAAAATTAACTTAATACAAAATCTCTCAAGAAAGTCGATAAAAAACAATGGATATGCAAGGAATTTGGAGAGGAAAATTTTACGTCATTTTTTCAAAAAATTAAAGTATGGAAAAAGGAATGAAATGGACGTATAAGGAAAAAATTTCAATGGTTCATAATAATAATCATTCCCTCTATGAATGAAAGAAATGTGGAAAGAAAATCTATAAAATGGCTTAAACAACTTTACAATGAAAAGGCATTTTTGAATTTACGAACTTTTTTAGTATTTTAGCAAAATTAAATGTATATATATATATATATATACGTATAATTGACTTTTCCTTAAAATCCTTTCTTTCCATTTTTAACTAACCTAATGATTTTTTTTCTTTTTCTTTATAGTTCATATAATTGCTTTCCCCTATTTTCTTTCCTTATTCTTTCTTACCCAGGATCCCACACGGTGTAAATCCAAAAATATCTACGTTGTCCAGCTACTCTTGGGAAAGAGCGATGTGACTGCACGCGCGTTCGCATTTAATTATATGGCAGGGCAAAGCTAAAGACAATACATCACATGGCCCCACGCGCCAGTACCGTAAGTGACGGTTATGGTATTATCACCTGTGTTTATCGATCCTATCAACTTCTCCATGCAATATCTGTATGTGCGTATGGGTCTATATATACCTTCAAAAGATCTCCATGTAGTTACCATCCCAAGAGATCTCCAGCTTGTTTCAAACCAATACTCATTGTTAAAAGAGACAACAAATCCCAATTGGTAACAACATAGAAGTCGTGAGTTAATAAAGAGCCATGCTCAAAGTTTTCATCAAAAAGATCCAAAGAAGCTTTTTCCTTTTAATCCCCAGAGAAGACGACCATTTCGGGCTTGAAAACGAACCCGGGACGGTGGAAATGGTGCCGGATGACGTACCGGAAGGACACTTCGTGGTGGTGGCTGCCAAGGGTGAGGAAACTAGGAGGTTCGTTATTGAAATTGAGTGTTTGAGCGAACCTTCATTTGTCAAGCTACTAGAAGAGACTAGGGAGGAGTATGGATATAAACAAAGAGGAGTTCTTGAAGTCCCATGCAGACCTCGAGAGTTGAAACATATTCTCCGGGAGAGGAGGAGGAGCATGGAGGAGGCTAGGAGCTCACAAGTTCTCCAGGAGAGAATGAGGAGGAGGAGCTTGGATGAGCATTTTAGAAGCCCCACACGGAGAGAAGATCAAGCTTTTCGATCCTCAAGTGGTACTCCTTGTGGTTGGAAGAGATACGAACGTGGGCACGAATTCAGGACACAGCAACTCGTCCGCCCTTAGAGTTAAGAGTACCTAGGGTTATTACTAAAATGTACGTGTCTTTAGTTAGACCGTCCTGTGGTGCTTGAATTCCATCGGATGATGTAAGTTCCTTTCAAGTCGATCGCTTATAACCATATGACATGGGCTTCTAATTGTGGCACATTAATTTATATTCCTTATGTGCAATAAAGTACTCTGCTGTGAAGTACAGTAGAAAGTACAAGTATAAGATGTTTGCATGACTAAGGTAACTTATCTACTCTAAAAAAAAAAAATTAATAACAATAATACGTTACATAAATAAATTCAAATTGTATTAAGGTAAAACCTTTAATAATAATAAAAAAAACTTATGAAGGAGTATAATAAGCTTATAGACTTCACATCATTTCTACCCAACCTTAGTATATTAGCTTAATACTTTCTTTTCACTTATATATCCTTTACTTTGTCAACATCTTTCCCATGTAGGATTCCTTTCTTCCAAGTATCTTGACAATCTCCTCGCAAGCATTAGTTTCTTCTATATTAGGCTAACATTTTGCTCTCCTTGAGTAAAAAGTTTTCACGATCTCATTAAGAGCTCGCCAATTGACTCTATTAAACTTACTTGTAACCAACTCGCATCCCATCTTGCTCACATCTTACATCATGACCATTCACTTAGGTCACCATCACATTACGGCCAATCATGGCATATAAACCACTACATTTATTCTATGTCATCCCAATTGAACAATCTTATTGAGTCAAGGAGAGCCTTCATCATCGAGAAGAAAATTTGCATATCAGGATAGACTCGTGGACTTAATACAATTCCAACATGAAACTCTTATTAATTATAGGTTTCCTCGGTTTATATATCCTTCACTTTCTTCTCATCTTCTTAATATGGAATTCTTTATTTTTTCACTTACTCACTTTTGTATCCCGATATAAATATGTGTATCGATAAAATTATGAAATAAATGGAAATATGAACGATAATTTTTTTTTTTTAGAGCTCCTGACCTTGGCATAGCCATCATCCTTCCATGAAGACCGATCTTCGACATAGTGTGCGTGTAGTGAAGCCGAGCTTGATGGTGTTAAGTAGAAGCTGGCGGATCTAACCTAGAAATATGAACACGTCCAGCGGTAGATGAGTTCCAAAATTCAACATGGCGTACGGCCGCATTTATGGCGACCTTATTAACGATCCTATTTTCCTTGGCCATCTTTCGCCTTATCCCCACATGGCTAGTCCCTATAACTTCTGCCGGTAGGCAGTCGTCCTAGTGACATCTACCACATCCATACTACCCTCAACAGTCTGTATTATTCCTTGTTTCCAAGCCTCATTATTCATTCCCAGCTCCAATAATAATGTCCTAAAATCAAGGTGAAAATTAAGACTTACTTTCCGAACTATCTAGACAGATTATATTTTACTATATCTATTTGTGGCTTTCTTTGGGAAACATGTTGCAGTGAATATGTATTCAGAAAATGAATCTGTTGTTGGTCTTGGTATTTGTGCTGGCATCAGTTATATCTTGTAATTTATTTTTTATTTTTACAGTTTTAAATTTTACCGTAAATTACACTTTAGATACCTGTGCTTCTGCTCTTTTTCATTTTGGGTATATGTGCTTTCATTCAAACACTTAAATTTACTTATCTTTTATATTTTATTGAATAGGGAAAAATAAACGACGGTTACATCTCCATTACATCTTTGTTGTTTCCAATGAAGGAAAAAAAAAAAAAAAAAGAGTAAAATTGTGGAATGTGACTCTGTCCTCCAGAATGTTTGTGTGTGTACGAACACAAAAATATATTATATTTTCGAATTACATTTGTCATAACGGCTTGATATCTACATGGTACTTAAGCTATAGCATACTGATTGTAAATACGTTTCTAATTTGACCTTTGACCATGAAAGCAAAATAGCAAAGTGACTCATATAAAAAGCCAACATGATTTTCAGCAAAATAACGAATCAACTCACATAAGTTTCAGCACAATTATATATTTATATCAATTGTGATGTATTCCTGGCATCGTCATAATTCGTGTTCATTTAGCAGCCATATTTGTAGGTTTGGACTTATGTAAACGATAGACTTAAGATGCAAACTATTAGTCTTCACCTAAAAGAATGAAGAAGAACAACAAATCACCACCGCGAGTGGCCCACCACAGTATTCACGACCACCACTGCTTTCGTCCAGGAGTAGAAACAGAATTAGGGTTAGGATTAGTGATTTGGATCTAGTATTAGGGTTTAGAAAAACTGGCAGTCAAAGGAAAGAGGAGGATCTTTTTAACTAAAAAAGAAAACAAAGGTATCCAAAGTGAGAAAAAAAATGAAAACATAGAAATTCAAAGCGTAATTTACTCGAAATTTTATTTATATTAATTTCTAAGTTTCGTAGCTATATAATAATTCACAGTGTAAACTATTGTATTAATAAATAAAATTAATATAATAACCAAATGTTATTCATTGTTTCTATTTGTAGTCATATTATTTTATCCAATTTACAAATAATAAAAAGGAAAAAAATTTCTAGATACGTTCGATTTATAGCGGGATTATAGGCTGCATTCCATGTGGCGACTTACGACACAATATATATCTCGTTCTAGGTACTCCCCCAGTAAGTTCCATGTGGAATATCTATTCATAGCGAAACGTTTCCGGCGAATGTATGAGGGCAAAAAATTTCGCTAGTTGCACTGGTATTGGAAAACTTTTTTAGTGCATGTTACGGTTTAAAACTTTTTTTTTTATTTTAATTTCTAAGTTACATACAAAATTAAATATTTTGGATGATGTAATAATTACTATATTTACCAGTAAATTTAAATCGACAGATAAATTGTAGTTATTATTTATATTATGATTTGTTTATATTCTTATTTATTAGATAAAATAAATAAATAATAAAAAAGAAAAAGGAAAAAAAATTGCAATATGATGGGACAAAATAAGCCACTGCATGCCTAATTGAGTAGGATATTTATTTATATATTATATGATAAGTAACGTTATAGATAGTAATATAAATGACATGAGAGAAGATTTTAAGATTTAAAAATTAAAATATGAATAATAATTACTATATGAAGTAAGTAGGTAGTAATGGAATGATTTGAGGAGGAGAAAGGCTTTGCTAAAAGTAATTAATCCATCTTAATTGTCATTTGATTACGGTTATATATTTGAAAATTGTACTATGTTTGATGCGAGTGAGAAACCCGTTTGTTAATCTTGACTACGATGGATCATCATTATGAGTTGTGTGCTCTCTGACGTTGAGTGTTATTTGTATTTTGTACCAGTCGAGTGATCGACAACATCATGTTTGATCGACGGATGATAATGGTAATGGGTCAGACGTTGCCTGGCCGACTATATTGGTAATTATATGGTCACAGGATATTAAGGGCTACCAACAGTTGGGGCGACCAACGAGATCCGGTAAATTTGTCAGAGATATTACGTTATTATTGTCGGGCTTGGAAATCGATATATCATGTGTGTTTATATATATATATATATATATATATATATATATATAAACAAAAATAGCACGGATGGGGCTTAAGGTGAAGCATCTAGGCCTGTAAAAGAAACAAGGGCGATTAAGCAATCGTTTGACAAAATCACTTCAATACCTAGTTCAAAAGTCTATAAGAATAAGTCACAGTAAGGAGGCAAATAGAACAAATAATCCCTTATCGGCGGGATTTATCCCTATTTACAGTGGCGGATGGCGAGCCAAATCCAAAAGGTGGATAAACCTGGATCCTACCATGACAGGACTCCAACTAATGGTAAATCCCGATATATCCTGCAATGAAGTGAGGTGAAGGTAGCTGACCTTCCATTCTGAGATGCCATCCTTTCTATATTAGTGGGATTATGTCCATGGTCGAGCCCTCCCATAAGGTCTATTAACTTGTTAAAGGTCTTGAGATGCATATCCAAAGGATGTTATAGTATTCGAATCGCAGGCTTGAACCACAAGCAGTTCAAATCATTTATGATAACTTAATTTAAAAGTTAGGTTGGACTTTTAATAGATTAGTTATAAACTCAATTAGTTTTGTCCATGATCTAAACAAGTCGATATATTATATATATATATATATATATATAATATTATTGATATACATGAGGAAATTTACCAAAAAGCACTTATAAATGAATGGGAAAAAAAATTGGTGAAATAGAAGGTTATTAGACCTAAGATAACTTCAAGTCATCAATTTCAATATACTATCGAAAACATCCCTAGTGCTCATATTTAAAATTTTATGTTCTAGGTACATTGAAAAGCACTAGAGTAATTATTACACACAAGAAGAAAATGATAGAAAAAATTGTATAGAATTTGTTTAAAAACCCGAGGAAAAATATTAAACGTAAAAATGTTATATGAAGAAATGAAACTTCTTACGGTATATATGCCCTAATTTTAATACAATCAAATCGTGCATTTGGCTTTTATTATCATTTTGCTTTTAAATTATTATGTATCATTTCTCCTTGTACCTTGATTGTTAGTTCTTTAGTGGGTCTAGAGACAAATCACTGTATCTCCAACCAGTAAGAGCCGACCCTCATCTCGGTATTTGACCTCTATATTTTTTACTCATTGTTCATTGTCACTCTTATCATATTTATTTAAACGAAAAAGCAAATTCCATTATTTCTTATTTATATAATTTAAAAGAAAAATAAAAATTTCAATTATTTTCTTATTTTTGTAATTTTAGCTATTCCTACTATAGCGCAATTTATTATTCATTCTTATTTTTATAATTTTAGATATTCCTACCTTTCAAAGCAACCAATATGTAGCATAGCGCAATTTATTATTCACGTTGATATTAGTGAACAAATTCAAACAACTATGCAAATTTTGCCGCAACCATCTATTTATTCTTTTCTTATCTTAATTTGAATGGTAATAAATTAAAGATTATTCATCTATTTAAAAAAAATTTAATGATAAGTGATTAGTTATCGGGATAAAGCTAATCCAAGTATTTGAACTTTCATATTTTTTCATGTTAATACCTAAACTTTAAACTCGATCGTGTTAATACCTCAACTTTTTAAATAAGATAAATTCATATCTTTGTTATAAAGACCGTAATTAGAAAATAGTAAAATAATAATATAAATATATCAACTTTCATTTTATTTCCATTTTAGTGCTCAAATCTTATTTTTTATTTCATTTTAATACTTTAAGTTTTTGAAATGAAACAGAAGAAATATTCTTTATAACGGAAGTTATAATAAAAATATTAATTTGTTTCATTTAAAAAGTTAAGATACTAATTCAAAATTAAGGTATTAAAATTAAAATAAATATATAAAAGTTCTAGTACTTCTAGTGATTTATCCCATTAGTTCTCACGAGATTAAAATAGAGAAAGGTAATCAGCTTTAAGCCCCATAACTTTATAGGAATACATTAAAGTATACTATATTGTAGGTGTTTTTTGCTCCTTTATGTGATCATTTGCAAGACAAAAAATAGCTTTAATAAGCGTTAGAAGGTACTCTGATATGATTGCTCTTACTTAATGGTGAAGAAGAAGTCAAAACCATAATGAAGCAAAGTGAGAGAGAAGAATACCATTACGTAAGGCCTTAAGGGGGTGAAATAAAACTACATGTGGACCAAGCTATTTGAGCTTAGCCTATGTCGTGAGCAGGTTGGTTAAAGTTAGGGACTCGTGTCCTAAAAAGCCTATCAAGATTTAAATTTATTGGAAGTGTAATTGAGATTTAAATTCATCTTTTCTTACATTTTCGTTGCAAATGAATCATCAAAATTTGAGGAATGGATTCTAATCTTCAATCTCTACTACAAATATATTAATTTAGTATCCCTCGTATAGGACATCGTGACACTCAAAGAGATGTGCCCATTTATTTCATTGGGTCTTCATTCCCGTAACTCCTTGTATGTCAGTTATTTTGTACAATTAATTTGATTGATGCAATTTCTTTTTGTTGAGTGAAATTCATAATATGACCAAAAAAAGAGAAAAATCTTCGCTCAATTCTAAAGCTACATCATAAATTTAAAATCAAACACTCAAATTGGAAAATGCATCATCACCTCTCCAATTCAAGGTTTTTGATAAATCAAACTCTTAGTATAAAATAAGTTTTACTCCATTTATAGGTTGTTCTCTTCTATAGTTTATCTACCATTTTTCACTAGAGTAGGACTCTTAAAATTGGATCTCAAAATTCTTGAAAATTGTCATTGGTTTTGCTATGATTATGCTTGATATATGGGTTCATCTACAACTCATTCACCATTTTCCACTACAATATTTACTCTAAGGTCAGATCTTTCATCTTTCCTAAGAAATAAAAAAAAAAAAACTAGAAGTTAAAATTAGGGTAACTTAATTTCTTGATGAGTTCATGGTTGGCCTGATTAATTGGGTCAGGTTGAGCTAAAGCTTAGCTTCTTTAAAACTACAGCATCTATAGCCCAAATCCAAAAGTAAATGCTTTTAGAAGGTGTTTTCGCATTAAGTCTCTTCTCTTAATGTAGCAATTAAACTTGACCCGATTTAGGATGTTAAATTGAATACTTGGTCATTTATGTCTTTATCTTGCCACATTTTACTTATACTTTGTATTTTCTCACACATGAAGAAGGTAATGTTTAAGATCTTTCTCTTTGTCTTTACATCTTAGACAACTTGCATCTAGCTTAATTTGTCTCTTCCTTAGGTTAATGGCAATAGATAGATTGTAATGATGAATTCTGTAAAGTTAGAGCTTGATTTTAGGTGGAAAAATTGAATGCTAAATCCAAGCCTATGTACCCTTAACTATTCCCTCTTCCTCTTCTAATTGCTTATATTTCTATAAGTTTAATTGAATTCAATAGAACTACTTTTTCATCATGCTTAATATGTAGTACAATAGGCCCCATATGGGAGATAAGAATATTTTGAGAGCTCAAAGCCCAATTTGTTGTCATCCCATTTGTACAGATTTATCAAGCACTCGACAATAGATAATTTGGAGGCATTTTGATTTAAGGGACCTTAAATTATTTAACCTATGGTTAGATTACTTACCTATTTATCTTCCCAAAAACTTGTATTTCTACCATTCCCTAATATAACCATGCCATTTTTCTTAAACCGCTCATAACTCACATACAATTCCTTAACTATATGTGATGTCAATTGCACTCTGGAAATATCTTGACTATCTTTTATATAGTTTTAAATTCCCAATATCTTTTATGAGAGCATACTTCATTCCTCTTGAACAGGCCAATAAGGCTTACCACACCCCCCCCCCCCCACCCCAACTCTTTTGATTTTGAAATTTTTTACCAATTTATCCAATGGACTTTATGTGTATCATTGGTTCCATTCTACATTAAATCCTTGATCATTTAGACTAACTTGTGTAGTGTTTTCTATAAAATCTTTGCCACTTGCATATAATATGTTGGCAAAGCTTCTAGGAAAGATTTTATAAGAATTATTCTTCTACACATGCTTAATTGCCTTGCCTGTCATCCAAATAATTTTGTGTGTACTTTCTCAATAATTGCATTTAATTGACTTGCATTTGGTTTTCTTCCATCATGTAAAGGAAAACCTAAATATTTTGCAAAGAATTTAATTTTCTTTATTCCCAAAATTTATGTTATTCCCTTTTTTTTTCCTCTCTCCAGAAGTATATTTAGAGAATATAGAGGATTGCTAAGGATTTACTTTATAGGTCCTATGATGCGGACTAAGGCTAAGGATAAACAAGGTTGGTTACAGAGATGGGTCCGAGCTTGTAGAAAGGTTGAAGAACGAGATCAAAATTGTGCAAAAGAATAGAAAATGATAAGATAAGCAAACTTACAAATAGCTCCAAAGGATATGACGTACCAATAGAACTTTTGAAAACTTAGAAACAACTTGATATAATGTACAAGGTGGTCGGTGAAGTTACTCACTACCTAGCTTTACTTGAGGGTTAAGATAAGAGTAAAGTAAATAAGCCAACAAGAGAAGTGTTCATAAAAGGAAGGATATTCAGTATATTGACGATAAGATGATAAATTGATTTTGCAGTTACAGGTATAGTGGGTATTCATACCCGAGAAATTAGGACAACTTGCTTAAAATGAAAAATACTAAAAGGATAATGTTTAAAAGAAGTAATGTACAAATAGTAATAAATGGTACGAATGATAATTCAAGAAAATTAATGATTGGTGCTGTAGATTCGTTCACATAAGTCTACGATATGTGGCAAGAGCATATTAGGGATACTTTTGGTAGAAATAGACAAAAAATATGGGTATGATGGAGGGCTGAGCAAGGATACTAGGCATACCTAAGCTCGTCCGAGAAGAAACGGCTATGGATATGTGTTCAAGATCTTAGCTTCTTAGTACCAATGTTGCTGATCTAGATGTTGGCTTGATTGAAGCTAAGTAGGTATGTGTGAGAGGCTAGACAGTCAATAGAGCATTCAAATAGTTGGCACACAACTATTGAGAGATTTGTGGTTACTTGGCTTAGCATAAGAAGTTGGTTAGCAGCAAAGATCAACTTAGCTTTAGTAAGAGTATGTTAGAACAGGAGTATCCATTTCGTTAATCCTTCTAAGCCTCAGGCTTGATTATAGGTTAAAGGTTCAGTAGCCTGATTCCTATCATTCCTTTCTGGTTGATTTAGATTGAGGATCAAATCTAGTTGGTCTTCATCTAATACTTCTTTAGGGTGATAAGGACTAAGGTTAGCAATATTGAAAGCATCTTAGACCCCATAATCTTCGAGTAGTATCGAACTCTCTCGTATAGCAACATTGTCTCTAGAGCTACTAAGCAGATATGCTAACCCTTTGAATAAGCATGCTTACTTACTAAGCAACCGTACCATAATCCTAACAACATTTAAGTATACTAACCTCAACAATTATTTGAAGTGAAGCTCTCGAACCGACCAAGATCCGACCCTATTCCAAAGCAAATATTCATTAGTGATTAATTAGCTGATGACCAATTTGATCTATATTAAGTCATCCTTGATCGCATACCCTCTTTTTCCTTGTATCATCCAAATTGTACTATATTTTAAAGCAACTAGCCACCATGCAACACATATCTTCTAGCACAACATTTTAAAATGATTCTTTACTTTTCTATATTAAATATTCTTTGTCTTTTTTTTTTTACCTTTTTTTAGTATATTTCATGTATTTCAATTGTAAATTACCCTTTTATCTTTTCATATATACTTGTAACCCTAATAAGGCTAGTATATAAACCCTCTTCATTTTGTATGTAGATATCAATCACTTCATTATGAGAATTAACATAAGTTTCCTTTATATTATAAGCAACCCTAATGTTCGCTTTAGCCTTAACTCTTATTTATTCCCTTTACAAGGAGTAGTAGTAAGTGATTTTATAGTTTGAACCGATGAGTCATATTTAGGCAGATTGTAGGCTAAGTTGGATTGATTAATGTGTCATGTGTAGTTGGTAGTTGCCTGGACTTTGCTAGCTTTCTTTGTTTTTCTTCCATTCTCATCGTCATGGTGTTCCTTCATGTATCTAACCCTAGAGATACATCATTGCTATACCTTAAACATACACTAATACCTCTCTTATAAGTTCTTTTGATCAGTTTATTTTACCTCAATCCCCTATCCATGATATTCTAGAATTTTTTGACAATTCAACGCATATTCCTCTTGCTATTCAAAAGTCCACTAAAGTGAAAACTACACCTCGTTAGTTGCAAGACTTTGTGCATAGTGCTCATACTAATCTTGATTTGCTTGCTGATGTTGTTATTAGTAATCCATCCTTGCTTTGTTCAACTAACTCTTCTTCTTGTTTATCTAATGCTAAACATCCTTCTTGTCTTACTCTCTTGACTTTGTTGCTTCACTTACCATTGTATTAACTATAAAAGAGCCATCTAATTACTTTAAAGCTGTAAAACAACAAGAATAGGTAGATTCCATATATAAAGAGCTTAGTGCTCTCGAAGCTAATGAAACTTAGGAGTTTGCTTCCTTACCTAAAGGTAAAAAGAGTATTGGTTGTCAATGGGTTTATAAAGTGAAATACAAGCTGGATGGAAGTGTAGAGTGATATAAGCTAGACCTATGGCTAAATGTTATACATAAGTTGACAGAGAAGACTTTCATGATATTTTTTCCCTTGTTGCCAAGTTGAACACTATAAGAGTCTTGTTGGCTGTCTCTGTTGCTTAATCTTAGCCTTTACATCAAATCAATATTAATAATGCCCTTTTGCATGGAAGTTTAAATGAAGATATTTTTATGGTACCACCTGAAAGGTACACTCATGCTAAACCTCATCAAGTTTGTGAGCTAAGAAAGTCTTAATATGGGCTCAAACAAGCCCTTAGGCAATGGAACTTAGAAATATCTAAGTCCTTGACAATTCATGATCACTCTTTATTAACTAAAGATTGTAGTGAAGGATGTGTTACTATTTTGTTATATGCGGATGATATTTTAATAACTAGTTTCAGTGATGCACTAATAGCTTCTTTGAAGGCCTATTTGGATACAACTTTTACTATTAAAGACCTTGGTCTTGCTCGCTATTTCTTAGGATTGAAGATATGTAAGTCTGTTGAGGGTTGTTTGTTGAATCAAAGAAAATATATTTTAAATCTACTTAAGGATACAAGACTTACTACTGCACGACCTACTAAAGTGCCATTACTTATAAGACTTTGGCTTCATTCTAATGATGAAGTCTTCTTAGAAAATCCTACAACTTTTCATTAGCTATTAGGCAAGCTCTCTTACATCAATCTTACTAGACCTGACATTAGTTTTTCAGTTTACTATCTTAGCCAACACATGTCTCATCCTAAGGACGTACATTTTTAGGTAATCCTTCATGCTGTGCGCTATCTTAAAGGCACTTTTTCTTTAAGGCTATTCTATCCTTCTCATAATGATCTTGTTCTATAAGGATTTTCTTGCTCAGATTAAGCTACTGATTTGCTAGATAGAAAGTCCATAAGTTGTTACTATATCATGCTTGGATCAGCTTTGATTTCGTGGTAAACAAAAAACAAAATACAGTGTCAACATCCTCTATAGAAGTTGAGTATAGAAGTCCTACTACCATAGCTAAGGAAGTAATTTGGACTTCTTACATTCCAAGAGATTTGAAGATTCCTGCTCATTTACCAATATAGCTCCTTTGTGACAAGAAATCTATAATTATTATAGTAGAAAATCCTTACCATCATGTTAGTATAAAACATCTTGATATAGATGTTCATTTTGTCTAAGCATATATTTCTTCTAGTCTTCTTTGTGTAGATTATGTTCCTTCTAAGTCTTACCTTTTTAATATTTACACCAAGTCTCTTCCTAAATCTCAGTTGCTAGTGCTACAGTCCAAGTTGGGGCTTACATTAGTACCTACTTGTGAGGGGTGGTTGAAGAGAGTTGATACTTATTTTATTTCTTTATTTTCCTATACATGTATAATTATTAGGAGTAGCCATTTGTCCTTCTTTGATTGGTTAGAGTATTTAATCAGTTATTTTGTTGAAGGACTTGTATAAATACTATTCTTTCTTCTATTATAATTAGTTCACTAAAGTTGTAGTATTGAAAACACTTTGTTCTTCCATTTTTCTTCGAGTTGAGCTGCAAATTGTGAATCATTGCTTATCAACCTAACTGAATTAATAATTCATCATGCAAAACCCTACCATATTTGTTTGAAGTAGGTGGTTAGCCTAAGCACAAGAGGTTTGCACGACTATTTGAGCTAAGCACAACCTAGATATGCAAATTGAGGCCCATTATGGGTTCATCCATTTTGATGGTGATTCATAAGGATAGGGTTAATCGGTAAGATGGTTTGGCTCATAAAGGTAGTGATATGTCGATAGACTAATTTGCCATGGTGGTTTGGCTAAGTGGTCTACTCAACTATAGTCCAAGTGTATATAGCTTAAAGATCTTCGTCTAGTTCTCAAGTTTGCTATAGAGGTAATAGCTCTAGTATGGCCTGTGGCGATAATATGTCTAATGCTAAATGCTAATGGTAAATCATGTTGTGGCAATAATTACATAGGAATCTAAATACTTTTTTTCTTTTTCTTTTTTTTTGAGATTCAAAGACTAAAAGTACATAAAACAAATGTTGTATAATATATTTATAATTAGGGTAAATTGCAACAAAACTCCTTTTTTATCCTTATCTTAGAAAAATGAGTAGAAAAACCCCTTATTCTTGTGAAAAAAGTGCATTTGATAGAGACATCTTAGTTTTCTTAATTTGGATATATATAAGTACAAGATTTTAAGATACCCAATTTACACTGTTGTTTCGTCCACTAATGAACGAAAACATAAAAATCTCCAAAACCTGTCAAGCTTCCTCCAAATGTAGGGAAGCTTTCTTTTTTTTTTTTTTTTTTTTTCCCAAACCAACTATACTATAGTAAAGAATCAGACACGTGCATAAGCGATTTTTCAAGAGATTGGACGTGCGCTTCACCGGTGGTGTAGTCCCATTAAGCTGAAGTTGCCTCTAAGGGTTGGATCGAATACTGCTGTGGCGAAAAATCTCTATTTGTCATGCGACACCTACGCGCCTCGTCGCATGAGGGTAACTGATAATGCTGATCTCTTCTAATTCTCTTAGCTCTATATATTATCTTACACGCTTTGTTATTCTTCAGTGTTTTATTTTTCCTTTTTTTTTTTTGCTATATATTTGATGCAACTTTGCATTAGTTTGTCAATAGAAAGGATTCATATTTCCTATCAAAATGAATTATCCATAAGACAAATGATTAAAGAAAAATGCTGCATATCTTGAAAGTACTAATATCATGATTAATTTAAAACACTCATAAGCATTGTCAAACCTTCTATATAAAACCATGTCCCTTCATTTTCTTTTTTAATTTTAACAAAAGGCCTGTACATAATCAGAAACAAAGTTTCCATTTTATACTCGCCAAATCATGAATTAACTTCCACATCCATTCCATTCCGTGGTTTAATGAGGAAGTTGATTGTTGTTTACGTTCATATATGAATTCTTTGATTCAAAGCAAGCTATAGATGCATGTCGTGCTCTAATTTAGCTTCCACAAGAATGTCTGATAGTGTATCATGCACAAATATTAGTCGAATGACTCAAAGTGCTCTAAAGGAGCTCTTGTTTGAGTGTACAAGTCAAACTTATGAGTGAGAAGTTTTCCACATTTTTTATTAAAGAAATTCCTAACCAAACGTAACGAGTAAGGAAGAGTGACATCACGTGGCCTCAACAAGTAGCCAGACTGTACAAGAATGAAGTGACCAGTCGTACGTTGGCTTTAATGAAAAAACCAACCAATCAACTTGCACCATTATAGTGGAACCAAAAAGAAAAAAAGAAAAGGAAAGAAAAGAAAAGAAAAGAAAATAAAAAATGGCACCAATGTAAATCTGCCTGGAAAGGAAAAAAAGGACAAAAAGAAGGGGAAAAAAAAAAAAACCCACTTTCAGAACGACAAGGAAAAGAGAGCAGAGAAAATCTATGTAGCCATCGGGCAATTCAGCTGCCCCTTGTTTCAAGTTTCGGCGCATGACGGATGTGGCTACATCCTTAAAGGCTCTGGAAACGAAATAAACCAAAAATAATTCACATGGGATGATCGTGTACATGTATTTTAATCTTAACTTTGTCATAAGTTAGTAACTTAATCTTCAAATTTACAATTTGATGTCTAAACTAGCTTATTTTTTAATTTAAACATTTATATAGAATAAGTATTAAAATTTGTAGAACCTTTTAACCGGTTACATCT
This sequence comes from Lumnitzera racemosa, assembly GCA_024138005.1. Taxonomy (NCBI): domain Eukaryota; kingdom Viridiplantae; phylum Streptophyta; class Magnoliopsida; order Myrtales; family Combretaceae; genus Lumnitzera; species Lumnitzera racemosa. Next base: position 86,362,539 of record JAMXBC010000002.1, on the reverse strand, counting down.
TATATGTTTAAATAGAATTCAAACACTAGAAATTAGTTGTAGATTAGATTCTGATTTGAAATTCTTCTGAAAAATATAGCCATAAGATAGGATGCTATGCTCACTTTAAAAATTGCAAAGAACCTATATTTTATAAATTACAAGTTCCTCACTTTACTATACCCCTACCCATAATCTCATCATACATATATATATATATATATAAAAGATACTAGGAACCTAACCTGCGCAATTCCTTTAATACATATCACTTACACTATGCTTAGATTAAGGAAAGGAACGGGTAGGGACGGAAAGTTAGAATAGGTATTTTCTATTGTTTAATGAAGGAAGGAAACGTGGAATGAATGAATTAGGAAGGGAATTGATTTCCTAATCCCACCAATCTAAAGAAATTGATTTAAAATCAAACAGATTAAGCAAGATTGCAATAATATCAAAAGGAGATTGTTATAATTAAAATGGTATAATCAGTTGATATCATTACACTGTTGTTATAATTCCATCAAATGGTATTGGTATAGTGCACTCCACATTAGTATACACTTTAACATTTAATGTACCATATTTGCAACATATTGCGAGACATCTTCTACTTAATCTTGGACGGTCCGTTGGAATTTTCTCTTGAATTTTTCCCTGTTTCAATAAGGAACAAGGTAGAGGTTTAGCTTAATTATGCCAAATTCGTCTCCATTTAAGTTAAACTCGACATTGACAATGCCAAAAAGTTTTATCCCGGGATATTTCTCGCAGTTATAATGAAATGGGATCAACAGGGTGTATTTATAGAAATTAATTGCTTTGCAGACCCTACCTCCCTCTAGACATGGGAAGCAATCAGACCTACCGGTTCATAGGTCACTAAAATTGTAGCGAAGCTCAAGAGAGGTTAGTATTTTAAATTTAAAAAAAAATTGTAATTTTTCATATATATATATATATATATATTTATATATTTTAATAGACATTTGCTTATATATTTATATATATAATTAACATGTATATATTTATGTATACATATTTACATATATAGTCGATCATACACTTGTGATGCATGTATTAAAAAATTGAAAGTCCATTAAGAATTTTAAAATATTTGCCATCAAATTATAAAATGTTCAATTGTATTGATCAATTTTTAGAAGTCGTTTGAATTTCTCAATTAGATAAGAGATTTTTAATTTTAACAATTAAGTCTTAAAACTATTCAAAACTATGAATTTAAATGACGAAATATATAGATTATAAGTATGTATAGTTAAGGAAGGCATGTAATTGTAGGGCGAATCAAAAGAGAAGTATCATGTTGTCCACCTATTTAGAAGATAAGAAAGATGATAATTATTTGAAAGTAACATGTTTTCCAAAAAAATGTGTAATATGAATAGTGTGTAATGAGTTGGTTTCAATGAAAGAAACATGGGTATGAGTAAAATATTATCATAAAAAATTTACAAAAATATCCTTACTAACAACCTTATCTTCTATCTGTACAATAAGTGGTATATTAGTTAATAAAAAATACAAAGGAGTTTCTAGTCATTTTATTTTCCTAATATATGTGATGTGAGGCAACAAATTTTAGTAGTTATTAAAGGTTTTTGGCTTTAATAATATAAACTTTTATGTATGTTAATATGTCTTACCCTCTTAGCTAAATAGATACACACACATTATATCTTGCATATATAGCACATATGCACCAAATTCTCAGACTTTATCGTAAAAAATGAATAATGAATAAAGGAAAGTTATAGATAAATTCCACATGTATGACGTATATAGTATACATTACAAATTCATAATCAAGATTCAAAATTGATACAAATATGTTGTACAATTGAATCTATATCAATATGTACAAATAAGATACATGTTATAAAATTAAATTACATTGTCACTAAAAACTAAATTACGACATTTAATTTTTTTGAAGACCTTGAACATATGGAAAAGTAACATTTTTGTTAACTTTTTTTTTATTATTATTATTAGACTAGTGGTCACTTTGCTAGTTATAAGGCTCATCAATTTAGTAGTTTCATAACGCTAAACCAACTTAACACACCAAGCATAGTAGGTCATTAGGTAATTCAAACCCAACCTAGTTGACTCAAGCCAATTCAGTAAACTGATCGACTAATTCACAATTTGGAATCAGCCTTATCCTAAGTTTACCTCCCTTAGATTCATTGGAAGAGACTTGAGAGGAACTTAGGCTCAAATGTAAAAGGCTATGACAGTCACATAGAGTCCTCAGAAGTTAGAAAAGATTCTGCAAAAGCAAAAAGACCATTATGCGATTGGACCAACTTCTTGAGCTTAAGCATGCTTAATTTTATATATGAAGCAATGGTGGGAATTGTCACATGGTAAATCTAAAAAAAAAAAAAAGAAGAGAAAAAGAAAAAGAAAAAGAAAAAAGAAAAGCTCCCAATGCTCATGATCGTTTGAATATGAAGGAAACAACCTCTTATTATTAAGAAACATGCAAGTGAATAACCAACAAATGACTTGCCATAGAGATGCTTCAAAAGAGGTGGTGTATGAGTTAACTTGTCTAATGTTTTAAAGGATGTGTCTAGAAACCATCTCTTATGGCTCCAACTAGACGTTCCACCTCTCAAAGACGTATGAAACCAAGCATAAGATCTTTTATGCGGAAGAATGTTCTCAGCTAATACACATATGAAATGGGTTGCATATGAGACCACTGCATTCCATCTTAATTCCTATAGGACATATTGACGCCTGAGTTCTATTTCTATGTACTATTTTCATAATTTGGATGCCAAAAGAACCACTAAGAGCCACTCATCCTTCATTTTCATTTTCTAATTTTTGGATCATGGAGTGTGGGATGACGAAGAGAGATTCTGAATTCTCATTCCTCGTATAAACATAGTGATCTCATCTAATTACATGCATTCAATGAAGGCTGAATTAAATCCCATCCTGTCTTGTGTTTTGTTTATTTCTAAAATACCAATAAGATGGATGGATGTTTATTGGCCTAACCATTCTTCTTAAGTCCGATCTCAATAAGGAAAGGGATCATTCCCCCTAAAATGACTACTCGAAGTTAGTGATGAATTGGCCAACAAAACTCACACTTTGGTTCTCTTAATTTTCTTCTGTATGCAACTCACTTAACCTTGAAAATATTCCTGGCCCGCTCAACTTTTACACCTGTGGTTTTACACCCTTCTTGACTATTTTGCCTTTTGTAAAATAATCAAATAATAATTGGACCAAAACAAAAGAACATCCAAGGGAAAAAAGCAGCCCAACCATCTTAGGGGATGATGTTGACGGCGTGGGTTGCAAGGCCCTTATAGGATCAGCAACTCGCCTCCCATAGAGGACTCCAAGGTTTACTCCTATTGTATGCTAAATTTTTGAAATATTAAGGACTTTATATTTTTTTATAATCATTTTATTGTTTTTTTTAAGGCCAAAAGTGTCCCAAAACATATTTTGAAAAGCTGAAGGTGCATACGTTTCTTAAGTTAACGGGTGAAGGCGCAATTTACCTTAAATGTTTACGATAGATTGCACACTGATGGACAACTCCATCCTCGTACAGCTTTAGATTTAAGTTCACTGGGAGGATATCCTCCTACAAACTGCCCTTCCATGGTATACTCGAAAAGCACCTAGAAATTGCATCCATATCATTTTATTCTGGGAAGGATTTCAAAGAATCCAATTTTGGACTTTTTTTTTTTTTTTTAATGGGAAGCATGATCAAGAAATATGACTCCTAGCTTCCAATTCTTTGGAATCCTACTTAACCAAAGGGGTATTGGTAGCTATAGTCATTTTTCTTTCACCTAGCAATTCTTAAAAGCGTAATAAATTTGGGTTGCTTGGAATCCTATCCCATGAAATAAACCAAAAAGGCCCTTCCCACTCATTCCTAGAAATAATTAATGACTACTTACTCGTCATTTCCCAATATGATAGCTGCTTTATCTATTTTACAAACTCTCCATTCCAACCAAATTTCTAGCTATACTAATACTGCCCTCAGTGCACGAGAATAGATCAAAAATAGAATCGCAATCCTTATTCCATTTCTCTTTCTATATTTGAGTGTATTTCTAAACAAGGGAATCACAATTTCATTTTTACCTCATTAATTACCATAATAATTCATTTAACCTTTAACCATACAATAATTAAGAGCATTTTTTACAAATGCTATTACATACACATTCTTTTAATTCCATTCCTCAAGTATTTCCAAATATTCCAATCTTAATTCCATTACACTCCAAATCATTTCTGTGTGCCAAACATAACATAAGCTTCAGCTTGTGCAATCCTGGAATATTGACATGGAAATATACGACCTAGTACTAATGCTACCACGAGATACAAGCAAAAGAAGCCAACATAAGTATATACTAGAAAAACCTATTTGACTCTCTGTTCCCAAAAGAAAGTTAAGAAGTCGGAAATGCTTTTACAGATATGGAGATAATTCAATAGATAAGCATAGCAAGTCAACATGGTGCTTATTTTCCCAAAATTCAAATCGCGAAAGCTGCTTATGTAGTATTTGCACATAAGCTGAGGAAATAGGAACAGAAACTTTGATCTAATCATGCTTATTAGCTGCCCCTGTTATTAGCCTCAAAGTCCAACGTTTTCTTCTGTCAATTACATCAACTCAACAGTAGCGAAGAAACTTTTCAAACATGAAGCACAAGAGACTGACAGATGCAGAGTTACCTGAAACAAATCCATTTAAAAATTCTTACAGCCCATAGGAGACAAATTTTCAGCAGGCAAAGGCTTGCACTCTTTGCATCTGACACGACGATTGCATATAATGTGCCGTAATCTATCACATCAAAGTAAGTGATATACCATCTTCTGTATTCCATCTGGGGTAGTAAAGCCGTGTGTAGGGCATGGCAACTCTTGCAGTTAGCAGGCTTACCAATTATGTGCATCATATTACTTCAGAACAATTATTTGCATCTGTAGGTTCTCTCAAGCAATGAGATATGGCCATTACAGCAGCTTCAATGGATGCATCCTCCCCCTGCTTAGCAATGAAAATCAGTAATTCTATACTATATACTCATACATGAAGCAAAATATTCCCAAGCAGCGAAAGGAAATGATAGAAAATTCTCACTTTGTCCTTCCAGTAAAACATGTTTCCATACTTCCCAGACACACGACTCCAGAAGTTGCGTGGAATGTCCAAATCTACTGAAGCCCCCACATTAAAGTTTAACATGTTGCCTGCTCAAAGAAGTTAGTAAGATAACTCACCAATACACTATTTTCAAGGAAAAGATAGAAATTATCTCAATCTGTTACCAAAGGTGGGGTCAGCAACTAAGACAATGGTTTGATCATCGACATTCCAGAATTCTTTAATTGCAAGGCCTGTAATGAGAAAGAAGGTTGTTCTCAAGAAACCACATAATCATTTGGGGCAAGGCGAGTTTCCACAGCAAAGGTTGGTATCATCAGATACAACAGTGGAAAGATACTGAACACTCAACATTGGACACTCAGTACCTGGTGTGTCAGGATAACTCTGGGCTAATACTCTTAATTTGAATCCAGTGTCCTTTTCAATGCCAGCAATCTCCTTTGCTAGTCTTTTCTCCTGGACATCAACCAGGAACACAATTAATTTGATGTTCATAGCTATTATGCTGCTCTATATATAATCTTTTGACTTCCACCGCAGGTACTGCAAATTTTCATATTGTATTAATCCTAGCATAACACTTCAGTTTTTGCCATTTCTGGCACTGGACTGTGCTCAGTGGTTATGATACTTAAGTTATACCAAACCAATGACACAATCACAACAGTGCATGTTACAGTGAACTAGGATTTCAGCTTACTCTCCAATTTAATCTCTCAAGCATCAAGCCACAATTCATCAGTCTTTGACCATCACAAGCAAGGCAAACAACCACTTAATTGATTCTTGCCTAGCTGCTGCTGATAAGTGTGTTTTTTACATCAATTGGATTCAAATAGCGTTATTTTTCATGATGATTTGTCGGAAGTGTTTTATATTCTGCAGTTCATCTGACATGGATGGAGTCTCCCACTATTGTTAAACAGTGTATAAATTGCAGAAACAACAACTGATTGTTCCCATATCAGTTTTTGAAATGAAAATCAAACCACCCATTGTTTACAAGTGAGAAGGTTCCATTCCTTAGCAGAACTAGTTTAATATGTTATGTCTTAACTGCACTGAAATTTTGAGATCAAGGACCTTGGCAACCTCAAGTACATGCACATGAAACATATTAGTAAGAGAAAGCATGCACATGAAACTTTTCGAGGTAGCAGGTTGTCACATTCGAAGCTTTTTTTTTTTTTTTCCCATTATGTCAAACCATAAATGTTTTAGTTAGCAAAAAACTAATGGAATGCCCTCACAAGTGCAAAAGATTGATAGAAAAATTAATAAGGAAACTTCAGAGTTCAGATACGATTCAACTTAAGGACATGTTATCTACATAAAATTTAATGCTCACTTGAGATTTATGGAATGTGTGAAGCAATCACCTGGATATGGATTGTGTATCCGATGTCTTCAACTAATCAATTGCCAGTATATTCTGATAATGGTTGGGCATGCAATCAATTTTAAGATTGGTAAAAAAAGTGATTGCTGAATAAGTTATCCAATGGTCTCAAGTAGTTCAGCTTGTCAAACTATAGAATACAGAAACAAACACAGATCGACAAGTTTTAGATCAACTAGTTGAGATTCTAAATTCAACATGGTACAGATTTGGAGATCGTGACTTCAGAATTTTGTGCAATTATTTAATCCCCACAGGATTAATTGGTCCACATGATGGGTTTCAATTCAAAAAGTTTCAACCCACAAGTGAAAAGGTGTTAAAAGTATATAATATAAAACTCTAGATGCTCATTTACTCCAAAATTTAGACAAACCAAATTATGACACGAGGATCTTTGATAGAGACGGCTTGTATTTTGGCAAGTAAATTAATGGCTTGATGATAAAGCCCTCGCTTTCTTCGTATCACAAGGTCAAAGGAAAGCAGAATCCTAGGAGCAAGGGCACATTTTGGCTAGGTTATGATTTCCAACGAGAAAGAAAAGCCAAGTGGTAATTCAATATTATTCTTCTTTTTCCCTATATAAAGGCTTTGTTGTTCAGCAAAGGGGTCTGGCCCACCAAGGCTTTGATCAGCAGCCCTGCAGTCATCAAGTCAGTAACTTCTTTGACCCTCTAGCATGGGGCAAATGTAGTGCCTATACATGGTCTTATAACAAACGAAATTGGAGTAATAGCCACAAACATAATTAATATCCAAGGTTTACATTAGCCTTAATCCTAAAGCATGAGAGATGTAGGAAGAGATTAAGTACCATGAGATAGCTAAACTAGGCCTTGAACAAACAAAGCACAATCAATGATTTGACACCAAAGAATCAGCAACTGCTGCATTGAATGAGAAGAGGGCGGCATAGCAGCTCCATGGACCCTTTTGTTTCTGTTGTTGCCAGCACTTTCCCATACTGACCCAAAATTCTTTATTATAGACATTAGACAGCATGCAAAGCCCAAAGATTGCTATCCCAATAGGCCAGTGGGTGGAACAAGGAGAGGGCCCATCCAATCATACCATCCACTTTTGTAAGGCTTAAGCTTAGAAATGAATTGGTTGAGATTAAGCTCGACACAACTAAGGCAGATTATAGATCTTCAGCCTTGACTACTTGTGAAGCATTTTGGCCTATGGATCACATGGTGCATGATGCAACTAAGTGAAATGGATCATTGAATTTATTATTACATGAAAATGGCTCTTCACATTGTTAGAAGTACATAAAGCATTCAGAGATCAGTTATTATTTTGTTATACGAAAACACTTCAGCAGAAATTATTGCTCAAATCCTTGAAACCATGGAATTGCTGATAGTACATTTAGAACTTGGTTTGAAAGACTTTTATCCAAAGATCAATTTGCAATTTATCAGTGTAAAAGCACATGAACAATGAGTTGATTGCTAAAAGCCAAAGTTACTGTACAACATGTTCTGCTGCATTTTTTTTTTATAAGCAATTAGATTTTGCAGTAAATAAATTAGTTATAGTTACATTGGTTTACTCAATTCAATCCTCTGTATAAACACTTGATTCTACATGGCAATTATTAATTTTAATGGATCAAGTTTGAAATAAAATCCCTGCTACTTCAGGTGTTCTTTTGCTGTTGTGAGAGATTCTCACCCTACATGGGTGTTTCTTACTCTCTTGTTAGAATCTTTTTCCTGAAGGTCCTTACACTCGAAAGCAGGTATTTCTTCTCTCTTCAAAGCATTGTCAACCTAGCTGAGCCAAAGATTTAACAGAAATTTTGCTGCCTTTATTCCAACAAAACATTGAAATCATACCACTCTAGAATTGAAATCCAAGAAGTTAGTATTTTCAATCAATTGCAGCTAAGCACAACGTGCAACTACCACATCTTAAAAATATAAGCATGATCTAACAAATTAGACTAAAAAGGGTTTTGTTAATAATTGTCCCAAGGTACTTATAAAGTTTACCATTGACATTAGCCCAAAATCAAATCAACAAATGCTATTTGAATTTACATTTTATTAACATCAGTAAAACCAAAATCCAAACGACAAAATTTAATCGCAAATCTAATCCAATAGGCAAGGTGAATTCAAGAGACATAATTTAAATTGAAGCCTGATCCCAGGGACTTAATTTGAACTTAAAGTCCAAGAGGTGCCAAGTGAAGAAGCAGTCACTAAGATTGCTAGATAAGAAAGAACAATACCATGGGAAAGGACATACAACTAGAACAGAAACACTTGTTCTTTTCTATACTTATCCTTGTACCTTGTTTTGAGCAAGAAGGATAGAATTTCTTTTCCCTTATACAATGCACTGAAGTTTAGATGCACCTTTCATGTAGTTCCAGAAATTTATTTACTTGAATTCTTTTTTAGAATCCTCTTAATTGAGGCATGTATAAACCCAAATCGCGACCTTCATTTATTCCAAAAGTGATAAGTTGTAGCATAGCCTTGATATGATAAAAATATATGAATCTTCTGTGATGGCAATTATGTATCACCAGGAAAAACGGGAGCAACTCTATATATATAGATAGATAAATAGACGAAGTTTCACTGTCCCTGGTAGTATATGGATGGTCGGGACATGAACCAGAATTCCTAACTGAAAACTTTGTCTATACAAGTGCACAAGCTATACTTGTTCTATAAAATCTTAATGTCAATTCCACTTGATGAAACCCAGATACGATATAGAAGACCTGAATAAATAACAAACCTGACCATCGGAAAGAAACCCGGCAACATCAATAACAGGAGTGTACTCTTTAGGCAACAATTCAGGCTTATTAACCCCAACCTTAGCTTCTGCATATGCAACTCCTACTCCTACAACACAACCATCATAAATTTAACCCATAGGTAGTGCTCGGTCTCCAGTCCAGGACAATATAAAGAGTTTAGTACAGTACATTCTCATGCTATATTTGATACACGCTCTTTTATCAAATGTAATGATTATTTTATACCTGGTATAAAGTTTTAAAGATTTGTCCCTTACTAGGACTGTAAGGAGTCAGATTGAGAATACTCGAACTCAAATTTCGCTAATAATTTTAAAGCTTAATTCAATTGACATATGGTAACTCAACTGTATTAAATCCATTTAGACTTAATGTTTGTGAAAAAAATAAAATTATTATAATATAATAATATTAACACCAGAAATCAATTAAATTTTATCCTCTATTAAACTCGTAAACTACTCAAGTTAAATATTATCAAACTCGAGCTTACTCTATTAACAACTTGAATATAATCAAGGTCGAGTTCAAGCTTTCACTTGATTATTTTCAAGTTAAACTATAGTGAGTTTGAATTTAATTCAAAAAGATCGTGGATAGGTTTAACTTATTCGCATCCTAGTTATTGCCACTAAAGAGCATTTTGTTCTAATCCATAAACTGAACATGCTAGGACACGCCATAAGCTGTTTGTCCGATACAGCAGAGCTATCATGGTTTAATCTAGAGAATAATTATTAAGAAAATTACTTAAGAAGACGAAGAAGAAAAGGAAAAGACTAAACTTACCGGAAAGAGAAAGACCCAGTGCCAGAGCTCCAGAAAGCACAAAGTTGAGCGATTTTGATGTGAAAGTGGACACCAATTTTCTGGGTTCAGAAGAGCTTGAAGAATTTGGTACCATAGAGACACGTGACGACGACGACGACGACGATGGGGGAAGTCTAAATATAGAGGAAGAAGTGGTACTATGTAGGCGGAGGAGTGGCAATGCCATTTGGGTTAGACAAGTTCAGTGTGCAAAGTACAACGGTATTGTGCTTGTGGGCGTGCGATAATTAACGTATGCAGAAGATTTTGGATAGGACTTGTCGCGTCACGTCACCGTCGACGCCTCTGTCCCCACACCGCTTCTTAAGGCGTGACGTTACTACAACCATGTTGATGGGCCGGACTTTGGTTTGTGGCATCCATCGACTGAGCATGGAAGAACCCAGTGTGTTATCCAATAGCCCGTTGCGATGGAGATGATGTACATTCATGTTAAAGGATGTATGTTTTTCAGCGAAAGATGAATGTTACAGCATGCCAAATAGATTAATGTTCTCACACTTGGTTCGGATAATTGATTAGACATATGAATCAAAGAGGTGGAATTGAATTCGATCGTGTATATTCGGATTTAGATTAAAATTGGATTGGTTCCATTTGATAGTCAGATTAATTCAAGTTTCGTAATATTGATATAAATAAAAAAAATGTAATTATTATAAGTAAAAGATGTAATTACTACAATATTAATGCAATTATTATAACATGGTATATGTCATATTTTGTATGTAAAATTTGTCACCAATTTACATCACTTAAAAGTTGAATATTCTTTCTTTTAAAACTTGAATGTAAATATAGGTTTCCTAATTATATCGATTGGAAGATTTGGTTTTGCAATTAATCCCCACTCGTGCCATAAAATCTCAAAATGTTGTACTTTGGAATAATATATCATGGTCAAGTGCCCTCGGGTGCCCACGCATTGCCCAAGTAGCACCCAGTGGTCGCTCGTTATAGTGCCTGTGGGTGCATAGCACATCTAGTACCAACGAGGACAAGCACGGGAAAGACTGCCGAAAGGTTACCCAAGTAGTACTCGACGACCCTTGGGCGCTCTCGGGCGACCCTTGGGCTTGGGTGCTCTTTTCGGCCATGTCCCCATCGGTATTCAATGTATAATGACCCTCAATGCTTCATAGGCGACTGCCTGGCCACCCGGGCACTACTTGGGCGACCTTTCGGTGCTCTTTCCTGTGCTTGTCCCCATTGGTACTGGAAACACTTTTCGACGGAAGATTCCCAAACATGGCATGACCCGGGCCCCGTAGCTTGCCCTGGGGCGCCGATTGGGCGACACTTAGGCAAAGTCTGTCGCTTGTGGTGTGTCTAGGTCCGAGAGTGCACTCAGAGCGAAGCTCAGGCGGGGGGAGTGCCCGAAACTTAGCGGTCGTGTTTTGGGCGATCGACCTCGCTAAAAGGCAAGAGATTATAAAATTACTTTCATTATAATAATATCACTTCCCTTGATAGAAGCTTCTAAAAATTTTCACTAATGGATAAATTAAGTTTACGAAATATGCGAACGGTACTAGTTAGTACGTTGTTCATATTTGCAAAGGTGGCAGTGTTGCCTCTTTCTTTTGATCATGCTCTTCTGTAAAGCCCCTATTGCCTGCAACCTAGGGCTTCAATATTTGAGAAGATCCTCTACATATTTTACATCACAAGTTACAAATATTTTACTATTTTATAAAGTTCTTGTTCCATAAATGGCAAGGCTTCATTTTTGGGAGGACTTTCCTATATCCTATATCACACTATGCTCTTTTGGTTTCTTCATGTTCTATTATAAATAACTTGAAGAAAAATTCCCCAAAGAGACGTGCAAAACCCAACAAATGACATATTTGATGTACAACTACACATGATGCACATGCTGCATCATATATAACTTAACATAACTAATGGAGCAATCAAATATAACAAGCACACACAACTAATATATTTAATGACATAAAGATTATGGGTATCTACCTAATGATCTACCCAATAATTACACCAAATCAGCTCCTAAAGTCAATTTTGAAAGCATGGACCTATACAGTTCCACCCTTAATGCTCTCTATAGTCTGGTTTTTGAATACTCCATAAATTCTAGTTTTTTGAGTTTATAGTTGTAGTAATACTCCTTGAAGTCCTTTTTTTGAAAGACTAAGAAGTCATTTTTGAAATTATAGAATAATTAGATCCTTAGAATCTGGTTTTGAAAGTGTAGAGCAAATCCTTGGATTTAATTTTTGAAAATAAGGTCTAGCCAAAAAAATTAAAAAATTGAAAATGAGGAGTGCATTCTTAAAATCCAATTCTTGAACATGTGCAACAAGTCCTAAGAATCAAAATTTTGATAACTTTGGGCAAGTCCCTAGAGTCTAGCTTTTGAAAGTGCTAGTTTTTACAATTCGATACTCTTACTTATCAGTCACCCCAAGCCTCTCAATCTATTTATATTAAGCTGCCTCATGCGTATATAAAACAATAAAGGTGTTCATGATTCATTTTGGTTTGATTCAAGAGGCTGAATGAAACTAAGTGCATTTGTAACAATTCGATTCTAACCCTCAATGAATAGATTGCTTCTAATAATTTAGGTTTATGAAACAAACCACTTCAAATGTGATTAGCTTTAGGTTCAATTGTGGTCTAACTGCTTTGGAAAATACTTTATTGTAGTTAATAATACTAATAGCCACAAAGTTTTCAACTTACATTAATATTTAAATTCAAGATCATTATACAAGAATTAAAATCACATAACATTATATCATAGTAACATTATATCTTAAATGATAGTAAAGACGTACGAGTTTACATAAGAGATAAAAGATAGCAATAAAAAAAGGGAATGAATTGTAGATGCTCTAAGTGAGATGAGGGAAAAAAAAAGTTAAATAACATCAACTAACATGTCGAAATTAAAAAATAAATGTCACATATTTTTATTTTTATATAAGAAGCGATTCAATTCAAGTTTAAGCAGTTCGGTCTAGTTCAAGATTTGTATTCTCTCCAATCGAACTATAAACCAAACTAAAATTAAAAAAAAAAAAAGCACATTTTACAATTTGATCCAATTCAATTCAATTCATTTCCGTTCATTATGATGAACAACCCTAAACAACGGAAAATCATGAATACAGATGATGCTTAAAACTTCCTTAATATGCACAAACAATAAACCGACAAAAGCCACTCACCTTTGTGCTTATAAAAAGCAATCCTTAGTCTTTATTACCATCACATCCCATACCCAATTAGATAAATTATATAATTAATTGAATCATTATACTCAACTATATTACATGTATATATACTATAAGAATAATGGTATGATTTAATAACCTATACTCTTATCCTAGAATAAATCTCTTGTTAAGATTGTTGAAGTAACTCTCACACATTTGAATTCCAAACCTATCCGATGTTTCTCCAACTAAGCAGAAGAAAGCTTGTAAGGGAATGGGCCAATAAAGTATAGGTCCAAATAAGTGGTAGGAGACTTACCTTATACCTTAATACCGCAACAACTAAGGTTATTAATATATTTAAGTGCAATACATATGCGACCATTATATGCAACACCTAACATTGATCTTCCAATAATTAATTTGAAATTAAAGATATGAACCCCTCCTTAATCAAGATATAAGATAACCATCCAATGCTTAAGTCTTTGACTTCGTAGGGAAATCCATCTTTATAGTTACAACATTTTAGATTCTTCTCTAACACATCTTCCCGGAATCAATCTATTGCCATGAGCAACCATAAGCTATGCGTACCCCTACCATGACCATGAAAAAGAGCTAAGCAGCCATTAGGTTATACATTAGGCAATACATGCCCTGGTTAATAATCTTTAACCTAACCATCTTATATCCAAATGCAGAAATATGGATACTTCATAACATAACACGTATAATACTCTCTGGCACTCATTCATCAAACAAGATCAAGCATATATATATGTATATATAGTATACGTACAATCAATGTACTTATAAGTATAAGAAAGTATAAGAGTTTATCGTCTTTAAAGAAAAAAAAAAAAACTACTTTTTCTTTCAGTAATAATCAAAATACACTTGCATTCCAAGGAACGGCTTACTTCAGTTATTCCCAAGACTCTCCAACAGGGTTGCAAATCTGGCCTGCAGTATACAGTACGAATTAGACTCCATATATACTGCTCGGGTGAGACTAACCTAATTAATGAACTCCCCTTTCATATTTCAAAGTCGTTATGTATGTGTTAACGTTCTGTATTTAGAATCTAGATTAGAAAAGTTCAAGGATACTTACGATTTTAATATGGTAATTTAGGTAAATATTATGCTATTGATTTAAGGTTGTTAAGTTAATGAACTTACTCTTAAAGTATCAACAAAGCAAATATGTTATTCAATTGAAACTGATAAATATTAATATTTATAACTACCGTATAACACCGCTATATGTATTTATTCTATAATACGATGTTATCCTATGTGTAATACGAGCATGTATGTCTGTCCAACATGACGATGCATATGTTATCAAAAAACCATATATAATTTAGTGGCCACATATGAATACGTATAGAAGAATATTAATTTAATAGCATTCTAAACTTGTGACATATGCAGATACTCTTCCTATAATGCTTGTCATGTTTAATCTCTAATACAACCTATAGCTTATCAAAATACTTTATATCATGTCAATTATTTGCCATACATATCAATATATTTAATTCAAAAACATATTTATTCGTATCTTATACAGTAAACTTTATTTTATTATCATACTATGTATACGTGTGTGTATATATATGTGTGTGTGTTACATCAAGTCATTGGAAAGTTTTTATAAAATATCCACTCATCAAACTCATTAAAAACCCTATAAGGTGTGATTATGTAGGGTTTTGGGATGAATCTTAGAAAGAGATTTAAACCTTAGAGGGTTTTAGATTAGGTTTTAAGACTTACTAAAAGCCTAATGAGAAAAGCCAAACCTAATAAAATTAATTAATACATATTATATAAGTATGTTTAATGGCTAATGAAAAAAAGAAAAGAAAAGAAGTAATAATTCTATTTAATGTAGCTTATGAATTTCATAACAAATGGAAACTTTTACATGCGAATAGACAATAGTCATTTACTTTATTTCGATTATTTAGATGATGAAGTTTACATGTGGCATTTGAATCTAATAAAAGTATTATGTAAGAAACTATCAATATTATAAAAATATACTGAATATATGGATAAAGTATTAGCTTAGTTCTTTTTCATATTGGTAATGCACATCGTGTTTTAAGGTTGATTCATCAAGGATTTTTGTATAAAATATTGTAATTGTTGATAAGGTTTAATGAATTAACATTGATGGTCATCTTCAAGACCACGAATCTTTTTTTTTTTTTCTTTTTCTTTATTCCTTTTTTGGCATAGTAGGTTGGTTTAGTTTTAAATAAGTTTTATAAAACCTCACAAGAGCAAATAATAAGAAAAGGGTAAAAACCTTAGAGGATTTTAGAAAAGGTTAAGGAATACCCTACAAGATAACTAGTCAACTTCAAGTTTTGCATACCCAGTTCCAAGCCTGTCACGATCTAAGGATAGTTTGATCGTGGTAGACGTTATATATCGTACAAAAGATCAATTATTGATTTCTTTTCCAATTGACAACCCTTTATACGACATATAAGGTTACCGTTACGATCATTTACCCAATGGTATGCAGATAAAAATAATATCATGACACAATTTTATATAATATAAGATTTATAATACATTACAGTTATTGTAATATTACAAAACTTATAGTCTAAAAAAACTAGTAAACATTTTACAATAGGACAAAGTTATTGAACTAACTATAGTGTAACATTACACAAATCGATACAAGTCTGTAATAAAGCCATATTGTACATAAGTTCACTTTTCCCTCCAACTTACATATATACCCTAAAACACTAAACTGATCTTAGGTATGCCTCAGCTTGGTGTAACAAACAGGTCCTTTTACAATAAAAGTCTACAAAGGTGTAAACTTATTGAGCTTAGTGAGATATCCCTTAACCAGATAAGCAAGTTATATAAACATTAATTCAAACATATGTATGCATGTTCATATAATATGCCATAGAAATACATACAATTGATCAGGTACTGTATGTAACTCAAATTTAATACCTTTCAAATTCAAAGTTGGAGTATACATGGCACCAATAAAATTTAAGAAAATTTTAGATGATAATGACATTTTGTTGACTTTATCAACATGTTGACTTAGTCAACCTTTGACTTGGTCAAATATTGACTTAGTCAAGTCTCTTAAAATTACATGTATTGGAATGCACATAATGAGGTAATTAAGGAGAATTAGAAAGAAAATTAAGGAAATGAAAGGAAATATAGGGTTTATTGAAATGATTAGTAAAAATAGCTAATGAGATCTTTCTTTAGGTATTTATATCCTATATACATTCTTTGGTAGGCTACTTAGTATAATTATTATGAAAAGTGTGATTTAGGGTATTAATGTTTATTACATATAACATAAGTATCAACTAAACTTTTAACTCTATGTAATACAAACCTTATAATACTAACTTAGTTGTATACTTAGAATAGTTATATACTTAGAAGATGAATGTGATTTATGATGTAATATCTTAGTTTCTAAAGGATTACTTTATTATTTTAAATATTTGTGAATGATTGAAGGTTACCTTTAATAGGTTACTAATGATTTAGTATAATACTACGATTATATTATCAATTAGGGTTTTAGGGTAAATTATAGTGAATTAGTGATTTTATATCCTTAAAGTTATAGTTTTAGGGTTTTTATTACTTTTAGGTACAATCTCTAGTGTTTTTACACATTTAGAGTTTAATATATTCGTACGCGATTAAGTCTTCGATTATTATTTTAGGATTTTTATGAGGTTTGAGGTTAACTTTTGTAATTACATATACTTGAGGTTTTAGGGTTTTCGTATGCGATTAGAGGTTCAATTGATAATTTAAGCTTTTTCATATTCCCTCTAGGTTTTGAATGGAGATTTTAATTGATTTTAAATCTCACTGGCTCTATTGATTTTAAGAAATCATTTACAGTTTAGACATTTGATTCTATACTTATAAGGCTAGATTCACAAGGTTTACAACTCTAATAGCAAATTCTTCAAAGCCATTGCCCTCTATCGCTCAAATGCATTTGATGACTTCACGAGGATGGCCAAAAAGTATGTCGCCTAGGAAGATGCTATTTGGGTACAATTGGTGAATGATAGCCACCATAGAGGCTCCTCGGTGAATGACTGCCTCAATCCTTGAGAAGATAAGCCATCTTCCTCTAAGGAGCACCAAGAGAGGTAAACTCATAAGTTCAAAAATTATGTAAGCTATACACCATTAAATCACCCTTCCCCAACCTCCTTAGGTTAGAGATACCTAAAAAGCCATAAGATTGGGTAAATTCTACGATTACCATAACGTGCATAGGTACAATACTAATGAGTGTCGATACACCAAAAATGTTGTTGAAGGCCTTATGTGCAAAGGATGCATCAACCATCTCATTGCTGACAAGAGGAATCAAGTTCAGCAGCTATCCTAAAGCCATCAAACTAAAGAATAGCAGCAATAACAATAACATAACAACCTCGACAACAATCAACATCAGGGTAGAAGAGGACACATCCAAACCATAATTAGAAGAATAAGGCTAAGGGACATTGCTTCCCTTTTTGAAGCACAACACAAGGTGCTCTTTGTTCGAGCAAAGAAGTTGAGGATAAACACCACCAACTCCTTCTTGACCAAGGATAAAGAAGGCGTAGAGTACCCCTACATTGATTCTTTGGTGATCAACACTAAGATAGGTTACTTCGATGTCCTAAAGATGTTTATAGATAATGGTAGCTTAGCAAACATCCTATTTTACACACTTACAAGAAAATGAAGGGTCAACTGGAGGATCCTCTACAACCTTACAGATAGAGTTTGGTTAGCTTTGGAGGCAAGTCTATGCTAGCCAAGGGTCTTATCATGCTCTTCATTACATTGGGCAATGACAAACACGTTACCTTATAGTTAATAAATTTTGTTGTTGTCGACTACTAATCCCCATACAGTACCATACTAGGGAGACCAAGTCTTAATAAGTTTGATATGTGCATTAGTCAGTGATGCTTGAAGGTAAAGTTTCAACACCTATGGAGTTAGCATAGCCCGATCGGTTAAAAGCTCACCAGATTACTTTACATGAAAGACATTACCTGAAATCAAGTCATGCACATTGAGTTAGGACCAATAGAGACATGAGGCTATGAGGAGAGCTTACGAAGAAGAATGAAGTTATCCAATTTAGGAGTAACCCTAAACAGACCGTGTAGATAAGGATGTCACTATCCACAGAAGATAGAGACCAGCTTGTCACCTTCCTCTAGTCTAACTCTAACATCTTCATATCTTCTCTTGAAGAGGTTCCTAGCATTATTAATATCGCTGGGGTAACATACCACCTTCGAGTAAACCCGAATGTACAGCCTATGAAACAAAAGAGAAGACACTTTGCATTAGAGAGATAGGCTACCATTGAGTAAGAGGTGAAAAAGCTGCTTTGAGCTAGATTTATAACGGAGGAGCATTATTCAACTTGGCTAACTAACATAATGCTAGTCAAGAAATCCAACAAGAAGTTACGTATGCACCTGAACTATACTAACCTGAATAAAGCCTACTCAAAGGATTACTTCCCTCTCTTTAGGATCAACCAATTAGTTGGTTCAACGTTTGACCATGCAACGTTCATCTTTATGGGTGCCTATTTAGGCTAAAATTAAATATGTATGGCCTCTGAGAACCAAGTGCACACATCATTTGTCACCAACTTCAACAAATACTACTACAAGGTTATACCCTTCAGCCTTAAGAATGTTAGGGCATCATATCAATGGTTACTAACAACCATCTTTAAACAATAACATAGGCAAAATGTCAAGTCTACATTGACGATATGATCATCAAGAGCGAGGAGAAGGCCGACTGCATTAAGGACTTACATGAGACCTTTGAAACTCTATGCAAGTATCAAATGAAGCTTAACCCCTAAAAGTGTGTCTTTAGGATGAGCTCAAGTAAGTTACTTGTGTTCATAGTCTTAAAGTGTGGCATTGAGGTCAACCCAAACAATATACAAGCCATCTAGGGCATAAAGGTCCCTTGAACTATCAAAGAAGTTCAATGGTTCACCGTAAGGTTGCTGCACTCAATTGCTTTGTATTTAGAAGTGTTGACAAGTGTTTAGAGTACTTCAAGCTATTACAGAACCCATCCGAGTTCAACTAAACTAAAGGATATTTTTGAAGTTTGAGATGGATAATTCAATAGACTTAAAAGAAAAGAGGAAAAAAAAGATTTGTTGATAAATTGGTTTTTGTGATATATATATATATATATATATATATAAAGATATATAATTTGAGATATATTCAGCAACTAAAGGATTTGAAAAAGATTGGGAGTTATTATTTTCATCCTAATTAGTATAAGAGATAATGGATTAAGGAATCATGTATGGCATCGTTCCATGTCTGGAATTTCATTATAATAGTTAAAAAAAAAAGAAGAAGAAGAAAAAGAAGCGATATACTCAATTGCAATGATTGGTTCAATTAGGAAAAAGAAGTTAGCTAAAGAAATAATGAGAAGGGGTTCTTAGTTTTTTATTCTATGAGAATTAGCAAAGGAAACCAATTTGATGAAGCAACTTGTGATTGCATTGTCTAATGCATCTCGATTTTGATGGAACCTTGACACAAGAAGTCATGGTGTAAACTATTACAAGTCAATCTTTCCCAATTATCTATGTTGAATATATGTTTTCACTATTTTATTGAAGTGCTTCTAATGGGAATTTCTTTTGAGGCTCCATTGAAGAATATTTATTTAATATATATTGCCTTGGAGGCAATAATACTCCTAAAAGTCAAAAGTGACATGCATAATTAAATGATGCTATAAGCTTATGCACTGAGGCGTATAATAAATGAAGTTACAATACTGGTGTTAGATGAGGTTTTCAACTATGTGAGCATCCTTGGCAGTAATGTAGCTAATTTATAGCGCACATACGCAGAATTGCAACCTAACTATTCAAAGTAAGCAATTGGTGATGAAAATACTTAGACTCTGTCTAAGAATTTTGATTAAAGGGTAAAATGTAGAGAGCTAAAATTGTTATATAAATTATTAGGCTACTATGATTGCCTATTTCTCTTCCCAACCATTTTTCTCCAAGTCCTTCCCACAAGTGCCATTTATGTACTACTCCTCTGAGGTTACGTATAGCGCAATTTTCATGCAACTTCCATGTAACGATACTATTTAGAACCCTACATCTACACTAGTTACTTTTGCATCACCATGACTCTTTTTCTTTTCCCATTCCATTTATGTTTCAAATTATTCAAGTGAGTCTTTAGTGCTTTATTGAGTTGACTTGGTTTCTTGTGCCTTAAGCCAATTATATTTGTTTTCATTTTATAAGACTAAGTAATCTTATTTTCTATGCTCGTCATATTAAACTCTAGGAATTGGTTTAAATATTAGGTTTTCAAAATGATTTCATATATTAATTTTTAATTTTGCTTTTGTTTGTGTTTGTTTTGACATTCTCCTAAATGTTTCATTTTAATTTAGTTAAGATTTCTTTTTATTTTATTGAACCATGATATGGCATTTTTTCTATTGAGGTGGATGCTTAGTGTCATTCAAAATGAAAGATTATATTTAAAATCATGAACTTAGAAGTGTCATGATATCATTAGCTAACCATGATGATTGCATTAGCATGGAAACAACGGATGTAGTGATGGTGATAAGTAAAGTTTCAATTAGGTATATACTATGATGAGTCAAAAGTATATGTGTAAATTTAAAAAATTATTATAAAATTCAGACATAAATCGCAATATTGTCTCAAAGAAAGTGTTGGAGTATTTCTATTAATTTGTCAATTATAATAGCATTAGATTAATTTCTCAACTATTTCACTATAATGAAAATTAACGTATCAGAAACATACTTTGGTGCTTGAGAAAACAATATGACTAAACTAATGGAGACAATGGGGAATTTCAGCTACGAGGTGCTTGCAGCGTCGGCCTTGTTTATGGAATTTGTTAAAGAGGTTCCTTGGATGATAGGATGGTATGTTTACAAGAAAAATGAAAAGAAGATACTCGTAATTTAATTTTAATTGGACACTAAACTATACTTAACATATGGAAAATCATTTCATATTGCTGTTGAAAGAAACTTTAAGAGGAACCATGCTATAACTAAACACTTAAAATCCTAATCGGACTAACCAATCGTGCATGTTAAATTTCTTTATTTGTTTCATTACGAGGTAACAATTCCAAACTATTTTGGTTTTATTTTTTTAATATTATTTTTCTTTCTTACAGCCTATGTACAAAATCCATATGCAAGGGCAAGAAAAGGACATGCAAGATGTATCTTGTGAATAATATTATAAAGGGGAAATTGCAAAAAGCCCTCGTAAACTTTAAATTAGGTGTAGTTTATTTCCCTAAATTTTTAAAATATAGTTTTTGATACCTAAATTTTTATAAATTAGCAAAACAACCTCGTAGATTGAGAATAACCTTTTAAGAGATGTTTACACACCAAAATCAAAGTTTAAAAAAGTTATGGGATCATTTACTAATTTATGAAAGTTTAAAGACAAAAAATCATACTTTGAAAGTTCATGAGGGTAAATCACACGAAGGGCAAAATTTATGGGGGATTTTTTGCATTTTTTCCAATGTTATAAATTATGAATTTTGACTCAATTGCTTGTTACACTTTCTCATTTGCTTTACTTCTTGCAATGATGCAAGCAAGAAGAGTACTAAGGTATTTTTAATTGTAACGTATGGTTAGTACAATGCCTTTTTTTATTAAAAGAAATAGAAATAATCCCTTAACTTTAATTTAGATATGGATTAATCCCTTAAACTTTCAAAATGTGATTTATGCTTTTTAAATTTTGATAAATTAACAAAGAACTTTCATAAATTGAAAATAATTTCTTTTAAACTTTGATTTTGGTATAAAAAGATCCTTTAAATTTATAAAAATGCATTTTTAGACTCTTAAACTTTCACAATAGTATAAATTTTTCTAACTAAAAATGGAAATATCCTTTATATTTCCAATTTATTAAAACTTGGGAATCTTAAAGCATACTTTGAAAGTTAAAAAAGATTATACCCAAGCTAAAGTTTATAGGAGTTTTCTCTCTCTCTCTCTAACAATACCAAAAGTGTTTATGCCACAAGGTCATGACACGATTTGTACAATACCATTTGTGTATATGGTGAACTCAAATACAATTACTAATCATATATGTGTCCTTTTAATTAAGTTTTTCAATCAAATTTCAATAATACCTTAGATATATTGTATGTGCTTGATTCAACTCTTAAAATACTACTTAGACCAAAGAATTGTGCAATGTACATTATAAAGTCTTTCTTGTAAGCTAGTTTCCCTCATTTTACGTATTATGTAAGATCTCACAACCAAGTTATCTACATTTGCAACCATTCTTTTATTATATATATAATTCTGCGATATCTAAATAATTTCATGTAGATGGCTTGTAATTTTAATTTAAGATTATTCATGGATACTTTTTTTCCCCCTTTTGTAACCTATTCTATCAGTGCATGTTCTTCTTGGAAATATTAATTACTCCAAAGCTAACATACCAAAAATGAGAATCATTATAAATAAGATGTTGTTTGATATATAAAATAGTAAGATACATCTTCTTTTTTTTTTCTTAGGGGTAAGGGGAATATAATTATCCAAATTATAATAGAACTGCATTTCATAACAACTAGTGATCTACGCAGCCGTGATGCATGCGCATACAATAAAAACTTGGTTTGCAGAAAAAGAAAACTTGAATTTATATTAGTAATTAATAGACATCACAAATCAAAACTTCTATTTATATTAGTAATTAATAGCCATCACAAATCAAGGATACGAGAAACAGTAACATGTGACAATTTTCTTTTAGGCAAATATAGAAGGATAATTGATAAAAAAAAAAAAGGAAATTAGTTTTGTGAATTATACATCAACATAGACTTACTACAAGAAATTAAGACTTTAGAGACGAAAATTTCTATCTTTAAAAGTAAGAATTCTATTGCAAAAGACTTGTAGAGACAAATGTTCTGTCATAAATTTCAATTGCAAAATTCATCATCAGTAATTCTATTTAGTGACCGACTACATATCTGTTGCAAATTTGCAACCGAATTTCTGTTACTAATAATAAAGAATTATGTTGCAAATTATTAATGAATATATAGAACAAAATGGATTTGGAGACAAAATTTCTATTATAAAGCATAACAAATTTTGTCTTTGATTTCAATACAAATTTAAACTAATTATGTTTTAATTAAAAATATCTTTTGCAAATTTGTTTCTATATTAATTTAGTGATAATTATTTTTTTCATAGTTAATAATTTCAATTGCAAATCAATCACTTATTTAATGTGCATTTACCATAATTTGGCATTGCTATATAATAATACATGCTATGATAGTTTGGCTATATGGGGATATAATTAATATTGTACATTTACGTGTGTTTATTATTATTTGACTATATAAAATTACCAATATAATAGTAATAATCACGATTATATTGTAATAGATACTTGATAGAAAGAGAGGAAGATTAGCCATAGGAGAAAAAAAATACATTGAATATTGTTTAGATTAAGGCATTTTAGGAATGGTAACTCTTTTTAGAAGTTACATAGAAGTGTGAAACCAAATGGAAAATATTTGCTTAACGTTATAAATAGTTATAGAAATGATTCTTTATGTTATTGTACAATAATGTGTATTTACGATAATTTGATTATATAAAATTATAATTATTAATTTACATTAATGTATAGTAATAGATGATGGGTAGAAGGAAATGAATGACAAGTAGAGAAAAATACTTACTATATATTACATTAACATTTTTTTGTAAAAATTATATAAAGGTATGAGAAAAAAAAATGTCTTATTTACTTAGTACCTATATCTTCTTATATTATTAAGCTAATATTGGCTTGTTCAACTTCACAACCGAACATGGATAGAGCTTAGAGCAAAAAAACCTATAATCAAAACGTGAATATTTGAACAATATGAAGGTTGTTTTATCTTTCAATTTTTTTTTTCTTTTTTTCCTTTAGAGACTTCAAAATTAATTTATTTTTTCGGGTAATGAAATAAACTTCCACTAACAAACATAAAGTCTTACACACCAGAAGAAGGGCATCCTTTTCCCAAACTAGCACCCAATGGCATAACAATAGGCGAGTTTAAAGATAAGTTCATAGAACAAAAATCCAATAGAAAATAAGGCATAAAATCAAGAAAAACATAATCCTTTTGGTCCTTCAACACTTCTTTTGATAGTTTGTCTACTGCAACATTCTTCCTTCTATATCAATCCTGTTGATGACGACAAAAGCATATGCATGCACTCAGCAAGAACAGGATGACAAGTTTCAAGATTAACAAATGGATTCTAAAGCCAAAAGATCAATTGTTGGGAGTCCGTTTCACATAGAATTTTTCCTTTCCCTAGTCTTTATGCTAATAGAAGGCCCTCTTTCAAAGCATGTAGCTCCACTTCTAGAGGAGATGGGTTCTTCAAGAATTTGCAGGATCCTCCCGGGACTACTCCTTGAAAATCCCGACATATCACTTATATTCCCGTAACCTTTCTATCCTTAGTAACTACACCATCACTATTGATCTAAGTCTTACTTTCATTGGCTACAAAAGATGTAATGGGTTTAAATCTTACAGTTTATCCTTGCGGAAGATACATCACCACTCATTTGCTTCTTTCTTGATGCTTTGTGAGTTGATCATGCCATTTTGGTTTGTCCCAAAGACCCTATTGTTTTTCTCCTTCCAAATACCTTTTAGTGCAAAACAAAATAGAGCTTCTCTTGGAGTAGCTATTGATTCCCAGTTCTTTTTAAATTTCCTACACCATTAGTTAATTGATTTGATGAGTTCTTCAAGGTACCATTGCCTTGTTAAGAGAGAAAATCCAATTCTTGCCAAACTCTTCAATTATAAGGACATTAACCAAAAACATGTTGAATAGATTATTTCTTAGAGTGGCAAACTGGCATAGTTGGCTAAACTAAATCCCCTATGTGTCTAGTTATCCTTCATGGAAAGACCATTATGACACAATCTCCAATCAAGTTTTGTATATTCGTAGGCATGGTGCTTTCCAAATCTAGCTCCAGCCCCCCATTCTTGAGTTTTCCTCATTCATGTTTCCTAGCTGCTCATAAGATGATTTTACTGGGCTATTTGCAGTAGTCCAAGGAGTTCGTATCTATATCCAAAACAATATTCCCTAGGCAGCTTCTTATCTCATCATCCAATGGGTATCCTATGCAATCTTCTTTCCACCCAACTTCATTATCCCAAGTTTAATCCAAGGGAATATTAATACCCTGTTTTGTCAAAGGTCCATATAGCCTACTGCTCACATAATCTTTATCATTCCATATATCTTTCCAAAACCTGGTGATTGCTCCATTTTTCACTTTCATATGCACATGCTCTTCTAACCAGTTGGTCAACTTATACAACTTGTTATACAGGTAGAATTGAATCTTAACTCTCTTACTAGTCACATTAAATTTACATTTCTGTTTGAAAAGCTCCATCCAGAGGAGGTGTTTTTTCTTTAAATGCGAAAGTATTTTCAAGAGGTTACCTACATTCCTTCTCTGCAAGTCCATCATTCCTAACACCCCTTTTCCCTTTGGCTTCTTTCACTTTCGATCAACTAACCCAATGAATCTTCTTCCTTCGATCTGCTGATCCCTAAAGGAAACCTCGATGAATTTTCTCTGCTTTTTTTGTGAAACTTTTAGGTATAAGATCACTTGTGAATAATAGTTCATTATGCTTGTCAAGGAAGCCGAACCAATAATCTCCTTCTAGCCATACTGAGCAGCTAGTCTTTCCATCTAGACAACTTCACTCTTATCTTATCGATGATGAAATTTAAATCAACTTATTTGAATTTTCCAGCCTCTTTCACCAAAATTCGAAGATACTTTCCTACATTAACATTCAAGCATATACAAAAAATATTAACAATTTTCTACTTCAATTCTCTTCTAAGGTTATGCAAGAATATAATGTAAACTTCTCGTAATTCACTCACTGTCCTAAGAGTTGACGAAAGAAATCCATGGTTTCCTTCAATTAATAAGCGTTTTCCTCTGATGCTTTACCTATAAGCAGCAAGTCATCCGTGAAGAAAAGATCTAAGAGTTTAATATTTATACCATGCATATTTAGTGGCTTCCAACTTCCCTTAGCCATTTTGAAATGAATAACCCAACTCAATATTTCCATAACCATAATGAATGGATATAAGGATACGGGGTCTCCCTACCTCAAGCATCTACTTGTACAGAAAGCATCCATTACAGCCCCTTTAAAAGGGATTTGGAATTGAGATGTGCTTAAGTAGAAGATTATAAGTTTCAACTAACTATGAAGAAAACCAAGACTATTTAGAGCGTAATGTATAAAATCCTACTCCATTCTATCATAAGCCTTCTACAGGTCTAGTTTAACCATCATATAATTCCTCTTCCCTAATACATGTAACACTTCATGGAAAACCAAATAATTGTCTCCTAATGCTTTGACTAAGGATGAAGCTTGCTTGTTTAAAGCTTTTCAGCTTATCTAGCATTGGTTTATGCCAATTTATAAGACACTTCATGACATTTTGTACAAGTAGTACATAAGTTAATAGGTCTAAAATTTTTTACCTTATTAGCACTAGGTAGTTTTGGAATCAAGACAATTAGAGTCTTATTAAGCTCTTATGGCATAACTCCACTCAACAAAATGCCTTTCACTATGTCACAAGCTATTTGTCTAACTATTTCCCAACATCCTTTATAAAATTCCGCATGTAACCCATCTACACCTGGTGACTTATGATTACCTATACACACAAGACCTTTTTTAACTTCTTCATCCATCTAGTCTTTTCCCAAGATGGACAGCTCCTCAGTTAAATCCCTCTAACCATTCCTGATATGAATTGCAACTAAGAACAGACAATGCTGATCACTAGATGGGTCCAAGCTTACCCAAAGCTTAAAAAGGGTGATGGGGAATGTGCAAAAGAATGATAAAGTGAATGAAGAGTAAGTAAAACCCACGAACAGCTTCAAAGGATATGATGCACCAATGAAACTTTTGAGGACTCATGGCACAACTCAATATGATGCACAAATTGGTCTTGTAAGATTACTCACTACCTAGTCTTGTTTAAGGGTTAAGATAAGTGTAAAATGAAAGCAAATAATCAGTGTTTACAAAAGTGAGAATATTCAGTGGATTGATGATCAGCTTGTTTTGGCTACAAGTATAAGGCATATTTATACTAGAGAATTTAAGGCAACTTGCCTAAAAGGGAAAAGAGAAAAAAAGGTATTGCTCTAAAGAAGTAATGTACAAGAATACAAAAGGGTAAAAATGAATATTTAAAAGAAAAAAAACAAGCATTAGTGTAGCAAATTCTTCACATGGTCTTGTATACGTAGTAAAAATGCATTGGTGATGCCATTGGTGGATGCAAACAAAAGAGTACAATTAGATTGCTTGTCTAAGCAGGGGTGACTAACGATTAGTCTAGGGTCACTCTCTTATCCTCCCAGCAAGGGTGATACCGAACAAGTGGTCGATTTAGACATGAGTGAGTAAGTATGTAAGGTTTGACAGATGTCATAGCATTCTTCAATTTGGTGCACAATCTTTAAGAGATGGGCAGTCATTTGGCTTAGCATATAGAGTAGCTCATCAAAGAGATACTCGACTTTGACAAGAGTCAATTGGAGCAAGAGGATTCACCTTACCAGCCCCTCTAATCCTTAGGCTCAGTTGCAAGTCAAAGGCTTGGTAGCTTAATTATTATCATTAGATGATGCAAACCATGACCAAGAACAGATAAAGTTGATCATTTGATGGGTCCAAGCTTACTGAAAGCTTAAAAAGGGTGAAGGAGAATGCGCGAAAGAACAATAAAGTGAATAAAGACTAAGTAAAACCCACAAATAGCTCTAAAGGATATGATGCACCAATGGAATTTCTAAAGATTTATGGTATAACTCGATATGGTACGCAAATTGATTTAGTAAAGTTACTCACCACTTAGCCTTGCTTAAGGGTTATGATAAGAGTAAAATGAAAGTAAACAATCAGTGTTTACGAAAGGAAGAATATTCAGTGTATTAATGATCAACTTGTTCTAGCTATAAGTACAAGAGGTATTTATACTTGAGAATTTAGGGTAACTTGCTAAAAGGGAAAATACAAAAAGGATATTGCCCCAAAGAAGTAATGTCCAAGAAAACAAAGAAGTAAAAATGAATATTAAAAAAAGAAAATTATTGGTATGGCAGATTCTTCATGTGACCCTATATATATGGTAGAGATGTATTAGTGATGCCGTTAAAGGATACAGATAAAAAGTACGATCAGATTGCTTATCTAAGCAATAGTAACTAAGGATTAGTTTGGGGTCTCTCTCTTGGCTTCTCGACAAAGGTGATGCCAAGCAAGTAATCAGTTCAAACATGAGTGAGTAAGTGTGCAAAGATTGGCAAATCTCTCGGTATTCTTCAATTCAACACATAATCTTTCAGAGATGGGTAATTGTTTGGCTTAGCATGTAAAGTGGCTCATCAAAGAGATACTTGGCTTTAGTATGAGTCAGTTGAAGCAAGTAATTCCACCTTGCCAATCCCTCTAGTTCTCGAGTTCAGCTGTAGGTCAGGGGCCTGGTAGCCTAAATCTTATCGTTCTCTCTAGGTTTATTTGAATTTGGGATCAAATTTAAATGGTCTTCGAACAATTCTCCATCAAGGTGATATGGACTGAGGTTGACAACATTGAAGGTGTCAGAAACCCCATAATCTTTGGGCAACTTCAACTTATAGACGTTGTCATTGATCTCTTGGAGGATTCTGAAAGGTCCTTCAATTCTGGCAAATAGCTTGTTCTTCCTCTTGCTTAGAAACCTTTCCTTACTAAGGTGTAGTCATACCAAGTCTCCTAGCTAGAATTGTTCAGTCGTCCTACCCTTGGCCTTCTTTCACATTATTTTGGCAGCTTGGTCGATCTACTAAGTGACTTTGTTGTAGATGTGTTGAAAGGACTGTGCTTGAGCTCTCGCGTTAGGGTTTTCTTGCTCAAAAACAAGCATAGGGGTGTAATCAAGGGCCAACTCAGGATTAAAACCATAGACAACTTCGAAAGGGGTCTACTTAGTGATATGTACTATTCGATTATAAGCAAATTTGACTATTAGTAAGTAAATGTTTCAATCAGCCAAGTTCTTGTCCACTACAACTCGGAGTAGTGATCCTAATGTGCAATTAACTACTTCTGTTTAGCCATCAATTTAGGGGTAATGAAAGTATTGAATAGTAGTTTAGTTGCTATCCAATGCCACAAGATCCTCTAAAAATAGCTTAATAGCTTGAGATCTTTGTTAAAGACGACACTTCTTGGCATACCATGTAACTATACAATCTCTTGCAAGAAAAGAGAAGCAATAGTCGAAGCATCGTTAGTCTTAGAGCAGGGCATAAAGTATGCCATCTTGCTGAACCTATTTACGATGACCATCGCAAAATCTTTGCCTTAAGCAGTTCAAAGTCTATGCTCAATGCAGCCTATGGTCTCGTTAGAATAGGCGAAGGCATTGCTTTCCATTGCTCGGCTTAGCATTTAGCCCTCTTACACACGGTACATCCTTGAACAATTCAGTGCATATCTCACCTCATTCTTGGCTAGAAGAAATGACTATTCAGCAGCTCATAGGTCCTTTTCTCCCTAAAATGTTTGGATAGTCTTCTACTATAGGCTTTCTTGATCAATAGCTTCCGAAGTAAATAGGTTAGCACGCACAATTTCCTTCCTTGGAATAAGTATCCCTCTTTTATATAATACTCATCGATGGTCCTTTCATCGACATAATGCACAAGTATGCGCCTAAAGTATAGGTACTCAAAATATTGCTCTTTCACACTCATAAACCCAAACAACTTGGTTTACAATTTAGTTAAAAGCGCATGTCTTCTTGAAAGAGCATCTGCAACTATGTTGCTCTTTCTTTACTTGTATTTTATCACAAAATTGAATCCTTCAAGGAATTCGACCCATCTTACCTGTCATTGTAACAACTTTTTCTAACTTCGGAGGTACCTTAAGGACTTATGGTTAGTATAGATGATAAATTTTTTGGGCAGTAGCTAATGTTGCCATACTTACAGTACACAAATTAGCGCTAAGAGTTCCTTATCATACACATCGTAGTTTAGTTGAGGTCTTCTAAGCTTCTCACTGTGGTAGGCAATTGGTCGGCCTTCCTACATTAGGATTGGGCCTATTCTAATGCTTGACACGTCACATTCTAGCTTAAATACTTTCTCAAAGTCAAGCAAAGAAGCATAGGTATAGAAGTCAATCTTTCCTTCATCTCGGCAAAGCTTCTTTCCTCCTTTTCTCCCCATCTAAAGTTGGTATTCTTCTTCGTCAATTCAATATGGGGTGTAGCGAAGGTGCCAAAATTCCTTATGAATCTCCTATAAAAGGAATCCAATCTATGGAAACTTCTCACCTTAGCACAAGTAGTAAGAGTCAGCCATTTGAGGATTGCTTAGACTTCTTGTCGTCCACTTGTAAACCTCCTCCACTTACTACATAGCCTAAGAATACCACTTTTTCCTAGCAAAAGCAACATTTCTTAAGATTTCTAAGTAATCTCTCATTACAAAAGACATTCAACACAATATGGAGATGTTCACAATGACTCAGCATGTCAGTACAATACACCAGGATATCGTCAAAGTACACCATGACATACTTCCTTAGTAGATTTCTCAACACATGATTCATCAGTCATATGAAAGTGCTTGAGGCATTTAAGAAGCCAAATGGCATTACTATCCACTTATAGATTTCATGCTAAGTTTTGAATGCAGTCTTCTACTCATCTCTCGACCTCATGCGAATTTGATGGTAAACAGATTATAAATCAATCTTGCTAAATATCTTGTATCACAACCCAACAATATTGTTGTTATGGTAGATCCTCGTATACTGTATAAAGTTCTACAATCGACCCCCTTGTTGATTATAGGCCTTTCATACGATAAATAAGACTCCTTCCATTATACGTTACCACTAAGCCCATAGATAGGCAATATAGAGCAATTTATCTAAATTTTACTTCTTTGATATAAATAGATCAAGTAAATGTATGGATTTGTTGAATTTTACACCAAAAGAATATTAAAAATGAATGCAGTTCATATAGGAAACTTCATTAGAAACTTCAATCTATAATATGAACAAAAGTAAAGATAAATGGCTATCTACAAAAAAAAAAAAAGCTATTACAAAAGTCTCCTCTTCAATCCATCCCGTCTACAAATGAGACTCACCTCAGGCATTCCTTGGCCCGGATGAATGAAGAGGTTTCCCTGCAATAAAAGAAATCTATCGAGGTATAAACTTAAGCTTAGTAAGATAAATCTCCTTGTTAAAATTGCATGACAAAAGTTTATTTAATGCACAACGTACGAATGCATGAACAATCTGTATACCAAACAATATATGCAGTGGCTTAGGAACTGCACACAACTCAAAATTATGCCCCCTATAGTCGAGGTTGGAGATAATTAATTGATACAAACTAAAATCCAAGTCCTAGGACTTAGGTTTTACATTAATTGTACTATTGTGCTTAAGTCAAAACAAAACTATATATATAATGTATGTAATATACTTTCATTTAGAGCAACAAAACATATTTTCAAAATCCTAAGTCTAGCAATGTAGTGGCCTCCATAATCTATAAACACAAGTTTTAAGCAAAAGCTACAAGATACAACCCCTTGCAAATGGTTAGCATCTTCTAGTTCCTAGTAAACCCTTCAGCTTAGAACAAAAACTCAATAAAATAATAGCATATCTAGTGCCCAATCTTACAAGAGGCCCTTCTCCTGCAAGTCCCTTACCCTCTTCTGCGTGAAGTGGTAGTTAATATCGTGTAAATGTAACTATGGGGAATGCATGATTCATTGAATTTCCCAATCATATAAGTGATTAATTTGGTTTTCATGTTGATCAAACAATTTCATTCCATACAATTGCACATATGAGTTATCACAACCAATTCTCATTATTATGTGATTAACAAGCCATAGCATTCAATTATAAATTCACATACATGCATTTCCCATATCCTGTAAACAACTAATTTTCATATATATATATATATTTAGGTACATCTAATCTACAAGCAAATTTAAGTAACTCACTCAACCATGTGGACCAATTGAAGTAGTCTAGGGGTAAGTCCTCTACTTACAGTAGTGGTCTTCATGATTTGGAGTGCTTTTGGGCTTTGTTTGATTATTGGGCTTTTTGATATCTTGGGAAATCCTTTAGGCTTGGGCTTAGGATTTCATTCTAGGCTTAAAATACTTCTTAAGGTTAGATTTCCAACTTTGATTAACATTTCTAAGGCTAACAACAACTTTTTAGGCTTTTAAGTGGGCTTAAATTATCAAATGGGTTTGTTTTTTATTCAAATCAAGGATAGTCACTCTCTTGGGCTTAGGGTATGTTTTGTAGGCTTCTTGAGAATCTTAAAACAACTTTTATTATTGTGTTATGTTGCTGGTCAGAAATTTAATGAGGGTCGGTTTAACTTAGAGTTTGAGGCCCATTTTAGAAGTTTTAAGCTTGGTTTTGAGTTTTAGGCCTAATACCCTTATCATACTTGCCTTAGTTGGTCTTTTCACTTTGTTTACTTATTTTATCACATTTTTAAGTGTCTTTCAACATTGCTCCAGATCTAGTCATGATGAATCCAAAGGGTTCTTGCTTGGTGTTTCAACTTGTTTCCGTATTTTCTCAAATTTAGGAGTTAGATCATAAACTTAGGTTACTTATATTTAAATCTTAACTTAACTTTTCTTCCATGAGATGATTACTTAAATCACCCTTTACATGAAAATAGTAGATCTCATACTTAATACAACTTCCATATCATAGTTCATGTCTTACAAAGTTAGTTTCCTTATAGAAGCTTCATATAATGGATTCTTCTTTACTTAAGTCTAGATTTAAGCATGTTTAACTTAATAGAAGTGAAAATAACATCCATAGGACCTACAAATACTTCACATGCAGCATGCTATCCTCTCACTGAGTGCTCATTTCATGACTTCCCTAACTTAAAATCTTCCATTCTAAGTGATAAACAAGTATCTCTACATAACACCAACTTTACATGCTCATAAGTCAACTTTTATGTAAAGGTTTCATGAGTTTGCTTCTTAGGGTGGTCTTAGTTATTTCATCAACTTATGATCATACTAATATCCTCAAGAAAACATAGTCTCCTAACATGGAATACTTGGCTACTAACACAAAGAAATACTTATTCGTCCACAAAGCAAAAGTATGGTAGTGGTGCACTAAGTTTCCACTTAAGCTTCTTATCTTACTTTCTCCTTCTTGCCACCTTTTTGGAATCTTGAGTTTTATTACTTTGAAGTGCAGTTTAAAGGGTGTTTTAAGGATCCTAAAAGTATCTTTGAAGGTTGATAAATGGAGTATACAAAGTAGAGCTTTTGTACCAAGAGGATTGGAGCTATAAGTGGCAGCAAAGTTGATTTTGTAGGGTTTTTGTGTTTCCACTTTTGGGTTGATTTTCAAGTGAGAGAAATGAAAGTAACAAAGGAAAGTGAAAGTAAGATATATGAGAGAGAGAGTGGTCGGTTGTATGGGGGTAGGGTAGTTTGTTTAAGAAGCTTAATTTTATTGTCTTGTAGCTTGCACAAATGCCAACATTTGACAAGACTAGATGATGTAAGCATTAAGGGAGTGAATAGTAGCATATAGGACAAACTGATTGATGAATGAAAGACAAGGCATGACCTCCCTTTCTAGCCTTATAAGAATCGGCCATTAGGCTTCCTTTATGGCATAGAATTATCTCATCTTCTTTATTAAAGTTAAACACATGAAATCTTGTGATAACTTATTCATATGTAGTATAAGTTAAGGTGTGATAAGGAAAGTGACTTATCACTAGTTTTTTATAAGCTATCGATTGATAAATGATTCCAAATCTTAATTGATAATTAATTGTTTAAGGTTGCAAGTCTTTAATTGCTTTAGGGTTTTGGGTTTTGGGTGACTTTAGAGTTCATAGTTTTTCATGTTTGGGTTTTATCAATAATAGACTTTTAAATTAGAAAGTTAAATTTGTTTTGAAATATAAACTTGTATTCTTAGTTTAGTTAATCTTTGGGAACGTTCAGGAAATACTCTTAATTGAATTGTTAGCCTACTAAAAATAGGGTTTACATCTTGGCTCCACTAAACTCGTCCAGCATATCTTTTAGCTTAGGGATAAGATACCTGTATTTGATCGTTATCTTGTTCATGACTCAACTATCAACATACATCCGCAGCATCAGGTTCAGCATAATCTTCTTGCTATCCTTCTTGAACACATACGTGTTCCCATATCCATCATGGATAACTCATCTATCAAATAGCCATGGTCGACTAAGTAATACGTATGAAGAGCACATGGGTAGTACATTATAGAGAATCTCATCTGAGTAATTTCTAATAGTAATTGGCAGTAGCACTTGTCGAGTGACATGTAGTGCTCACTTCTCATTCAGCCAATGCAACTTACATGGTGATAATTCTTATTTTAAATAATGTTACATGGTGATTTTATAGTATTTTCCTTACATTTTTGGTTTTCTTTAAATAAATTGATACTTAATTGAGTAAAATTTTCATTTTAAGGTTTGAACGCGTTCTTGGATCGAAAATGAAGAAAAGGAGTTAAGTTTCACTCAATTCGGAGTTCAAATGAAGAAGTTATGAAGTTTTGAAGTTATACAGTCTGGGACACAACTGTGTCCCTAGGTTGTATGTCCATCCAGGAAAATAGGCTGAGGATAGAAAGTTACACGACCTGGGGATACGGTCGTGTCCCAAGTCGTGTTTGGTGATGAAAATGAAAACCTTTCAATACATTATAAAAGGACATATTAGGGTTTTGCATAGGAGAGGAGACATTCAAAAAGAGAAAAGACTTGAGGAGAAAGAAAGAAAAAAGGCGAAAGCGAGAAAAAAGGCGAAAGCAACATCCAACTTCAAGATTGAAGAATAAAAGGGGTTTTTCATGTTTGATTTATTATTTTTGCTGATATTCGTTTTTAGTTTCATTATGATAGCCTAAGATTCGTATATTTAGGATTATGGAACCTAAGATTTTATGTGACTATTGGATTGATTGACAATTTTCAATAAAGTTTCTATCTTTTCTTAATTCAATTATGTTATTTAATTGTTAATTGATATTTCTAGAGTATCAATATATGATATTATGCATGATGATTGAGAAATCCATGTATAATGAGATCTTGATATAATTGGAAAGAATTACATATATACTTAGAGATAAGATATATGTTTCTTTCGAAAAGTTATTCTTTTGTATGGGAATTCATTATACATTGATGCGATTCTAAATTATATTACTAAGTGAAGAGATTCCGGCAAATAATTTAGGATTAGGGTTTATAGGTTTGAGAAAGGTATTAACTTTAATTGTGAATCCCTCTAGTCAAGAATAATAGAAATTAAATTGAATATATTTTAAGTGGTCACATGTTAAATACTAGGGGAAATAATTCCTAAATACGTTATTACTTTCTTGAAGTCGTTCTTAGTTTTATAGCTTTTTAAATTGCTTAATCAAGTCTTATAATTATGTTAGTTTGTTAATTTTAGTATTTTTAATTAATTCAAACCTTTATAATTTTCTGATTAAATAATAAAGCTAAGATTAATATTAGTACTCGAAGTTTCTAAGGGATCGACTCGGACTCACATCTGCTATATTAAAACTGATAGGTACACTTGCCTGATATCAAGTTTTTGACGCCGCTGCCGGGGACTTTCGATATTAAGAACACTAGTTACTTTATTACTTTGACCATTTCTTTTTCTTTTGTTTTCATTGTTTATTTTTATTAGCTAGAGTTGCAATTGATTTTATATTTCTTGCCCTTGCAGTGCATGACTCGAAGCAACCCGGAAGATTTGGTAGAACTTGATCCTAAAATTGAAAGAACTGCCTTTTAAAATTTGAGAGTGTGACCTAGAAAAATTGTGGCTACCATTGAAGATGAGTCAATCGTTGAGATTAAGGAAGAGCGTGAAGAGGCCAACACTCAATTCATTGAGCAAGAAGATCCACTACACATGGCTAACAATGGTAATGAAGCAAATCGGACCATGTCCGACAATTCAAGGCCTACACTTATTGGAGCTGACTCTAGTATTGCGAGGCCAACCATCGCGGCTAATAACTTCCAAATTGCACCTAACATCATACAAATGGTGTAACAATATGTTCAGTTTCCCACCTGCAAAGACTGCTATACTTCGAAATAATATTTCTTGTTTTGCTCAATTAGAAGCGGAGACTCTATATGATACCTGGGAGCGGTTCAAGGACTTGGTTAGGAGGTGCCCACATCATGGCCTTCCACTATGGATGCAGATTCAGACCTTCTATAATGGTCTCAATTTATCTATAAGATAGATGATTGATGCATCCACAGGAGGTACTTTGAACACAAAGACACTTGAGTAAGCATAAGACCTAATTGAAGGAATAGTGATGAACAATTATCAGTGGGAAAGCACTAGAGCCAAGCAAAAGGTTATGGGAATTTATGATTTGGATTTGACCACTGCTCTGGCAGCTAAGGTGGACCTATTGAGTAAGAAGATTGATGCACTCTCTGTTGGACCTCAACAAGTGCAATTGGATGTAAGTGACTTTGGTATGTAGGGGTATGGAGCACAAGAACAATTGGAACAGGTAGATTATCTAGGAAATCCACCCAAGCAACAAAATAACCTCTACAGCAACACTTGTAATCCAGGCTGGAGGAATCACCCTAATTTCTTATGGGGAAGTCAAAACTAAGGCTAGTAGAAGACTAACTTTAGCCTACCTGGGTTTCAAAGACCATTCCCACCTTTACTTTCTCAAGAAAAGAAGTCCAGTGTGGAAGAACTTCTCACCAAATATATTCAAGGCAATGAGGCTCGCTTATCTAACATTGAATCATCGTTGAGGAATTAAGAGGCTTCCAATCGCATCCTTGAGAACCAAATTGGTCAACTTGCAAAGCTAATTTCTGAAAGACCATAGGGAATGCTACTGCGAAATACAGAAACCAATCCAAAGGAACATGTCAAGGCAGTGACACTTTGAAGTGGGAAAGAGTTGCATGTTGAGAGGAAGGTTAAGGAGGAGACTAACAAGAGCAAGGAAGGGATGAAAGCAATGGAAGACGTAGAGCCATCTAAGGCGAAGGAATATCAACCACCTATCCCATATCCCCAAAGACTCAAGCAAGATCGCAATGACCAACAATTCAGTAAGTTCCTTGACCTCTTTAAACAATTGCATATTAACTTACCTCTCGTTGATGCCTTATCACAGATGCTGAAGTATGCTAAGTTCTTGAAAGACTTGTTATCCAACAAGAGGAAGCTTGAGGAGCTTTCTACAGTCACATTGGGTGAAGAATGTTCAGCGATTGTGCAAAATAAGCTACCTAAGAAGCTAAAAGACCCAGGAAGTTTTATAATTCCTTATCATATTGGTAACTTGTTAGTTGACAAAGCTTTAGCTGATTTGGGTGCTAGCATCAATTGAATGCCCTATAAATTTTTCAAGAAATTAAGATTAGGAGAACCTAAACCCACACGTATGAGCTTGCAATTAGTCGATAGATCTGTGGCGTATCCTAGAGGCATTATTGAGGATGTATTAGTCTAAGTAGGTAAATTTATTTTTCCAGTTGACTTTGTGATATTGGACATAGATGAAGATTTTGAGTTGCCCCTTATCCTAGGTAGACCATTTTTAGCTACAGCTAGGGCTATCATTAATGTTAGTAATGGCAACTCATTCTTAGAGTAGGAGATGAAGAGATCATGTTTAAAATTTCAGAGGCTATAAAAAAGTCTGTTGATCAGGATGATACTTGTTACCTTTTGGATGGTACCGACACTTTTGTTTCAAGTTTTATGTAGGAAGTCCTTTTTCAGGATTCGCTGGAGAGTTGCTTGCAATTAGGCATGGAAGAAGCTTCAGAAGATCCTATTAAATCCAAGGTGGTAGCCCAATTGGAGGCAAACAAACCTATTTCTATTGAGAAAGGGTTTGAAGAGATTGAAAAAATGAAGGAAGCACAGTCAAAACCTTCGATTGAGGAGCCACCAGTGTTGGAGTTAAAGCAATTACCTGACCATTTGGAATATGCCTTCTTAGAGAAGGAATCCAAATTACCAGTAATTATAGCATCCAACCTAGAAGAAGAACAGAGAGAAAGGTTGCTGAAAGTACTCAAAGAGCATAAGAGGGCCATTGCTTGAAAAATATCCGATATTCAAGGTATCAATCCCCCCTTTTGTACTCATAAGATTTTGATGAAAGAAGACCATAAGCCGGTTATACAGCCTTAGAGACGCTTGAATCCAAACATGAAAGAGGTAGTAAAATAGGAAGTTATCAAACTCCTTGATGCAGGTATGATATATCCTATCTCTGATAGTTCATGGGTGAGTCCAGTGCAAGTAGTTCCAAAAAAAGGTGGGATGACAGCAGTCCCTAATGAGAGGAATGAATTGATCCCAGTGGGAATAGTAACAAGTTGGTATGTATGTATCGATTATAGAAAGTTAAATGATGCTACACATAAGGACCATTTCCCCTTACCTTTTGTTGATCAAATGATAGAATGACTAGTTGGACATATGTTTTATTGTTTTTTAGATGGCTTATTTGGTTATTTTCAGATACCTATTACATCAGAAGATCAAGAGAAGACCACTTTCACTTGTCCTTATGGCACTTTTGCTTATCGCAGAATGCCTTTTGATCTTTGCAATGCACCTTCCACATTTCAGCAATGCATGTTAGCCATTTTTGATGATTTGATTGAGAACATAATAGAAGTATTTATGGATGATTTTTCAGTTTTTGACAACTCATTTGACCATTGTTTGAATAATTTGGACAGAGTACTCACCAGGTGTGAAGAGACCAATCTTGTACTCAACTGGGAGAAGTGTCATTTCATGGTACAAGAGGGTATTGTGCTGGGCCATAAGATCTCATATCGAGGAATTAAGGTTGATACTGCCAAAGTGGATGCGATTGCAAAACTCCCATCTCTAACTTCGATTAAGGCCATAAGAAGTTTTTTAGGACATGCGGGTTTTTATAGGTTATTTATCAAGGACTTCTCGAAAATTGTCCGCCCTTTGACTAAGCTATTAGAGAAGGATATACCTTATGTTTTCTCTCAAGAGTGTTTGAAAGCTTTCAATATCCTTAAAGAGAAACTTACCAATGCTCTAATCATGATAGTACTTGATTGGGCACTTCCCTTTGAACTTATGTGTGACGCTAGTGATCACACAGTCAGGGCAGTGCTGGGGCATAGGCGGGACAAGCACTTTCAACCAATTCACTACACTAGCTAAACTCCTACTAATGCTCAGGAGAACTACATTACTACAGAAAAGGAGTTGCTAGCAATTGTTTTTGCCTTCGATAAGTTTCGATCTTATTTGCTTCTATCTAAAGTGATTGTTTACACTGATCATTCTGCCCTTAGGTACTTGTTCGCAAAACCAGATGCAAAGCCAAGATTGATTAGGTGGATCTTGTTGCTACAAGAGTTCGATGTGGAGATCTAAGACGAAAAGGGCGTTGAGAATTTAGTAGCAGATCACATATCTCGATTAGAGAATCCAAATTTGGAAATGCTCAACGAGAATGAGATCAAAGATGAGTTCCCTGAAAAGTGACTCTATGCTATCGACCAGGTAAGTGATATGGAATGCCTTGGTTCGCAGATATTGCTAATTTTTTAGCTACAAGGATTATACTAAAGGGACTTCTACACCAGTAAAAGAAGAAATTTTTTTCTGATGTGAAACATTATTTTTGAGATGATCCTTACCTATTTAAAGTATGTACAGATCACGTCATTCGAAGGTGTGTACCACACCTCGAAGGATGGAGAATTTTGAGCTACTGTCATTCCGAGCCTAGGGTGGGCATCATAATGCCAATAGGACAGCTCATAAGGTCCTAAAGGCTGAATTTTATTGGCCTACCTTATTTAAAGATGCCTAGAAATACGTTGAGATTTGTGATCATTACCAACGAGTAGGGAATATATCCTGTAGGGATGAAATGCCACAAAACCCCATCATCGAGGTTGAGGTATTTGATGTGTGGGGGATCGATTTCAGGGGTGCTTTCCCAAACTGTAATGGAAATAAATATATCCTAGTAGCTATTGACTACGTCTCTAAGTGGGTGGAAGTTAAAGCCCTACCTACTAATGATGCTAGGGTAGTAAAAAAATTCTTGAAAGGCCTATTTTCTCGATTTGGCACCCTTAGGACAATTATAAGTGATAGGGGAACACACTTTTATAATGCCCAACTCGACCAAGCGTTAAAACATTATGGTGTTACACATAGGGCTTAGTCAAACCTGTGGAGGGTAAAGTTACAAGTTATTTAGCTTGGGACTTTAAGACTTGAGATTGGAGCAACATCACTAGATGAGAGTTAGTCATGATTATTTTTAAATTTACTTTTATGTATACCTTTCTCTTAGAAATTTTTAGAGCCCTATAATTTTTAGCAAATAAACAAATGAAATTTTTCTTTTGAGAAACCCTTGAAAAATCACAATGATTGGAGGTCAAAAGTAATAATAAGTGTATGAGTAGAAAAAAAATGGGTAAGGATTCATCTTGGTCCGTCAGAAGAGCGCGATTGAGTCCTAATGCCAATACTAATGAAAAAAAAAAAAATTGGTATGGATCGGCCTTGGCCTGTCAGAAGAGTAAGATTCTTTCCCTCTATCAAAATAAGGAATAAGTTGGTATGGATCAGTCTTAGTCCGTCAGAAGAGCGAGATTCGTTCCCTCTACTAATACAATTGTGCTTAAATAAAGTAAATTTAAAAGACCTCCCAACAAAAGCATGAACTAGGGGGATGATCAGAGGATAAGTGGATGTAAAATGTGTTTGTTTTAGATTATGGTGCTTAGTGAGATTGAAGAGACAATTGTATACACTTTAGTCAAATGGACAGAGTTTTTATGACTCTTTCTCAGTTGGCGAAATATTAAATCTAATTTCTAGTTTAGGAATCCTTAATTAAATGACTCGAGTAAACTTTGATTTCCATAAATTAACTAGTGAACTCTAGTATTAAGTATTGTTAGAGCATTCGAATATGGTCAGGTGAAATTATGACATTACTAATGGTGAAATTGATTGACTTTGCTATTGCAAGTTAATTGAAAATGTTTTTCTCACCTTTCTTAGGATTAAGTGTATTTGTTTATCGGTTTCCTAAATAGTGATAAATTTTTTTTAGTGTTTCTCGTCCTAAATAGTGATAAATTTTGTTTAGCGTTTCTCGTCCCGAAATTTTTGTTTTGATTTATTTGCTCGAAGACAAGCAAATGCTCAAGTGTGGGGAAGTTTGATAACTCTTATTTTAAATACATTTTACATGGTGATTTTATAGTATTTTCCCTACATTTTTGGTTTTCTTTAAAGAAATTGATACTTAATTGAGTAAAATTTTGATTTTAAGGTTTGAATGCGTTCTTGGATCGAAAACGAAGAAAAGGAATCAAGTTTCACTCAGTTCGAAGTTCAAATGAAGGAGTTATTAAGTTTTGAAGTTATACAGTCTAGGACACAGCTGTATCCCTAAGCTGTGTCCATCCAGGAAAATAGGCTGAGGATAGAAAGTTATACGACCTAGGGACATGGTCATATCCCAAGCCGTGTCTGGTGACGAAAATAAAAACCTTTCAATATATTATAAAAGGACATACTAGGGTTTTACATAGGAGAGGAGACATTCAAAAAGAGAAAAGACTCGAGGAGAAAGAGAGAAAAAAGGCAAAAGCAACATCCAACTTCAAGATTGAAGAACAAAAGGGGTTTTTCATGTTTGATTTATTAATTTTGTTGATATTCGTTTTTAGTTTCATTATGATAGCCTAAGATTCGTGTATTTAGGATTATGGAACCTAGGATTTTATGTGACTATTGGATTGATTGACAATTTTCAATAAAGTTTTTATCTTTTCTTAATTCAATTATGTTATTTAATTGTTAATTAATATTTATAGAGTATCAATATATGATGTTATGTATGACGATTGAGAAATCCATGTATAATGAGATCTTGATATAATTGGAGAGAATTACACATATGCTTAGAGATAAGATATATGTTTCTTTTAGAAAGTTATTCTTTTGTGTAAGAATTCATTATACATTGATGCGATTCTAAATTATATTACTAAGTAAAGAGATTCCGATAAATAATTTAGGATTAGGGTTAATAGGTTTAAGAAAGGTATTAACTTTAATTGTGAATCCCTCCAGTCAAGAATAATAGAAATTGAATTGAATATATTTTAAGTGGTCACATGTTAAATACTAGGGGAAATAATTCCTAAATACGTTATTACTTTCTTGAAGTCGTTCTTAGTTTTATCGCTTTCTAAATTGCTTAATCAAGTCTTATAATTAGGTTAGTTTGTAAATTTTAGTATTTTTAATTAATTCAAACCTTCATAGTTTTCTGGTTAGATAATAAAGCTAAAGTTAATATTAGTACTCAAAGTCTCTGAGGGATCGACTCAGACTCACATCCGCTATATTAAAACTGATAGGTGCACTTGCCTGATATCACATGGCTTCGGGTTTACAATAGTTGATAACTTCAACCTTATGATCAAATCCGTTGATGCTATATTGGTGCAACTTCTACTATCCATAATTAGCGCACTCACCTGATCATTCACCATACAAGAGACATTAAACAAGTTCTCCCTCTACTCTTCCATACATGAGGCTTCCAAGTTTAGTACACGTCGAAT
Source organism: Lumnitzera racemosa (assembly GCA_024138005.1). Lineage (NCBI taxonomy): Eukaryota > Viridiplantae > Streptophyta > Magnoliopsida > Myrtales > Combretaceae > Lumnitzera > Lumnitzera racemosa. Next base: position 86,319,123 of record JAMXBC010000002.1, on the reverse strand, counting down.
ATCCAGGATCAACTTATCCAAGTCCTTAATAAACACGTCCTCCTCAATCAATTCATTTTCCTAGTAGCTTCTTTCTCAAGAATGCTTTTCTCTTCCCCAGGTTCCTCATTAATACTTTCCACTTCCAGTTTCAAAATGTCTCCCTTAATGACCATAGTCGTTCGATTTGGGCACTGGGAAGCTACATGTCTAAACTCTTGGCATTTGAAGCACTTGATTTAGCTTATCTTCCTACTAAATCCTTACACTTGCTCATAAGTTTAGGTCAACATGTCATCTTCTAATCAATCTTGATATCCCCTCATCTGATCAGGTTGGTACTCGGCTGACCTTGATAGTTTCCCTATGTAGGTCAACTTAATTGAACAGGTCGATTAGTCAGCATCCTTGTCAACATTTGACTTCTTCTTTGTCTTTCTACTCACTGAGCTATTCTTATTGTCTCATCCAACATAACAAATTGTTGAAGTTCCACAATGTCTTAAATATCACTCTCAATCCAATAAGGAATATTAGGATAGTTTGCGCTAAGGCCTCCTCCACTTCATAGTGAATCATAAAAATTTAGAACTCTTGGACATACTCATCAACAATTCAACCCCCTTGTCTCAACTCATGAAGTCGAGTAAAAGTGTCTTGTAGATAAGTTTGCAACAAAAATCTATTTTTGAGTATTCTCTTCATTTTAAGCTAAGTATTGATCTCTCAATATCCTTTTCACCTTCTCATAGCCTGAAAATTCTTTCACTACATGGCAACATATCCAGAGAACTCAACAACAACAATCCTCACTTTGTCATACTCGTCATAATGGTAATAATCAAAGACTTGCTCTACCTTCTCTTCCCAATCCAAGTAGTCATCTACATCCCTAGACCCATTGAAGCTCAGAATCTTAAGCTTCACATGGTTGGATGCTCTAGGTACTCGAGTTCACTCTTCTTCTTCATATTCTTCTTTTTCCTCCTCATCCAAATCTCTTAAGTCGATCCATCTTCTCACTTGTCTACCTACTTCTCCATCTCAAACTTATCAAACTAGGTTTTAACCTCTAGTAAGTCAAGCAGCTTGTGGAGTGTTATGTACAACTTCAGTAAGTTTGTAAGACAGTGCATGAATAGCTCAAGTTAAATCCACAAGAAGGTTAGCTAGCTCATTAAGTCTCTCATCACTACTTCTAGCAGTGCCCTAGGATTATCGACCACGGTAGACAACATTGCAACATTAACACTCGAGTCTATAATTTTCTCTAAATGATTTAAATCCTAACTCTTTGGTTTGGTGCTTCAGCTAACACTATCTCTCAAAATCACACTACACTTCCTCTAAACTAAAAGCTCAACAACTTGTAAACATAATAGCTAAATTAATACAAAAAACTTGGTTTGTTCCATACGTATTAGATAGAATAAAGATAGAAGTTTGAAACAACTACTGTTACCAAAGTGAGACCTTGGCTTTCATACCAAGATGATGCGAACCATAACTAAGAACAGATAAGGCCAGTCATTGAATGGGTGCAAGCTTACCAAAAGATTGAAAAGGGTGATAAGGAATGTACGAAAGAACGATAAAGTGAATGAAGAGTAAGCAAAACCCACGAACAGCTTCAAAAGATATGATGCACCAATGGAACTTCCGAGAACTCACAATACAACTTGATCTAACATAAGAATTGGTCTGGTGAGGTTACTCACCACTTAGCCTTACTTAAGGGTTAGGATAAGAGTGAAATGAAAGTAAACAATCAATGTTTACAAGAGGAAGAATATTCAATGTATTGATGATCAATTTGTTTCGGTTATAAGTACAAAGGTATTTATGCCCGAAATTTAAGCCAACTTGGCTAAAAGAGAAAAGACAAAAAGACAAAAAGACAAAAAGACGAAAAGAATATTGCCCCAAAGAAGTAACGTACAAGTATACAAAGGGATAAAAATGAATATTTAAGAAAAATAATGATTAGTATTGCAGATTCTTTACGTGTTCTTTTACATGTGGTAGAGATGCATTGGTGATATCGTTGGAGGATGTGGACAAAAAAGTATGATCAAATTGCTTACCCGAGCAAGGGTGATTGAGAATTTGTCCGAAGTCTCTCTTTCGACCTCTTGGTAAGGGTGATGCCAAGCAAGTGGGTGGTTCAGACATGAGTGGGTAAGTGTGCGAGGTTTAGTAGATGTCTCGACATTTTTCAATTCAATACACAATCTCTGAGAGATAGGCAATTATTTTTCTCAACATGCAGAGTGGCTCATCAAAGAGATACTCAGCTTCAGTATGAGTTAGAGTAGGAGGATTTGCCTTGTTAGCCCCTCTAGTCCTTGAGCTCGGTTGTGGGTCAAAGGCCTAATAACTTGATTCCTATCAACTCCTCCATCAATGTGGCCAAAAGTGTATAGCCAACCTTCCATAAGTGAATAGCTCTTTATAATGCTTGATAAGAAGGCTTTCCATTTCACTTTCATGACTAACCCAATTCCCAACCAAATCAAAAAGCCCACATATTCTTGCATTTATATCTCTATGCTATAATACTCGCATGGAAAAATTTAGTATTTCTCTCCCCATTAATTATCAACTTTAGCCAGGCTTTGGCTGCCTAAAGAAGCTCCTCTTACCTTTTAATCAATCTTAGCTTCTCTTGCAAATGTCTTTCTCTTAGGATAAGCTGCTGGGTTAAGTGATTAAATAAACCTCTCCTCACCTCTTAAAGAAGGCTCACAAATTTCCTCTATGTAGCCAATAACCTAAAGACCTCCTTATTCCATTTGCATAGTTTATCAATAAACTCCTAATGGTCTTTCATAACATTGAAATGTGGCCACACCCAATTTATAGCCATAAACTCCTTAAAGGAGGGGTAGGTTAGCTACATGGGTTGGAACTAGAAGGGTCTTATAGGCTTTCGGCCTCTATGAATACTAGGTCGGGTGAAATAGCTTAGCCTTAGGGAAGATTCTTCTCTAGTCTACATTACCCTATTCTCGGTCAAGTTGGGTTTAGATCAACTCACTTATGTTTTTTGATCATTTGACCATGTAAACTTTGGCCCAACAAAACCTAAGTCAACCATCCCACAAGTTTTCATGCAATGTTAGTATGGTAAGACCTTCAATTGGTTTAAGTCTACCCTTCCCCATTTCTCATCCCTTGAGAGAATCTCAATGAAGTCACCTAATAGTAACCAGGGTCCACTTAGTCTACAAGATTAACAACATAAGTCACACCATAACATACATATAGACTACCAAATAAGATTAACGTAAATAGAAAAAAAAAACACCGAGATAAGCTTGTTTGACACACCTAAATTTCTATGAAGATTTGTTGACAAGAGACTTATAGAGGATAGATGACCACAACTTCCTCATTCCAATACATAAAAATACCTTTGCTAAAACATTCTACTTTTGAACATAAAAAACAATTGAATCCTAGAAATCTTTCAATTCTATGGAAGCTTGTCTTCCCATGTTTGTCTTAGAAATAACTACAACTTACGGTTCATAACGTTACACCAAGTCCTTTAAGACATGTTTCCTATAACCAGCATTAGCTCTTGTCGCATTCAAAGAAAAAGCTTTGAAGGTTTTCCACTGCATATCTAAAGAGAGAGTATCCATGAATTCAATCATAATCTTCTAAGCAAAAATCATGTACCAATGATCACTAATATATGCCTATTGGAAGCAATTAGTAATCATCCTCCATCTACTCGGTTAAAATGGCATATGCAGCATGGACATTTGCATCTCCTATGATGTGATCAACATCGACTACACATTCTCGTCCATCATGGATAAGGTAAAAGGCACCCTCTGAATCTATAGTGGCATGTCTTGATGTAACATTACTTTCTTTGCTACTACTGAGTATGTCCATTTCAACACATCCAATACATCTCACCCTAGTAGATCTACCTTATACATTAGCATTTTGATTACTAAGATACTTTCCATTGGAATCCGAATAATTCTTTCCCCTTCAAACTGAAATTGCCCCCTCCTTATTATTGCTCAAAACATGATCTTTGGAATTATCTCTCTCCACAACTTTCTCTCTGTCAACACTATGCTCACCAACTCAATGACTATTCATTAGGTTAGAGTCTATGTATAGACTTTCCACACTCTCATGTCTGAGTGCGTTCATGGAATTGCTATGTCATTTCTTACAAGTTTGATGTTAATCTTTATATATCTCTATATCTAGTAGAGGAACCAGTTTGGCATTTTAGTTTTCTTATAAACACTTTCTTTTGGGGTTAGTCAAATGGTTTCTTTTTAAAGGAGAAAGAAAATATAGTAGGTTTAAGGATATTATTATCGCTCGATTTTAAAATAGAAGTAGGTGTACCAAAAGTCACACCCTTATCTTTTTGAGATACACTTCCCTGTGGTGTTCACTTCTAGTATTTTAAACTGATGCACCAATTTGAGAATGGAACTATGTATCTTGGAAAATATTCTCTTTTCCCTTCCAATTAGTTTTTGAATTGTTAGTAATTTTCCTAGGTTTCTCTTTTTTTGGTGTCACTTTTTTGTATTATACTTTTACTAAATTACCAAGATTTTCATCCTTTAATTTTTCCATACTCGAGTTCCCAATATTCTTATCTTTTAGGGCTAACACATTAACATTAACTTCCCGAAACTTCTCTCCATTCAAGGGACTGACTGCTTTCGTATTTATTGTTTTCCCCTTAACATTAGCTTGTTTTTCGACCTTAGCATTCAAATTATCAATGCCCTCCTCTAGGACTTCAACTATAGATTCATTAATAACATTCACTTTTTTATTGCTCTCCTACTTTTTCAATTACCTTGAACATCTCTTGTAAAAGGACAATGATATTTATTATGACTTAGCCTCCCCCAAGACTCACACAATCAAGGTAGCCCCTCATATTAAATCTAATACCGCAAATTATCAATAATGACAGTATACTTTAAGGGAGCGTCGGTGCTCACTTGAACACAGATTCTTGCAAATTTTCCCCATTCAAGTCCTATCGTATAAGCATCATACTACAACAATAGTCCAATCTTCTCCCTAATCTTTCAGATTGCCAAAGATGAATAATACTCTATTGGTAGACCTATAATCTAGACTCAAATTGCAATGGAATCAAAGGAGTTCTAATTAGTTTTAAAATTGGGTTCCCATCACTTTGAGGCTAGATAATGTCCATTGATAAACCATAGTTCATTTTGGATCACCCATTGAAAGTCAAAAGTATTATCCAACATTAGTAAATATATACCCGATCGCGCCATGATCACCTTTAGATTTCCTATAGATTGCCACATTTTCTCGATTCAATCTACTAATATTTAAACCTAAGGTTTGATCCTATAACTTTTGCAATAAACGTATTTTGCCATGGTGCACATAGGCTGCTTTTTTCGGCTTTAGAGAAGACCACGTAACACACATCTTGTTTAGCTTGATTATTCAATCGATTTTCTTCTTCATTCATGTTTCATTATCATGCTCCATGTCACCACCATTTTGCACCTCTTGAAAATAGTTTTTAGTATATGCCCCAGGTATAATTGTGAGCACAATGTCCTTAAAAAGACATCTTTTTTGTTTAAGGATCCATTTCCCCATTGGGATCATTCGATGATACAATTTTTGGTTGATCTTGTTCATCAATTACTAATCTTTCCAACTCCATTGCGCTCAATCACTATATTCATATTTAGAGAGGCTAAGGTTTGTAGAACTCATCCTTCAACTTCAACACTATTCTCTAAAAGATTCTCTCTTTTTTTTTTTTTCCTTTCCATCTGTTCTCTTAAGCCATCCCCTTATTTTTGTTCCTTTTAGTTTTCCTTTCTTTTTCTATCCTATCTCTTTGTGACATCCTCACAATTTCAATCCTTTTAAATTTGCTTTGAAAATATTAAACATCTTTAAATTTCAATATGTATATTTTAGTAATTACTACAAACTTCTTGGGATTTTAATTATAATTTTTAATTAAAATCGATGAACATTGGATTATTGTCTATCATTAGTAACCTGTTACATTCGATTTTATTTTTATTTTAGATTTTTCTTATATGAAGGAGTTCCAAATAGAAATTTAATATGAAAATCAAAAAATAGAAACTAAGATTTGCTTTAGCACCGTATTTCGATTACCGATTTTAAATAAACCACTTAGTCTTGTCTAAAATATCACCGTTTATACATTATTGTATATCCAAAACACACAAAAGTCACCATATAATCCATTAATCTCTCAAAGTGACAATATGTGAACGACAAAATAGAGATCGATATGCAAATAAGGAATTCCTATAAATTTTGTGTTTTTAATCAAACATATTAGGTTAAAGTCATGGAAATTGGAAACGTGAATATTTTCTCGTTAATTGTCAGAAATTATTGTGAGTTAATCTAAGGAAATATTCAATATAAAGCCTTGACCATCATGTCTTTAGGCATATTTTCGAATCTTCAAGTTCTTTCCTCAATGAGTGTGTTTGCTTCACTTGAAATGTTTTGGAAAATTTATTGTTATTCAATTTAACACAAAGCTTTCTAATTATTAGTTGCTATCATAGGGGTCTCAAGATATTATAAATAATAATAGTTTTAAGTAATTGTCGATGATGGGAAGCAATGGTAGCCAACTAGGTAGTTAACAACTACAAAAAATACAAATGGGAAAATGAGAAAAACTATTTTCACTTTCTGAAATTATAAATCATTTTCCATAGGTATTTCCCATAACTAATCAGCACTTCCTCTTTTACAAACTCTTAATATTACTTTGATAACTATAAAGAAGTGAAATTCTTGCAAAAATGGATTTAAAAACTTACTATAATGGTAAAAAGTAAAAACTACTTAAGTTGAAGATGAATGATGAAGCTTGAAAGAAGTCTTTACGAATGCATTGTAATAGAGAGCAAAATGATCATATCATAGCTATCTGAACTAACTCTGCTTTTAACTGGTAAAATGTGTATGTGTAGTGATAGCTAATTTGAGCACATGTGTGAATAAAAAACGATCCCATCATGTAAACGTATAAGTCTAGATACTTCAACACCTTCCCTGCCAAACTTGAAATAAATAGAAGATAATTGAGAATTAGGGATTACCATAGTTAGAACATCTATAAGCTAACATAAAGAGGGATTATAAGTGACTTAAAGAAATCTTAAGGGTACATGATCCCTTGTGAAGTGGACATCCATTTTAATGTGGTTTTGTTTTACCATGGAAACATGGATTTTCTATCATAAGCTTTGCTTCATGACTATTAGAAAGTAAAGTACCTAGTAATTCGCAAGTCATGTAAAATATGGGAAATCCATAATAATTCCTTTCTCACTGTAGCAATGCATCTATTTTCAACCTTTGCTGAAAAATTGAGATCGTAAGCTGTTGTTTTATCTTCTAAGAAACTAATAAAGTCCCCAAAAACACACAATAGCCTATCAAAGACATCTAATTTATGCAAAAAGAATCTTAGTTTGTACCAACATATCTAATAAGGGAAAGTGAACTATCAAAGGATAGAAATAGACCTTATTGGATAGTGCCTTTTAAGTAACATAATACATGAATACTGCTTTCGATTGAGGAGTTCTATGATTAGAAAGAAATTGGCTTAATTGTTGGATGGCAAAAGATAGATCAAGTCTAGTCAAACTAGGTTGCAATAATGCAAAAGATAGATCACGTCTAGTCAGTACAATAACCATTCCATAATTAGCCTATATATTGATTTATATTCAAGGACATCACTTATATGATGACCTAAATGCAAACTGGTTAGAAAAGGAACTCTAGTTGGTCAAGCACCAAGTAATCTTACATTACGAAGAATATTAAGGGAAAACCTTCTTAATATAGCTTATGTTAATAGAATAAATGAAGAAACTATTATGAGTACTAAAAACATATGCTTAATGCATTTGAATATGAAGAATGTATCAATATGGTTAACACACTTCACCTTTAGTATGCAAGAATCTTTTGGAATGGAATGGAGCAAAGAGTGGACTAGCAAATTGTTTCCTGTGAAATTTTCATATAATGGAAATGAATGGAATTAAATGCATATATAGTAATAATTATAAAAAATACATTTAGTTATTGAATGTTATAATTAAATTGAAAGTTAAATAAGTTACTAAAAACGATAAATGTAGAAGAAATGGAATTACGATTATACCTTATGAAGGGGAAATCAAATTCCTCGTAAAAGCTAGAATCGTGATTCCTAAAATTACAATTCTAGTTTTTGAATGCACTTATAAACATCGAAAAGAGAATGGAACCCATAATCATGATTTTCTTCTAGTTTGTTCCTACTACGTACTAAATATGACATAATATTTAAAATGGTACGATCTCTAATTGGACGCACATATCACTATTTGTATTGTTAATGCGTTGAAATATAGAAGACAATTCATAAACATATATGCAATCAAGTCTTAATTTGTGCACTAAAAAGAAAAATATAATATAATTATCTATGACTTTTAATTATAATTTCAATTAGCATAAAAAGTATAAAATTATATATGATTTTTAATTATCATATATCAAATCATCTTAAACAGTATAAATCCCTAAAATTTTGAATGTCTCTTAAATATTCATTAACACAATTGTGAAATAAAAGAATGAATCAATTTCTTTTCTTATTCATTTTAGACTTACTATTATTAATACATTATTATATCAATTAGCTATGTCTACATGAAGACAAAGATCATAAATTTAAAAAAAAAAATTTCTTAGTTTAGCCATTTGAATTCATATACATAATAAAGAAACTTGTTAGGTTTTAAGAGTAAAGCTCATAAAATTATTTTACAAATCTTAAGGAAAATTAAATCAAGATGGACCTTAGTTATCCCTAATTTCTATTTACTCCGTTGGCAAGTGTTGTTTAGTTTCATAAAAACTCATCAAGAACCTCTAGTAGTTCCCATATGAGAGAGAGAGAGAGAATACACTCCCTCAAGAGTTGATTGAAATTGTGCCTATTCTTTTATGTTTACCCTGTTATGCTTCCTATTTATGCTTACTATCTGTTATCATCACATTTCTTTACATGTTTTGTTTGTGTAATTCTTTTCTAAAGTGCAATTTATGATTTTTCTTTGGCAATTACTTCCTACCAAACTTCTTATAAGTTTGTGTTAGTTTTTTAGTAATTTCTTATAAGTTAGCATTTCTAGCTATTGTTACTATTTGTTTTTCCTTTCCTCATTCTAATTGTGTACTAAAGACAATATATTACTTACAAAATATTATCAATTATAGTGTTTGTAATAATTGGTATGTGAAACAATATAAGAAGATAGTCACAAAAAAAAATTAATTCAAAAATTCTTCTCTAAGAAAATAAGATAAAGAAAGGATAAAACAAGATAATGCAATAATATAGTGATACTTTATAAAACTACCATAGCCACAAATTATATAATGAAAAGAAAAGTTATAAGCAAAAGAAAATACAATGTGCATTTTATATAATAATGATTTATAACCCTATTGTAGAAGGGAGTGATGATGGTCACTCTGTGTTCATGTAGTGACGATGAAAAAAACATACTATTTTAATATTAAAATTTTTTTTATATTTGATTATGAATTTGTAACTCTTACTCTTAAAAGGATGCTTTTGTGGTTCAACATGTAATAGCCTAACTTATAAATGCAATATAGTAGTCATGAATTAATTTTTCTCTATAAAAGCTAAAGGGTGATATCAATTAAAATAACTTTTTTTTTTCCAACAAATGAGACATTTCATCGATATCTTTCAAATAAGTTACAAGTATGTAAGTTGCAATATTGGAAATGGATTTGAAGAAAATTCAATAGGAAAAGTCTTTTTTATTTTTGCTTTCATTAATAGAAAAGGAAAATTGGAAAATACCAATAGATACTGAAATTTACCTAGATAGCCAACTAAGTTATCTTAAATTTTCAAATTAAAAAAAAAAAACCATTCAAATCTCAACTATTTATTTAGAGATAAAAAAGAAGGAAAAGAAAAAAACCTCAATGTGTATGGCTTTTTATTTATTACTAAGTATTAACTATCTAAGAAAAATTGTCTTAGACTTCTCAATTAGTTTACTTGTAATGGGTTTAGATAAATACATGATCAAAATAATTACACACAATTTAACAACCCTTGCATTTAAATTCTCAACTGTTTGTTTTGTAACCATCATAAGCATGCAAGTATGTTAAGTGTTCAATACATGTTCATAATATCTTTAGTGTAGTGAGTGGGCCATGTAGCACTATGGGTTAAAAGGCTTCTTTTTTACTTTTCATTTTACAATTCAATACAGATGCAAATTAAGCCAACTTTCTTGGGGTAAGGGTGGCTAAGGTAAGCCTGTCCCTGATGAAATTGTGCTTGAGTTAAAAGATCTAGATACAAGTTCTAATGCTGATACTATCCACTTAGTTGAAAAAGTAATTTCAAATAAGATCATTCCAAAGGCTATGGTTCTCAGCATTCTTTCTAGGGCTTGAGATCGATTCAAATAGATGAAAGTATCACATTTGACTAATAGTCTTTTTCATGCAGAAACCTCTAATGCATCAGTTGTAACAAATATGGTTGAGTTACAACCTTAGAATATCATTGGATTCCCAATGATAATAAGGAAATGGGAATTATTCCAAAAGTTAGAGGATTTGGATTTTGAAGAGATAAGTTACTAGCTTTAACTATGTAGACTCCCCTTATACATGCCTAGTTCAAGAAATGCCTCTATAAGTAGAGGAAAGATGGGACAAGTGATATAATATGAGGAGATTTCATCTCTAAAAAGAAATTTTCTTCATGTTAAAGTTACCTTTCCAATTGCAAAGCCTTGCTAAATGTTATATGATTAAAGATGGCAAAGCGTATAAATCTTGGATAGCTTTCAAATGTGAACGTTTGTGGACTTTTGTTTGGCATATGGCGTTATTGGTCACTTGGAGTAAACCTGCACCCAAAAATACTCTTTAAATTTGTATTTAGGAACTTGAATGCCTCTTTAAAGGCTAAATCTCTGGTTTTTGCTAATGATTGAAAGGGCTTAGTTGAATGCCTTACAAAGGTGTAAGCCATTGTTAAAGCAAGAAATCTAATTATAGGGGCTTAAGTTGTTGGGTAAAAGGGAATAGATGGCAAACGATAGCACTAATGCTATTAAGGGATTAGTAAATTGTGCAGTTCTAGATTCAAATTTTGGAAAGGCACCTATTAATATTGTTGATGTTGATTATGATCAATATATGTTCTCAACTTCTAAAGAGTCTTGGCAAAGATAAACAGATAAAGGAAAACAAAATTTTTGAGCTACATGTTATGGACCCATCTTTTATGGACAATATTCTTCAAGTGGGCCATCAAGACATACCTACTACTTACCTAATGATCTCTCAAAAATATGATTTAACTACTAATCTACCTATTTCACTTTCAAACCCTTACCCTAAAATTCCTTTTCCATCCTCAAAATCTCCTTCTCAAATTACACTACCATCTCTAACCTAAACATATACCCTTCATTCTTTGACTTCCGTTAGTCCTCCTTGTCATATTGCGGAACCATTAACTCCACCATCATCTCCTCTTGGTTTTTCATCATCAAATCTCATTCTTGTACCTATAATTTCTAAACCACCATTGGCACCTTCACAACACTTTGTAAACCCATCTATCGTAACTCTAACCTGACTTATTGAAAAAGCTTTACAAACTTTATCCCTAAAAGGACCTTGCCTATGTATGGAAACTAATATGGATTATGTGCATCTGTTGAAAGCAAAATGTGATAATGATAAGAGCTCTCTTATATTGGGGTATGGTATTCAAAGGAGATATAGATGCGTCTTTACAAATCAGAAAAGAATATTGAAGATAAGAGAAGGAGTTAAAGTTAAGAAGATTGAAGTTGAGCATCACCTAATTGAAGTTGAAATACTTCAAGCGGTTAATTTATTTACTGAAGGTTTACATGGCTATCCTTCATCAACTGAGGAATTGCCATGAAGCTCCTATGGTAGAATAGTTAAGGCCTGGGGCAACCTTCCATACTTAATGAACTCGAATGGCTTATTTGGAAGACATAAAATAAACAATGCCATTTGGAAAGATTATGAAAAAATTTTCGACTATGTATATCCTATTATGAAGATCCTTTAGGTTTATCTAGTAGTGTTACATTATGGAAGCATGAAGAAATTGTGATGGATGCATTAAGTGTAGATAAGAATGTGATTCATACATGCTTTGTTGAAAGTGAAAGTGAAGAAAAGATTCAAATCCCATTTTGTTAAGCTGATCTTGATTATGAAGGAAGATTGAAACTTTGGGAGGTTTCTTGTGGTTCGAGCATTTTTCAAGGATATAGATTCGCAAGCTTCTTGCACGTAGTTTAGATCACTCTCCTTTAGTGATTAATTTACATGGTGTTGAAGTATAGGAGCCTAAACTATTCATGTTTAGGTGAAAGTAGACAATGGAAGCTTGTTTTAAGATTATAATCCAAACATGGCTAAATGAACATCAACGGCCACACATATGGGGGTTAATGTGTAAACTCAACATACGTCGCATGGCATTGATTAGGTAGAGTAAGAGTGTTGTTTGTAATAGTGTCAAGGTGATAGAAGACCTATATGGGTAATTGGATTTGCCACAGAATCGTCCAGTATCAAAGGCTTTGTTAGAAGAAGAATTACTATTGCATCAACAACTTGAGGTAGTCCAACAACAAGAAGAGCTTTATTAGCATCAACACTCCTGTATTAATTGGCTGAAATACGAAGAAAAAAATCCTAACTTATTTGATCATGTAACCTTGAATAAAAGGGAAAAAAATAAGCTTTTTAGCATTAAAGATCAATTTGGAAATTAAAAAGTCAGTGAAGATCTAATATCTACTGCCTTTGGCTTGTATTTTTTGAATATGTTCACTATGGACCATCTTCAAAACTCTTAATCAATTTTGGATTAGATGTTACGCATTATTAGTACAAAACAAAATGAATGGCTAACAAGAGCTTTAAGTGAACATGAAGTAAAGGAGGTGATGTTTTAGTTAGGTAGCTTAAAATCGTTACATCCAAATAGTTTTAATGTGCTATTTTATTTGATACATTAGAAGTTTCTTGGTCCTTATATCTTTGAGGTAGTAAAGGATTATATGTTTACAGGTACTTTTCCATCTCATTTTAATGCTACTAATGTTGTAGTGATTCTAAAAGTGTCCTATCTTAGAGTAATTACTCAATTCTATCCTATAAGTCTTTGTAATTTTTCTCATAAAATCATCTCTAAGGTACTATGTAATAGATTACAACTACTTTTACATAATGTCGTTTCTACTTTTCAAAATGCATTCATTCCTAGACGTTTAATATAGGACAATGTCATTATGGCTCATGAGGTATTTTACTATTTGAAGTTAAGTAAGAGGAAGAAAAAACATTTTTGTGTTGTTAAACTTTATCGTAAAGGCTTATGATAAGGATAAAAGGTCATTTTTAGAAGCCATTATGTATCGAATGGGATCCTCAAGTACGTAGATAAATTAGATTGCGTCATGTGTTTCCTTCTTTTCTTATAGTTTGTTATTAAATGAGAAAAGAGTGGGGTTCTTTCATCTATCCATAGGTCTTAAGCAAGGAGACCCCTTACATTCATATTTATTTATTTTAGTAGCAAATTGTCTTTCAAGAATGATAATAAATTCCAATGAACTTGGTTTGTTAAAGGGAATTAAAATTAAAGAGAATAGCTCTTTGCTTACTCATTTATTCTTCATGAATGACTCTTTATTTTTTGTTCAAGTAGGTAAGCAGAATTTATGCAAATTAAAATGAATTTTGGAGGAGTATTATTAAGGTTCTAACCAGCAAATTAATTACCAAAAGAGCTCTTTGATTTTTAGTAAGTCCTTCTTAGATTGGCTACAGTGTATTTGTGTAAAGGTGATGAATATTCTAACCAAAAACAGTCCATGTCAGTTTTTAGGCCTCCCTACTTCTTCAGGAAGAACTAAAACTCAATCTTTTAGTTATTTCCAAGAGCAAATTATTAAGAAACTTCAAGGGTAGAAGAAGAATTTGTTATCAAATGGAGATAAGGAGGTGATGCTAAAGTCAATTTCTTATTCCATCCTAACTTATTCTATGTATGTATTTAGTTTTCCCATAAAAAAAATGGAGGATGGAGGTTGATAATTTGTTTGCAAATTTTTGGTAGGGAAGGAGTGATAATGGTAATAAAATCCATTCAAAAGGTTCGAAAGAGTTGGTTAAAGCAAAGGATAGACATGGGCTAGGTTTTTGAGATTCACATGCTTTTAACCTTGCTCTATTAGGTAAGTTAGCTTAGAAGATTTTGAAAAATGCTTAAGAGTATTTATCATCCTAATTGGGATTTTTTTTAGTGCGACTAAGGGTAGTAAAATATCTTAGGATGGTAAAGCATCTTACAAGGTAGGGATACCATAGCAAAAGACTTAGTTTAGAGGATTAGAGATGGTACATAAGATAATGTGTGGAAAGACCTATGGTTGCCATTAATACCAAACCACAAATTGTCTTATAGGTTTGTAGAGCCAAATTTACAGGCCTTGCTAGTTAATAACCTCTTGGACTTTGAGAATAACTACTAGAATCTCTCCCCTATTGAGAATTTAATTTCAGAAGAGAAGAGGAGACTAACTTAAGTATTCCTATCATTAGAACCCCATTATGAGATAAGTTGGTTTTGGCTTGAAGAGAGAATTAGAATGTACTCTATTAAGAGTGGTTATCATAGTGTAGTGGATAGGAAAGAAAAGCATGATGTCCCTAACATTGAGACCTCTCATGAAGTCTACAAAAGTCTCTGGAGGAATGTTTAGAGTTTATCTTATCAACCAAAATATGAACATCATATTTGGCGCTTATGCTATAATGAAATGGATACAATTTTTTTGTTGCTACTTAATATTAGCAATAGGTACTTAGTGTCAGCAATAGGTTTAAAAAAAAATCTAATAAGTTAGTAACTAATCATAATTTATCTTGTAGGAAAACCTTTTCAAGTCCCCTTTGTTCTTTATGCAACTCAGTGGTGTCCCTAAAGCATCAATCTTTTCATTATGGTTGGGTTTGGACCGTATGGTTTGGTGTATTACAAATTAGAATTAAAGACTGGTATATCAAGGATTGATTCTTGAATTGATAATGTGGTTCAATCTCGTAGATTGTCAAAATCTGATCCAAAGGAACTACTATCAAAGATTGCAATTCTCTTATGACATATTTGGAAGCACTAGAATCAGTGTGTCTTTAGTAGTGTTTAACCTAATCCAATATCCTTTGTTTTGTCGAGCACTAAGGAAATCTCATTATTACATTAGAATTTTCCATCAGTTGGAGTTATAGGTGATAAAGATGTATGTGTTGCAATTTTAGGCCCTTGAATAGATTATGGAGGAGGTGGTGTAGAAGCATTAGGTTTTGTTTCCCAGAATGCAATTGCTATGCAAGTGCACGTTGCTACTACAAGTGGACATTCAAGAGATATATCCTATGTTAAGTGTAGATTCAAAGGAAATGATGTCTCATGGTCAATAGCTAACCATAATCAAATGCAAATTGTCAGCTTTTAAACATAAGCTATAGAAGAATCATTGCTACATCATGTAATATCTTCAGTTGCTATAACATTTCCTCAATCGAGTACTACACATATGCCATCATCTTCACTCACTTGACATATGGTAGGTCGAACTTATTGAACACCTTATAAAGAGTCTTTCTCTATGATCTTAAGAAGAGTATACCTACCTTTAACTAATGCTATTGAGATTTATTATGATGCTTCAGTTAATTTATCTATAAAGAGAGGAAGGATAGGCACTATATGTAGAGATCATAATGGTATTCTACAAGATGCATATGCTATTTGTGTTTCATCTATATATGTGGAGCTCCTTAAGGTTGTTGCAATTCTTAATGGATTATGCATTATGCGAACAAATGGATGGACACATATTGAAGTCGAATCTGATGGTCCCCTTATAGTTAAGGCTTATGCATCTCATAAGCTAGCCTCCTAGAAGATGTTTGGGGTTATTCAAGATATTGTCAATTCAAAGGTCTTCTCTGCTCCTATTCCATTTCCTTTATTTACCGTGATGCTAATGTTGGTGCACATTGGCTTTCTACTTAAGCTACTTATGGGATGAGCTCTTGTTACTTAGTTACTCGACCTCCATCCCATTTGGCTAATTTGTTATTTATGGACTAAGCTTTTAGCCCCCATTAATTTACAAGATTGCATACTTTGATGTTGTTCATGTTGAAAAAAAAAATTGTTGAGAATATCACATTTCCATATTATTCTATAATATCAATAAAATATACATTGTCTATGAGCTCAAAATAACATTACAAAGAAATGTCACTTAAATATTTATTTCAAAATTAATCCGTAAATTTTCAAAAAAAATAAAGAAAATATATGAGCTTTATAAGTAAATTCTAATTGATAAATTTAATTACACAAAAATCTATAGTTTGGAGCATAAAGCGTTTAAAATCAAAATCAAAGAACACATTATAAGATTTTCTAATGATCTAAATTAATTACTTTTCAAAACAAAAATATACTTAATAACATATTCTTAATTACTTATGTTAAACTCAAAATTCAAGTCAATAATAAAAGTGCATTAAAAAACATTACCTAATCTTATCAAGACATAAGGAAACCCAATCATAAAAAGTCTACAAATAAGGTATTGATTTGCTCCATCGTACATTGATTTGATGAACAATAGAGGCCTAAGACCACCTTCCTTAATTAGATGCTCCTCATCTCTTAGCATACTTTGAGTGAATTCATCATTCATGAAAATTCTACAAATTGACGATGGATGGATTACACCATTAGTTGATGTTCAATTGTAATAATCTAGCCAAATAAGGAAAATGACCAAAGCAATATGGGTCTTAGAAATGTTGTAAAGGAAAAAAAAATTGAACATTGCATTAAACTTTCTAAGAAAAAAAAAGTTATATAAAGAAAAACACAAAACTTAAAAAAAAGAAAAGAAAAGAAAAGATACATAAAAATTTTAATCCAATCCAAATAACTTATACAATGTAAATGGTTGATAATTGACTAGATATGAACAATTCAAATGAATTAGAAAATTAACGTTTTGTAGTAAGGAAGATGTCTAATTGTTTATTATCTAACCATAATGTTGTTGCTCTCTCTTTGTCATTTGCTATTAACACCTAAGCCCAAATTTCTTATGGTTTTCTATTAAAAATGTCTTCCCCAATTTCTATTGGAACCTTAATTTTAAATCCTCAAACTCAATTGATGAGCCAAATCTCAATCAACTAATTGAATTATGTTGTGTTTTGGGAGTAAAAATCCTATGTGAATCTAAATTGCAATTTTGTACTTCTATTGCAATAGAGTTCTAATCATATCATATCATATCATATTATAATATATAGTTTCAGAAACACTTTCTATTAATGGTCAATTTTCATCCTAAAATATTATTTGACTGGCGAGATGCTAAGTAACTCTATTCTTGGCTGATGCCACTTAAAGCTCAACCCACTCGATGGGCCTTGCAGCTCAGCCGATTAATACGTTTGATTTGAACTTAGGAAAGTAGTATAAATAGTTATGATCTAGTACAATCTCATTACATAACCACTCACTATTCCTATATTTTAGGCATGTGCTTAATTATGAAATCTCTACGTAACCCACTACCAATGATTGGCTGTTGTTTTAGACACCTGATGTTCGCCTATAAATACGAAGAGAAAGCATTGTAAGAACTCTCTTAAGACCCTTAACTCAATATTCAGTTAATTTACTTCTCTTTAAAACACTTATTGACTTAGGCATCAAAATGGCTATACTTGACTAGCCTCGGTACCATTTAGCTCTTTTTATCATTGCAAGACCAAAGTCTAACCCCAAAATCATCCAACAACATTTGACATCGTCTGTTTTTCATTTTACACCCACATGGCAAAGACTCGAATGGTGAAAAGTGTAGGTACTAGCTCTTCACCTAATCACTAAGTGGGGAAAAGTAGGCATATTGATGAACAACGCTTAGTTAAGTTAGAGTAACTTTGCATCGACTTAGCCAAAGAGAATGAAGAACTTAGCAAAAAATATGATGAGATCCTTAGCCTTCTCCATAGAAATGTCCACCCATGTTAAAACCAAGAAGATGGTGATAATAATGCTAAGAATAGTGTTGATTCAATCTATTCTCTTGAATTAGCGAGAAAGCAAGCGAAAGTTACACTTGAACCTTTAGTCCTTACTCTAAAGAAAAGTGGTAGAGGAAAATAACTACAATAGGTGCACCATACGGGACCCTCACATGTTAGCACCTATGCTATGATGCGTAAACAATTCTAAATAAAGAAGAGTCCTTTGTCCCTAAAATATTCGACGAAGTAATACCATTGCACATTAAGCTACCACAATTTGAGACTTATGATGAAACGAGAGACCTTGAAAAATATCTCATGTATTATAGTACCTTAGCTAAGTTGCACAGCTTAAGTGATGCCATGGCTTGCCAGGCTTTTCCCTTAACATTGGGGAACATAGCTAGTACATGATTCAAACATTTAAAGCTAAACACAATCTCATGTTTTGAAGCTTTGGTAGAAGTGTTGCCATGACACTTTCTTAGAAGTAAGTTTCTAGTTAAGGATTCCTCTCTCCTTAACACTATTAAGCAAAAATCGGATAAGTTTATTGGGGACTATTTAGCTAAGTTTATGGTCAAGATGGTCTAAATCCTAGAGGTAAACATGAGCATCGCCCTTAATACAGTCATTGATGATTTTAAAACCCATAGAGACTTCTTTAAGTCTCTAGTAAAAAATAAGCCGAAAACTTTTGCTAAGTTTAAGGCTAAGGCCATGTGATACATCCACTAAAAGGACCACATTAAAGCTCACTGAGAGGCTGATCAAAGTGAGAAGACCAAAAAGGCAACAAGAAGAAGAGTGTAAAAGATCAACTTGAGACAAATGATGACCAATGTTCTAAAGGATATAATGCCCGAAAAAAAAAGCTACACATTTTAACATATTCCATTCATACACCACTTAATCATCCAATAACAGACATATTGATGGAAGTACATGATCAAAGAGGCATATTGCAATAGCTAGAAAGGATGAGAGGAAATCCTTCAAGACAAAATTCGAAGTAATATTGCAATTTCCATTATAATAGAGGGTACAATACGAATTGTATCCAACTCAAAAATGCAATTGAAGATGCAATCCAACGAGGGCATCTAAATAAGTTTCTCATACATGATGCCAAGAATATTGAGCAACCAACTCAAAGGAGACATGAAGAGTAGGTTAATGTCACGCCACCTTCTCAGGTTAGAAAAGATACAAGAGATGGAAGTTTAGCAAAGCACCGAATGGTATAATAAATATGATTGTCAATAGACCTTCCACCTTAAGCCGGTTTAGCTCTTCAAGCTCAATTAATGCCATACGTTATGTTTGTAACATGTAAGGCAAGAAGGTTAAGGTCAATAATTAAATTTCTTTCGTGTAAGAGGATTTCGAGGGTGTTCAAAGACGCCATGATGACGCATTTGTAATTAGTTAAAAAATTGCCAACTTTGAGGTAAAAAAAATTCTTATTAACGCTAGAAGTTCAATAGATATCATTTTTCAATATGTTTTTTATTAGATGAGGCCTAAAATCAAAGCATAATTGAGATCTTATGACTACGATTTATATGATTTCAATAATTAACCTGTTCAAGTCAATGGGGTAATCTCTCCCCCTATATAGATTGAAGATGATGAATATATTGCAGAAGATAAGGTAGATTTCCTCATTATCAAGTGTTGGTCCCCATATAATATGATCATAGGTTGACCATATTAGCATTTATTCAGCATGATTCCTTTTATTGCACATCTCAAAGCTACATTTTCCATTCTTACTAGAGTTGGTGTATGTAAAGGGGACCAATAGTTAGCAAGATCCTTATATATAAGGGTACTACGTTAAGAAGAAATTTTTCAAGTTAAAACTTATCCAGAACAAAAGTCAGTCAACATAGAAAATTTCAATGAAGAGATAAAAGATATTCTACTAGGAAATGACCTAGGGAAGATGACCAAGATATTATACCAATGTTTGATCAACTTTTTAAAGGATAATGCCGATGTTTTTGCATAGTCCCCTTCGAATATGCTGGGCATCCTTAGAGATGTTATGATTCATAAACTTCAAATCAATTTTAATGTAAAGGTTATTCAACAAAGGAAGAGGTATTTCACTCCTAAATGACAAATAGCCATAAAAGAAGAAGTCCAAAAGCTGCTCAAGGTAGGCTTCATTAAGGAAGAGCCTTATTTGACTTAGTTAGCTAACTATGTGTTAGTCAAGAAGTCCAATAGCAAATGGCATATATGCATAGACTTTATGGATTTGAATAAGGCCTATCTTAAAAATTGCTTCCCCTTGCTAAGCATATATCAAATGGTTGACTCAACTACCGGACATGCCTTACTATCTTTTATGGATACGTTTTCCAACTACAATCAAATCAAAATGGATAAGGAAGATGAAATTTACACATCATTGGTCACCAACTTTGGGATGTACTGCTATACGATGATGCCCTTCGAACTAAAAAACACTAGCACAACCTATCAACAACTTGTCACCAAGATGTTTAAGCCTTAGATTCACAGTAACATCGAAGTATATGTCAACAATACGATAGTGAAAAGCACAATAGAAAGTTGGCATCTTATAAATCCTGAAGAGACATTCAGCAGTCCAAGGAGATACAATATGAAGTTAAATATGCAAAAATGTGCTTTTAGTGCTACTTTAGGAAAATTTTTAGGTTATATGGTCACTTGGTATGGCATTAAAGTAAACCTAAGGAAGATTGTTGCAATTCGAAACATGAAGTCTCCTTGCACTATTAAAGAAGTTTAGAATCTTACTAGGCAGATAGCCAACCTAAACAGATTTATATCAAAAAGTACCAATAGATGTGTAAGATTCTTTACTATTTTACAGAATTTGAAAGGTTTTAAGTGGATGGTCGAGTGTAAAAAAAAGTTCAGCAAGCTGAAAGAGTTTCTTACATCACCACCAATACTCTTGACACCATGATCGGAAGAAAATTTGTATCTATATCTATCAATTAGTAGCTAAGCACTTTCCTTTAGCTTGGCTCATATTAAAGGTAGAGAGCATCGGCTAATTATTACATAAGCTATGTTTTGCAAGGTCCAAAACACCAATATACAAAAATTGAGAAATTTGTATTAGTAATGGTTCTCTCGATAAAAAAGTTAAAGCCATACTTTAAGGCACATCAAATTGTTATCCTTACTAGTCAACCTTTGTAGCAAGCCTTACAACAACAGCACTCCTCAAGAAATATGATAAAGTATTCTCAAGTGTTGGCAGATCTTGTAGCCAAGTTCACTAGTGAAGAAGACAGCATAGAGCTGGTAAAGAAGTCGATATGGAATCTATATGTTGATGGCTCCTTTACTAAATAAGGATGCAATGTAGGTCTCATTCTATAAGGCCCCCATAATGTGAAAGTTAACTACACTTTGAAATTTTGGTTTCCAGTAAGCAACAACAAAGCCGAGTATAAAAAATTAATAGCTAAACTAAAGTTGCCAAAATAAGTTGTGTCAAAAGAGTTGAAGTGTTTTTTAACTTAAAGCTCATGGTGAATTTAGTCAAAGGGAGTTACACGGTAAAAGAAGAAGTAATGAGCAAGTACTTGTTAATAGAACAAACGCTTATGGAAGAGTTTCAGTTCTTTTCAATTGAGAAAATACCAAGAAGCAGAAACAGTGGTGCTGAAAAGTTGTTGAAGTTGGCCAGTATGGCACTCCCTGATTTAAATCACAAGATCTTTATTGAGTATCTCCCTAATAAGAGCCTACAAACTCTTGAATAGAGCTACGAGTTGGCTCCCTACCTAAAGGAGAAATCTTAGGTAAACTAATTATAGACTACTTGAAAGACAGTGTTCTTCCTAATGATAAAAAGGATGCTTAGAGGTTAATTTATCAAGCTGCAAATTGTAACTTGATAGATGATTGATTATACAAACGTGACATTTCCTAAACTTACCTTTATTGCCTTCAACAAAAGGATGCACCACAAATACTGTTGGAATTACATAACAGCATTTGTAGCAGCCATGTAAAAGGTCAAATCCTATATGTATGCATATTGCGACTTAGCTATTATTAGCCAACTATGAAGGAAGATGCAAAACTCTTTGTTTGTCAATTTCCGCAATGTTAAAAACACGAGGCATCAAACTATATGCCTTTTACTGAATTACACAGCCTCACCAGTCCTTGGCCCTTCGCCTAATGGGGATTAGACATATTAAGACCATTTCCAAAGTTTACAATCTGCTAGCAATTCATCCTAGTTATAGTGGATTTGTTTTCAACTTTATCATATCAAGATTTAAGATTCCATTTATGATAATTACTAATAATGGACCATAATTTGATAATGATAAATTTCAGGCATTTTGTGAGAAATACGACATTCATCTGAATTATACATCAGTGGCTCATCCTCAAACCAATGGGCAAGTCGAAGTCGTTAATGAGATCATCTTGCATAGTTTAAAGAGGAAATGTAAACCCTAGGAAAATTAGTAGTTGAAACTTAATTCAAGTCTAAGTGTCCTAAACTGCATGACAAGTCGATAAGGCTACTAACAATAAAAGATCATGAAATTTAATAAATCAAACATAACATCGATAATAAAACTTTAAGAATTGATCAAAACCCTAAATCATATACAAAAACCCTAAAACTGCTTTAAGCACCATTAACCAAAATTGAACTCGAATTTGTTTAAAACCTTAAAATTATAAATATAAACCTATAAAATAGTTAAATATTACTCAATAGTGATGAAATTATAGTCGATTACAAATTCTTGACTAAATCGTTTGTTAGTGTGAAATTATAATAAAATCGCTATAATAACTCGTAAAAATTTTATTTGTACCGGGTACCAATTAAATTGATAAAATTTCACAAAAATTTAAAAATTAATTTACAAGGTGATTTGTTATAATTTATATGATTCGAAAAATTATATATATATATTATTAATTTTCATTTTCCTTCTCTTTCATTTCCAATTTATCTCCTTTCTTTCTTTTCTTCCTTTTACTCAAATATACGTCTTGGAAAGGGAAACAACAATTAGAAGAAAAAAAAATTAGCAGCCATGTGAGGAATAAAAGTGCCATGTGTAATTATTTTTGTTTTATCCTCACTAATGCAAAAGATAAGATAAGATTTTAGCTTAAATTCTAAGCTAACTTTATGTGAATAAAAGGACAAAATCTAGAAAAAGAAAAAAAAATTCTGCACAAATTAGAAAAGCTGGAAACAAAACCGTGAGGAAAAAAGAGAGAAAGAAAGAAGGAAAAGAAGAAGAGGAATTAAATAAATAGGTAAGTAATATATTTTAGTAGTATAGATGTATATTATATAGTATACACATGTATAAATATAATATTTGTATGGTATTTTTACATATAATATTGCTATTATATGTCTATGTACATGAATACTTAAATTTAATTATATATGTATGTATAAGGTTAGGTATGTATACATGTATGCACATAGGTATATGGAAGAGTATGTATTATGTATTTGTTTTTTTTAGAATACATATAATTAGTAATAAGTATTTTCACATAACTATAGTATAAATATATATGTATGTACCGTAACTATATAAATATATGTGTATAGATGTATAATGATTTATATATATATGTATAGTTGTATAGTATATATATATATTGTAGTGGGGTAGTTTTATAAGTATGTATATAAGACATATGTATATATATATATATATAATATAGAGTATATGCTTTGGAGTATACGGCATAGTATATGTATAATATATAGTATACATATTTTATAATAAATATTATGTAAATATATATATATCAAATATATATAATCTAAGAATGGGTATTTGTAAATTATATATATATATATATTTAGGTCTTTGGAAATACATATACATATATAATACGTATAATATAGATATAAGTAGTATACTGAATATGTATTAGCATATATAATATATTTACTAAATTTGTAAATATGTAAGGTGTATGGGTGTATATATATATATATATATAATGCTGTGATTAGGCAATAATAATAATAATAATGATAATAAAGTCAAAATCTCAAAAAAAAAAATAGGAAAATATACTCAAAATAATAAAAATATCAAATATATGATTTAAATATTTATGAAATCATAAATATGTTAAGAAAAAGCGAAAATCGATAGTTTATAATTTTTAAACTTAAATAATAATTTTTGTGATATTTTTATATCATGATTTAAATTACGAGTCACAACGTCTAAAACGAACCTCGTTACTGATATCTTTCACTCTATTCCGTCTTCGAGAGGGAGAGCCTACTGGATTATCGGTGTAGACTTGGGATTGCTTACGAGGACTTGGCATGGGTTGGCCAATCTCGTACTATTGGTGGGGTGTTATTTGCCTAGTATCAAGGACTGAGTCTTTATTGGATTGATAGGAAAATATAACTGTAAGACCCTCTACTCAACACTAAGAGATGTTGAGGATGATTTTGTTGTACTTAGTTTTGCTTAGTAGTATCGGAGTGATCATGTATACTCTCGTTTGTTGTATATAATAGAATCATGACTGATTATTTTGAAAGTTTTAATGTATTCGAAAGCCTTATGTATAGTGAGGACTATTGTTATGAGGTGTTTATACATATGTGACATCCGTGTTATCTCCATTTATTATTCGTGGTTTTTACAATTATTTAGAATAAGTAGATCATTGAAAATTGGTAATGAATTTCTCAGTCAAGTTAAACGCAAAAGACGGCAATCGGATGAGTAAGCTCAACTTGCTTAAGAAAGGGAACAACCTGTATAAGAAAGACTACCGAGAAGACCTCAAGATAGAACGGATGAGATTCTCACGGCTGTCTACGGGCATAATGAATTATTAAGAACATATTTAACTCAAGAGCCCGTACCACCTGTATAAGCACCATCACCTATTGTAAACCCAGAAATTCCTTTACCACCCTTACTCCCACCAGTTATACTAGAAGGAGTGATACCTCAAGCACCTATGGATTTCAGGCAACAGCATAGCCTTTTGCCTATACGGTGTAATAAATATTTTGAGGGTGTAGCCAGTAGACCTGATGAAGCAGAAGATTAGCTACATCAGATTGAAAGATCATTTGAGATTGCATAACATCGTAGGCTTACCTATGGTACATATATGTTAAAGATGAGAGCGCGAACCTAGTGAGAATCGAAATAGAGGAGTTTGAGAGGACCAATAACTTGGGAAGTATTCCGACATGAATTTTTGGAGTATTACTTTCTTGGAAGTTTAAGATTGAAGTATAGTGAAGATTTGTTGGACATTACGAAAGGGACGCGTACTGTAGAACAGTATGAAGTCGAATTTAATAGGTTGTTGCAATTTTCACCACCTGAATATCAAATGAGCGATAGATTGAAGATGTAAATCTTTTTTAGGGGATTTGATGTTGACATGAGAAGGAGAATTATGGAGTTTGAACGAAGAAACTTTGCTGATATGGTGGAAAAAACACGAATACTAAATAATGAAAAAAAGGTAAAGTGAGGATCTAGGAAAACGTAAGATAAACGTGTTTGGGAAAAGACCTTTTGAAAGGCCTGGTAAAAGTAGTAGTAATAAGATGAGAAGATTTGTAAGACCATTAGGAAGGTTTCAAAGATGGAGTAATGAACCACTAAAGTGCTGGAAGTGTAAAGGGACTCATTACCCTAGAGATTGTCCCCAGTTACAAGGGAAATGCTTTTATTATGATGAAAGCTCGCATCGAGTAATAGATTGCCCTAAAAAGAATGTTGTTACTTGTTTCATCTGCAACAAAGTTGGAAATTATTCTACTACTTGTTTACAACCTACTACTGCAAATGCTCAAGTTACCAAACTACCACCAGCTGTTGGACGTCCTGCTATTGGAAGAGCGATTGGAGGACTAAATGCGGGAAATATACATCCAAGTGCAGCAAATGCCGCCAAAGTATACAATTTAGAAGGTAATTGGAGTTATGAGGACTATGTAGAAGAAGATTCGGAAGTACTCAAAGGGACGGAAGAATTTGTGAATTATGAGCTGATAGCTGGTATGTATCTTAAATTCTCACTGTTAAATTGCTTTAGTTATTATGAATAAATAAAAGTGCTAAATCAAAACTCATAAAGCTATAACATGAAAATAAGACTTAAAAATTTGTGATTCAGGGAATATCGACGTAGTTGGATATTCAATTTATACCTTATTTGATACGGGAGCTATACATTCTTTCATAGCTCCAGGAGTAGTAAAGCAAACTAGTTGAGCTGCAACTGCTATAGATTCGAGTTTGGGAGTGAGAACACTTACTAGAAGTGTAGTAATTACAAGAGAAATGGTGAAAGAGTATCTTTTGAAGATCCAAAACTTTGACAGTAAAGTAGATATGATTATTCTAGATATAGATAAGTATGATGCCATATTAGGAATGAATTGGATGGCAAGTGTGAAAGCTGCTGTTGATTGTAAAGAAAAGCAAGTGTTATTTGAGGATTTAGGAGGAAATAATGCTATATTTCAAGGGAATTATTTAACAGCAAGAGTAGAAGAGCTAAGTACTCCAGAATTGATCACGGATGTTAGTTGGTTGAATGCTTTGGAGACTGAGTCTAAAAAGTCAAATGTAGAAGAAATTTTAGTAGTGAATGAATTTTCTGATGTATTTCCAAATGAATTATCTGGATTACCACCAAAAAAAGAGATCGACTTTGTTATTAATTTAATTCCAAAGACTAAGCCGATATCTAAAGCTCCATATAGAATGGCTCCAATTGAGTTACAAGAGTTAAAAAAACAATTACAAGAATTATTGGATCAAGGCTTTATAAGGCCAAGTGTTTCACCTTGGGGAGCACCAGTATTGTTTGTTAAGAAGAAGGATGGATCACCTAGGTTTTGTATTGATTATAGAGAGTTGAATAAGGTGACCATCAAGAACAAATATCCACTTCCGAGAATTGATGATTTATTTGATCAATTGTAAGGGGCAAGTGTTTTCTCTAGAATTGACTTAAGGTCAGGCTATCATCAATTAAAGATTAAGTTGGAGGATGTTCTAAAGACAACGTTTCGGATGAGATATGGTCACTATGAATTTATGATGATGCCTTTTGGTCTGACAAATGCCCCTGTTGCATTCATGGATCTAGTGAACCGTAGGTTCAGACCTTTATTGGATAAATGTGTAATTGTGTTCTTTGATGATATTTTGGTATATTCTGCTACATCTAAGCAACATGAAGAACATTTGAGAATGGTGTTGCAAACTTTACAAGAACACAAGTTATATGCAAAGTTGTCTAAGTGCGATTTCTGGTTAAAGAAAATATCTTTTCTTGGACATGTCATAACAGGAGATGGTATCTCAGTTGATCCTGAAAAGATTAAGGCTATAGTGGAATGGAAAAGACTAGAGACAGTTACTAAGATTTGAAGTTTTCTTGGATTGGCTAGGTATTATAGGAAGTTTGTTAAGGACTTCTCAATAATTTCGAGATCACTGACCCAATTCACATAAAAGAATATAAAATTTGAGTAGGGTGAAAAACAAGAAAAGAGTTTCCAAGAGTTGAAGAAGAGATTAGTATCCGCCCCGATCCTTGTATTGCCAAATGATAAAGAGCCTTTCACTGTGTATAATGATGCTTTTAAAAATGGATTGGGATGTGTACTTATGCAAAGCGGAAAAGTGATTGCATATGCTTCAAGACAATTGAGACCATATGAGCAAAATTATCCATCTCATGATTTAGGACTTGCGACTGTAGTGTTTGCATTAAAGTTATGGTGACACTATCTGTATGGATAGAGATGCGAAATTTTTACTGATCATAAGAGGCTTAAGTATTTGTTTACTCAGAAGGAGTTGAACATGAGACAAAGAAGATGGCTTGAGTTGATCAAATATTATGATTTGGGAATTAACTACTACCCAGGCAGAGTAAATGCAATTGCTGATGCGTTAAGCAGGAAGAATTATGGTGAAGTTGATTCTCTTTTAACTTATCAAAGAGAACTCATCAAAGAGTTTGAAAGATTAAATTTGGAGTTTTCATGGCATGAGGAAAATATTGAGTTATCAAATTTGGTGATAGAGCCAATGCTGATGCAAAGAATTAGAATGGCTCAACAAGGTGATGCTGTATTTAATCGAATTAAAGAAGAAATAGGAAGCGGGAAATATACTGATTTTCTAATGGATGAACATGGTACACTTCGCATGAATAACCGATTGTGTGTACCTGATGATGAGGAGCTTCGAAAAGAAATTTTAAGTGAAGCTCATTATTCAGGCTATACTATACATCCAGGAGGAACAAAGATGTACCAAGACTCGAGGAAGAATTTTTGGTGGAATGGAATGAAACAAGACATGGTTGATTTTATGCTTAAGTGTGAAACTTGTCAGAGAGTGAAAACCGAACAATAACGACCAGGAGGATTACTACAACCCTTATCTGTTCCAGAATGGAAATGGGATCAGATATCTATAGATTTTGTGAGTGGATTACCAAAGATAGCTACTGGTTTTGATGCGATTTGGGCAATCGTAGATTGACTTACCAAATCAACTCACTTTTTACCAATTAATAAGACTTTTTCTTTGGAGAAATTGGCAAGGATATATATTAAGGAGATAGTGAGACTACATGATGTCCCAGTAGGAATGGTATCGAATTGAGATCCAAGATTTGTATCAAAATTTTGGGAAAGTTTACAAAAAGTGATGGGAACAAAGCTACAGTTTAATACAGCATATCACCCCCCAACAAATGGACAGATTGAGAGAACTATTCAAACTTTGGAAGATATGCTGAGGACATGTATCATAGAGTTTAAAGGAAGTTGGGATACTCATTTACCTTTGGTTGAGTTCGCCTATAGTAACAGTTACCACTCGACCATACACATGCCACCTTATGAAGCTTTATATGGGAGAAAGTATCGATCCCTATTATTCTGGGATAACATAGAGAAAGCTGTAATAGGTCCTGATCTAATTCAGGAAACCTCAGATAAAATCATGGTGATTAAACAAAAGATGAAAGAATCCCAAGATAGACAAAAGAGTTGGGCTGACTTGAAAAGAAGAGAATTAGAGAACATGTGTATTTAAGAGTAAAACCGATCAAGAATATTCATCGTGCTAAAGCCCAAGGAAAACTAAGTCCAAGATATATAGGCCCATTTGAGATTTTAGAACAAGTTGGGAATTTAGTTTACCGATTAGCATTGCCACCTAATCTTTCAGGAATTCATAATGTTTTCCATGTGTCAGTTTTGAGGAAACACATTTCCGATCCCGACTGTATTGTTGCATTGGAACTAATAAGACTGCAAGAAAAATTGACATATGAAGAACACCCAATGAAGATTATAGACAGTAAAGTACATCAGTTGAGAAATGAACAGATTTGTTATGTCAAAGTATTATGGAGAAACCATGAATAAGAATCGGCTACCTGGGAAGCGGAAGAGGAAGTAAAGAGGAGATGTCTACACGTATTCGTAGAATTAGGTATGCATCTCAAGTTTTGAGGACAAAACTTATTTGAAGGAGGAAAGAATGTAAACCTTAGGAAAATTAGTAGTTGAAACTTAACTCAAATCCAAGTGTCCTAAACTGTACAACAAGTCGATAAGGCTAGTAACAATAAAAGATCATGAAATTTAATAAATCAAATATAACATCGATAACAAAACTTTAAGAATTGATCAAAACCCTAAAACTGCTTTAAGCACCATTAACCAAAATTGAACTCAAATGTGTTCGAAACCCTAAAATTATAAATGTAAGCCTATAAAATAGTTAAATATTATTCAACAGTGATAAAATTATAGTCGATTACAAATTGTCGACTAAATCGTCTGTTAGTGTGAAATTATAATAAAATCACTATAATAACTCGTAAAAATTTTACTTGTACCGGGTAACAATTAAATTGATAAAATTTCACAAAAATTCAAAAATTAATTTACAAGGAGATTTGTTATAATTTATATGATTCGAAAAATTACATATATTTATTATTAATTTTCATTTTCCTTATCTTTCATTTCTAATTGATCTCCTTTCTTTCTTTTCTTCCTTTTACTCAAATATACATCTTGGAAACGGAAACAACAATTAGAAGAAAAAAAAAATTAGCAGCCACGTGAGGAATAAAAGTGCCATGGGTAATTATTTTTGTTTTATCCTCACTAATGCAAAAGATAAGATAAGATCTTAGCTTAAATTCTAAGCTAACTTTATGTGAATAAAAGGAAAAAATCTAGAAAAAGAAAAAAAAATTCTGCACAAATTAGAAAGGCTGGATACAAAACAGTGAGGAAAGAAGAGAGAAAGAAAGAAGGAAAAGAAGAAAGAAAGGAAAAGGAAAAGAAGAAGGAAAAGAAGAAGAGGAATTAAATAAATAGGTAAGTAATATATTTTAGTAGTATAGATGTATATTATATAGTATACACATGTATAAATATAATATTTGTATGGTATTTTTACATATAACATTGCTATTATATGTCTATGTACATGAATACTTAAATTTAATTATATATGTATGTACAAGGTTAGGTATGTATACATGTATGTACATAGGTATATGGAAGAGTATGTATTATGTATTTGTTTTTTTTAGAATACATATAATTAGTAATAAGTATTTTCATTACATAACTATAGTATAAATATATATTTATGTACCGTAACTATATAAATATATGTGTATAGATGTATAATGATTTATATATATATGTATAGTTGTATAGTATATATATATGTAGTGGGGTAGTTTTATAAGTATGTATATAAGACATATGTATATATATATATATAATATAGAGTATATGCTTTGGAGTATACTGAATAGTGTATGTATAATATATAGTATACATATTTTATAATAAATATTATGTAAATATATATATATACCGAATATATATAATCTAAGGATGGGTATTTGTAAATTATATATATATTTATTTAGGTCTTTGGAAATACATATACATATATAATACGTATAATATATATATAAATAGTATACCGAATATGTATTAGCATATATAATATATTTACTTAATTTGTAAATATGTAAGGTGTATAGGTGTATATATATATATATATATATATAATACCATGATTAGGCAATAATAATATTAATAATCATAATAAAGTCAAAATCTCAAAAAGTAGGAAAATATACTCAAAATAATAAAAATATCAAATATATGATTTAAATAATTATTAAATAATAAATATGTTAAGAAAAAGCGAAAATCAATAGTTTATAATTTTTAAACTTAAATAATAATTTTTTAAATATTTTTATATTATAATTTAAATTACGAGTCACAACATCCAAAATGGACCTCGTTACGAGAAAATATGCTTGAGACCGATCAAAATGAACTCTAAGTTTATAACGATCCGAGTTAAAATGAAAAAATTAAACACGATTTGATAAAAAGCTCAAATCAGCAATTTCACATAACTAGGTGAAGTAGACTTTACAAATTCTAAAACTAGTTAGTTTTAAATTCCCTACCTTACAAAATTTTCATTATTCTCAGGTAATTTCGATATCAACCCTAAGCTGCCGCCAGATTACTACAACCCTTGAGTCAGTAATGGCCGAGTGAGTTTTTCCTAATGATTCCATACTTATTTGTACTTATAGTTAGTGAACATAAATTATGAATTATAAATGAATGTATATGGGGTTAGGTTATGCTTGTGCATGATAATTGTTGTTGATGGTGAATTTACCTTAAATTGCAATAATATAATGTTTATTGCATAGTAGATTCACTAGATTGATTGTTTGTGGCTTGGAATGATCACTGAGTAAATAAGACTAAATTTCAATCGACTAGAAAAGTTAACTTGGATCCTGTATAAATCATGCACTGCATAATTAATTTCGTCCAGTTACATTACACGGAGATAGCGAGAGGCTATACGTGGATTGATTATTGATAGTTATTGATTTCGTACGGTGCACGAGTGTGATATGACCTTACCCCGGCCCACGGGATGACTAGGCATTAGAGGCGCTAACCGCCTGGCTATGGGTCGAGTTTAGAGGCCTTTGTTTAGGGGTGAGTGAGGGCTGCGTGAACCTACTCACAATCATATGTAGAACTCGTTTTGATAAAGTTGTTAATGGATGTACCATTACATTTTAAATACAAAATGCAAAGTTTCATTATGAAATAAGTTCTAATATGATACCCGAATCTAACTATATCGATGAATCTCCAATCCTAACTTCGGAGGGTGTTAAATTTGAGTTACATATAGTACCTGGTTACCTATATGTATTTGTTTGGCATACTATTTGCCATGCATTCATTTGGTTGAACTTAACTATTGTATGCCTTAATTGCTATGTAGTTGAGGGAAATTATCTCACTAAGTTAGTTAGCTTATACCCTTATAGTCTTTTCTCACAGGCCAAGCTTTTTGTGAAGTCAGGCTATCTTATGCCCGAGGTTAGTTTCTATACAGGGTCAGTGTGGGAGCTTGATGAGAATGGAGAGTACTTCTGATAGTTTATAGATTTGAATATGTAAATGTTATACTAGTTGAATTGAAGACATGTTTCAGTCTTCGTACTTGTAAACTTTTATACAAATCGACAATGTATTATGTTTTTATAATTTGTCATGAAATGATATTACTTAAGCTTGCACACTCTTGATAGTTAGTAGTAGCTGTAGCCTTGTGTATCGTATAAAAGGGTCGTTGATTGTAAGGGAATTCAATCTACAATCCTTTGTACAGTATACGACGACTGCCACGACTAGCCTCCTTGGGTCGTGACAGGAAAGTTAGCCAAGTTAAGGGTAAATGGGCTAACAAGTTACCAAGTGTTTTGTGTGGGTATTGGACCACCTACAAGACTTCCACAAGAGAAACACTCTTTAGGCAAGCATATGGGTCGGAGGCCATACTGCCGATTAAATTGGATCTACCCAATCTTCATATGTAAAACTTTAATATAATGGCCAATCAAGTTGATCTTATAACCAATTCAAACACAATTGATGAGATAAAAGATGTTGCCAGGGTTAGATTTGCTACATATCAACATAGAGTAATCGAATATTACAATCAAAAGGTGAGACACAAGGTCTTTTGACCTGGCGATTTGGTTTGCAAAAGTTTGAGGCTACTGCCGTACAAGATAAACAAGGGAAACTTAGCATGGACTGGGAGGATTTATCACGATCCTAGAAGTTGTAGATAAAGGGGCCTATTGGCTAAAAGGTTGGATGGCACAACCATCCTTAGAGCATGAAATGCCGAGAATTTGAAGCTTTATTTTGCTTAGTTACTTTAATGCTATGGTTTATTTCTACTCTAAATTTTATAAGAAGAAGTCCTATGTCTTTTTCCGACAATGATATGGTCTTTTCAAGATTGTATTTTTATTTCCCATCATCTCCATTCCTGATCAATGCATGATTAATGAATTAATAAAGTTCTAGCTATACAGCAAATAAACTAACATTTAATATGTTCTAGCTTATAATGGTTAATGAACTTAATAATTATTGATAAGTAACATCAATTCTTATTAGAAATAAGCTAAGAAGCTAAAGAACAAACTCTGTTATGCGTAACAACAAGTAATCTCATAACTCAAAAGAAGAAACTAGTTCATGTCCTAGGTGACTAATGAACATTATGTCTTTGAAAAGACATCAATTAAATTGTGTGTGAAATAAGAAGTGCCAAAAACTAATAACTTAGGTGTGAAATAATTGGTGTTGAAAACTAGTAATTTGCATATGAAATGAATTGTACTAAAAGCATGAGGGCTTAAAAGCTGAACACCATGTTATAATAAATGATCAGCATCCTGACCATATTTCATCCATGAAACATGTATAAAAATAAAAGTACAAATCAATAGAATTTCAAGAATCCAAAACGTTCTTTTTCTTTAACTAAGCTGAAGTTTTGTCCTAACTAGAAGAAGATGGGACCTTCTAAGAGCTTACTTCTTTTCCAACACTAAGGGTTTTAGAGCAAGTAGATGTCTCTTTACAAATATAGGGGATTTCCTCAAACAATCTTTCCTCGTTGTCAATAGGGGCTTCAACACTAGCTTCATCATTATTACCCTGCCCTTAAACCTCAATTTGATCTTCTTCGCTGACTTCTTCGTTGCCATTATTGTTGTCATTATCATCAACATCAGCAAAGACCAAACATGAAAGGTTATGGTCAAGGTGGACTTTCAAAATCTATTTCCTTGCCTATTGGATCATGTACAAAAGTTTCTTTTGAAGTAGTTTCTCATATTACTAACTAGGAGTCACAATTTCTAGTGCTTCCTCAACTGAAGGCTTCTTCTTTGCTACCTCCTCCATTTCGGCAACACAAGATTAGAGCCTAAAGTTATTTATCTCCAACTCCTTTATTCACATCCTAAGCTTGCCCTTTTCATCACTCATTGAGTTGATTGTTCAGCCTAACCCATAGCATTCCTCTCATTTCTTATGGAGCTCCTCCTTCTGGCCTTCAATCTCTTTATATTGCTCTTCACCCTTGGCCTTAAGGCTTAAGACTTTATCAACCACCAAGGATTGTGCCAACTTCTCAATTGACATTTCTTCTTAAAGTTTCCTGGCCTCCATCTTAGTTTTTATCCTTACGTTCTTAGGTATAACAATTTGAGCTTTTGAGGAGTTATATGCCTCCTCAACCTTCTACAATAAGTTAATAAAGATAAATGAGTTGTTTGATTCTCAGCAGAGCAACAACATGAAGATGTTACCTTCTTCATTTCTTTGTTGGCTTCATCCAGAGCTGTTAGAACATGGCTATTAATTTACATGTAGATGAGATTATGTTAGCAACTAAACATGAGCTATACATAAGAAGATGATCGATGCTTACATCATACAACTTTACGGCGATGTGTCCTTTATAGTAGCTACACAATCAGTCGACATCTTTCTTCCCAGCCTGCTTGTCCCTAAGGAGAATGACTCCTCTCATCAAGGCTAAGGATTTAGTCTTATCACCCAAAGCCAAGTTAGTATGCAAGATGTTCTAGCTCCAGCATAGGATGAAGTACTCACCTACCTTACGATTAAGGATGAACTCAACACTATTGATGCTAAGAGCCTTATTCCTCATAGCGTCCTTCATCATCTCATCTAGGTCTTTGAATTTTTTGGTCGAAGGTTGGTTGGTAAGCTCCTTTCCATTCCTTTTCTTGGGACTTAGCTCATTATCCTTTTGGCCTTATGAGCCTTCAACCATCTCATAAGGAATAACCTTAGCATCACTATTGCCATCGATTACTTGGCGTTAATCACTTGACATTTCTTCCTATGGAGTGTTTTTTATGTAAGGGATTTCTTTGAATATAGCCTTAATGGCTCTAGTTTGTTCAATCCCTTGACACTTCTCAATAGGACGAGTAACTTTTTTTTTAGCAATAGCTTGTTTCACAACTTTCTCTTACATGACCTCTTTTGGTGCAACTGGCTGAGTGACAAGCCCTTTAATGCCTACACATTTATTGAGCTTTCGTTTCTTGGCCTTTGCTTGAGCTAATAGTTTAACAAGATCAGCATTGCCTACACCAATATTTGCAAAAATATTAAAAATGGAAAAGAGAGGAAAATCAACAACTTATGAAGTCTATGCTAAGAGAAGCTCATAAGAAACTATTCTCCTCCCAAATCATGAGAGCAACTTTCCTCTTATAGCTCTACTTCTTACAGTGACTATTATAGTACTTACCTTCTTTTTTAGAGAAGATTGGATCCCTATTTTCATATTACATTATTATCCTCTAGGCATCTTAAAAGAACAATTTATTTTTCCTTCTTTCTTGTATCTTTTTGGCGACAATGGCATCATTCGACATCAATTCAATAACTTTGATGTAAATGAGTTTAGTTCATTGGGTCTAAAAATACAAATCTTCATCCAATATAGTAAACACAAACTTATCATACCACTTGTAGATTTTGGACTCAATCCATCTATAAACTTACAACCATACCAAGCGGCCGTAAAATAACAACCATTGAATTGCCTCCTTATCGTAAAGAAATACCTAAACAACTTAAGCGTAGCCTTAACTTCAAACTCCCTACTAATTATCTCAAATGCTACAAGAAGTCAATAGGTATTTAGTGAAAACATACACGGTGCAATTAGGAAGTAATCAAAGAACTGATAAAAGTTGAAAATGGAAAGCGTAGTTTGAAATCAAGATATTTTAGGTATATATGAAACCCATGCTCCTTCAAAAAACACACCCTCTCCTCTTCCCTTGGCCAATGCAAATTCTATGTCTTAGGAAGACCTTACTAATATTTGTTATACTTTGAGACAATTGTTTTAATAGCACCACTCACCACTCCATGTAGAGAATCACTGTAATAAACAACATTATTATACAAGTACCTAGTCACAAATCTTCCTTCTTTATCATATGGATAGTTCGCTAGAAGAGTATTGATGTGAGATATTTTTTCCCATCGCTCCATTATGTAATCTACTTAGCTACTTGAAGAGCACACTAAATCATTCCTTTTTTAGAGGGGAAGTAGCCTCAATCTCAATTGCCTTAGAATATGAAAGTATAAGTTAACGAATGACGCTTTGAACCATACCTGATTGAAGCTATATGATAGAATCACAAACTAAATGAAAATTTGGAAGATGAAGATGAAATGTAGAACGAAAATCAAAACTTTGATAGTAGATACAAATAAGAACTAAAGTGAAGAAATCTTTTCCAGTATGGAAAAACCCTTTATATATGAACGATTTCCCCTTATAACCCTAACACAATTCTGATAGAATGTTGTTCTGATTAGATGGACAAGTATAGATTAATCACATGTGTCATGAGTCAAAAATCTAATGGCTATCATATCACTGACAGTTATTAGCCCCAGCAGCCTAATGATGGTTAGGATGACAGCTGCCCCACGTGCTACTATAGAAAAGTGAATAAGTAGGAAAATTAAAAGGTTGCAACCTTTCATTTAGGATACAGTCCATTGTATTTTAAAATGAAAACCAAAACTTCCCGCATCGCTTAGCATTTGGAAAACTCATTTTGGTCTTAACCATCCAACCGCTTAAGCTAAGCATTAACCTTTATCTACTCCCATAGCTGAGTTCTCGACCACAAGAGTTGGGGGGTAAATGTTAATGGTCAGTTTTCACCCTAAAGCATTATTTGGTTGATGAGATGCCAAGTAACTCTATTCTTAGCTGATGCCAATTAAAGCTCAACCCACTCGATGGGCCTTCTAGCCTAGCCTATTAAATGTTTAGTTTGAATTTAGGAAAGTAGCACAAATAGTTATGATTTAATATGATCTTATTATAAAACCACCCACTATTTCTATATTTTAGGCATATACTTGATTATGAGATCTCCACGTAGCTCACTACCAATAATTGACTATTGTTTCAAACACCCGATATTCGCTTATAATACAAAGAGAAAGTACATTAAGGACTCTCTTAAGACACTTAACTCAATATTCAATCATTTTACTTCTCCCTAAAACACTTACTAACTTTAGTATCGGAGTAATTATATTGAACTAACCTCAATACCATTTAGCTCTTTTTATCATTATAGAAATAAAGTCTAACGCCAAAATCATCCGACAACACTTTCTACTTTTACATCCAAACATTTTATGCTATCATTAATTTATTTCTACAAATATTTTATCAAATCATAATGCCTTTTCATATTTAATTTACATTTTTTTCATTATTTATTACTATCTATTTATATATACTAGTGAATGATACATCCTAGTTGTAGATGCCTAAATATAAAAATTATTTATATAAAATTTATTCAAGTAAAAAATTATGGATTAGTTTTTAGATTTTGATAAAAAGTTTTAATAATGGAAAAAAATATTAGTATTAGTGTGAGATTTATTGCAATAGTAAAATGGATAATGAAAAAGCAATTAGGTAAAAGCTAAGTAAGTAAATTTGTGATACTGAAGTAAATGCTTTTCTTTTTGTATAAAACTTGCTAAAAAAAAAAAAGGAGAGAAGAGAGATAGATTAATAGGAGAAGAGAGATTAACATGGAGGAGAGATAAATTAATCTTTCCTAGAAAATGGGGAAAAAAAGGAGAGAAAAATTAAGGAGTTACCACATTTACCCTTATTATAAATCCTTCATAGATAATATTAACATTTGTACTTTTATTGAATAATATTAGATCGAGACTAAATATGTAATTTCAAAAAAGGCAGCTATTTAAGTGTGTTTTAGCATAAATAATATATGAGATATAGATAGGTTTATCTGTATTGTTATATCTATATCTATGTTATTAAGCAAATACATCCCTTTTTTGACTCCATACCCTAAAATTGATCTTTTGCCGCATGTATTCCTCCAATTACCCTTTAAACAAAAAAAAAACATTCTTTTTAAACTTGGTAATACTTAAAAGTAAAATCTTGTAGCTTTTAAGGCCATTTTTTTTTTTTGGTAAATTTGATTTAGCATTTTTAAATAGAAAAATGTGCATTTGATGTGTCCTTTTAAGAACATGTCACAAACATAACATATTAGAATTTTTATGTATGATAGCATATAATTAAATAAGATATAAATGAAACCCATTTTAGAGTAGAGAATTTCCAATCATAACAATCTATAATAAGTTAAGTTGCCATTGAAATAGCCTACTATAAATGATTGTTAATCATTATGAGATACACTCGCAATCTTCTTTTTTTTTTTCCAAGCATTTTTCCAACTATTTTTCCAACTATTTATGCATTATTTTCTCTTTTTGTTCCCTTAAATTATCAATAATATACAATTCAAGTCAATAACTACATAATGTTTGAAATTATATCGACCATTTTTTATCTTTTGCACATGCAATTTTACATATTTGTGAAAGCACTAACCTTTTATAAAAAGAGATTAATTTAATATAATATATTTCCCTAAATTTTTACTATAGAATCATATCATATCACAAATAAGTATATTATTATCGTTGTTGCTATTTATGTTGTATTATTATTATTATTATTATTATTATTAACAAATAAGTACACTAAGAAATATCACGCTCACTTTATACATTAGTAAATACAAAGCACATTTTTTATTTCAGATTTTATGCAACTATGATTATGATATAAAGTGCATATGAAAGAAATGACAATTTTTCCATTTTTTAATTTTTTTTCTTAATAATTATGTAATTACTTTATGTATGTATTTTTACATTGAAAATTCGATAAATCATATATAATACAAATCATTAGTTTTTAGAACCATGTAATGTTTAAATAATTTGTAAAGTATTTTTTAAGAACCTTATATTTACATTTTATTTTCACGAAAAACATGATAATCGTTATTCAAATTTTTATTTATGCTTTGCACAGGCACTTTTAGCTAGTGTTATTATTAAAATTGGGAGAGAAAGGAAGAGAAATTAAAATTGGGGGAGAAGAAAGAGAACAACATGGGTTATGGTGGAAAAGTTATAGCACCTTTATGGTATTAGTTAACATCGAGTAGTTATGTATTGAAAGAAAATATACATATATGAATATGACTATATCTACATTCTTTTTATAATAGATGAGAGTTGAGACACCAAAATAAAGTAGGCATTAATATATATAGATGACTTTATGAATAGAAGGAAAGATGCAAATCATAAAGAAGGGAGAAAACATTGAAAGGGGAAAAGAAACAAAAAAAGGAAGGAACAAAACATTTGAAGAGGAAAAAAAAAAGATAAAGTGTTTTTTAATATTGAAAATACTAGAAAATAACTTTAATTTAGAAAGGGAAGATCCTGAGGATAAAAATAAAATAAAATATTGAAAGAAAAGAAAAGGAAAGAAGAAAAAGGAAACAATAAGAAAAAGAAAGGAAGAAATTTTCTTTTTTAATTAAATTTTTTTATTTTTAATCTATTTAATCATGATAATACCATAAAAAATTAACTACATGTAAAACCCCATAGCATTTGCCATCTCATTCC
Source organism: Lumnitzera racemosa (assembly GCA_024138005.1). Taxonomy (NCBI): domain Eukaryota; kingdom Viridiplantae; phylum Streptophyta; class Magnoliopsida; order Myrtales; family Combretaceae; genus Lumnitzera; species Lumnitzera racemosa. Next base: position 86,278,826 of record JAMXBC010000002.1, on the reverse strand, counting down.
ATCCAACTTACAGGGGACCATGAAGAACTCTGTAAAGGAATGAAATTCATTATATTATTTATTTGGATTTAGCTCCATAAGTTAGGTCATAGAGCTTAAAAAATCTTATTTATGTTTAAAATAATCAAGGGAGAATTGGTTTAATAAGCTCGAAATAGAGATCATTAAACCGGTCCATCTAAATTCAATCTTTCTCAAGATAAGTTCATGCACTTATGAGGAAGACTATTAACCTTTGGATTATTAACTAGTTCATTCAAAATAATTATAAACTACCTTATCAGTTAATCACTTAAATGATCTAAGGAATATCATCATACATAAGAGCTTATAAATATCCTACTTTTCTTTCTCATTTACAACTCTTGAAGAGAGAATAGAGAAATAATATTACTCTGTAAAACCTCTACTCTCTAAGATTAAACATATGATTCAAGTAAGTAATTTTTCTCGTACACTCAAAATATAAGATAAATATCTAAAGTCTCTTAAGGGTATCTTATCTATCATTTGTATATTTCAGATACTAAAATTATATATTTCTTTTTTTTTTATTTTATTCTCACCTAATTATTCTTTTTCTTGCTTTATTTCTTTTAAACGTGTAGCCTTTTCATTCACATCTACAGTCGGATTCTACATCTACAAACTCCAAATAAGACAATCAGAAGGATCAGCTTTCAACAAGCAAATGAGCTACTCTAAAGCTGCTCCGAATCCAAATTTGATTTGAAACTCCATGATTGAATGAATCACGAAGATTGTCGTAGATTACTGCGGTTCCACTTCACCGACCAATTTTCTGTTCGTACAATAATACACCCCTCAATAGTCAACAAATATGTTTCCATGGTGTTTTGATAAGACAGATGTCCTAAATGGGAACTCCCAGGTGTCCCATTTGTTGTTTTACCAAAGATAAAAAGACTCTTAAAACTTCTCATCCAAAGACTTATAGGATACGTTGTGCTTTCATTAATTGATTGACATTTTCCACTGTTTCAACCCTCATTCCTTTAAGTTACTGCACTTCGAAAAATATCAACGACCGTAAATTTTTCCTCCAACATAACACTCTAAATCAATCTTTTATATATATATATATGCAATTAATTTTCCTGTGTCAAGTCATAATCTAATTTTAGAGTTTTCATAGCATAAATAATAGTACATCAGTTAATATGAGTTAAATTGACCGTCGAGCGACAAATTGCTTTCAAAAAATTATTATACCCACTAATATAGAATTAGTATTGTATTAGGAGAAAAAGTTTCCCGTCTTAACGTTTTTTAAGGGAAGTAAGTGCCCTATTTTAGATTTTCAAGGTCTTTTATAATTTTGATCGTCTTTAAAGCGGTACAACTGTAGTTTATCCTATCTTTTTTGTTTTTTTTTTTTTATGATAGATCCAATTATTTGCTTTCTCAAATTTAGAAAATTGATAAATCAGTTTAAGTTAGTTTTATATAACTCTTTAGTATGGGGCAACACCGATTTCTTCAAATTATTTAATTCAAGTAAAATAAATAAGACAAGCCCTTGTATGCGATTAAGTCATCAATAAACATTTTGGTAATTAAAAAATTCTACCAGGTGTTCCATCTTCTTCTTTTCATATTCAAGGCACAAATTTAATCATATAATATACTTTTAAGAAACTGGGATACTAACTGCATTTGATTTAGGACGCATTGCCGAATAACTGTACAGCTAGACATACTGTATTTTAAGTTCATATTAGGACTGCCGATATAATAATACTTCACTTCTTTTAAAAAATATGGCGCATGTTAGATACATCAAAAGATTTCAAATATGTTTATAACTTTCATCATTGCACTTGTTAATATACGATAATAAAAAAGAAATTTTTAATGCAATATTTTTACTTGTAAAATGTTGGATGTCAACGTTAAAAGTCCACTACAAATATCCATTTAAGTCTTACATTAAAATTTCGATAATGTATTCACTAGTTAATAACCTCATGTTTATATCAACATGAGTTGTAAGTAACAACTATACACTACAACAATTATTATAAAATGTGAGAATTCTCTTTTCACACAAAAGGTTAAAAAATCGTCCTAACTAAATCCACAAAAGGAGACTCTAGAAATAAGGCCACCAACTTTCCTCATCAGTGAGAAAGTAGTTCTCACATAGTATATCCGTGAATCCAAAGTTTCTCGCAATAGATATAGTATTTGTGAGAAACAAATTCCCATAAACTAGACTCAAATGTTAGGCATTTACGACAAACACTTCTTCAGAAAAAAAAAAAAAAAATGCAGCAACTTACTTGCATTATTAGAGAGACAACATTTGTCGCAATAATCCAATTTTTTTCCCATATCCTAAACACCAGACAATATAAATCCTCTACTACACTATGTAAAATATAAACATTAATACTTAAATGATAGCTAATCTCAAATTAATATAAAACACATAATCAAACATTTTTCTCAAAGTACTCTATAAAACTCAAATTAAGTCACATGACCAGAAAATCAAAAGTACTAATATAGTATACCATAAAGACCTAATCAAATATCCTCCTAAAAGTAGTCAATAAAATACAAGTCTTAAGATAAATGCAAAAGATGGCTAATCTATCATTAAACTCCACATAAACTATGTACTACAAAGATCTTTGATCCATTACCTAGGTACCTCCTCTTGAGAATATTGTTGTTGTTAGATCTTAGGAAAGGATAAAATGAAGGTGGAAAGAATGATTGCAAATGCCTAAAATGTGGTTGTGCAAGGATTGGTTGTGATGATTGTTGTGAAGATCCATCTAATGATGTAATAAATGAAGGCCATGAAATGATGGTAGAACCAAACTCACCAAAAAAAAAAAAAGGCAATTATTGGAATGTCAATTGACTTGGTGGCATCGTTGGTGCAATAGATGATATATGGGAGAATCATTGTTGTTGCATAGTAAAAAATCATTGTTTTTGTGCCATAAAATGATCTAGTTGTTGTTTTTGTTAAGTAATAGTATCTTCTAAAATAGAAATTTTGTTCTCCAATCTTTTGCCTTGTTCAGTAGACGTCGTAGTTGTAGAATGAGAGATAGAGAGGATTAGTAGACGGGTAAAAGGTGGCTTGGAACCACCACAACCTAGACCACGACTGTATCCTAACTTATGATCAAAGACCTCTCTTATTATCTCAACTTACGTCTTTAGCCTTTGACCTAATGATTGTGATTATTGTAACTCCTTCTCATACCATTCTACTATAGCTTTCTACATCATATTAGGCATAGTTAATCAAGAGACATATGGCCAAAAAGAGAATCTTCATTAAATTACAATGGTTTAAAAATTACTTGAAGTAATTGATAAATATAACTTCTTCTTTTTTTTGTCTGCTATAAAGTTCACCTAATCACTTGATTCACTTTTTCTTCTCTTATGGGTGTATTCAAAAGCTCCTTATCTCTAATAATCCCTAATATATTGGAAAAAAAAATATATGTAGACCAAAATATAAATTACATCATATTAGACATTAATGCTCAAATAGAAGCAAATCAACTACTTATCACCTCATAAAGGAAACCATACTTCACCAATTCTATAGAAGGAAAACATTACTATGTCTAATAAAATCAAAACACTAGAGCATTTAAAATAACAACATAATACAAAGTCCTATAATTAAAATCACTCTATTCATCAACATTGTCATAAGTAATTATATATATATACACACATACATATAGAAGGAAGAACACTTACCCAAATTAATGCTCGATTGAGTGTCTACCATGATTGAAGTTATAATGCCATATGGTCTTCTCTTTAATGCATAAAGTGAATAAGGATGATGCAATCATGGTTAAATTACTTATTTGAAAAAAAAAAAATAGTAATATCAAAACACATGTACATTTCTATACAAGTACCCTTAATTTACCTTATCACCTAAACCTTACATTTAATTGAGAAAGATTTGGACATTTTCCTATGGTTACTATAATCCATAAAAACCAAAAATCCTAATTTGAAAATATGTAATGGGAATCAAAAAATGCCCAGAGCTTTGGCAATGGGAATTGAAAACATGATGTATATTTCTACTCAAGCACTCTAAGTTGATCTAATCATCAAAATCTTACATTCAACTAAGAAAGATTCAAACTTTTTCCTAGATACTAAACAGCAAAAACCCTAATTCGAAAATATGTAATGAGAATTGAAAAAAACCCGGAACTCTAGCGAGATGGAGACTGGAATGCATGTCCTCTTCTTAGCATACTGTCTAAAAATGGGAGAGGAGTGAGGCCGAATGTTTTTTGTGCTTCTTTTTCGCGGGATTGATGAAAGGATTAAAAGAAAAACGTGGGATACGATATTTTTGCATTTGCGACAATATGAATGACACGTAAGGGCAGATGTAGCAATTAAATATATTAAATTTCAGTTTTTATGAACACATCATCACAAATGTACTTATGTGGCGCTTTATTTCTTATAATAGCTTTTACTGCAATCTACTTCTTACGACAATCAATTTTTCTCACATCTTGTGTTTGGGCTAATCCTAATATTGATGGTATAATATGAAAAAGGTTTTCTTCAAACTCATTAAACGGGAAAGATACTATCAAGACGCTCATCTAGAACGGTAACGTAATATTCATGGGCACACTTATTGCATAGACATTTTCTGGCCACACACTTATTCCATAGTCCCACTTATGTGATGATACACCAACCAATTTTCTGTTCGTACAATAATACACCCCTCAATAGTCAACAAATATGTTCGTATGGTGTTCTGACAAGACAGATACCCTAAACGGGAATTCTCAAGTGTCCCATTCGTTGTTTTACCAAAGATAAACGGCTCTGAGACTTCTCATCCAAAGTCGTTTGGGATATATTATGCTTCCATTAATTGATTGCCATGCCATTGTCCCCAGTTTCAATCTTCATTCTTTTAAGATACTACACTTTGGAAAATATCAACGCTGGTAAATTTTTCCTCCAACGCAACACTCTAAATCAGTCTTATATAAATATATTTGCAATTAATTTTCCTTTTTGTCAAGTTATCATCTGATTCGAGAGTTTTCATGACTTAAATAATAGTATATTAGTTAATATAAGTCAAATTAGCCATCTGACGATAAATTGCTTTCAAAAAATTACTGTACCTACTAATATAGAATTGATACTGTATTAGGAGAAAAAGTTTCCAGCGTTAACATTATTTTTTAAGGGAAGTAAGTGCCCTATTTTAGATTTTTAAAGTCTTTTGTTATTTTGATCATCTTTTAAGGGGTATAACTGTAATTTATCCTATCTATTTTATGATATATCCAATTATCTGCTTTCTCAAAATTTAGAAAATTGATAAATTAGTTTAAGTTAATTTTACATAACGACTCTTTAGTATGAGGAAACACCGATTTCTTTTAAGTTATTTAGTTCAAGTAAAATAAACGAGATAAACCCTTGTATGCGATTAAATCACTATACTTTTATATTTGTTCAAATAAACCCAATAAACATATTGGTAATTAAAAACTTCTATCAGGTTTTCCTTCTTCTTCTTTTCATATTTAAGGCACAAACTTAATCATATAATACACTTTTTTAAAAATCGGGATACTAACTGCATTTAATTTAGGATGCAGTGCCATATAACAGCGCAACTAGACATACTTATTTTAAGTTCATATTTAAGGCATAAACTTAATCATATAATGTACTTTTAAAAAATCGGGATAGTAAATGCATTTAATCATATTCACACGAAATCATATGAGAAGATAGCACTTTTGAGGAGCCATAGGTCCTATATTAATGGACAAACTGCAGATAATATGATGATGGTTTTCTTCAACCTCATTAAATGGGAAAGATACTACCAAGCCGCTCAACTGGAACGGTAACGTAATTATCATGGGCACACTTATTGCATGGACATATTTTGGCCACACACTTATTCCATAGTCTAAGTTGTATGATCTTGAATGCAACTTAGAAGAAAATTCCTCACGTAGAATTGGTCATACTTGGTGCACATCATAGTCTAAGTTATATGACATTGCAACGCTATATAAGGATGATGAACTAATGGCTTCTCAACATACCTCAGACATACATTTCCTAGTTACACCTCAAATCTTAAACACTTACCAAGCTCAGACATGGATAACCTTTTCTCGTACATCCAAATCCTATTTGCACTGTATCTCTTTCTTTTCATGCTGATAAAGATAAGAAAGAGATCCAAGGCTGCCAAGCTTCCTCCAGGGCCATGGAAGCTGCCTCTCATAGGGAATATGCACCAGATGGTTGGTTTACCGCACCGTGTGCTAAGAGAACTAGCTCATAAATATGGGCCCTTGATGCACCTTCAGCTTGGTGAAATTTGTGCAATTGTTGTCTCCAATGCGGAGATGGCTAAAGAGGTCATGAAAACTCATGATGCTGTTTTTGCAGATAGACCACCTGTTGCTGCTGCACATTACCTGTCCTATGACTCCAGAGACATTGCTTTTGCGCCTTATGGTGAATACTGGAGACAGGTTCGAAAGATTTGTTCTTTGGAGCTGTTAAGTGCAAAACGAGTTCGTGATTTTCAACCCGTAAGAGATGAAGAAGTGGAGAAACTAATCAAATGGGTTGCCTCACATGAGGGATCCCCTGTCAATCTTACCCAGTTAATATCATCGACAAACTATACAATCACTTCAAGGTCTGCATTTGGAAAGAAATGCAAAGACCAGGAAAAATTCATCTCCCTAATCATTGAGATGGTACAGTTGACATCCGGTTTTGATATCGGGGATGTGTTTCCCTCTGCTAAATGGCTTCAAGTTTTTAATGGTTCAAGGAGTAGAATGGTAAGGGTGCACGAAGAGAGTGATCAAATTATTGAAAACATTATCAATGAACACAGAGAGCGCAGACTGAAGAATAGTGGGAATGATGAGGATGTTGATCAAGATCTTGTTGATACTCTCTTAAAGTATGAAGGATCTAATGAAAGTGAGCTTTCCTTGGAAACGGACCATATCAAGGCAATCATCCAGGTTTTCTTTCTTTTATTTTCTCTTTCCAAATTATGTGTAACACCCCCAATCCAAAAATAATCAATAACCAAGTCGACGAACATTATAGGACCTTTTCCAACTACTTTGACTCAAAATTTTATAATTAGTGTTGACAGCATATTTACTACTATAGCTTTATAAGTTAATATCAATTTTTTCTTACGATCCATTTGAGACTTCGTTTAACAATTGGGTATCACGTTCTTGCAGCATCTAAACACTTGAACTACTAAAAGATCGCACTATCAAACAAGAATCTGGCGTCAGATAATCATTCTTAACATATGTGTCCTCCGAATTCAATAAGTTCCGAATATGTTGCTGCATGAGAAAATCATATATGTATTCTTACTAAGTGTGTTTCGTTTGTTTCTTTTTAAAGGATGTATTTTCTGCTGGAAGTGAAACATCCGCTACTACGGTTGATTGGGCCATAGTAGAGATGGTTAGAAACCCAAGTACCTTAGAAAAGGCACAAAACGAGGTAAGACAAGTTATTAATAAGAGAGGAAAATTTGATGAGACGGCTCTATCCCAATTGCACTACTTGAAGCAAATCATAAAAGAAACATTGAGATTGCACACTTCTCTCCCCTTGCTGATTCCACGACAATGTGGAGAAAGATGTGAAATAAACGGATATGAAATTCCCTTGAAAGCCAAAGTGATTGTTAATGCCTGGGCAATCGGAAGAGATCCGGCTTACTGGACCGATCCTGATTGTTTTATTCCTGAGAGGTTCAGTGATAGTACAATGGATTATAGGGGTAACAACTTTGAGTATATCCCTTTTGGGGCTGGTCGAAGGATTTGTCCTGGCATGTTGTTGGGATTGGCAAATACAGAGCTTTTTCTTGCAAGGTTGCTATACCATTTTGATTGGAAACTTCCCAATGGAATGAAGCCTGAAGATTTGAAGATGGTGGAAGCCTATGGAATGACGGCAAGAAGAATCGATGATCTTTACTTGGTTCCAACCCTTTATCAGCCAACTTCCGCTGAATTACAAGTTACTCAGTACTAGCTAGTGTGAGATTTCCAAATCATGAAACTTATCTGGTGTCTACTATATTCTAGTTTGTCTTAAGTAAAGAATCGATTTGTATGTGAACTTAGAAATCAAGTTCCTAAAATCTCAGAAATGCGGTGCACTAGAAGGTTTATAATTTCTCCAGTTATTGTTGCTAATTTTTCTATCCGGTGGACCAGAGTGAATCAATTCACAAGGACAAAAGATTATGTCTACAAAGCTTCCGTAAAGTTAAGATGTTAATAAAATAAACCTCAATCATAAAATTTGATATGCTTTTTTCTGACTGTGTAGGTTCAACGAAGAGGAATTTATTTGAATATGCTGGATATGTTATCGAAAGAGGGATTCAATAGAGCATCGATTTTTTTTTTTTTTTTTTTTTAGTGCTCTAATTTTAGTCCTTTGTGGAATGAAGCTGCACAAGTCATATGTATTCCAGGTCTTCACAATTTTAAAACTTATCAGCAATTCATGGCCAAAGAGTAAAAGAGGTTTTTCGATATGTGACCTTTTCTTTTTCATTAGATTTGTTATGCATATGCTATTAGATGAAAATGAATAAAGTGGAAAGAGTGCAGGAGGTTTGTATATTGATCAAGTTATTGGATAAAAGAGCTTATGAGGTAATGGATTAAAACTAAAAATTTTATACAATATATTTGATCGTACAAAACAAATATATATATATATATTCAAAATTCCAATAATTTCTCTATTTTAAGTTTTAAAATCAAAGCACCCAACGTTTTTGTAATCTACATTTAAACGACTATTTATCAATTTTATTTATTTTTTAATCATAGAGTATCTATTTCTAGTACTACAGAAATCAATCACGGTACAAGTACATTGTATTATACTAATCTACTTATAGTTGTAGTGTGTCGTCTAATACTCTTTGTACTGTTTTATTGTACTAACCAAATACTACCTTGTTTCAAATTAAGGGCATCACTTCATAGAGTCCTATAGTTTTGCCTTATATGCCCAACGATTTTCTATTATTATGAGTTTTATTTATGATCTTGTCTATTATATAATATATGAATTCTATTTTGAGATATCTTATGTGTAATTGTCTAAAACATCTATATCAGAAAATGGAATGTTCACTTATCTTTCCACAATGTTCAACCTATTTCTTTTAATAAGTTTATACCACATAATCCTATACAGTCATAGAATTTTAGTGTTGAATTGTATAAGCATATGGTACAGATGAAAACTTACATCTATTAAATACATGGAGTAATTTAAAGAATTTATCTTCTTTGTGGATTTAATAATCCCTTGATATATCCAATATGGAGATATTAGAGAAAAGGATGAATCGACAAACCAATTTTAGTAACCTGGTGTTGTCCCATTTTATTTATATAATAACTTTTTCTAATTTCTATGTCTCTTGAAAAACTAACAACGTTTATATTGTCATTAATATACAATTAGGCCAAGACTCAATATAATGCAACAGATAGATGGTTTACTTGGTTATATTTAATTTATAATGGTCATGACTTTTATTGCATTGTAATTTGTTATATTTAAGAGTTGTAGTAATGTTTTTCTGTTGACTCTTCTATGAAATCTTTTATTCTTTTCTAATCTTTTAATAGAGTTGATAATTATTTAAGGATGTATCTAAAAATTTTCCAATCAATAAACAAGTTTAGTATGAGCATGATAAATATTTGTTTAATAAGCGGATTAGGTTATGAGCTTAGGTTTTTAGAAGATAGGACAAATAAATAGATTATGTTACCGAAAAGTTCTTTTGACAATTAATCATTTTAAACTAGACATGTAACACAACCAATTATACAAATGGCTAGCCTTAATCCTAATAAGATTTATAGATATTATGCATTGTAAGGACAAAATGCAAAAAAATCTCTCATATTTATTCTATTATGCACTTTACTCTCCTATCCCTAAGATGGAGTTTTTTAGACATCAAAATCTTAAATAAAAATATAATAAATTAGAATGCTTTTAAGCCACTATGTAATAATTTTGTCATTGAAAAAAGTTAAATAAATTATAAAATTGTAATCTAACAAAATATTAATAAACTAAAAATACTAAAAAATGAGAGCACTCTTTGTTTTTTTTTTTTTTCTTTTTCTGTAATTTTTTTTCAAGTTTAGCATTTTTCCATTTTTAAATGTAAGGGCAAAATAATAAAATTGGATCAAAACATTTTTTTTCCCTCTTTGATTAAGGATTTAAACATTCGATTTTCAAAAGGAGGAACCATAAGCATTTATATGGAACAAATATAAAATGGAGAAAGTTTATAATAATTTGATAACCTAAAAAACTATTTATACTATCATCATTAGCAAGTGTTATATTAATTTCTAAGTCTTGTTGTGTTTGTTGAGACCCTTGTGATTAAATTACGTGAATACTCGTCTCTTAATAGGATAAACCAAGTTCAATTCTCCTTCCCCTAATAATAGAATATTTATTAACAGAAATTAGATGATTAGCTATCAGTTTTATTAGTTAGCAATTTGTTAGTTAGATTAGCTCATTAGTGCACTTTATATATACAAAAGTTGCACGTACTGCAAAATTCAATTTTCAATATAACATACTTTATCCTTTCACTTATGTGTTCTTCATCTTCTCCAAACACTTAAACTAAATTTATTTTTCTATTATCCAAGGCCTCAATAATCATAGTATATATAATGATTGGCCAAACAGAAAATCTTTTATGTTATGAAAATTGATTTATAAGATGCGTATTTGTCCTATTTTTTCCTCTTCTTCTGTTTTTCCTCCATTTTTGTTAATAGTGTTGAGAACAAGATTGTGTCTATGACATGTAAAAGAGTGTAACGTGTATCTAGCTTCTATTTCTTTTTTATTTCGGCTTCTATTTTATGTCATACATATGATGTTTTAAATTTTAAGATGATACCATATATTTCTTTTTCCTTAGTTATTGGATTTTGTACAATTTGTAAGAATATTTATTTATATTGTTTCATCTTTTAGATTTTCTATTGCATACCTCTCAAATCAGTAAGTATTTGTTTTGATGTTTGTGGTGCTTTATGAAAATGCATTTCCTTATCTTCAAGCCAACTCACTATCATCATCAAAGAAATTTTTTGATCATATTTAGTCACAACAAACTCCTATTAATTATACTCCTTTACCTATACGCAACACATTTGAACTTATTCAAAGTCTCATTGATCAAACTTATCAAACCAAACCAATGAAACTTCCAACATGCAAAACCATCAAACATTATCTCAATCATAGCAACTTGAACTATTACTCAGAAAATCAACTCAAGTGACCAAACCACCTTCTTATCTTCAAAATTATGAGTGTTCACAATTTTTTTCTAAATCTAACAATACTAATCTTCATACTATTTCATTAGTCATTTCTTATTCCAAACTTACACAAAAACATCACACATTTTCCCTGACAATTGATCAAACACAAGAACCTAAAACATATCAAAAAGCTATAAAACATCAACAATAGAGAAATGCTATGGAAAATGAGATTGCACTACTAGAAGCAAATCATACTTAGAAACTTATTGACTTACTAGGTAGAAAAAACCCTATAGGGTGTTAATAGGTTTATAAGATAAAATACAAAGTTGATGGTACTATTGAGAGGTATAAAGCAAGATTAGTTGTAAAAGGCTATGCACAACATGGTCGTATTGATTTCTTTGATACATTGACTCTAGTTGCTAAGATAAGCACTATTGATGATATTAGCCTTAGCAACTTCTCACAATTGGTATTGACACCAATTAGACATCAACAAGGGCACCAAGTTTGAGATTCATCTAAAGTTTGCAAACTAATCAAGTTCTTGTATGGATTAAATCAGACAAGCTGTCAATGGTATGCAAAACTTTTTTCATCTCTCATTAAGTATGGTTTTCATCAATCTACATTAGATCGTAGCTTGTTCTTTAAGTATAATAAAGAATGCTTTCTAATCTTTTTTATACATGTTGGTGACATAATAGTTGCCAGTACTTCCCTTGACATTATTCAAGATATTAAGCACTATTTGGATAAGCCTTTCAAATTAAAGATCTTGGTGAACTAAAGTATTTCTTAGGACTTGAAGTAACTCAATTTCAGTACAAAATCAATTTTTGTTAGAGGAAATATTATCTAGACTTGTTGAAAAATATTGGGTTCCTAAAGTCGAAACCTATTAGTATACCTATATTGCTTGGAATGAGGCTATCTAAGTATGATGGAACTTCTTTTCTATCAAATTTTACTAAGTATAGAAAACTTATTGGCCAGTTTCTCTATCTAACAAATATTAGGTTGGATATACATTTGTCTTGTAGTAATCATCACAATTCTAGGATTGTCCAGTTGAATCACATTTAAGAGCAACTCATAAGGTACTTCATTATTTGAAATCATCACCAAGATAAGGCATATTTTTTCCAACTTGTTCAACTATAAAGCTTAAGGCTTTTAGTGATTTGAATTGGGCATCTTGTAATGATACAAGAAGATCTATTACTAGTTTTTGTATTTTTCTTGGAGACTCTTTGATCTCTTGGCAATCTAAGAAGAAAATACTATATCAAGATCATCATTTGAGGTAAAGTATGGCTTCTACATTTTGTGAGCTACAATGGTTGCTTTATCCTCTTAATGACTTTCATGTTTCGCATGATGATTCTGCTTTATCTTTTTGTGACAATCAATCTACATTATATATTGCTAAATATCTAGCTTTCCACTAACAAACCAAACACATAGAAATTGATTGTCATGTAGTTCAAGACAAACTGCAAGCAAGCATTATTCAATTACTTCCAGTTTCATCAAATCATCAACTCACTAACTGTTTCATAAAAGCATTAGTAGTATCTTTGTTTCAAAATGCTATTCACAGGGTAGGCATATAGAGCATATATGCTCTAGCTTAAGGGGTACTACTAGAATATTTATTAATAGAAATTAGTTTATTAGTTATTAGTTTTGTTAGTTAATAATTTGTTAGTTACATTAGCTCATTGGTTCGCTCTCTATATAAAAAGAGTTGCGTATATTACAAAATTCAATTTTCAATACTACACACTTTATCTTTTCACTTGCGTGTTCTTCATCTTCTTTAAACACTTAAACCAAATTCATTTTTCTATTACCCAAGGCCTCAATAATCATTGTATATATAATGATTGGCTAAAAGGAAAATCTTTTATGCTATGAAAATTGACTTATAGGATGCATATTTGTCATTTTTTCTTCATTTTTATTGATAATGTTGAGAACAAGATTTTGTCTATAACATGTAAAAAAGTGTAACATGTATCTAGTGTCTATTTCTTTTTTATTTTGGCTTCTATTTTATTTCATACATATGATGTTTTGAATTTTAAGATGATACCATATATTTCTTTCTCCCTAGATATTGGATTTTATACAATTGTAAGAATATTTATTTATATGGTTTCAATTTTTACATTTTCTATTGTATAGCTCTTAAATTAGTATTACGTCTACTTTCGAAAGAAATTAAAGAATTTCTTGAGAATCTTACAAAATCCATTCTTTCTTTTTTCTCAGACAGATGGTCAGATCAATTTTAATGAGGATGGATTTGTAAAATGAAAGAATGATAAGATTATATAGCATAGACTTTCGATTTTTTCTAATGCAATTCGAAAGACACTAACTATTTTTAGAAATACATTAATTAAATATAATGAATGGCTTCATAAATAATCTATATTATTTTTAATTTTTGAGCCTCGTGTTCAAATTTAATTGTGATCTTCTTTTAGCATACAAGATTAATGTTCTTATATACAATATTTGAATAAATTTTTAGTTGCATCCTTATAAATTGTTCACAATAAAACAAAAGAATATCATCTCGGTCTAAAGACTTTCATTTAAATTTTGAGTTAGAATGTGAAAATTTTAGATTGTTCGCACTCTTTGATTAAATTTAAGAATATAAAATCAATAATTAAGTTATTTGAGATTGAGATTATCTTACTTTTTTTCATGTATATTGCATATATATGATTATTTTACATAGCTTAAGCCTTAAATTATATCATTTTTCTTGTCATTTAATACACCCTTTTTTTTTTCTTTCCTTTTCCTTTTTCAAGATCATCAAAACTTAATTTCTTTTCCTTTTCTTAACTATATTCATAAGTGTAATTTGATTTTGGTGATTGTTTTATATTCTCGATTTACTATATAACTATATTTAATTTTTGTACATACAACGTAAATGTTCACATACTAATGTATATCAGTTAGCTACAAAAAGAACTTACTAGGATATGAAATTTACTCTTTAAACCTCATTAGTTTATTTTTAAGAGATACCTCAACTATATTTATTAGTTTTGATTAAATTCAAATAAAATGCTGATTGGATTCATAAATTGGCTTATATAGTATTTATTTTAATGTTTAAAATTATTAAATGTAGGATATGACTCCCATAAACATATAATGTATGAACTTATGATGACATTTATATAATAAGTGTGAGATTAGTAATAGTTTAATACTATAGAAAACTATTTACAACAATCAATAAATAAGCTTTTTAATCTTATCGTATTATAATTAAGCTTATTTTAGTTTAATAACATAAACACTTATCTTCCAACGAGTGGATCAAGTTCGATTCTCCCCTCCATCAAATCTATAATATAATAGTTGAGCAAAAAAATCTTATTTTGTAATAAAGTTCATCGAGAATTACTTATAGGAAACTCATATGATTAGGTCTTAGATATTCTAATAAGATTTATAAATTGGCTTGTTTAATTTTTTTTATTTTAAATATAAAATTATTAAGCGTAAGACATGATTCACATAAAGATACAAACATAGGAATGTACATTAGTGTTTAATCTTATCATGTTATGAAGTCTATTTTTAAAGAGTCAATTTACAATCGTGATATTCATAATGTTGTATACAAAATCAACATGATAAATGCTATAGAAGTGTCTCAACTTTTGTGTTTCAGCAATTTAGTGTCTAGTAATTATATGCAATTTAGTATTTATACTTTTTGGAAGATGCAAATAGTGTCTCTAACATACTATCAATAGACATGAAAATTATAAATTTACGATTTAATAGAGTCCATAATTCCAAAAAGTATGGACACTAAATTGCACAAATATAAAGTATATGCACTAAATTGCTAAAAACCAAAAGTTGAGATACTTTTACAATATTTATCCCTAAAATCAACTATTAACTAGATATTACTACATTAAACTAGCTTTTTAGGATTTTTAATACAAGGGTTGGATGGCTAACATTGATTTTATGTATTAACTTTAGCTTCATTCCACCTCTTGATTGCTCATATATGGATTCCTTTTTTTCTCTCCTATTATTAGTGACAATCCTTCTCACAACAATCATTAGCTCATATGGGTAGAAAACTGCTTATTATTAAGAAGATCTAAATGCAAAAACCTTGGTAAAGGTTATCACTTGTCTCTTGCACTTTATGTGATAGAGGAGATATGGAGATGACACATAAAAAGAATGACTTGAAAAGAAAGATGTAGAGAAGAGGAGCAAAGATAGTCTTAGGAAATCAAACACATAAATGGCAAATAAGGGAATTCATTATAGCAATTCTTGAACAGTTGAGCCAAGCAATTGTTTGATCTTTAAGGCATAAGTTCTAAAAGATGAATATTGTTTCTCTTATCTTTCAATTGCATTTACATAAGGATGAGTTCTTGAATGTTTATAAAGTTAGGTTGTTAATAGTATCTTTTGAATTGTATTGATTGTCAAGGCTAATAAGATGAGTCCTCCACTTAATAGATGCCTCTATAGGATCCTCTTAGATTCAAGCCCATATAAAGCTTCTTTGAATAGATAAGCCTACCTAAGAAAGTTAAGAGCAGAGAAAACGATCTAATATATCCCTTTTTGAATATATCACTCCTAATCTCCCTACATTATTTTATATATAGACTGCACTTCTCAAGTAGTATCATTATACTAGTAAGTCAACCATAAGTTGTTATTAGGCTAAGCCCAAAGTCTCATAAGACCACTTTAGTCCTACATAGAAGATAATGACGATTATTTTAGGAGCACTTGTTAAAAATTTTAAAAAAAAAATCAACTAAAAACAATTACACTCACTTTATGAGTAAAGCGAAAGGTTCTTATTTTGTTATTTTTGCCAAAAAGTACATTGATTATGTTGAAATTTCATAAATTTCTCTTTCCAATCTAAGATTAATTTATTGATGGTTGAACTTTAATGAGGAGCTTAAGATTGAAAGTAGCTTTCACAAGTAGCAAATATAAGCTAAGAATGAGTGCTGAGTTGGTTCTAACATGGCAATTCCTATGCTTATATCAATGAAGGTGTCTAAGGAGAAAGAAAATATATAATATGTGAGAGAGTAAGAATTTAAGGATCCCAAATCTACTACTCTTACCTAACTCTTATATGCATTTGAAGTGTGCTATATGTAGAAGGTAGATTACAATCTCAAAATTTTCCCTAGATTGGATGAAAAGAATCATAAGGACTTTCCTTATTGGCTTAAGAGCTCGTACAAGCTTCCCTAAGGGTTGGTTGAGCTCTAAGAGCTGAAGATATAACATAGCAAAATCATCCATCAAAGTGAAGACTTATTACTAACAAGATTCACTAAACTTAAGAAAGCTCACTTAGGCTCGTATAAGGTCAATTTGACCTTAAGGAGCCCAGCTTAAAGGTTGACCTAGGCTTAGGGGCTTACATTCAAGGTAGCCTACACTCTCCTTGGTGACAAGTCGGTAAAGACAACAAACTTTTAGTAAGGTTTTTGAGGCCCTAGAGAAAGATATATATGGAGCCAAAGGGTAAGCTATCTAATTTACCCATGACCTAACCTATGGTGTACGTTAGTTAAAGCATGGATCTAAAGAATTCTAGTAAAGTAGGTAGGTAATCTAAGTTAAATTAGATCTAGATTTATGGAATTAATGGTGAAGAGAACTTACTGGGTCTTTACCAAGCTAGCCTACTTAGGGGGTTTCTAATAGTGGTATATTCAACCCACTTTAGCCTTTTACCCCCTAGACCAAGCAAGTTAAAACAAAATACTTGCTAAAAAAATGAAGTTTCCAAAATTTTCAAAGTTTATGGAAGTTGGTATAGGCTATAATGGCATCAATCTTATAGTTTGACCAAGCAGAGTGTTCTACACTTGTTATGAGGCATTAAGTCCAAAATGATTCTTCCTCAAGAATTTCAAATTATTTTGTCTTACCTTCATAAGTTTTTTTTCATTTAATGCCTAAGATAGGTTATACATCTTGAGCCCTTATCACTCTTTTACTCTACTATAGACTGAAGCTCCTAACTTACTGGATCTAAAAAAGTCGATAGATCCTGCCATCAGCTCGTTTAAGCAGACTTCGAGTTCTCCATTTTAACCATTGATTTGTTTAAGGACCTCTTCATCATCACCTTGCCAAATAAAAATCATTGTCTCATGCTAATAAAGTAACCAACTACTTGTTGACATCTATTCTTCATACTATCTAAAATTGTACTATTTGTAAGTGTATATTCTTTTTGATGGAGCTCAATTTTACCTCTTTTTGAAGACTTTAGGGTTACTTTTTGTTCCTATTTTTGCAATTTTCCATTTATGGTTATAGGCTTAGATGACTCATATAAGAAAGCTAAACAAATTAGTAGTTAATAAATATTCTCTTTCTTTTTCTTTGTTTATCCTTGTTTAAGTTGCCTTAACTACCCAATAGAAAACAAATAGTTGAAATTTTTTTATCAACATGAGTTTAGCTCTTATCAATCCTTTTAGTAAGGATTGTGGTGAGTAACCCTATTTAGTGCTTTTTGCATCATATCAAAATATTAGTTAAGTTCATGTGTGACTTTATAGTGTACCATCTCCATAGGTTAGTACGCAAGTTTACTAAAACCTATACTCAAGCCCACTCCGTTTTTTACCTTAGCTAAGTCCAAATCTATCCCCAAAGTTTAGTATGATATCACCTTATGTATGTTCATCTACTTGTAGCGTATCATCTTAGTATCAAAGTCTTGGAAACAACATGAGCAAGTGCTTGTGAGTTATTTGTATTAAGTAGCTATTCGACTTGAGCAATAACGTTTTGTAGTTGTCATTGGGAGTTATTGTTATACATATACTAATTTATTTAGAGTGTTGAAATGTTTGAGGCTATTGAGATAGTATGGTTGAAGTTTTGTGAAATTGTGTAAGTCGTCGAGGTGAAGAGTTTATATAAAAAACGTTATCTAGATGATGCGATCTAAGGTATTGAATAGATTAAAAGGCAACAGCCCTAAGATTACTACTAAGATATTCTAAATAGAGCTCAACCTAGCTAACCTATTCCATTAGACTATAAGAGACAAATGAGACTTGAGTCAAGTAAGTAAGAAGAGGTTAAGTGGAGGAATGAGCATAAAAGGAAGTGTAGAGAGCTAATTTTGTAGTGGCCTAAGCCCATGATTGTTATATTATTTATTTGGACTTAACTCCTTGGACTAAGTAATAGGGCTCAAGGAATCCAATTTGTAATTGGGATGAATTAAGGAGATTTGACTTGGCAAGCTCAAAACAAGGATCACTGGACCAATCTATTCGCTCTTAACCTCTCTTAAGTAAGCTCACATACTCCATAAGGCAGGCTACTAGCCTTGGGTCTATAGGAAGCTCATCATGATAACCTTGAATGAGCAAGTGTAATCTCAACCATTAATTGTTAGTATGATTTGATGATTACTATCAAACCTAAGAGTTAATAAATACCTAGCCTTACCTTTTCAATAGGGACTTTAGCTGCTTTAGAAATTAGAGAAATAATACTATCTTCTAAATTCTCTGCTCTCAAAGATCAAAATAGCTCTTAAGTAAAGAATCATTCAACATTCAATTAAGAATAGTGAAGTTAATACTTAATAGCTCCCTCATCTATCACAAGTATGCTTTAGCTACTAAAACTACTCATTTCTTCTCTAGGCTATTTTTTTCTCTATGTCTTCCCTACAAGTGCCATTCACGGGTTACTCCTCTAACGTCACATGCAACACGACTTTCACACAGCTTCCATGTGACGATATTATTTAGAACCTTACATCTGTATTTTTAGTGACTTTACTAGGGAAAGAGAGAGTCTACTACTTAATTATGGTACTACCTCTAAGAAGGAATACTATCATACTTAGCAATACCTCTTAAGAGTAAGAGACTCATGTTGACCCTATTGGACAAGACTTACCTCTACTACTCGAAGATGCCAACTAAGACAACCTTGCTAACTAGGATAACCCAATAACCAAGAAATCCCTAAGCCTTACACAAATGATGTGGGTTATGCAAGAGGCCACAAAGGTAGCATTAGGCTAGTTTATGGCTACAATTACTAACCTCATGTCAAGAATGGTTGCCGTTACCATGCAACAAGATGTGGCTTTTGGCCCCGCTACTGTTGCATAATAAGGTACTACCTCCTCCACTCAACTACTTAATCTTCCTATCATTTAGGAGAACACTACTTAGAGAGGAGGTAACTAGATCCCTGCTTGAACAACTGTAATTAACCAAAACCTACCACCTGAGGTAGAGAATGGAAGAGTCTACCTAAGTACCTCTTCCTCTGCTCATCCTACTCTTCATACTACACTTAGAGGGCCAACTAACTTGTTAAACCCTATTCCCCATCCTACACCAGCTAAAACTTTAGCACCTGCCTCGAAGTCCATGACTATACTAAGATCTTCCTTTATTACAAGGGAAGAACTAGATAAGCATATTAAGGAAATGCACACCAAGCCACCTACTATAATACTGGATCTTTAGTTCCCATATTATCAATATATTACTACTAAGCCACCTACTATAGTACTGGATTTGTAGTTCCCATATAATCAATGTATTACTACTAAGCCATATCCAAAAGACTATGTTAGCCCAAAATTTATTAAGTTCAATGGTAAGTAAGGGAGTGCTAAACAGCAACTTAGGAAGTTCATTGAGATTTTAGACATGTATGACTTAGATGATGACCTTAAGTTGAAGGAATTTTCCAAATCACTCACTAAGAAGCTATATACTTGGTATGCTAACCTTCTTACTAGATTAGTAGACTCATGAAGAAGTATGTATAACATATTCTTGGATAAATTTTTCTCCACAAAAAAAAAGGTCATCTTGATTAACATAGGGAGATTTAGGCAAAACCTTAAGGAAGATCTTATGGAATATATCGAGCACTTTAGGGAACACTTTCTTGATATCCAAGATGTATGTGATGAAAAAGAGCTAGTACAAGTTTATATCTAGGGGATGTCCTCTGAGCATACCATACACTTAGAGAACCTCTCCTTGTACTCTATTATTACACTCATAGAGAATGCGCGAAGAACTAACAACTCTATGATAAGATAACAAGAAGTTAATATATTTAACAAGTACAAAACATCTATAGATTTAGTGAAAGACAGTGACCTCAAAAGTAGCAAGAAACCTAAGAGTGACATATAAAGAACCTTAACAAAAGTCTCTCCATTCCCATGCCCAATAAGGCAAGTACACGCCATACTTGATCAAAGATGCAGACATTATACTACCAGAAGTTGAGCGCCAACCTACCAAGAGTGAGCTCAATGATCCTAGGTTTTTCCGGTATCACAAGATAGTGAACCATCCTACTAAAGAGTGCAAGAATTTGAAGAAAATATTTAGGTATAGAGTAAGACTTAGGAAGCTTATTATTAAATACCGCGATGTTCACATCAATACCTCAATACATGATGCTTGACATGATGGCATGTAGACTAAATCAATAAAGGCATAAGACAATTCATGGCCAACATTCTAGGAGTAGATTAGTATTCAACTACATTTTTTTTTTCCTTATTTTCAAAAGGAGATATCAAAGTTATAATGCAACTTTATGTCAATAAGTTTAAATTTCTTTTAAAGTGTTTCTTTTAAGGCTAAAGCACTACCCTAACATTACATTGTCTTCTTTTAAGGCTAGGATACTCTATTGGCATCATGTATCATTCTTTAAGACAAGGGCATTCTCCTTGTACTACACGTTCTTTGAGACCAAAGCGTTCCCCTAACATCATACGCTTTGTTGAGACTAGGTAAACCCCCCTGCCATCGCATTCTTCTTTTAAGACCAAGGTACTCCCTTGGCACTTTAGGCTCTATTTTTAAAATATGGTTCTTCCTTAGTGTTGTATACTCTTTTAAGACTGAAGCACTCCCTTGGTACTTTACACTCTATTTTTAGACTAGGGTACTCCCCTACTGTTGTATGTTCTTTTAAGACCAAGACACTCCCTTAGCATTATATGCTTCTTCAAGGTTAAGTCACTCCCCTAACATCATGTGTTCTTCTTTAAGACAAGGTACTCCCCTAGCATTGTATGTTCTTTCAAGACTAGGGTACTCTGTTAGTACTATACATTCTTTAAGACCAGGATATACCCCTGGCATGTCAACTTCTTTGCCTTAAGCCTAAGCAATGATTGGCATATCAATTAGGAGGCTTAAGTGCATATACATTCTCAGTACATAGTTTTTATTTTTTAAGTCTAAGCAATATCCTAGCATTACATTGTTGCTGCTCTTAAGTGTGCAACGCTGTTAAAAGTAAAAACAAAGCCTCCTTGCTTTGATAAAGCTCATCATGAAGTGACTTCTTTGCTTCAATGGCTATAGATGGCATATTGCATTATAGTTAAGCTAATAAGCCACATCCATATCGCTTAAATGATTGGGGGCTTGATGAAAGAAAGTTCTCCTCTTTTACCACTGCCATAGTAAGAGTTATTGCCATCTCTCATTGTGACATAACAACAATTGGGGGAAGAAGGACGTAAACCAGCATATGGGCTTTCCATTAAGGGAGGTTCCAATATATATGGGCTTAAAAAGAAGAAATTACTCCCTTAACATAAAAAATTTCCACCCCCTTGAATTAGACTCAAAGATATAAGGTTTGTTGAAGATGTAAAGTCCATAAAAGCTATCCCTTTATTAGTAGAGGATTCAAAGGGACATATCTTTATTGGTCTCATACGCAATTTGACTTAGTGTTCTACCTTTAGGAGATGGCATCAAATCGATGAAGCATGTTATGAGCTTAGCAAGTATCATCATGTTTTTTTCATCAGATAAGTCCATCTTACCTTTTAAATCTATTACTCAATACCTTCATTAAATAAGCAATAAACAAGATTAATAGGACATGTTAATATTATGGAACTTAAAATATACATATTGAAAGTATGATATGACTTAATAAAATATTGATATGGATTTATGTTGTAGAGGAAATTTCCAATTCATACATATTCATATGTATAAGAGGCGATCTTTTCTATCAAAAGGTAATTACGATTAGGTTCTTGCCAGCTCATGATGGCCATTAACTTAAAAAATAAATAAATAAAATAAAATTCTTTCATAATGATGTTAATATGTATACATACATATAATGCATATGTCTAGGGAGCAAAGCTAAGCTAATAACTCATTTGATTCCATATGATATTAAAATTTGAGTAAATTTGCAAATATTTTGTTTTTTATGAATAGTTTATATGTGGAGATGTATAATTATGCGCTTCAGTTTTTCTTATATTTAAAAGATCAAATTATGCAATTAAAGGAAAAAAAAAAGGAAGAAGAAGATATAGAAAGTTGAATTTATGATAAGGACAATCACTAGTGTGATTGCTCAAAAATAAGTTAAGTAATTCTTTATCAATTAATTGCTTTTGTGATCAAACAAAGTGATGCTACCAATCCGCTTAGTTGATGAAGAGAAGTAAAAAATTAATCTAAAAAGATATGAAGAGTAAGAACTTAGCAGAAAAAATTAAATAAATAAATAAAAGAAGAGAGAAAAAAAATCTCCTTATTACCATTTGATCACTATTGATCAAGGAGACATTTACCTTATTAGTCATTTCTTGTTATTAATTATGACTAAGTTTACACCACTGCAATTGATAATATTATTGTTAGGTCATCAAGTTTGAGTAAGTTATTACTCCTTAACAATCAATATGTGACTCTTTTTAGCGATCTATCAAGATAGAGTTGTAAGTTGTGTTCCGGAGATGTCGTGAAAAGTCACAATCTAGAGTTGTCGATATCAATGTCTGCGAATAGCACAACACAAAGATGTTGTCACAACTTACTAAAGTTGAATAATATTAATTTTTGAATAACTTGTAAATTTGCATTGTCCGTTGTTGCGAACATATTGATCTTGAAAGACAAATATGCATAAGAGATGAATATTATTTGTTGTCATGAACTTATTGACCTTTAAAGATAATGAACACAAGAGTTTACTATATAGAAGTATGTGTAGAAATGGAAATAAGAATAAATAAAAGATTTAATCTTGAAGTTGTAGATGAAAAGGTTGAGTTTTGAAATTTTTGATGAGTTCTACTTGAATAAAGATAGGAAAAAGAATATTAAAGAAAAAATAAAGAAAGAAAAAGATTTGAGTTAGATTTGAAGTATAAAAATATTTGAGAAAATAAATGATTAACTTATTTTCATAGTTAGGATATCAAAAATATTCTTTGTTGATGTATGAAGATGATTATTATAGATTTTGACATGAGATTTAATGAACATGTGTTATACTAATCATGCTTGTTGGAATAGATACAAAATGGGGAGGAAGTATTGCTAATAAGATGTGGTGGTTGATTATAAAGATTTAAGTTTATTTAAAATTATATGCTCGTGATATATTGCCACAACAATGGAGGGATAATTTGTCTAAAAGGAAAAAGTTTACAGGAAAAAAAAAAAACAATCGATCAAAGTATATAATATATTTATATCTAAAAATTTAAGATTACAAATTTGGTTTTAGTGTAATACTTGACATGTAGTATAACTTAACCATAGAACCAATTTGGTCTAGTATTAATAATAATAATAATTAATTAATCACACGTCTTTAAATGAAGAAAGCCGTAATTTATTTGAATGTTTAATTTACATAATTCCGGTGAGATACTCTTCGAGTCACCATTATTAGGCACTAATCAATTGCTAATGAAGTATTTCTTATATATATATATATATATATATATACATACATATGTATGTGTACGTGTATGTGTATGGGCACATGCATGTATACGTGTTATGAAGTTTAATTTTTATAAAATGCTTACATACTCTTCATAATGTTGAATATTGACCAAGATATTTATTTCTTTCTAAAATGTCTAATTATTTTTTTTATTGACCAAATATATGAAGAAATCCTAAACATCAAATAGATAAAATCAAATAAAATACACTCACAAGTTTTAGTTTGTATAAATAAAAGTAAGTGTTATGTCTATATTCAATATTTCCATGTAGATATAGTAGCTATGAATAAAATTTCCGTATTATTAAAAAAAATAAATATCAAATTTCTATATAATATTGAAGACTTATTCTATAGTGTTGTTATTGGGGGTAATTATACTCCAATAAGCTTAACTCAACACACGCAATTGAACAATGCTGTGAATGCATACACTAAAACATATAGCAATTAAAAAAAAAAAAAACTTGCAATGTTGAAGCTAGACTCGTATGTTATGGTTTATCAAGGAAAAAAACAAAGGAGGGGGTCTTCAACTATGTGAACACACTTGGTTGCAGTATGGCGCTTTATGATTGTGTGTATGCTAATAACAGCCTAGCTATTCCAAAGAAAGTGATTGACGCCCAAAATACTTAGACTTCGCCTAAGAATTTTAGGCAAGGGACAAAATGTAGAAAGTTAATTTTGTATTGGCCTAAGCTTGTGATTAATGTATTATTTATTTGGACCTAATTCCTTGGGCTAAGTGATAGGGCTTAAGAAGTCAAGTTTGTAATTGGGGTAACTTAAAGAGATTTGATTTGGCGAGCTTCAAACAAGGATTGTTGGATTGGTCTATCCGCTCTCAACCTTTCTCAAGCAAGCTCACACACTCAACAAGGTAGACTACTAACCTTAGGCCCATAGTTAGGTCATCAAGATAACCTTGAATGAGTAAGCGTAATCTAGACTATTAATCATTAGTATAATCTGACAATCATTATCAAACCCAACAGTGCATAAATACCTAGCCATGCCTTTTCAATAGGGACTTCAAATGCTCTAGAGATTAGAGAAATAATACTATCTTCTAAATTCTTTGCTTTCAAAGATAAAAATAGCTCTTAAGTAAAGAACGATTCAACATTCAATTAAGAATAGTGAGGTTGATGCTCAATAGCTTTCTTACCTGTTACAAGTGTGTTGAAGCTACTAAAATTGCTTGTTTCTCCTCTTAGCCATTTTTTTCTCCAAGTCCTTCCTAGAAGTGTCATTCACATGTTACTCCTCTAAGGTCACGTATAGCACGACTTTCGCGCAACTTCTATGTAACAATACTATCTAAAACCTTACATCTATAGGAAGCATAAAGAAGTTCAAAAGTTTGGGAAAGGTTGGTCTTTCAGTTAAAAAAAAAAAAGTGAAATTAAGTGTTTCAAGTACCAAGAGGTTGGACATATGGTAGCCCAATGCCCTAACTAAAGAACTATGGTGGTAAAAGGCGAAGTACCGACTATTAAAATAGATGGTCCTAATGAAGAAGTTGAAGAGCTAAAGGAGCTGAAACATGCTAAGGATGCATAAGAAAATGAGAAACTATCCTTATCGAGTAAGGAGAATTTCTAAATATGAGGATGGTGCTGAGAAGAGCAATGAATGTGCACCCTTCAATGGAAGATGAGTAGAGGGAACCTCATATTAGGTGTAAAGGAATAGTCGTACACAATGATCATAGATAGTTGAAGTTGTACAAATGTTGCTTTAGCAACTACGGTACAAAAAATGAAGTTGCCGACTACATTTACCCTAAACTATAAAGCTACATTGGCTATATGAGAGGAGTACATTGTAGACATCTTATTTTTGCCACCCTTTATTTTAATTTTAGTTTTGAGCTAAGTTTAAGAAAAATACCAAAAAAATTTTAAAAATTGTAAAAAAAAAAAACCAAAAAATTGAAAAATAATAATAAAAAAAAATACAAGGTGTCAAGAGTCCAAGTCAAATCAATAAGTATTTAAGGTCGAATTAAGCAATTTGAGTAGTCAAAGATATACATGCAATTTAATGATTTTTTAGTCTTTGAAAGTTGGACTTTGTTAGAAAAATATATATTTTTTTTAGAAGTCAAATGAAAATTTAGAATCATGAGCTTTCATTAAACAATAACTAAACAAAGTAAAAAATATTAAGACTCAAGATTTATTCTATTGCATGTATATTTGTTATTGTTTAGTTGTGTTGGGAGTCATTTAAATAGCAAAGGAATTAAATTAGCCTTAGGATTGAAGAACTCAAACAAAGCATGGCCTGCGTTATATGTTATATTAAATATGCGTATAGCATTAATTAAGGAATTAGATATAGCACAATTACTTAGTGCCTTAGGTTTGGCTTTGGAAGGTCACGAGTTCGAGTCATTTAAACAACACCATGCAACTTTTCATTTTTTTTTCTTTTCTTTCTTCTATCTAGTTTTGTGCATTGTACATGAACGACCTCTTCCTCAACTACAAGCTATGGAAATGGGGGAAGAAGAGCTCAGGCTAGATGAATTTATTCCTGTTTTATTGAATCTTCCATAGTTTGACATGGATTTTGATGCAATCTTATGAAATTATTATCAAAACATCAAAATATCCAAAGGACTTGCATTATTAACAAAAAGATCAAAGATTTGGTAAAACAAAATTTTTGAACTTTATCTCTAAATCTGGCTATGATTGATTTAAGTCTATCCTAAGCTCCAAATGCGATTCTAACTTCACTTTTACAAGTAATGAAGCTCAAATAGATCAAGGATAAAATCTCCCACTCTCCCAATACACGTACAGTAGCTACCCATTATCCTCAGCCCCTCTCTTACACTAGTTACCTCTCTCTCTCACACAGCAAACACCACAGAACCACCCATCAACCCCTAATCTCCATCAACAATGACTAGCATACACTTGCTTACTATTAGCAAACACAACTCTAAACACAAACAAACCGACCTCGACCAAGCTCTACATCTACGACATCCATTGTAGAAATCACCCCCACTCCCTACCACTACAATACACAACCCCAATCTACACTGACCCCTCTCTTGACCCTCTCGATCTAAATACCAACATTGAACGTGATTCCACCTTGTCCTTCTCCTCCACTGTCCTCGACTCCTACGAGACTCGCTACTTCAGTAAACCCAGCAACACGTAGCAAGTGAACCTAAAATCCAACCATACTGTATGACCTAAACAACAACCACCAACATCAATAGCAACAATAATGCTCAACTCGATGGAAATCCATGCACAACAACCTACAACCCATAACGCGCAATACAGAATGTCTACATGCTATACCCACCAGCAAACACCTAACCCCAATCTTTCTTCCTCACTACGTGTCTCAACCCAACAGACCCAACACCTGAATACACACGTAATAGATGCCACAACAACAATCCCCACACCACCTTCACTTTACCACATGATGCCGCTCTTAGTCCATAGTACATGCACGTGACACACTTACTCATATACTGCTATCAAGCCTGAACTGCAAAGCAACCCACCACTATAGCAATCCTTGAAACCACCAATTCCCTTTGAGGCGTCAATCCCGAACACATTTTCATTAATCCAAATCACATGAAAATGTGATTTTGCATACTATTCAGAGATTGAAACACGCCATAAGAAGCTATTGGAGTTGTTGGTTAAAGAAGACCTGCCACCTGAATCCGAACCCATTGGAGACCCAATGACCTAATTGACCCGATTTTAACTTAACCCATATAGTAGACTTCCCCCTGACCTGACCTGCTCATTAAAGGGTAAGTTTTTTATTTTGTTTCATTATTTTTTATTTTTTTTTATTTCATGTTCCATTTATCCATTTCTCCATTTATATGTAAACAATAAAGTGCTCACTTATTTCTTTACTTAGTTGCAAGTCTTAATTTAGTTTTTTTTTATTTATTTATGTACAATTAAATAATTTCTATTACATGATTTCATTTGTACTAACTCATTTTTTTGTTTTTCTATTTTTTTACAGGTTTTGATATCAATTCTTAATAGTTAATTATATAGGCATATCATCATTGAAAAAAAATTAATAAATATCTTTTCATCTTACATATTGCATGAAAATTGCATATTTTATAAAAATTGCATTTTTAGATATAATTGTATATTTTCTAAGATTCATATCTTTAGTGAATATGTGTATCTAAATTGCATATCTTAATAAATTTGCATAAATCATGTATTTTAAGGTTTTTCTTTTAAATAAATTTTTATCACATAGTCGCTTTTTAAATAATAAAAATATTAACTAGAATCTTTTCAAAAGATTTTGTCATTTAGGTTTTTTTAAGTTGGAGAATAAAGTTAGATCTTTTTAGCTTTATTTTTTTTAAAAAAATAAATTGTTAGAATACATAAATCTAGCTCAATTTTCAAATTAAAAAGAATTAACTCATTAAATCTTTTCAAAAAAAAAAAACTATGTTAATTTGATCCCGATTAACAGGTTTGCAAGCACTTCTGAAAAACCATAAGAAAATAAAAAACTTTTCTTTCTTTCTTTTTTTATTTGGTAAAATTCATTAAAAAATTATCAAAAATACATTTTAATTGCATTTTGTATATTTTTGCATATTTTGGCATATTTAGAAAAATTATAAAAATAAAGGCTCGTTATTTGTTTTTTAATTTTTACATGGTGATTTGTTCTTAATAAGTTAGCCCCTAAATTCAAATGTTTTGGTTAAATTTTTTCAAAAATTAATTTTTCTAGAAAATTTGTAAACTAATAGCGAAGTTAAGATTTTCACACTCAAAAATCCTAATTTGAATTTTTTACCAATTTTACTAATTGGTGACTCTAAATTATTTTTTAAAATATTTTTTACACTTTTTTAAAGAAAAATATTTTTCCTTAATTTAATGTCGAGTAATCTATATTAAGTGAACTAAGCTTAAAATAGGTTAAATTAAGAAAAACCAAAATAAAGCTCAACAAAATCTGTAACTTCATTAGGGAAGTAAGTAGGCTAACCATGTAGGAATTTTGAAAAATTAATTAATGGGCCCTTAGTTTTATTTTTTTTTATTTTTATTATATATTATTGTATATAATTGTACTGCCTACATCCTATTGGTGTAGATCTGCTAAAAAAAAGTCAGCCCAACGAGCCTAATGTTTAGGTAATTTAGGGGTTATTTTTAAAAATTATGTATGTGCTTAGATGTAATCATACCTAGATCACTTTAGGAACTTAAGATGGGCTACTATTAGTTAACCTTAAGGTCGCTAAGGTCTTTACCCTCTCCTGATGGCAATAAGTGAGCCCATTCATGCTTCGATATAACCCATAAGGTGTTTCCCTATGAATGCTTAAGTCTACAAAGCTCGAGACCTATAACTCTCACCCTCTCACATCATCATAAAATTAAAAATAAAAAGGTTATTAATTTCTAAATTATCAAAGCAAAAAAAAATTATTATAATCCGCAACCAATTGGATCTTAATTTCAAATTTTAATATACTTATATATATATATATAAGTATATATGGCCTTTATTTAAAAAAAAAATTTATAAATTTATACACTTATATGTAAGTTTACATGAATATTGACAATGAGTTTATAATAATTTTGTCTTGTAATTTATTGATTACTGATTCTTATTGCATTGCGTGCATGTATAACATATTGCATCAATTTTTAGTTTTATCTTAATTTGTATATTTATTTTTTGCTTTTTATTTTTAATTTTGTTGTTTGTGAATATTGAATTATAATATATATATCATGTTTTATGAGTAATATGTTATGTAACATAAGATTTAATGTATAAAGCACCAAATCATTAATATTCCTCTATGTACCATAATGTGCCAATATTAAAAAAAAAAAAAAAATTCACTATCAACTTGTAAATTTTTTTTGGGCATGTAATAATGGAAATTAACTATAGATTAGATAATTATGAAATTGTCATCTTTTAAGTCTTTCCAACTTTTTTTTTAAAAGAAAAAGATATTTTATAATAATAAAACCAGTTTCGTGATAATTTTTACTTAGTCAATTTCTATTGCAATGCTCCACATGTACAATACTATTATGAATTAAAAAAATAGAAAAATAAAAAATAAAAAAGATTTAACCCTCAAATTTCCATTGTAAATTATTTTCCACCTTTAGGTCATTAGTCTTGTAGATGTCTAAGCTCTCGTTCTTTATATTTACTCATTAGGTTATCACGGTTTAGATAGATTTTTCTCTATGAGTCGTCACCTTTGTATCATTTTTTAATAAGTTCCTCATTGTAAAAGAATTACCACTTCTCTATATCATCCTTGTAATATAATCATCATCTTGTATCATCAGTTGTCAGTCCTAATGTTCCCATTTTTTTAACCTTTTTTCTATATAATAAGTTTAGATTTGTTAATGTCATTATTTGGCTTCTGTAACATAAAATAAACATTGATTTTCAATAATGATTTCCATGAGAGAGAGAGAGATGTTTTCAAAGTTTTAACAATTGATTATTTTTCCTTAAAAAAAAAAGAGAGGGAATATAGTATTACTAATAAGAAGGGATTTTTGCAAGATTTGAAAATTAGTCTTTTAAGTGGTCTAGCCTAATGTAAACCCCATAATCACTCATTTTCAAAACCAAGATGTCTAAAGCTCTTAAACAAATAATAGCCACAGCAGAAGGGGTTCTCAATAAGTATGTAAAGTAAGTCAAGATCATGGCCTACACCCGAACCCAAGTACCTATTGATACATCATCTGAGGCAGATAAGTCTAAAGAATTGCTAGTTCATGACCCTAACAATAGCAACAAAGGCTTGGGGAAGGAATTAGAACAGGAATTGATGAAGATGGAGAAGGAAATCTTCTAGAAAATTAAAGAGAAAATGGGAGCTCTAAAGGATCATAATGTATAGAGTGATTTAGGCTTAGGCAATGTTTATGCTTTTAAAGACCATGATTAACCAAGAAGTTTAAGATGCCAAATTTTGAAAAGTACGATGGAACTAGTTGCCCTAAGCTTCACCTTAGGCTTTAGGTCCGTAAGATGTCCGAATTCACCAAACATGAGAAGTTGATGATTCAGACTTTCCACGATAGCTTAACTAAGCTAACATTAGCATAGTATGCCCAACTCAACTTGGTTGTGCTTGATACTTGAAAAAGCTAACTCGAGCTTTTTATCAACAATATAAGTTCAATGAAGAAGTAGCTCTTTCCCTGATAGATTTGAGTAACATGAAAACAAAGCCAACGGAGTTCTTTAAGGAGTATGCCTAAAAATAGAGATCTACAGCTGCTCAAGTCACAATATATTTGCTAGAAGATGAACTAATCAATATATTCATTTATACATTAAGTAAACCTTATTATAATCACTTCTTAGGCTCTACTGCTTCCACATTTATGGACATAGTCATAATCGATAGCTGTATTAAGGATGCCATTAGAGTAGGAAGATTAATAAGAAAGAGATCAACCCCATAGGATTCAATGGCTACTATGAACACTACAATGCCCCATCTAATGATACGTAGACATAGTGCCCTAAGTATTGGCCCAAAGCTCAAGCAAAATAAGCTAAGCTTAAAAACATCCAAAAGGAGGTTCACTCATATCTCATTTCTTATGTCTCAAGTCTATTGCCACCTAAAAGAAGAGGCTTTGCTACATCCTAAGCCCCCAATGCTAGGGTAGATACCTTAAAAATACGACCCCATTACATAATGTAAGTACCACATAGGTTAGCAGGGGTATGTTATTGATCACTGCTAAGAGTTGAAGAATAGAGTTCAAGATTTAATTAACGAAAAATTGGTCTAGTTAGACTTCGTCAAGGATCCAAGGCCTAAATTCCATATAAAGCCTACTATCAACACTATACAAGTTTTGAAAAAGTTGCTAGAGATATATTTGAACAGTCAAGCTCAAGAGGTACGTTACTACCAGGGTTTAGAAAAAGGGATTGTAGGTTTAAAGTAAAAGATAATAGTGTTAGAAGAAAGACTCACTAGTATAGAAATGAAAATAGGTTATGTGCTCAAGTAGCTCAAACACCTAGCTCTTATTATGAGAAAGATGTCACGGCCCAAGCATGAGGATGATTTAGGGAAAACGCAGTTAGTAACAAATGCACCAATTGGGAAAGCTTAGGATCAAGCTAAGCCTATCTATAGCAAAAAGAGGCAATTTACACAGTTCAAGATTCCAATGGCTAAAGTGGTCAAGCAACTAAGATAGGCAAGGTTGCTAGCATGTGAAATCTCAGCAAAGAAGTACAAGTCAAAGGATTATGACCCCAACAAATGGTGTAAATATCATATAGGCTAAGTGGGGCATACCATAGAGAAAAACTGGAAAATGAAGCATAAGGTGTAAGATTTGATTGATGCTAAGATTATCCAACTAAGCTTTCTAGAGGCTAATGGGTCAATTGATAGTAGTATCTCTTCTCCAAGTTTTGAAGAAGCATTAAACAAACAACCTTCAACATCAAATATTAAGGGGTTACTACTACCATTTGACAAGGTGACTCACTATTTGAAGCAATTGAGTATATCTTCAAGAGATGAATTTAGCTAAATGGCTAAGTTCAAAGGAGTGATAGAAATAAGGGCAAGAAGTGCAAAGGATTTTTTATTCCTACATTTATTTCTTGTTACATTAAACTTTCACTTTAAAGCTTGTAATGGGCAAGCTATTTGACTAAAGTGATTTTCATGTGCATTCTTTTCTCTATATGTTATGAAGCTAGCTTAATAGGGGCGTCTCATTAGACCTTCATTAATGAAATACTCAATGTAAGATTTGAGGCAAGTGAAAATAGATAAAGTAAATATGAACTTAAAACTTAAAATTTTTCTACTTAAGGGGATGTAATACATGACTTGAAAGGTTTAGGATGAAAAGAGTCAAACCATGTCCTAAACACTAACCCTAAACACACATGAGAGAAGAGTGATATGATGTGAGTACTTAGGCTCATTCCTTAAAGGAGGTCTTCCTTGAACTTGATACGCATGTCAAAATGATATTAGGCACTCCTTTTACTACCCTAAACACAATTATCCCTTACAAACTCATTTGAGCCTTTTAGGAATTTTTCTTAAAAATTAGCCTTACAAACAACCACTTAACTCTAGGGCAATCAGGAGGTTAGGGTCATTAATATTAAAGAAAATGAGTAGACTAACTTGTGCTTACCTTAGTTGTATCAATTCATGAGCAAATATTGTTTTGGATAATTTGATTTCTTTAGGACGAAGAAAAGTTTCAAACCATATACTCCTCATTCAGGCTCATGCACTCGCTCAACACCTTAGGCCCATGGATTTTTCTAAAACACTCTAAAGCCATACATATTGCACTTAAAGCTTATACACCTTAAGCTTACCTTTTTGGAGCTTCAAATCTCATCAAGTGAAAATTTAATAAGGTAAAGAGTGATCACCTTAAAAGAGAGAGAGAGAGAACAAAAAAAAAAAAGAAAAAGAAAAAGAAAAGAAAGAAGAAGAGAAAGGAGAAAAATGAGCAAAGTGATCACCTTCAAGCATGAGCCTAAAATTGCCAATAGGCCTAAGGTCCAAGGGTATTTAAAGGTTAAACACATCAAATTCTCGAGCTTAAAAAATGAAGCCCTAAATCTATGATCTCACCTACTATACTACCCTTAATAAAGCTCTTTTGACTAAAGAAATGGAATTATTTTCAGCAAAATTTGCTTATGAAACTGGGGTAAGCCCAAGTTTAGTTTTTTTTTCTAAGGTTCTTGGCTTATAACCCGAGATGAATTATATATTATTTCTTCAAATTTTTCCAAAGCACATTGATATCCATTTGCTCAAATCATTGACGAAAAGCCTTACATTGCAAACCCAAAAAAGACATAACTGATTAACTATATTGTACCATTTGTAAGATGGACTATAATTTTTAGAATTGATGCTAAGAGTGAAAATAAACTTGTAAGAGTGTAAGGAAGTCCACTTAGACTGAACATTTCAAGTAATGATACTTATTCACTCAGTAGAAAATTAAAGAATAACTGAATACTTTCTCAAGAATATGAATGGTCATTTATCCTAAGCTTGAAATTAGTACCTTTAAAAAGTTTAGAAATCATAAATTACACTCCAAGAAACAAGAATGAAAAAATGAGTGATTGATAAGCAAAGGGCAAGCTGACCCCTCATTTGTGATCTTTAGAGTCTTCGAGACTTTTTTACTTGTTAGCAAAATAATTTTCCATCAAAGAGTGATTTGTTAAATTTTTTGCAAAAAAATAAAAATAAAAATACCTTTTTAAGAAAGAAATTAAACCTTTTTTTCAAAAATTGTCAATAGAGATTTCTTAAAAAGAAAAAGTTAAAATTTTCAAACAATCATCAAAATCCTTCAAACTCAACTCTCAAATCATTTTGTTAAAACTCATCAAAGTCCTTGAAATTGAGATTTCTTAAAATGAAAAAGTTAAAATTTTCAAAGAATCATCAAAATCCCTCAAACTCAACTCTCAAATAATTTTGTTAAAACTCATCAAAGTCCTTGAAATTCTTAGATTGTTTGCCCTTTAGTACACTATCCATTTCGTAAAGTAATCTTGGATCACTACTCATTAGAGTGCCATCCAATCCGTTTTAGGATCAGCTGCTTACAAGAGTACTATCCTATCCTTAATTGGATTGCCTATTCGTTAAAGTGCTATCCAATCCTTTCTAAGATCGCTTGCTCTAAGGAGCACTATCTTATCCTTTCCCGGATTATTTTCTCAAAAGAGTGCTGTCTTATTCCTTATTGGATTGCTTAGTCAATGAAGTACATCTAATCCTTTCTAGGATTGCTTACTCAAAGGAACATTATCCTATTCCTTATTGGATCACTTACTCGTTAGAGCACCATCTAACCTTTTCTAGGATCACTTACTTATTGGAGCACCGTCTAATATGTTCTAGGATCTCCTACTTATAGAAGCGCTATCATATCCTTAGTTAGATCGCTTGCTCATTAGATCGCTATCCAATCTTTTCTAGGATTGCTTGCTTAAAGGAGCACTATCCTATCCTTTCCCAGGTCACTTGCTTAAATGAGCACTATCTTATTCCTTATTGGATCACTTGCTTAATGGAGTGCCATCTAATCTTTTCTAAGATCACTTGCTCAAAGGAGCACTATCATATTCCTTGTTAGATCACTTGCTCGTTTGAGCGCCATTTAATCCTTTCTAAGATCACTTGCTCATTGGAGTACCATATAGTTCATTATAGGATTGCTTATGCACAGGAGCATTATCCTATCCTTAGTTGGATCACTTGCTCATTAGAGCGCTATCTAGTCTTTTCTAGAATCACTTTCTCAAAGGAGCACTATCTTATCCTTTCTCGGATCGTTTGCTCAAAGGAGGACCATCTTATTCCTTATTGGATTGCGTACTTAATGGAGTACCATCCAATCCTTTCTAGGATCACTATCCTATTCCTTATTGGATCACTTGCTCATTAGAGTGCCATCCAGTCCTTTCTAGAATAACTTACTCAAATGAGCACTATCCTATCTAGTCTGTTCTAGGATAATCTGCTCATAGGAGCATTATCCTATCCCTTGTATTTCTTAAAGTAATGTTAGATCACTTACTTATTAGAGCGCCATCCAATCCTTTCCAAAATTGCTTGCTCAAAGGAGCGATGTCCTCTTCCTTATTAGATTGCTTACTCAAAGGAATGTCATCCTATCCTTACTTGGGCCACTTGCTCAATGGAGAGCCAACGTATTCTTATTTAAGTCACTTGCTCATAAGAGCGCCATCCTATCTATGTTAGATCACCTGCTCATTAGAGCGTCATCCTGTCTTCTCTAAGATTACTTACTCATTAAAGTGTCATCCTATCGTTTATTGAATCGCCTACTGATACAAGGCAAGTACACCTATTAAATTCAAATATAACGGATATGAGTCTGAGTCGATCCCTTAGAGACCTTAAGTATTAATACTATCCTTAGCCTTATTATCTAACTAGAAAATTGTGATGGGTTGAATGAATTAAAAATACTAAAAATAACAAACCAATCTAATTATGAGACTTAACTAAGTAACTAGTAAGCAATAAAATTAAGAACAACTTCAAAAAGAAAAATAATATATTTAAGAATTATTTTCTCTAGTGTTTAACATGTGACAGCTAAAAATCTGTCCAATTCCACCTTTATTATAGACACTTAATTTTTGTGCCCCCCTCCCCTTTTTATTTTATTTCAAATAAAGTTATAGGGTCCTAAATTAAGAAAAGTTCAAAAAATAGAAAATTAAAGAAAGCCCAAAAAAAATGAAGAAATTTAGAAAAAAAATAAGAATTCTAGAAAAATATAAGAAAATAGGATAATAGGATAAAACACAAAAAAATAAGAAATTTAAAAAATACGAAAAAAAAAAGAAATTTTGAAATTGAAAAAAATATGTATAAAATTTTTTTTTTAGAAAATAACATTTTGTTAGAGTACATTTTTAATTTTAATCTAGGTTTAGGAGTCGAGTTGTTGAACTTGGGTTTAGATTTAAATCTAACCTAAGCATTCAGTATAAGGTCTTAGGTTTAAAACTTAGCAAAGGCAAGCAAGTCTTTTTCTTACTTTTTGTTTTTAATCACATTAGAGACTGCTACGTGTCAAGATTTGATTGTGCCACCTGTCTTGACACATGGCATCATCAGATTGGACGGCCTTTACTGACGTGCTGCCACGTGTCAGCCACGTCAACCGCTACATGTCAAGTGTGATATGTGGTAGGATGAGGTTTGTCGAGTTAGCTGACGTGGTGCCACGTTAACGCTTTCCCTTTCTTTCCCTAAGTTTTCCCCCATTTTCTCCTAATTTTCCTCCTCTTTCCTTCTCAAGAACAGCCCATTCCCTCCACTTTAGTTTCAATTTCTGCACAAATTCCACATACAGGCACATAGTTTCTTGCATCAATCTCGCACTAGACATGGCATGCTTCGAATTGGTGATAAGAATAAGTTCAGATTCAACCAAAAGCACATTCAAATCGGCGTTCAAAAATTAAAAAAAAAAAAGCTAGGTTTTCGGGCATTTCTCATTAAATCTGAGTCCAACTTTCCTTTGTTTCTAGGTTAGATTTGTGTATAAATTGATGATTATAGGACATTGACAGATACATACAATGAACAGAATCAATCCCTACCTTCTCTCTATCTATTCCCTATCACTTTCTCTCTCTCTCTCTTCGATTCTCTCTCTTCACTCTAACCCGAGCTAAGCCACCACTCTAGGAAGACTACCCACGGCTCAAGCTCCCCAACCCAACTAACATCACGGCCACTCTCCCCATACCCTTATATCCCTAAACCAACACTCCATTCATGCCTAACTGCCACCACATCGAAGGAATGAACACCATCGCTAATCGCTACTTTCAAAACTACCCAAAACGAGCTCCATTAACCACGACATTTCCTCTACACCTCTTTCCCTCTTAATCCCAATCAAAAACACATAAAAACTCCTTTTCCCCTTCGATTTAGAGGCTAAATCAAGATGAATCATACCCTGTTGGTGCTGGTGAGGAGAAAGCCAAGATTCGACTCGACCTGACCCGACCCAACCCAAAGGATTGACCCATGACCTAGTCCAGCATTCTAACCCGACCCGCGACCTAGGTCCAACCTACACATCTTGCTACCTTCACCCAATTTCTTTTTTTCTTTCTTTCTTTCTTGTTTTGTTTTATTTATTTATTTAATTATTTGTTTTATCTATGTAAATGTAATAAAAAAATAAAAAAAAAAGAAAGGAAAAAGAAAAGAAAAAAGAAGAAAGAGAAGAAAGAAAAAAAGAATAGGAAGTATTTTATTTTGTTTTTTTTTTTATTTTCACATTTAAATAAAAGAAAAATCATACAATAAAAGGCTAACTAACAATAAAAATTATATAAATAAATAATAAAAATAGAAAAGTTACTTTTTAACACTTAGAAAATCATTTTTTTCAATAAAAATAAAATAGATCTTTTCCAAACTAAGGCATTTTAGGTTTTCCAAAAATAAAATCCAACTTGGGACCTTTTATAATCTTTTCTCAAATCAACTCAAAATGGGTAAAAATGTAAACTCAGCAAATTTTCCAAAGTTAAAATCAATCAACCCGCTATATTTTTATTAAAAGAACTACAGACATCTGATCCCGAATAGCAGGTACGTAGGCATACATACGTAAGTACAGGGCGACTTAAAATGTGAAAGTTTTATTTTTTCCTTTTTTTGATATTTATGTGAATTGATCAATTTAGTCACATGTATTATAATTATCTATTTTACAAATTAAAAAGGATATATTTGAAAAGCAAAGTTAAATTCGAAAAGTTAAAAAGTGGTACCCGTTTAGGGTTTAATAAATTAGCCCCTAGACCTAAATCTCTGGTTTTCAAAAAAGCCATTTTACAAATTGATTTTTTTTTTTTTAATCGATAGACCAGTAGCCAAGTTATAACTAATCCACGTAATTAGTTATAACTTAACCCTTTTTCCTAACTCTGGTCGGGTGGTAACTCCAAAGCCTTTTTAAATTGAAAAAATGATTTTCTTTAAACCCTAGTCAATGATCAGTATTAAACGGGTAGAGTTTAGTACTGATCGGCTTAGAGAAGACCTAATTTTATAAGAGAATCGGGAGGGTGAAAAACCAAGCTCGACATCTATTATTTTTTACTAAAGGGATTCGCAATTGAAGTTAACATATTTCTCAAGCATATTAACCCTAACCCTAAATTATTTATTAGAATCTCTTCACTTAATAATATAATTTAGAATTACAAAAATGTACAATAAATTCTTACACAAAAATAATAACTTTCCGGAAAAATCATGCATTTTATCTCTAAGTACAAATGTAATTCTCTTCAATTATGTCTTGATCTCATTACCTATGTGATTTTTCAATCATCATGCATAGTATCATAAATTGATACCTTAGAAATATTGATTAATAATTAAAACACATAATTGAATCAAGAAAGATAGAAACTTTATTGAAAATTGTCAATAAATCCAATAGTCACCTAAAACCCTAGGTTCCATAATCCTAAATATAAGAATCTTAAGTTATCATGATGAAATTAGAAGAAAATTACAGCAAAATCAAGAAGTAAAACATAAAAAACCCCTTTTGTTAATGAGAAATCTCTTCAATCTTCAAGTTGGTTGATGCTTCCACCTTTTCCTCCTCCTTCTTTTCAAGTCTCTTCTACTTTGAATGTGCAAAGTCATCCCCAAAACCCTCACAAGTCCTTATATAATATATTAGGAAATTTCCTTTTTCATCACCAAATATAACTTAAGACACAGTTGTGTCCTTAGGTTATGTAACTCATTGGCTTTAGGTGTAAAAATCATCTTAGGTGGGACACAGGATACAACCTAAGAATATGTCTCAGCTTGTGTAATTTCAAAACTACATAACTCATTCATTTGAACTTTAAATTGAATGAAACTTGATTTTTTTTTCTTCGTTTTTAATCCAAGATAGTGTTCAAACCTTAAAATTAAAACTTTACTCAATTAAGTATCAATTTCTTTAAAAACAACAAAAAATATAAGGGAAATGCTATAAAATCACCATGTCAAGTGTATTTAAAATAAGAGTTATTAAACTTCCCCACACTTAAGCATTTGCTTAACCCTAAGCAAATAAATCAAAACAAAAATTTTGGGACAAGAAACACTAAATAAAATTTATCACTACTTAGGAAATCGGTAAAAGAGGACACTCAACCCAAAGAAAACCAAGAAAAGCATTTTCAAATAACTTGCAATAATAAAGTCAGTCAATTTTGCCCTTAACAATTGCATAAGTTCACCCCCCCATATTTGAATGCTCCAACAATACTTAATACTCGAATTGACTAGTTAATCTATGTAAGTTAAAGTTTACTTGAGTCATTTAACTAAGTATTCTTAAACTCGAAATTGGATTTAACATCTCACCAACTAAAAAAGAGTCATAAAAATTTTGTCCATTTAATTAAAGTGTATACAATTCTCTCTTCAATGTTGCCAAGCGCCATAATCCAAAACAAACATATTTTACATCTATTCGTCCTCTGATTATCCCCCTAGTTCATGCTTTTGCTCGAAGATTTTAAATTTATTTTATTTAAGCACAATTACCTTTAAAGGAAGATTGTGTTAATAAAGGGAAAGGATCTCACTCTTCTTATAGACTAAGACCGATCTATACCAACTTAGCCTTCGTATTGGTAGTTGAAAAAAACCTTGCTCTTTTAATGGATCAAGGCTGATTCATACCAACTTTTTTTGTTTTTTTGTTTTTTTACTCTTACATTGGTATTGGTATTATGACTCAATCTTCCTCTTATGACGAACCAATGCAAGTCCTTACCAATTTTTTTTTCTTTTGATTTAACTATTCATTCATTTATTATTACTTTCTACCTCCAATTATTACAAATTTTTAGGGATTTCTCAAAAGAAGAATTTCATTTGTTTGTTTGCTAAGGACTATAGGGCTTTAAAAATTTCTAAGAGAAAGATATACATTAAAGTAAATTTAAAAATAACTATAACTAACTCTCAACTAACGATGTTGCTGCAAACTCAAGTCCTAGAGTCCTAAGCTAAATTACTTATAACTTTGCCCTCTAAAGATTTAACTGGTCAATTTTGGTAAAGTATAATAAGATCAATAATGATTGGGATGAAATAGTCGATTTGGCCCAATCAAACATTTCAAAATGTTAACTTAAAAATTAAATGAGTTAAATGTGAAAGATTAGTCTCCTAAATAGTAACAAATTCATAAATATCCCTTTCCTACACTTAGGACAATGTACGACTAAGAAAACACAATAGCAAGATATGAAACAATTACAAAACATCATAGGAAAAAAGGAAATACATGTATTGAAAAAGAAACTAACTCTTCCCTGACTTGAAGCATAAGATGCTCTAGTCGAGGAAGGGTGGCTAGTAACTTAACTATAGTGCCCTTATGAGTGGAAAATGATGTAACGGATTTGTACCTCCTCTTAACAGTCTACTTTTTACGATTTTCCATGGTCACCTAGGAGGAAACATAGCACCAATTAGATGTAAAGCATCTTCCCCCATACTTATTTCAAACTAAGAGAGATTCACAAATTAGTAGAGGTGATGGATATTATAAGAAATAACATTGAGACAATTAAACAAATATGTAAAGTATACCTACAAAACTAGTTGAGTTAAAAGAAATAGATAGCAAAATCATTCAATTAGTTATACATTTGACTCTTCATATTACAATCATTATGAGATGAAGGCTTCCTAACACTTCAAAGACTCTAAATGTCCCAAAATCTCTCTTAACACTTCTAACCCTAAGTGGCTTAATTGAATAACTGACATTTAATTTGCATGCCAAATTTGTGTTTGATAGTTATCACCTACTCATAAGAGCATTATCCTATTTTGTCGCTAATAGAGAGTCATCTTATCTTATTTTTGAAAGATCTATCCTTTCGAGCTGCTGATCCTTAAAAAGATCTATTATCTTAAGGATACCCTACCTTTTAAGTTGAGTCCCTATTTCTCTAACATTCAAAGTTCTTTATCCTGTCCTTTTAAGATGACACACTTCTTATTTAATCTTACCCTATCAATCCAAGCTAAGACTCAACAAAAATGGGTATATCTTTTTGTCTTTATAGTAAAGTGTTTACAAACATCACTACAAAGTGGGGCAGTTATAGACATCCCATTTTTGTCACCCTTAATTTTAATTTTAATTTTGGGTCAGATTTACAAAACATACAAAAAAAAAAATTTAATTGTAAAAAAAAAAACCAAAAAATACAAAAAAAAAAAGTTAAAAAATAAAATAATACAAAGTATCAAGATTCTAAGTCAAATCAATAAGTCATTTAAAGTCGGATGAGGCAATTTTAGTGATCAAAGATATACGTACGATTTAATGATTTTTTAGTCTTTGAAAATTGGGCTTTGTTGGAAAAAAAAATATATTTTTGAGAAGTCCAAATGAAAATTTAGAATCATGGGCTTTCATT
The DNA here is from genome assembly GCA_024138005.1 of Lumnitzera racemosa. Classification (NCBI taxonomy): domain Eukaryota; kingdom Viridiplantae; phylum Streptophyta; class Magnoliopsida; order Myrtales; family Combretaceae; genus Lumnitzera; species Lumnitzera racemosa. Next base: position 86,236,467 of record JAMXBC010000002.1, on the reverse strand, counting down.
GAATAATAACAAGACAAAGCAAAAAATATTAAGACTCGAGATTTATTTTGTTGCATGTATATTTGTTATTATTTAGTTATCTTGGGGGTCCTTTAAATAGCAAGGGAATTAAATTAGCCATGGGATTGAAGAACTCAAAATAAAATATAGCCTACGCTATGTGTTATATTAAATATGTGTGCAACATTAATTGGGGAATTGGACATAACACAGTTGGCTAGTGCCTTGGGTTTAGCTTGGAAGGTCATGAGTTCAAGTCCTCTAAATAGCACCATGCAACTTTTCATTTTTTTTTTTCTCTTTTCTTCCTTTTATCCAGTCACATGCATTGTACATGAGCGACCCCTTCTTCAACTATAAGCTATGGAAATGGGGGAAGAAGAGCTCAGGCTAGATGAATTTATTCTGGTTTTATTGAATCTTCCATAGTTTACCATGGATTTTGATGCATTCATATGAAATTATTATCAAGACATCAAAATATCTAAAGGATTTACATTATTAACAAAAAGATCAATGATTTATGAAATAAAATTTTTGAACTTTATCTCCAAATGCGATTATAACTTCACTTTTATAACTAACAGAGCTCAGATATATCAAGGATAGAATCTCCCACTCGCCTATCATACTTACAGTGGCTACCCATCGTCCTTAGCCCCTTTCTTATACCAAAAACCTCTCTTTCATACATAATAAACACTATAGAACCACCTATTGACCCTTAATCTCCATCAATAGTGACTAATACACGCCCACCTACTATCAGCAAACACAGCCCTACCGTCGCTAGTCTCTCTCAACATAAACAAACCGACTTCGAACAAGCTCCAGATCTACAACATCCACTACAAAAATCACTCCCACTCCTCATTGCCACAATACACAACATTAGTATATACTGACCCCTCTCTCAACCCTCTTGATCACAACACCAACACCAAAGGCCACTTCGCCCTGTCCTTCTCCTCCACCATCCTTAACCTTATGATGTTCACTGCTTCATTGAACCCAGCGATACACGCTAAGCAAACCTAAAACCCAGCCACACCCCAAGACCCAAATAATAGCAACCAACCTCAATAACAATAATAATGGTTAACCTGATGGCAATCTATACATAGAAACTCATAACCTGCCCTGCATAGTATCAAATACCTACATGCTATACCCACTAGCAAACACCCAACCCTAATCTTTCTTCCTCACCACACGTCTCAAGCCAATAAACTTAACACTTAACATACACGTACCAGATGCTACAACAACAATCTTCGCACCACCTTCATCCTACCACATCATGCCACTCTTAACCCATAGTACATGCACACAACACGCTTACTCACACATAGCCATCAAGCCCGAACTGCACCGTAACCTACCACCATGCCAATCCTTAAAACCACCACTTCCTTCCAAGGCATCAATCCTAAACACATTTTCACTACATGATTTGGTACTCGAAACACATCGTGGGAAGCTATTGGAGCTGTTGGTTGAAGAAGAGCCACTACTCGAATCCAAACCTAATGGAATCCTAGTAACCTAACTAACTTGGTTTCAACTTAACCCATTAGTAGACTTCCCCCTAACCCGACTTGCGTAATCAAGGGTAGGTTTTTTTTTATTTTGTTTCTTGATTTTTTTATTTTTTTCTTTCCTGTTCCATTTATCCATTTATATGTAATAATAGACTTAATGCTAACTTATTTCTTTACTTGGTTGTAGGTCTAAATTTAGTTTTTATTTATTTATTTATTTGTGTACTATTAAATAATTTCTATTGCATGATTTCATTGGTACTAACTCAGTTTTTTTGTAGGTTATGATATCAATTCTTGATAGTTAATTTTCTAGGCATATCATCATTAAAAAAATTAAATAAATATCTTTACATCTTGCATATTGAATGAAAATCGCATATTTTATAAAAATTTTGCATTTTTAGATATAGTTGCATATTTTTCTAAGATTCATATCTTTAGTGAAGATATGTATCTAAATTATATATCTTAGTAGATTTACATAAATCTTATATTTTGAGGTTTTTTTTTTTTAAAAAAATAAATTTTTAGCATACAGTCGTCCTTTAAATAATAAAAATCTTAACTGGAGTCTTTTAAAAAAATTTGGTCATTTATGTTTTTTAAAGTTAGAGAATAAAGTTAGATCTTTTTTTTAAAAAAATAAATTGTTAAAGAACATAGATCTAGGTCAATTTTTAAATAAAAAAAAATCAACCCACTAAATCTTTTCTAGAAAGCAGAAGTATATTGGTTGATCTGGAGTAACAGGTACATAAACACCTCTAGGACAGCCATGTTTTCATTTTTTTTTATAAAATTAGTAATAAAATTATTAAAAATTCATTTTAATTACATTTTGTACATTTTCACATATTTTAGCTTCTTTAAAAAAATTATAAAAATAAAGCCCCCTTAGTTCTTTTATTATTATTATTTTTACATGATGATTTAATTTTAATAGGTTAGCTCTTGATGTTAGATTTTCTGCTTAAATTTTTTTGAAAAATTAATTTTTTAGAAAATCCATTGTCTAGTGGATAAGTTAAGATTTTCCCACCCATAATTTGACTATTTTACTAGTTTTATTGGTTAGCAAATTATTTTTTTAAATAATTTTTAGACAATTTAAAAAAAAATTCCTTAATTTAATGTCGAGTAATCTATATTAAGTGAACTTAGCTCAATAGAGGTTAAATTAAGAAAAATCAACATAGGGTTTAACATATACAATACGTCACTCAATAAGTCATAGTGCATACATCAGTTAGAGTGTACCAAGATGAAGTGTTGTGCAATGTCTTGCCTATATGTACATCACACATTTTGCGAGGCTGAGCATAGTTATTTAACTAATAGGTCATACATGACAAATTCCAAAACACCTATGCCATGAAGGAAAGAATATCTTATTGAATCCAGTAACACTTAGCTAGGTCAAAAACATGCAAACACAACTAAGCCAAGTTTAAAAGAAAAGTCTAGTGATAAGCCAAATACAGTTGACGTGAAAAGTTATAGACTTGTTTCCCTAAGGAGTTACCCCAAGGGTTACCTGATGCGAACTGGAGCCAAGAATAGAGAAGGTTGGTTGTAAGAATAGGTTAAAGCTTGTCAAAAGCTTGAAAAAAAGGTGAAGGGAAATGCACAGAAAGGACAAAAATGAAGGAAAAGTAAGCAAAACCCACGAATAATTCCAAGTGATATGATGCATCAATGGAACTTCCAAAGGCTCATTACACAGCTCAATATGATGCACAAGTTGCTCCAATGAGGTTATTCACCACCTAACCTTACTTAAGGGTTAGGATATGAGTGAATGAGAGTAAACAAACAATGGTTACGAAAGGAAAATATCCAGTATATTAATGATAATCTGATCATCTCTGGCTATATATACAAGGGGTATTTGTACTCAAGAATTTAAGGCAACCTACCTAAAAAGGAAAAGAAAAAAATGGTATTGTCTCAAAGAAATAACGTACAAAGTATACAAAGGATAAAAATAAATATTCACGAACAAGTAGTGATTATAGTAGCAGATTCTACAAGTGGTCTTGAACACGTAGCAGCAATGTATTGGCAGTGCTAGTGGAGGATGTAGACAAAGTCGTACAAGTTGATTGGTTGGTCGAGCAAAGGTACCAAATAGGTGTAAACTCGTCCGAATGGGAGTAGTTAACATGTGGGATCTCTCAACCTTTCAACAATAATGTTGTTAAGTAAGGGGTCAGGTCAAATAGGACTGAGTACGTACACGAAGTCTGGCTATTGTCAAGATATTCATCTATTTAACACATAATTTCTGAAAGATAGGCAATCATTCGGTATGACATAAAGAGTTGATCAGTAGCAAAGAGTAACTTAGCCTTAGTAAGAGTCGGTTGGAGTAAGAGGATTCGCCTCATTAGTTACTCTAGTCTTTAGGCTAGACTGCGTTAAATTCTTAGTAGTCTAATTCTTATCATTCCCTTTGAATTGATTTATAGCATCAAATCCGAATGGCTTTTGTTTAGTTCTTCATTAGGATGATATGGATTGAGGTCGGCAATGTTGAAGGTGTCTAAAACCCCATAATCTTCAGGAAGGTCCAATTTGTAAGCATTATCATTGATCTTCTAAAGGATTCTGAAAGACCCTTCAGCCCATGTAGAAAGCTTGGTGTGAACCATGACAAGATCAAACAAGGTCGGTTGTTAGGTAGGTCCGAGCTTACAGAAAGCTTGAAAGAGTTAATATGGAAAAAGTACAAAAAGAATGAAAGACAAATGAATAGTAAGCAAAAACCCACGAACAACCTTAGAAGATATGATGTACTAATGGAACTTTCGAAGACTCACGGCACAATTCGATATAACACCCAAATTGGTCCAGTGAAATTATTCGCCACCTAGCCTTGCTCAAGGGTTAAGATAAGAGTGATGCTAAGAGTAAACAAAGTGTTTACATAAGGAAGGAAAAACATACTAGTGCATTAATGGTAATCTCTGTATGTCCCATAGCTATAATTACAAGGATATTTGTACCTATAAGTTACGTCAATTTGCCCAAAGAGGAAAACACAAAAAAAAAACATTTCCTAAAGAAGTAATGTATAAGGTACAAAGAGGTAAAAATGAATATATAAGGAAAGCAATCATTGGTGCAATGAATTCTATACATGATACTATACACGTAGTGATACTATATTGGTGATGTCATTAGAAGATGTGGACAAAAAGTACAAACAGCTTGCTTGTCCGAATAAGGGTAGCTTAGTCAGTCTAAACTATCTCTCTCTACATCTCAGTAGGGGTAAGGCTGAGTAGGTAATTGGCTAAGCATGTGCAAGAATAAAGATGGGTTGTTATCTCAACCTTCAGTTTCTCGGTACTCAACACGTGAGAAATAGGTAGTTATTCAGCTCTCTAGGTAGAATGATTCGGCTCAATAGGCAGAATGGGTTAACAAAGAGATAATCGACCTCTATATAAGTCAGCTAAAATAGGAGGATTTGTCTTGCTAATCCTTCTAGTCCTTGAGTTCGGTTATAGATCAAAGGTCCGGGGTATTTTTTTTTTCTAGCCAAGGTATCAGGGTCCTCTTGCACAAGTATGAGTATAAGGGTGTGGTCGAGGGGCAACTTAAGATTAAAACCATAGACTACCTCGAAGGGAGTTGCTTAGTGGTGTCATACACTGTTCAATTGTAAGCGAACTCGACCACTAGCAAGCAGTTGTCCCAATTAACCAAGTTCTTGCTTACTGTAGCTTTAAGCAATGATCCCAAAGTGCGATTGACCACCTTTGTTTGGCCATCAGTTTGAGGGTGACAAGCAGTACTGAATAGTAGTTTAGTCCCCATTCGACGCCATAAGGTCCTCCAGAAATGGCTCAAGAACTTCGAGTCTTTATCGGAGACTACACTTCTCAATATACCGTGTATCCACACAATTTCCTGCAAGAAAAGAGAAGCAATAACCGAAGCGTCATTAGTTTTGGAGCAAAGCACAAAGTATGCCATTTTGCTGAACTAATCTATAATGACCATTATAGAATCTTTGCCTCGAGTAGTTCGTGGTAGTTTGAGGTAGTTCGAGAACAAAATCCATGCTTAATTTAGTCCAAGCTTCATCAAGACAACAAAGGCATTACTTTGCCTTGCTCTACTACACTTAGCCTCTTATACATAGCATAGCCCTCAACAACTTAGTATACATCTCTTCTCTTTCTTAGCCAAAAGAATCAACCATTTAGTAGTTCATAAGTCCTTCTTTCTCCAAAATGTTTGAATAGTCCTCCATTGTAGGCTTCCTTGATCAACAATTCCTACAGTGAACAGGTTGGCACATATAATTTTCCACCTCAGAACAAGTAAGCACCCTTCACATAATACTGATCTACCGTTCTTCCATCGACGCATCATATGATTATGGGTCTAAAGTATGGATCCTCATAATGTTGTTCTTTGATACTTCCAAACCCAAACAGTCAGGTCTATAGTTCAGATAAAAGTATGTCTTCTTAAAAGAGCATTTGTAACGACATCGCTCTTTCCTTGCTTATATTTTATTACAAAATTGAATCCCTCGAGAAATTCAACCCATTTCACCTACCACTTTGATAACTTGATCTGACATTAGAGGTTCCTCAATGATTCATGACCAGTATATATAATAAATTCTCTTAACAATAAATAGTGCTGTCATACTTGTAGCACTCGAATCAGTGCCAAGAGTTCTGTGTCATATACGGAATAATTCAACTGTGGTCTTCTGAGCTTCTCACTGTGGAAGGCAATCGGTCAACCTTCCTGAATCGGGACAGTGCCTATTCTAACGCCTGATCCATCATACTCCAACTCAAATACTTTCTTGAAGTCAAGTAGAACTAATACTAAGGCGAAGGTCAACCTCTCTTTTATCTCAGCAAAGCTCTTCTCCTCCCTTTCCCCCCATTAGAAGTCGATGTTTTTCTTCATTAGCTCAATAAGTGGCATAGTGAGGATACTAAAATTCCTGATGAACCACTTATAGAATGAAGCCAGTCCATGGAAACTTCTTACATCGATACAGGTAGTAGGAGTCAGCTACTCAACAATTGCTCGAATCTTCTCATCATCTCCTCCTAGCAAAAGCAACATTTCTTTAGATTACCGAATAGTCTCTTAGCATGGAAGATATCCAGAACAGTACATAAGTGTTCCCAGTGACTCGACATGTCGACACTATAGACCAAGATGTCATCAAAGTATACCACGACACACTTCCCTATGAAACGTCTTAATACATGGTTCATTAGTCTCATGAAAGTGCTTGAGGCATTCCACAAGCTAAAGGGCATGACCATTTATTCGTATAATCTATGTCGAGTCTTGAATGCCGCTTTCCACTCATTGCCTAGCCTTATACAGATTTGATGGTAGCCAAATTTAAGATCAATCTTACTGAAAATCTTGGCTCCACTAAGTTCATTTAATATGTCTTCTACCCTTGGGATTGGGTGCCTATATTTGATCGTAATCTTGTTCATGACTCGGTTGTCTACACACATCCCCCAAGTTCTGCCCTTCTTCAGCACTAGAAGCGTCAGTACAGCACAAAGGCTGAGACTTTCTCTAATGTAACCTCTTTCTAGTAACTCATTGACTTGTTGTTGGAGCTCAGAAGCATGCTTGGGATTCATTTGAGAAGCTAGCTTATTCAGCAGCATGGCACCAGGTATCAAGTCAACGTAGTACTCTATGCCTTAAGTTGGGAACAACCCATTAGGTAACTGCTCTAGGAATAAGTTAGTATACTCATTTAGCAACTACTTGATTTCTTAGGGTAGTTCACCCTGCTCCTTTATTTCTAATAGTTTCCTAACCAACAAGAGAGTTAGCTCTTCAGCATTGATGGCTTCTTAGAGCTTAGCTCTACTCATCACCAGAGCCTTCTTTGATCCGCAAGCAAGTTTTTTCTGTAATTTATTAACCTCTCTCGATGGCATCGGGTTCAATGTTATCTTTCGATCATCCTTTTCAAACATGTACGTGTTTCAGTAGCCATCATAGATAACTCTCCTATCAAACAACCACGGTCTATCTAGCAACACATGGGAAGCGCACATAGGCAGTACATTGCAGAGAATCTAGTCAAAGTAATTTCTTATAGTGATCGGCAGTATTATTTACCAAGTGACATGTAGTGCTCCTTTCTCACTTAACTAGTACAACTTGTACAGTTTCGAATGTGCAATAGTCGACAACTTTAACTTTGAGATAAGATCGGTTGATGCCACATTAATGCAACTTGTACTGTCTATAATGAGGGCACACACCTGGTCATTCACCTTATAGGTGATATAAAACAAATTCTCTCTTTGCTCTTCCTCTTATAAGGGTTCCGTGTTCATAATACGTCGGACAACCATGAGTAACTAGTTCAAGTCCTCAACAAACATGCCCTCCTCAATAAATTTTTTCTCGGCATTTTCATTCTTGGTAGAGACCTCCTCTTCTTTAGGTTCCTCATTAGTTCTATCTACTTTTAGCTTCAGGATTCTCCTTTGATGACCATCATCCATCGGTTCAGGTGCTAAGTAGCCATGTGTCCAAACCTTTGGAACTTGAAGCACTTGATTTGGCTCATCTTCTTACTAAACCCTTGCCCCTTCTCGAATCAGTACTTTAACGTCAGGTCAGCCCTTCGGTTCAGTTTGGACATCTATCTTTCAACTTAGCTCATGACTAGACTGAGCTCGATAACTTAGTTATCCTAATTGATTAGTCGGCATCCCTCATCGGTACTCAACTCCTCCTTTGCCTTTCTATTCACTGGGCTATTCTAACAATTTCATCCATTGTAGTAAAGCATTGGAGCTTCACAATGTCTCGAATATCGCCTCTCAACCCGGTGATGAATCTTGAGACTGTTCCAGCGGGTGTTCTTCCACTTCGCAACGGATCATAAGCATTTAAAATTCTTGAATGTACTCATCAACAATTCGGCCTCTTTATCTCAACTCCTAAAGCTGAGTGAAAGCATCTAGAAGATAAGTTTCTGGCACGAATCTATTTTTAAGTATTCTCTTCATCTCGGGCCAAGTATTAATCTCTTGGTAACCCTCTTATCTCCTCATCATCTAAAAATTCTTCCACCACATGGCGGCATATTCGAAGAACTCAACAGTAGTAGTTCTCACTTTCTCATAATCCTAGTACTGATAATACTTAAACACACACTCTACCTTCTCTTCCCACTCTAGATATTCATTAGCATTCCTAAATCCATTGAAACTCGAAATTCGAAGCTTTACATGATTGGATGCTCTAGGGACTCGTACACATTCTTCTTCAAAATACTCTTCTTCATTCTCTTCATCAAGCTCTCTCAGGTCTATTCTTCGCCTTACTCGTCTACCAACACCTCCACCTCAAACTGATCGAGCTAGGTTTTTACCTCTAATAGGTTGAGCAGCTTATGGAGTATTCTGTGTGGCTTCAGTGGGTCAGCAATATAACGCATAAACAATTCGGATTAGATCTACTAAGAGGTTAACCACCTCATCAAGTTTTTCGTTAGTACTTTTTGGTATCTCCTATGACTATCGTCAATGGTAGACAACTCCACTGTTGTCATCTCCAGTACTAACATTCACATTTGGATCCATCTTTTTCTTTGTTGATTAAAAGTTCAAATAAACACCAAAAACTCAACAGCTAGCAAACTCAGCCATTAAGATGAATACAGTAGCTTGCTCAGTTTCATACACACAAAACAGAGTATGAATAGAACTCTAGAAGAACTAACAACTTAAACTAAACCTCCACTCTAATGCTAAGATGGTGCAAACCGTAACCAAGAAAAGACAAAGCTGATTGTTAGGTAGGTCTGAGCTTACAAAAAGCTTGAAAGAGTTAATGGGAAAAAAGTACAAAACGAATGAAAGACAAATGAATAGTAAGAAAAAACCTACGAACAACTCTAGAGGATATGACACACCAATGGAACTTCTAAGAACTCACAACACAATTCAATATCATGCACGAATTAGTCCTATGAGGTTATTCGCCACCTAGCCTTGCTCAAGGGTTAGGATAAAAGTGATGCCAAGAGTAAATAGAGTGTTTATGTAAAGAAGGAAAGACATACCAGTATGCTAATGGTAATCTTTGTATATCATACAACTATAATTACAAGGGTATTTATACCCATAAGTTATGGCAACTTACCTAAAAAGGAAAAGACAAAAGGGCATTTCCTAAGGAAGTAATGTACAAGATACAAAAAGGTAAAAATGAATACACAAGGAAAGTAATCATTCGTACAACAGATTTTACACATAATACTATAACGTGGTGATGTCATATTGGTGATGCCATTGGAGGATGTGAACAAGAAATACGAATAGTTTGCTTGTCCAAGCAGGGGTGGCATGATCAGTCCAAACTATCCCTCTCAGCATCTCAACAAAGGTAAAGCTGAGTAAGCAATTGGCCAGGCATGTATGAAAATGAAGATAGGCTGTTATCTCAACCTTCAGTTTCTCGGCACTGAATACACAAAAAATAGGTAGTTACTCAACTCGGTAGGCAAAATGGGTCAGCAAAGAGATACTCGACCTCTACATGAGTCAACTGGAAAAGGAGCATTTGTCTTACCATCCCTCTAGTCCTCAAGCTCGGCTACAGGTCAGATTTCTCGTAGCCTGATTCCCATCACAGCTTGTTCTTCCTCTTGCTCAGAAACCTTTCCTTGCTCAAGTGTAACCATACTAGCTCTCTAGCTAAAATTGTCTCGTCATGCTACCCTTGGCCTTCTCTCGCATTCTTCTAGTAACTTAGTTAATCTGCTGAGTAACTTTGTCATAGATATGTTGTAGGGACTCTACTCGTACTCTCGCACTAGGGTCTTTTGATAGGAATCTGCCCCCTAGACCAATCATTCATAGCCAAGCTAGAAGACTCCATGGACTCATGTAGAGAATACTAGCTCGAAACCAAAGCCAAGATAGGGATTCCTATTCCAAATTGATCTCTTACTAACCTGACTATCAGATCCTCACATGTATTAGATCTACTCCTACTCAACATGATGCCTTATTCCAAAAGACAGCCCTAATCTATACAAGCTGAGCTGCTGGACCGACCACAGACATCTGATGCCAATACAACTAACTTCTCTACAGGACCAATTAACCCCCGCCCTCATCTAAATCAGGTCAACCCCTAATTGCAAATGTTATTCTACTTCCGCCTACCCTGTATCATATTTCTCCCATCCAACCATTGAACGACATGTGCCTTCTGATACAATATTCCATAATGATTCTTTCTTTTTTGTATTAAATAATCTTTACTCCTTTTAATATGTTTTATATAACCTAATTATAAAATACCCTTTAGTCTTTTCATACATGTAAAGTAGCCCTAGTGAATGGGTATATAAACCTCTACTTTCTTGTATGCAGACATCAACTAATCAATATAGAATTATTCATGTTAAGCAACCTTAGTGTTCCCATTATTATTCGACTCTTATCTATTTCTATTAGCAAAGACTAGTGGCGAGTGACCCTTTAATTCAAACCAGTACATCATATCCAACTTATTATAGGCCTAGTAGGATCTAGTAGTGCGTTATATCCATTCAGTAGCTACTCAGACTTTGCTAACTTTTTCCTTATTTTTTTTTGTTTGCTTCATTGTGATGCTTTCCTGTATATCTAACCCCCAAAGGTGTATCAACTTCACTAGTATCAGAGCACGGTTCCGCAATAGAGTATATGAAGTTATAGTGAAGTTTATGTTTACCTTACTATTAGTGGTTGCTATATTCCTTCTATAGCTACTATAGTATGTTTGTGTATTAGTGTAATTTCATTATTACTCTGTTTTTCATTACGAAAATAGAGCAAGTTCGCTACTATTTTATTTGAGTGATTATTAGGTATTAAAGTTGTTAGTGAGTTATTAATCTGTCCGAAAGGTATTACACCATGTTAGATTCGAGTGTTTAGAGAGTCATTGGTGACCAAAGTAATGGTACTCAACCTAATTATGGTCATAATGGTAGTAACACCCTAGGGTCGGTTGATGATAAACTTGACAGACTGACCAACCTTGTTGAGAGTTTAGTCACAGTAATATAAGTTAACAAACAACAACCCTATGGTGTACAACACCATAACCTACTAGAAAATGCCCATGAGAGACACTTTAGCCAAGGCAATTGAACCAATTACCCAGTTCAACCGCAATAAGCTCGAGGAGTAGCAAACTGAGCTGCTAGACGAAGATTAGATTTAGAGGAGATTAAGGAAGATGATGAGGAGTTGGATGTTGAAGAGTTTGGGGAGGAAGAAGAAAAAGCTGTCTATTACCAAGCGTAGGGACAATGATGTGAAGTCCCTTAATGGAAGTAAAGATGTAGATGAATACTTAGAGTATGAAGAGAAGGTCAAGAAGGTGTTTGAATGTTATAGGTATATAAATGTTGTCAAAGTCCGACTTACTGCACTAGAGTTTACTAGGTATGCCACTATGTGGTGGAAAAATTTGAATGCAACCAAAACAAGAGATGGAAGGCGAGGTATTAGAACTTGGGATGAAATGAAAAGGTTGTTAAGAGATAGATTTGTATTCAAGACCAATCTACAAGATACGTTTGCTAAGTTGCAAGAGCTTCACTAAGAAAAGCGATTTCTTGATGACTATGTCAAAGAGTTTCGAATGCTTATGGTCCAGGATAACGTAGAAGAGCCTAAGGCTCGCACTATGTTAAGGTTCATCTTTAGACTCTGATATGAAATTCGACACATTGTGGTGGTGTAAAGGTTTTGGTGTAAATCGTAACCATGAATGGACAAGGCTAGTAATTAAATGGGTCTAAGCTTACCAAAAGCTTGAAAAGGGAATGATGGGGATTATGTGAAAGAACAAAAGCGAATGAAAAGTAAGCAAAACCTACAAACAACTCTAATGGATATAACACACCAATGGAACTTCTAAAAATTCACAACACAGCTCAATATAATGCACGAGAAGGTTTGGTGAGTTTACTCGCCACTTAACCTCTCTTAAGGATTAGGATAAGAGTAAAATGAGAGTAAACAAAATAGTGTTTTAAAAAGGAAGAATATTCAGTTTTATTGATGATAATCTCCTTACAGCTACAAATACAAGAGGTATTTATACCTAATAAGTTAGGGTAATTTTCCTAAAAGACAACAGATAAAAAGGATATTATCTTAAAGTAGTAATGTACAATAATACAAAAGGTAAAAATGAATATTCAAGAAAAGCAATAATTAGTGTAATAGATGCTACATATGGTCCTGTATACGTAGCTACCATATATTGGTGAGGCCGTTAGAGGATGCGGGCAAAAGAGTATGATCAGATTGCTGGTCCAAGTAAGGGTGGCAAAGGATTAGTCTGGGCTCTCTCTTTTGACACCTCAACAAGGGTAAGGCTAAGTAGTTGGTCAACTCAAAAGTAAGTAAGTACTCGAGAACAGTTTGGCTATTACCTCGGCAATCTACAATTCTGTACACTTCAAAGAGATAGGTAGTCATTCGACTCGGCATACAGGGTGACTCGGTAAAGAGATACTCAGCTTCAGTAAGAGTCAACTAAAGTAGGAGGATTTACCTTACTAACTCTTCTAGTCCTCAAGCTCAACTGCGGGTCAAAGGCTTAGTAGCCTAATTCCTATCAAGTTTTATACCTTGGAAGAGGTGATAAAGATTACATAGAGGGTTGAAAAGCAAAGGAGAAATGCTCTAGGCCCACCGAGGCCTACATTCTCCCTACCCCCAGCTTTACGCTGACCTATTCAAGCAAAGCTAAGGAGGCCATACAAGGCCGAGGATAGGTATGACCGATCTGATAACAACCGAGCAAGCCAATAGGGTTAAATTAGTTAGATAGGTCAAACCGAGGTTAGGCTGACCTCGAAGATACATGAGAAAGGGTAGACCTCTGGACGGAAGACTAGTGAGGTGAAATGCTTTAAATGCTTAGGCTTCAAACATATGGCTACTAAGTGTCTAAATCAATTGATCATGGTGCTCCGAGGAGGTGTAGTGGACAACACCGACGAGGGCGAGCTCGAGAAAGAAGAAGATGTTGGAAAACCCGAAGTCGAAAGGAATAGGAAACCTATGTCTATGTTGACCAGGGAGAAGTGACAACCCTAATCTTGAAAAGAATATTGGGTTCCTTACCAAACTTTGAGGAGGACCAAAGGGAGAATCTGTACCATACTAAGTATACCATCAAAGGCCAATTGTGCATGATCATTGTAGATAGGGGATGTTATATTAATGTCATTATACGGTCCTTTGTGCAAAGTTTGGGTCTACTAACCTTAAAGCATCCCCAACCTTATGAGCTACATCGGCTTCATGATAAGGGTGCTTTGCACATGACTAAACAAGTGATCATACTGTTCAGTATTGAGAGTATATATAGGGACAAAGTAGTGTGTAATGTCATCCCCATGGGCGCTTTACATCTGCTACTTGGACGACCTTGATTATTCGATCGACGTATTACTTACGATAAGTATAAGAACACCTATGCTTTTGTTAAGGATGGAAAGAAGATTATGTTGCAACCCTTGACCTCGTCCCCAAGTAAATGATACCTACAATCAACTCACTCAAGCTAGTAAGAAAAATGCCTTAGTGATGAGTTGAAGAGAGCTCTGAGCTACTAAAAAGGCTGAGGAACATATGTTCCCGTTGATCAAAAGATTGTTGGAAACGAGAGATTTGGAGGATATCCTTGATGAAATCCGAAGCTTGCTAAATGAGTTTTTTGATCTATTCCTTAAAGAATTGCCTAGAGAACTAACTCCAGTCCAAGGCATTGAGTACTGTATTGACCTGCAGCCAAGTGCCACCTTGCCAAACTGACCTGCATATAGGATGAACTCTAAAGAGGCTACCGAGCTAAAAAGACAGGTAAACAAACTCATAGAGCGAAGATATGTAAGGGAGAGCATGAGCTCTTATATTGTACCAACTCTGCTAGTCCCTAAGAAGGATGGAACATGGCATATGTGCATCGACAGCTAAGCAATCAACCAAATTACTGCTAAGTATAGATACTTGATACCGAAACTCGATGACATGTTAGATAAGCTTCATGGCGCTAAAATATTTTTAAAGATTGATTTGCAAAGTAGTTACCATCAAATTAGCATAAGGCTAGGCAATGAGTGGAAGACTGCCTTCAAAACTAAGCATGGGCTTTACAAATGGTTGGTTATATCGTTTGAACTTACTAATGTACTGAGCACATTCATGAGGTTGATGAAGCATGCAACGCGCCCTCTAATTGGAAAATGTGTGGTCATGTATTTTGATGACATATTGATATACAATGTAGACCTGAACGACCATGTTCAACATCTTTATGAAGCATTTGACATTTTACAAATTCAGAAGTTGTATGGTAACGTGAAAAAGTGTACGTTATGCCAAAAAGAGGTAACTTTCCTAAGGGTTTGTGGTGTCAAGGGAAGGACTCTAGATAGATGAGGAGAAGATCTGAACTGTTCTTGAGTGGCCAACACCAAAGAATTTCACTGAGGTTCAAAGCTTTCATAGCCTAACTTCTTTCTATAGGCGATTTATCAAAAACTTTAATACAATAGTCACCCCCTTAACCAAGCTGACAAAGAAGAATGAAGGGTTTAAGTAGAACAATCGAGCTAAGCAAAGCTTTAGGGAGATCAAGGAGAAGCTCACGTCAGCATCTGTTCTTTTACAACCAGATTTTGACAAACAATTCCAATTGGAATGCAATGCATTGGGAGTAGGAATTGGCACTATCCTAATGTAGGAGCGACAGCCTATCACCTACCATAGCGAGAAGCTTAGTTGTCCTGCCCTGAATTATTCTATGTACAAGAAAGAGTTGTACTCTCTTTACCGAGCCCTTCTTGTTTACCAACATTTTTTGCTGCCATGAGAATTTGTTATTTATACAAACCATGAGTACTTGAAGCATCTAAGGAGTCAAAACAAGCTTTTGAAGAGGCAAGACAAGTGGTTAGAGTTTATGGAAGGTTTCTCGTATGTCATTCAACATAAGAAAGGAAGCACGAATGTGTTCGCCAATGCTTTATCACATCAATAAACCTTGCTGACCACTTTATAGACCAAAATATTAGGATTCTCACTCAGTACAGAGCAATATGCTTATGATCCTCATTTCAGCCCTATCATAAAACAGTGCAGGGATGGAATTTTTGTTAAGGGATATTATCTTAAGGAAGGCTATCTGTTAAAGGATTAAAGGCTGTACATACCAAGCTATAACCAGGGAAGCTCATAGCAGTGGATTATCGAGTCACTTTAGGGAGATCAGGACTGCCAATCTGTTGAAGGAGAAGTTTTAATGGTTAGGTTTGGTCAAGGTAGTCCATAAGGTAATTAGTAGTTATAAAGTATGCAAGCGAGCTAAGGAGAAGAGAGAACCCCATAGAGAATACATGCTGTGCTAACGCCAACCTTAACTGGGCCGACCTCAGCATGAACTATGTCTTAGGGTTGCCCCGAACATCTAGAGGCAAAGATTCTGCCTTTGTTGTAGTGGACCGCTTCAACAAGATGACGCACTTCATTTTATGCCATCAGACTAATGATGGTTTCTATATTGCTGATTTGTTTTAGCAGGAGGTTGTCTAACTACATGGGGTGATGAACTGCTCACCATCAGTCTCATTACTCACGCACAGCTCTGAGGCCTCAAATCCCTTACCCAAGGAATCCTCTCTCGGCAACCTGTTAATGACGAGAAAATTTACGTCGAAGGAAGGTAGCTAAACTCCTTGAGTTTCCCACATTGTTATACATTGATCTATACTTTCAGTTGTGATGATGCCAATCATTCCCTTACCAAGGACCCTATACCGAGTAATCTAACCAACTACTGCCAAAAGGTTCTTGCCGAGTGACAAGAGACTCACTTACCGGCTGAGTAGTTTTCTTTTGACCTATTTCCATTTCTCTCGTCACCCTCTCCTTGTCTCGACCTCTTTATTGCTGCAACATCTTGATCCCTCTCGCTTGCTATGTTCAAAGAATCCTCGTATGGGACCAATGTTGTACTGCCACCTATTTACCTCATCTGACATTATACTACTTTTCCATTTTTGTCTTTTATCATTTTTACCTTTTTCATAAGTACTAAAAATCCCCTTTTCGTATATACTTTCTTATAATTTCTTTATTTGTAATATTGCCTTAGAGACTTACTATAAATAGTCCCTTTCCCTTGTAAGTTGGAATATAACTTGAAAAAAATAGATATTGAATATTCTGTTCTTATGAGACAACCTTCTCTAAATCCATTTTTTATATACTCTTATCCAATCTTGCCGAGTAGCTCAGGATTAGTAGCAGGTGGACCTTAACATCAACTTATGAATCATATCAAGTAAGGTATCAAGTTATGTTGTGTTTGTTGATGTGTCATATGCTCCGAACAGCTTCACGTCAATTACTCCAGTTCATCCGTGTACTAATTCCCTCTATTTTCTTCAATATTTCGAAGGACCCAGTTCAGATCTACTATGGTAAGTCCTAGTGATAACTAAGCTCCTAGGTACACTACAAGGTATCGAATACTATTATCTCAGATCGGGATACAAAATTTTTGAGCTATTTTTGGAAGACTCTTTAGATAAGACTTAAAATTAAACTTGTATTCAACTCCAGTAACCACCCTCAAACTAATAGCCAGACTAAAGTGGGAAACAGGACGCTAGGCAATCTACTTAAAGCTGTTTTAGGAAAGAACTTAAGGGATTGGGATTGGGATCTATGCCTACCAGTTGTGGAGTTTGCATATAACCAAATTGTCCATAGCACTACTGGAAAGACCCCATTTAAGGTCGTCTATGGCCTTAACCTTGCCATTCCCCTAGATATGATCAATACGCCAACAGCTACTAAAGAGAGTCAATCCAAAGTTGACTAAGCCCAATAATTGCATAAGCTACACCATTCTATAACCAAGAAGATCACCAAGTTCAATCAGAGACAGCAAGAAATTGGTAACTGAAGCCACTGAACTATTTCTTTCCACCTAAGAGACTTAGTATGGATACACCTCAGCTAAGAACGATTCTCACACTTGAGATAGAACAAATTATCTCATCTGATTGATGGTCCATTCAAAGTCTTGAAGAAGATCAATCGTAACGCTTAACAGATTCGAGTTGCCTGATGACTATGGTATTTCTTCCACTTTCAATGTATCCAATCTAATCCCTTACCAACCAATAAAAAAACCCCCCACATACACCCTAGAAGAAGCAGAAACCAATCTAGATTTAAGGGAAAATCTTTCCGACCCCTAGGCAGGTGATAAAAATCTACCCCCTAGACCAATCACTCGCAGCTGAGTTAAAGGACTCCAAGGACTCGTGTAGAGAATACTAGCTCAAAACCAAAGCCAAGATGGGGATTCCTATTCTGAACTGATCTCTTGCCAACTTGACTATCAAATCCTCACATGTGTCAAATCTACTCTTACCTAATAACGATGCCTTATTCTAGAAGACAACCCAAGACTATCCGAGCCCAGCTGCTAAACTGACCACAAACGTCTAACACCAATACAGTTGACTTCTTTATAAGACCGATTGACCCCTAACATGATCCAGATCAGATTAGCACTTAACTGCAATTGTTATTCTGCTTTCACTTACCCGGTATCATATTTCTCCCATCCAACCACCAAGCAATACATGTCTTTTGACACAATATTTCAGAATGATTCTTTCTTTTTCATAGTAAATATTCTTTACCCCTTTTAGTATGTTTTATGTAACCTAATTGTAGAATACCCTTTAGTCTTTTCGTACATGTAAAGTAACCCTAATAAATGAGTATAGAAACCCTTACTTTCTTATATGTAAACATCAACTAGTTAATACAGAATTATTCACGTTAAGCAACCTTAGTGTTCTCATTATTATTCAACTCTTATCTATTCCCTTTAGCAAGGAGTAGTGATGAGTGACCCTTTAATTCAGACCGATGTATTATATCCAACGAATTGTAGGCCGAGTAAGATCAAGTAACCCTTTAGTTCAAACCCTTATATGCCTAGACTTTGCTAACTTTTTCCCTATTTGTTTTTTATTTGCTTCACTATAGTACTTCTCCATATGTTCGACCTTCGGAGGATATCATCTTCTTGCTTGGATACAGGCAAAAGGGTGTAATCAAGGGGCAACTTTGGATTAAAACCATAGACAACTTCAAAAGGGGTATGCTTAGTGGTATCATGCACTATTCGATTATAAGCAAATACGACCATAGGCAAATAGACTTCCCAATCAACCAAGTTCTTGCCCACTACAAGTTAAAGCAGTGATCCTAAAGTACGATTGACTACCTCTATTTAGCCGTCAATTTGGGAGTAACAGGAAGTATTGAATAGTAGTTTGGTCCCCATCCGACGCCATAAGGTTCTCCAAAAATGGCTTAAGAACTTTGGGTCTCTGCCTAACACTACACTTCTCAACGCGCCATGTAACCGAACAATCTCCTGCAAGAAAAGAGAAGCAATAGTCGAAGCATCATTAGTCTTAAAGCAAGGCACAAAGTGTGCAATCTTACTGAATCTATCTACAACAACCATTACGGAATTTTTGCCTCGAGCTATCCTTGGTAATCTGTAGATAAAGTCCATGCTCAACTCAGTCCATGGTTTCGTTAGGGTAGG
The DNA here is from genome assembly GCA_024138005.1 of Lumnitzera racemosa. Taxonomy (NCBI): domain Eukaryota; kingdom Viridiplantae; phylum Streptophyta; class Magnoliopsida; order Myrtales; family Combretaceae; genus Lumnitzera; species Lumnitzera racemosa. Next base: position 86,217,235 of record JAMXBC010000002.1, on the reverse strand, counting down.
CAAAGGCATTGCTTTTCCTTTGTTTAGCTCAGCACTTGGCCCTTTTACATACAGCATAGCCCTCAATAATTCGATGCACATTTCTCCTAATTCTCGACCAAAAAAAACGTCCACTCAATAGCTCATATGTTTTCCTTTCTCTAAAATGCTCAGACGATCCTCCATTGTAGGCTTCCCTAATGAGTACCTCTCTTAATGAACAGGTCAGCATGCATAGTTTCCCACTTCAGAATAAGTATCCATCTTCCATATAATACTCGTCCATCATCCTCCCATCAACACATCACCTAAGTATGCGTCCAAAGTATAGGTCTTAGGAATATTGCTCTTTGATACTTACAAATCCAAACAATTTGGTCTACAATTCGATTAAGAGCACATGTCTTCTTAAAAGAGCATCCTTAACCACATTACTCCTTCCTTGTTTGTATTCTATCACAAAAATGAATCTTTTAAGGAATTCAACCTACATCACTTACCACTTTGATAACTTGGTTTAATGTTTGAGGTACCTTAGGGACTCATGGTCGATATATATGACAAACTCTCTTAGCAATAGGTAATGCTACCATACTTGGAGTACTCGGATAAGGGATAAGAGTTGATCTTCCTATATTAAGACAGCACCTATACCAATTCCTGACGCATCATATTCTAGCTCAAATATCTTTTCGAAGTCGAACAAAGCTAGTATAGGAATAGAAGTCAATACTTCCTTCACTTTTGCAAAACTTCACTCCTCCTTTTCTCCCCATCTAACTTCAATGCTCTTCCTTGTCAACTCAATAAAGGGTACGGCTAGGGTGCTAAAATTCTTGATAAATCTCCTATAAAATGAAGTCAATCCATAGAAACTTCTTATTTTGGCACAAGTGGTCGAAGTTGGCCACTCAACGATTGCTCTATTCTTCTCTTCATCTACTTGCAAGCCTCTTCTACTAACTACATAGCCTAAGAATACCGCTTTCTCCTAGCAAAAGCAACATTTCTTAAGATTGCCAAAATAAATTCTTGGCATAGGGTACATCTAATATAGAACGGAGATATTTACTGTAACTTTGCATGTTAGCATTATATACTAGGATATCATCAATGTATACTATGACACACTTCCCTATCAAATTTCTTAACACATGATTCATTAGTAACATGAAAGTGCTCGAGCCATTCGACAAGCTAAATGGCATTACCATCCATTCATAGAGTCAATGCTGAGTTTTGAATGTAGTCTTCCACTCATCTCTTGATCTCATGCGAATTAGATAGTAGCCAAATTTTAGATAGATCTTGCTGAAAATCTTAGCCCCACTTAATTCATCCTGCATATCATCCAACCTAGGGATAGAATACTTATATTTGACTGTAATCATGTTTACTGCTTGCTTATCAACACACATTCGCCAGGTTTCATCCTTTTTCGATACTAGAAGTGCCAAAATAGCATAGAGGCTGAGACTCTCCCTTATGTACCCTCTTTCCAGTAGTTTATTGACTTGCCGTTGAAGCTTAGCAGCTTGTTCAGGGTTCATCCGATAAGCTAGTTTGTTTGATAAGACAGCACCTAGTACCAAGTTAATGCAGTACTGAATGCCTCCGAATGGTGGCAAACCTTCCGACAACTATTCTAGAAATAGGTCAACATATTCATTCAACAAGTCCTTTACTTTCATTGGTAGTTCACCTTGCTCCCTCAACCCTAATAGTCACCCGACCAATAGGAAGGTTGGTGTGTCAGCCTAAATAGCCTTTCAAAGCTCGGTTGTACTCATCATCAGAGTCTTCTTCAATCCTCGAGCAAGTTTTGCTTACAATTTGTTAGGTTAACTCAACAGCATTGGGTTCAACGTAATATTACAACTATTCCCCTTAAACATATAAGTATTCCTGTATCCATCGTTGATGACTCTTTTATCATAAAGTCAAGGTTGGCTCAGTAACATGTATGATGTGCACATGGGCAATACATCACAAATAATCTCGTCGGAGTAATTCCCAATTGTGATCAATAGTAATACTTACCAAGTGACATGTAGTGCTCCCTTCTTATTCAGCCAATGGAACTTATACAGTTTCGGATGCGCAATAGTTGGTAATTTCAACTTTGTGACCAGATTGGCTAATGCTACATTGGTGCAACTACCACTATCCATAATTGGCACTCATAGCTGATCATTCACCTTACCAGTGGTATGAAACAAGTTCTCCCTCTGCTCATCCTTGTGTAAGGGCTCCAAACTCATTGTGCATCTGATAACTACGATCAACTAATCTAAGTCCTCGACAAACACATCCTTTTCAATAAGTTCATTCTCCTAAGTAGTTTCTTTCTTGACAAGAGTCTCTTCCCCGAGTTCCTCATCAATATTGTCTACGTCAATCTTTAGGACATCTCCCTTAATGACCATAGTCCTTTTATTCGAACGCTGAGTAGCAATATGTCCAAACCCCTAGCATTTGAAACATTTGATCCAGCTCATCTTTCTTCTAGATCCTTATCTTTTATCGTATGTTCAGATTGACACGTCACTGTCAGGTTAACCCTTTTGTTCGGCTTAGACATCTACCTTTCAGGTCGGCTCGGTACTTAATTGGGCTAGGTAGCTTCCTTAACCAGGTTAACTCTTATCACCAGTTCAGCTTACTAAAGGTTGAGCCAACATTTTGTTTCTTCTTTGCCTCTTTATTCAATGGGCTATCTGTATAGCCTCATCTATTGTAGCAAATTGTTGGAGTTCCACACTATCTTGGATATCACTTCTCAACCTAGCAAGGAATCTGGAAACTATTCGCGCTAATGGTTCCTCCACTTCGTAGCAAATCATGAGCATTTGGAACTCTTGAACATAATCATCTACAGTTCGACTTCCTTATCTTAACTCTTAAAGCCAAGTAAAAGTATCTTACAAATAGGTGTCCGGCATAAACCTGTTTTGGAGTATTCTCTTCATCTCAGGCCAAGTATTAATCTCTCAATAACCCTCTCATCTTCACATGACTAGGAAATTCTTCCATTACATGGTGGCATATTCAAAGAACTCAATAGTAGTAGTTCTCACTTTCTCATAATCTTCATATCAGTAATAATCAAAAACATGCTCCACCTTCTCCTCCCAATCTAAGTAATGATCCATACTTCCTGACTCATTGAAGCTTGGAATCTGAAGCTTCACATGGTCGGATGCTCAAGGTATTCCAGTTCACTCTTCTTCCTTATACTCTTCCTCATCTTCTTCATCTAAATCTCCCAAGTCAATCCTTCTTCTCACTAGTCTACCTATTCCTCCTCCTCAAACTTGTCGAGCTGGATTCTAACCTCTATCGGGTTGGGTAACTTGTAGGGTATTATGTGCAACTTGAGCAGGTCTATAAGCTAACACATGAATAACTCAGGTTAAGTCCATTAGGAGGTTAGCTACCTCATCAAGTCTTTTATCTGTACTTCTTAGAGTACCTTGAGATTGTTGGCCATGGTGCACCACTGTTGTCATCCCCAGCACTAGTATTAACACTCAGGTTTGTCATTTTCTTTGAAAGATTCAAATCTTAAACTCCTTGATTCAGTGCTATAGCTGACACTTTCTCTCGAAATTACACTATACACACTTTCTTCAAACCAAAAGCATAATAACCAGCAAACACAGTAGCTAAATTAACATAAAGAATTGCTTTGTTTCACATGCATAAAAATAGGGTATAAACAGGGAACTTTGAGAACAAACTACTATAATCTAAACGAAACCTCTCCTTTAGTACCAAGATGATGCAAACCGAAGCCAAGAACATATAAGGTTGGTCGCAGGGATGGGTCTAAGGTTACCCAAAGCTTGAAAAAAGGGTGAAGGGAAACATGTAAGTAGGACAAAAATGAAGGAAAAGTAAGCAAAACCCACAAACAATTCCAAAGGATATAACGCACCAATGGAACTTCCGAGGACTCAAAGTACAACTCAATACGATGTATGAGTTGGTCTGGTGAGATTACTTGCCACATAACCTTGCTTAAAGGTTAAGATAAGAGTGAAGTAAGAGTAATCAAACAATGTTTATGAAGGAAAATATCTAATATATTAATGATAATCTGATCATCTACAACGTGCATAAGAGGTATTTATACCTAAGAAATTAGGGCAACCTATCGAAAAAGAAAAAGACAAAAAGGGTATTATCCTAAAGAAATAATGTACAAAGTATACAAAGGGTAAAAATGAATATTCATAAAAAAGTAATGATTATAGTAGCAAATTCTACAAGTGGTTCCAGACATGTGGCAATAATGTATTGGTGGTGCTATTGGAGGAGGTCGACAAAGTAGTACGATTTGGTTAGGTAGTCAAGTAAGTGTGGACCCATTCGAATAGGAATGGTTGACATGTGGGATCTCTTGGCCTTTCCACAGTAATGTTACTGAGTAAGGGGTCAGGTTGAATAAGACTGAATAGGTGTACAAAGTCTGGCTGTTATCAAGGTGTTTTTCCATTCGGCACATAATTTTCGAAAGATGGGCAGTCATTTAGCATAGCATAGAGAATTGATCAACAGTAAGGAGTAACTCGACATCAGCAAGAGTCAGTTGGAGCAGGAAGATTTGCTTCATTAGTCCCTCTAATCCTTGAGCTCGGCTGTAGGTTAAAGGCCTAATAGCCTAATTCCTATCAGTACCAATGTTTAAAGGAATTAAGCACTGCATTGATTCATAACTAAGAGCTGCCTTACCTAAGAAGCTTACATATAGGATGAATACGAAGTAAGCTACTAAGCTTACAAGGTAAGTGGATGAGCTCATTAAGTGAGGCTATGTTAAAGAATCTCTTAATCCCTATATTGTGCTAGCCCTATTTATGTCAAAGAAGGATATGACATAGAGAATGTATGTTGATAGTCAAGAAGGATATGACATGGAGAATGTGTGTGGATAGTCAAGCTATCAACAAGATAACTATTAAGTATGAATACCCCATCCTAAAGCTCAATGAAATGTCGGATAATCTTCATGGAGTGAGAGTATTCTCTAAGATAAATCTTAAATCCAAATACCATCAAATTAGGATGAGACTAGGTGATGAATGGAATATTGCCATCAAAACAAGGCATATATGAGAGGATGGTCATGCCTTTTGAACAATCCAATGCGCTAAGTACTTTCATAAGGCTAATAAGCCATGTACTCCAAGTATGGAGAGTTATTGTGAGCATCTCTAAGCTATTTTGGAAGTGCTCTAAGTTGAGAAATTATTTGGAAACTTAAAGAAATGTCTTTTTTGCTAACAAGAAATTGTGTTACTTGGTTTTGTTGTTTATAGAGGAGGAGTAAAAGTTAAAGAGGAGAAAGTTCAAGCTATTATAAAATGGCCGACCTTGAACTATTATATCAATGTACAAAGTTTTCATGGCCTAGCCTCATTTTGTAGAATGTTTATCAAGAAATTCAATATTATTGTAGCACCAAAACATTAAGTTCAAATAGGGAGAAAAGGAATAAAGAAGTTTCAAAGAGGTGAAAGAAAAGTCGACCTTTGCCCCACTACTAGATTTACCCAATTTTGACAAAGTCTTTGAGCTAGAGTGCAATTCGATAGGTATAGGTATAGTGTTATGTTAAAGTAAGAAGGAAAACCTGTTACATACTTTAGTGAAAAGCTTAGAGGAGCTACTCTCAACTACTCCATCTATGACAAAGAGATCTACACTTTAATCCAACCTCCAACTGTTTGGTAAACTATTTATTGCCTAAGGAATTCGTTATTTATAGAGATCATGAGTAGTTGAGATATCTAAAGAGCCAACCAAAGTTGTTGAGAAGGTATGCTAAGTAGGTAGGCTAAGCGAGTAAAGCTCATGGAAAGTGATTAAATATAAGAAAGCGAAGACTAACATGGTTATTGAAGCTTTAACAAGAAGGCATCAACTCCTAAGCAACCTGTAAACTCAATTACCTAGATTTGCTATCACTAAAGAGTTGTGCTTTAAGGATCCACTCTTCAGTCCCATTTTTGTTTGGTATGGTGAGGGAAGGACGATAGATGATTATTTCCTAGATGATGGGTACTTGTTCCATTGTAGGAAGTTATGCATCCTGACTTGTTTTGTGCAAGAACTATTAGTAGTGTGTGAGGCGCTTATTAGTAGTTTATCTAAACACTTTGATAAGAAGAAACATATAAGCTACTCTAGGAAAGATTCTTTTGGCCAAAGATCTTGAGAGATGTGTAAAAGGTCATGGAAAGATATGTAATCTATAAGAAAGCAAAGAGCAAAGCTAAGTAGGGAAAGTATATACCTTTGCTTGTACTAACCATGCTATGGACTAAGCTCAATATGGACTTTGTTATTAGATTACCAATGACTACTATAGGAAGAGATTCTATTATGGTTGTCATGGATTCAATAAGATGGCATATTTTGCCCCATGCCAAAAACCAATGATGCTTTATATGGTTGCAATGATGCAATCACATGCAAGGCTTACTTGGGCACATTAAGGAAGGTTATCTAAAAGTAATCTAACACATTAAAGGAAGAAGAGGAGTATTTTGAAGAAGAGCATGTATGAGTCCCGAGAGGATCTGACAATGTAAAGCTTCGAATTTCGAGTTTCAATAGATCTGGGAATGTTAATAAATACCTAAAATGGGAAGAGAAGGTGGAGCGTATCTTTGATTACTATCAATATAAGGATTATGAGAAGGTGAAAACTGCTGCTATTGAGTTCTCTAAATATACTGTCATGTAGTTGAAGAATTTCCAGGCCATGAAGAGATGAAAAGGATACCAATAGATTAATACTTGGCCAGAGATGAAGAGAATACTCAAAAACAGATTCATGTAAAAACTTATCTTCAAGATACTTTCATTCAGCTTGAAGAGCTAAAACAAGGAGGCCAAACAGTTGACGAGTATGCTTAAGAATTTCAAATGCTTATGATACGTTGTAAAGTGAAGGAGTTACCAACTCGAACAGTCTTAAGATTCAATACTAGGTTGAGAAGAGACATTCGAGACATTGTAGAGCTCCAACAATTTGACACAATGGATGAAGCTATTAGGATTGCCTAGCAAGTAGAAAAGCAAAGGAGGAGCCGACTAATGACCAGGATGCCGACTAATCGGCCCAAACAGACAAGTCATTGAGCTCAGTTGAATACAGAGCCAAATAGAAAGATTAATGTTCGAGCCAAGTAAAAGGGCCAACCTAATGGTGAAATGCCAACCCAAACTTATGAGAAAGGGCAAGGGTCTAACAAGAAGACGAACCAGATCAAGTGATTAAGTGTCAACAATTTGGACATATGGATGCTTAGTACTTGAACTATAGGACAATGGTCATCAAGAGAGACCTCCCAATGTTAGAAGTAGATAGTACAAATGAAGAACTAGAGGAGGAAGAGGTTCTTGCTAAGAAAGAAAGAGAAAAAAAAGAGCTGATTGAGAAAGACGTGTTTGCTAAGGACTTGGACAAGTTACTCATGGTTGTCCAACCAATATGAATGTGGAACCTTCACAAGAGGAAGAGTAGAGAGAGAATTTGTTCTGTACCACCTATAAGGTGAATGATCAAGTATACGCCCTCGTCATGGATAGTGGAAGTTGTACCAATGTAGCATTAGCTACTCTTGTTTCAAAACTGAAGTTGTTGACTGTTGCACATCTGAGGTCGTACAAGTTGCACTGGCTGAGTGAGAAAGGAGAATTACATGTCACTCAGAAAATACTATTGTCGATCACTATAGGGAATTACTCTAACCAGATTCTCCATGACCTACTGCCTATGTGCACTTCCTATATGTTGTTGAGTAGGCTGTGGTTTTTTTATAAGAGAGTTATATATGATGACTATAGGAACATGTATATGTTCGAGAAGGATAATCATAAGATCACACTGAATCTGATGTTGCCTAGAGAAGTTAATAAGTTATAAACAAAACTTGCTCATAGATCGAAGAAGGCTCTGGTGATGAGTAGAGCCGAACTCCGAAAGGCCATCAATGCTGATAAGCCAACCCTCTTGTTAGTTAGGCGACTATTGGAAATGAAGGAACAAGGTGAGCTACCCTAAGAAATCAAGGAATTGCTAGATGAATATGCCGACCTAATCTTAGAACAGTTACCTGAGGGGTTGCCCCCAACTCAAGGTATAGAGCACTACATTGACTTAATACTTAGCATTATACTACCGAATAAACCAGCTTATTAGATGAATCTCGAGCAAGCTTTTGAGCTCCAACGTCAAGTCAATGAGTTACTAGAGAAGGGATATATAAGAGAGAGTCTTAGCCCTTGTGTTGTGCCTATACTTCTAATGCCGAAGAAGGATGGAAACTGGCAAATGTGTGTAGATAACTGAGCTATGAACAAAATCACGATCAAATACAAGTATCTGATCCCAAGGCTAGAAGACATGTTAGATGAACTTAGTAGAGCCAAGATTTTCAACAAAATTAATCTTAAATCTGACTGCCATCAAATCTACATAAGGCCAAGAGACAAGTAGAAGACTGCATTTCAGACTCGGCATGGACTTTACGAATGGATGGTCATGCCCTTCGGCTTGTTGAATGTGCCAAGCACTTTCATGAGACTAATGAACCATATGCTGAGATATCTTATAGGGAAGTATATCGTAATGTACTTTGACGATATCCTGGTTTATAGTGCTGATATGCCGTGTTACTATGAATATCTCAAAGCAGTTCTAGATATCCTTTATGTCAAGAGACTATTCAGCAATCTAAAGAAATATTGCTCTTGTTAAGAGGAAGTAGTATTCTTAGGCTATGTAGTCAGTGGAAGAGGCTTGCTAGTCGATGATGAGAAGATCTGAGCAATTGTCGAATGGCCAACTTCTACTACTTGTGCTAACGTGAGAATTTTTCATGGACTGGCTTTGTTTTACAAAAGATTCATTAAGAATTTTAACACCCTCGCTGTGCCACTTACTGAACTAACTAAGAAAAACACTAACTTCCGATGGGAAGAAAGGGAGGAGAGGAGCGTTGTCGAGATAAAAGAAAGATTGACCTCTGCTTCGATGTTAGTTCTACCTTACTTTGAGAAAATCTTTAAGCTAAAGTGTAACGCATCAAGAGTTAGAATAGCCGCTGTTCTAATGCAGGAAGGCCAACCAATTGCTTTCTACAGTAAGTAGCTTCGAAAACTGTAACTAAACTACTCTGTGTATGACAAAGAACTTTTGGTACTAATTCGAACATTACAAGTATAACAGCACTATTTACTACCGAGAGAATTTGTCATATATATTTGACCATAAATTACTGAGGTTCCTCCAAAGTCAGACCAAGTTGTCGAAGCAGCAAGCGAGATGGGTTGAATTCCTTGAAGAATTCAATTTTGTAATAAAGTATAAGCAAGGAAAGAGAAAAATAGTTGCAGATGCTCTTTCGAGGAGATATGTACTTTTATCAAAGCTACAAACCAGACTATTTAGGTTTACAAGTATCAAAGAACAGTACTCTGAGGGTCTATACTTCATACCCATAATTTCGTGGTACATCGATGGGAGGACAGTGGACGAGTAACGTGTGGAGGATGGCTACTTGTTCCGAGACGAAAAATTATACGTACCAATTTGTTTACTAAGGGAGCCACTGATCAAGGAAGCTCACAATAAAGGATTCTATGGTTATTTTGGAGAAAGGAAGATATGTGAGTTACTAACCAATTAATTCTATTGGCCAAGAATGAAGAAAGATGTACACCAAGTGGTTAAAGGCTATGTCACATACAAGAAGGATAAGTGTCGAGACGTACAAGGGAAAGCAATGCCTTTTCCTATCCCGATGAAGCTATGGACTAAATTAAGAATGAACTTTGTTCTCGAACTACCGCGAACAAAGTTCGTGCCCTGCAAAAAAAGTAACGATGCTTTAGCTATTGCTTCTCATTTCTTGTAGGAGATTATACGAATACACGGCGTATCAAGAAACACAGTCTCTAACAAAGACCCAAAGTTCTTAAGCCATTTCTAAAGGACCTTATGGTGTTAGATGGGGACCAAACTACTGTTCAGTACTTCTTGCCACTCTCAAACTGATGATCAAATAAAAGTAGTTAACCGTACTTTGGGATCTCTAAACTACGTTGTAGTAGGCTAGAACTTGGCTGATTGGGACGTCTACTTACCTGTTATTGAGTTCACTTACAATTGGATAGTACATGACACCACGAAGCAAACTCCTTTCGAAGTGGTCTATAGTTTCAATCCCGAGTTTCCTCTCGATTATACCCTTATACCCGTACCCGTACAAGAGGAATAAGATGCCTCAACTAGAGCACGATCCCTTCAGCACATCTATGACAAGGTCACTCGTTACATCGACCAAGCTATTAGAAGAATGAAAGAAAAGACCAAGGATAGGATGGCTAAACAATTTCAACCAAGAGACTTAGTGTGGCTACACCTCAACAAGGAACAGTTCCTGAATAAGAGGAGGAACAAATTATCTACAAGAGCAGAAAGACCTTTCAGAATCCTCTAGAAGATCAATGATAATGCCTACATACTAGAATTACCCGAGGACTATGGGGTTTCTAATGTCTTCAATGTTACCGACCTCAGTTTGTATCACCTCTACGGAGAACTAAGTGAAGATCATTCAAATTTGATCCCAAATCCAAAACAACCGGGAGGGAATGATGGGAATCAGGCTACCAGACCTCTGACCTGTAGCCAAGCCTGAAGAATAAAGTGACCGACACAACGAATCCTTTTGGTCCAGCTAACCCCTACCGAAGCTGAGTATTTCCTTGCCGAGTCACCCTTCACGTTGAGCCGTATGATTGTAGTACGCTGAATTGAAGATTACTCACTCGTACCTGAGCTAACCAATTACTCGATATCTCCCTTACCAAGAAGCCAAGAAAGAGAGACTCCAAACTAATTAAGCCATCCCTAGTTAGACAAGCCAACTGTACATACTTTTTGTCCGCATCTTCTAACAATATCACCAACATAGTATCTCTACGTATACAGTATCATGTGTAGAATCCATTGCACCAATGATTTTTTTTATATATATAATATATATATATATATTCATTTTTACCCTTTTGCATCTTGTTTATTACTTCCTTAGAAAATGCCCTTTTGTCTTTTCTTTTTTAGGTAAGTTGTCTTAACTTATGGATATAAATACCCTTATACTTATAACTGTGAGATATAGATTATCCCTAATACACTTGAGTATTTTCTTTGTTGCATAAACACCTTATTTACTCTCGGCATCACTCTTATCCTAATCCTGAAGCAAGGCTAAGTAGCAAATAGCCTCACCAAACTAATTCTTGCGTCATATCGAATTGTACCATGAGTCCTCGAAAGTTTCATTGGTGCATCATATTCTCTAGAGCTGTTCATATGTTTTGCTTACCTTTCATTCGTCATTCATTCCTTTCGTACTTTCTTCCATTAGTTTTTTCGAGCTTTTTGTAAACTTAAACCTATCCAACGATCGGCTTTATCTATTCTTGGTCACAGTTCACAACAATATGAGTTTAAGCTTGAAAGGCAAATGGTAGGCAGCATAACTTTGGATTTAATCTCCTTAGTGAAGAGAGACTGGTTGATACGAATTTTCTTAAAGAGTCACTCTTCTTAGACTCCATTACCTTATAGAGTAATTGAATAAAATGGTCTCAAGTTTCTTATCAATTTAAGTGAGCCTCGAAAGGAGCGATTTCCAAGCCAATGTTAAAGCATAGATTCATGAAGCCACCATGGGGAACTTAGGGATTGTTTTTAGCTGTTGGTAATAGGTTGTTGGTTTGAGATACATTATCATTTGTAAGATGTGGGGAAAGATGATTCCTTAGCTCTTGATTCTCTGCTTATAAAGTTTCATACAGTCATTTAAGATGAGGAAACGCTCTACATCAATCATAATCACCTGTGGCTGTTGTTAGCCCATTGTTAGTTGCTCGATGGGCTTTAGTTGTTTAGGTTATAGGTCATAGCTTCCAAGTTGGTAAGTAGTTATTCTACCATTAGGTCATTGGTATTGGGATTAGAGTAAGTATTAAGGGTATTGCATGTTCAAACTATGTTGATGATGGATTTCATTAAATAGATGGTGCCAAATATACTTGATGGTTAGATTTTAACTAGGAGCTTAAGATCGAAAGCAACTTGCACAAATAGCAAACTTAAGAAATGAATGGGTGCCAAGGGTGGTTCTGGTTCAATTACTTTGATACTTTAGTTAGCAAAAGTGTTTAACAAAAGAGAAAATGTATAATATGTGAGAGAGTAAGATCTCAAGGATCCCAAATCTACTGTTTTTACCTAGTATTTATGGCCGTATAAAGACTACTACATATAGAAGGTGGATCAAGATTCTAAAATTTATCCTAAATTCACTAAAGAGAATCTCAACAACTTTCCTTATTTGTCTATGAGCTCATACAAGCTTCCCTAAAGATTGGCCTAAGCTCTATGTATAAGCTTCCCTAATAAAGCTTATCACGAAACCTAACAAAGTCATCCATCAAAATAAAGACTAGTTACGAGTACCAACAAGGTTTGCTAGGCTTGAGAAAGCTTGGTTTGGGCTCATATAAGCTTGGTTTATGCTTAAGGAGTCCAAATCATGGTCCAAAGAACACTTTATAAAAAGTGCACTTACTATGTCAAAATTTCATTAATAATTTTTTTCAATCTATGCTTCATTCTTTTTGAATAATGAGAAAAATAAGGGTAATAGAAAATTAGAGAGAGATGGATGAATGCAACTTGTAAAGAAAATAAATTAATAATGAAAAAAGAGAGAGATAATGGCTAAAACTAAGGGTAAAAGTAAGATAGGTAAGTATAAGACCCTAACATCCCTATTTTTGAGTAAAAATTCTCAAATTTTAGAATCAAATCTACTCTACAACACCTTAAAACCTATACTCTATAAGATATCTTGGAACTAATAAGTTTTTCTATTACATCTTTATATCACTAAAATCTTTAGATAAATTTTCGATAATTTGAATCCATCAATATTTTCATAACATCCTATTCATTCAAAATAGTTTCCACAATTTACAAAAGTAACCTCACAAAATCTACCTTATACATCGTTTCGACAAAAATGGGTAAATAAGACATTCATGAAGAAGATGTACTCTCCAACTATGTAGGCCTTATCTCTATTAGACAATTTAATTCACTTGCTTAAAATACATAAAACAAAATCCATATAATAAGTTTACAAATACAATATCTAATGAAAAATATAACAGTAAAGCTAGGGTTAGTGATGGGAAAAAATGGACAAGTAAGGTGGAATATAGATTTATAAAAATACAAGCTTAAGCTATATCATATATATTTATTTCTTTGTCTTTTGGTGAAATTTAGAAATTAGAAATATAAAAATGTTTTATGTTCATTATTACTATTTAATAATGTTTACTATAATATAGAACCCATACTTTACGTATCTTAGAGTACAGATTAGGATAGTACAAAATATTAAAACTTTGTAATTTTACTTTACCCTACGGATAGGTTTTAAGAAATTGTACCTAGAACCTGCCCTATTACTTAGTACCTACTTAATTGAGTACAATATTATAAGGTATAATGTACAATAAAACCCATGTACCCTAATATAAGTGGGAAGAAAAAGTAGATATTATAACATCTTTATTCTCATACATATGTAACTAAAATAAGCTATGTTGGAAACCTAAAACTTTAAATGTTTTGAAATCAATCGATTACCCCTAAAATTAAAATGTTTAATAAGGTAGATGATGTCATATTAAAACAAATAAAAAGAGACCAACCAAAAGAAGATAATAAAAATAAAAATAAGAAATTAAAGCATATTCCAATATATTAAAATTAATATTCCATATATATATGATTGTGAATATTAACAATGTACCTAACCAGAGTTAACGATATAGTCATAAACAAATAATATGATTAATATTTATAGGCCAATTACCAATATGTGGAGAGAGATATCAGGAGAAATAAAATTAAATAAAATCATACATGGGATGAGGTATAGTTTCGTATCATAACTATGTATTAGGAGATTAGTACCTATATAAAGAATGTTAAAAAGAGAGAAAATAAATTCAAATAAATAGACTGCATCACTTTCAGGAATACTTAATTGGACGAGGATAAAATAAATTCATTGCATTACATTTTTTTGTATGGAATCTTGTACGAATGAAAATGAATATATGTGTTATCATTAACTCTAGTCCGATACATTATTGATATTCATAATCATATATATAGGGAAAAAGTCTAGAGTATGAGTGTTTATGTGAAAAATACTAAATTTTTTAAATTTTAATTTAAAATAATATTTATATTTTAGGAGCTTTATTTTAAAATATTAAATTTTGCATAAGTAATTCTTAGCACATTACCAAGTTCGGCCACTTAACCTACTAAATTGTGTAAATAGATCAAATATTGCATTTTGTTAAGTTAGACCACTTAACTTACCAACCTAAAATAGGGCTGGTTGGGTTGAAAATTTCAATAAGCATATTAAGTGAACCAACCCATTTAACTCATGGGTCAATGTGGAGGAGGATGAGTTAGCCTACTTAGCCTGCTTAAATAACTGTAGTTGTCCATGCTTATGTGGGTTGGCTAAAAATGTACTAGTGAATAGTAAACTATCAAATTTGTGTGTTGCTTGTACATGGCCATTATGAACTTGCAGATGATAACTAATGACAAAGGTATGGTGGACCTACATTGTTCAAATTACATGGTTATATTACGGATAATGCATATGAGAGTGCTTGAACTTTTAATTTTGGGTAGTTTATTATTCAAACATTTAAAACCTAAATTTTTCAGTGTTCAAAAATTGAAATTTTCTTCATTTAAGTGTTTGCATTTAATAGAAATTATACACATGATGGGTACTACACTACTCGAAATAAAAAGTTCAAGTACTTAAGTGAATAAATTTTCAATTTTTAAACACTAAAATTTAAGTTTTAAATATTTAGGCACTAAACTACCCAAAATAAAAAATTTAGGTACTCTAATATACATTATCCCTTAGATTAGACACTAAGATGGCATAATAGCCTAATGTATTATTGATATGGAAAAGTCATGTTTGACATAGGTCGGTTAAGCAAAAAGAAAGTTACAATAGTATGCTAAGCAATGGAGTAGGTAGTGATTAAAACATTATAGATGAACCATGTTCCTAATGGTATTATATCATGAGACAAAATCAACATGTGACAATTAAAAGTTTAGTAAACAATAACAAAGTCAACCCAACAAATGTTTCACAAATAGCATATATGTAAGCCGAGTCATATTTTGTAACAGTTACTGACCTACGGTTTTGGTACATGTGAAAGTAAGAATCTAAGTCATTATGAACCTTGGTTGTTAGAGTTATATCAAATGATTCACCTTAATATTTATTTTAATGAAATTTCTTGTTGCATTTAATTATTATGAAAAACATG
Organism: Lumnitzera racemosa; assembly: GCA_024138005.1. NCBI lineage: Eukaryota > Viridiplantae > Streptophyta > Magnoliopsida > Myrtales > Combretaceae > Lumnitzera > Lumnitzera racemosa. Next base: position 86,201,770 of record JAMXBC010000002.1, on the reverse strand, counting down.
TGTTTGATTGGTTTAAATCCATTTGCCTATATTCCTTGGTCAACCTAGGGAAATTGTTTATTAAGTTATGATAATTGGAGGTGAAGGTTTTAAGAGTTAATGAAACAAGCATTACATATCCTAAGAAGGAATATGTGATGAACTAGGCATATTCTTTGAGTTAACCATGGCAATAAAGTTTTGAAACTTTTAATTCAATAATCAAATCCTAAAATTTTAAAATATTACATAATCAAATCCTATATACATGCATTGATGCATATGGATGAAGTTTGCTCATGCCAAATATTTTTTCTATACACCATGTAGCTAAACATAGCAATTAGTGTTGGTAGATTAAGATTGTGCCAATTTTTGTCAATGCCAAATATATGTAAAATTGAATAGAGATTAAGGTTGAGTATTGAAACTTGTGGAACCTTAAAGCTTATCAAACTTTACATGATTGAGTAGGTATATGATAAGTATTAAATGTCCTTTGGTAGACTTTAGATTTTCTTGTCATAGGATAGTATATAAGATAAAATCCCATATTTACCTTGAAACCTATTTAGAATATGTACTTTATATATTAGAGGTCTCATGTTGTGAGATACCATGTAATTTTCTATATATGTAAGGTAACTTGTACGATGACCTAATAAATATAATTATCTTACAAATATGCATTGAAAATTCAACCAATTTATTCTAATTAGTGATCCATTATTTTAAGCCAACACTTAGTCAAATAAATCAAGCTCACCTCAAATATCTAATTCAAGCTAACACTTTGATTTACGTTTGTTATAAATGAAATAACCACAAATTTGAAATGGTACCTCAAAACCTATAGATTTTAAAGGTACAAGGATTAAGATGGTTCATAAGAAAATGAATTATGGTTTCAAACTCTTGAAATCAATCCCAATAAGGTAAGGTTTAGATACAAATCATACCTACTCATCCGTACTTGTTTACTTATGTTTATGTTATGATTAATTAGTTTACAGTCGATTAATTTTATTTATGCTATATTCATATATTTTGCAATGTAAATTGTGTGAGTGTCATGTTTTATCTTTATAGTTGTATTGGTTGTTGTATCGATTTTATTTTCACATAATTGTATCATATTAAAAATTGTTAAGCTTATATGTACGAATAAAATGCCATGTCAAGCGGTAGAGCTATAAATGAGTTAAGTCAAGACGAAATAATTGGGAGTTCAAGCTTAAGTGGCACTTAAAAAGCTCAATCTCTACTCAATTAAGCTTATTTAACCTCGATTTATCTAAATATTATTTTTATTTTTTCATAACAACATTAATATGTAAACTAGACTAATATTCAATTAATATTTATAGTTACTCAAGCTTGATTGAGCATGCGACCTAATTGAGTCAAACATTATGAAGTTTGACCTCTACATTATTAGCTACTTGAGAAACTTAAGTTTAAACTTAGGTTGACTGTTCTCAAATCACACTTAAGAAAATGTCTATTAGAACTTGAGTAACTTGTAAGTAATTTAATTCATTTATACCTATAATGTTGATAGGCATTTTATGATAATTATTATGTGAGTTTATATTAATCCGCCCAATACTTAAACCCGATCCAATTATCCAATTCGGGTATAATCTCCATTGACATTTTATAAATACAAAGCAAGACTCCTAAGTAAAGGGTTCCTCTTCTAGTTCCTCTTCCAATTTCTCTTTCATTCTTTCATTCCTACTACCATTTTACAATTTTACTATCATGATAAGAAGGTTGACTTAGGTATCAGAGTAGTCATACCGAAACACCCTTCAATGTCTCTGCAGCCATTTTTCTTATTTTGCAGGTGTCCTCGCATCAGAGCAAAAATTATTAATCAACAATTGGTATTGTCTATTTGAGAAACAAAAAAGATAAAAAAAAAAAAGGAGAAATCATCATTGCAATTTTGAACGATTCTCGAAGTTATGCACTGGGATATTTTCTTTCCTTCTACGGATTTTTCTAAGTTCGACTTGTGGTAGTTTATTATTTCTATTTCAACTCCGAATCTGCATAAACCAACTAGTAGTCTAATCTATTTTGGTGTCTTTGATTTTCTTTCTCCTCTTGCTATGAATTTGGGCATTGGTACTCCTTAAAATTATGCAATTGTTAATGCCTGAGTTTTGGAGTTGGTAGTTTCCTCATTTTTCCAAGCTTACTCATCTTGAAAGCACCAAAAACCACCATTTGCCAAGCCTCACTCTCAAGATTCATCGTGAATTCATTGTAACCCACGTGGCTTGACCAGTTTGTTATAAATACATGGCTATTCAGAAGAAATGCTCAAATGCCATAATACGAAAATTTGAGCATGCCCGAAGGCCGCTATGTTTTGGATGACCTTTTGTCCCTTGAAAGATGGTTCTCGCACTTATGGATGCTTAAACGTCAATGTATATTGGCCAAGAAGGATATTCTTGATTAGTTTTTTAGTTCTCCTTTGTTGTGCACAAGTTGGTCGAGTAAAGATATTATTTTCTAAAATTCACTTGTTGAACTATTGGATGAAAATAAATCCAAGCTATTGGACAGTAGCATGACTGAATGACAGGGCATCCTCGATGATTACAGACCCGATCTTCAGTAGCACCGAGCACACAACTGCAGTGGAAAAACTTAACCTGCTTTATATATATATTTGCGAAACTCCGATTTCTTTTTGACCGAGTAGGCCAAGTTAGAAGTTGAGCAATCTCCAATCTCCATGCTGATATAGCCGAGAGGCCTAATACGTCCAGTTGTGAGGTAGCGATGAATATTTGTCGAGCAGTTAAATACCGATCCCAAACTAAGTTTCTTCAACTCATGGTGCCAAGAAGTAGCTCCTATTTTTGCTCAAAGTGAGAAATTGATGTGGAGTGTTTCTATCGGCCTGCAAAGTTGCCGAGAAGCTGAGTGCATCCAAGTTATATCAAGTTCCTTGAGCAATGCACCGAATTGCCGAGTGCTTCCGAGCAACATTTGTGTGATGTAGTTTTTGAGCTCCTTGTCGAGCTTACTGTAATCAGTTCTTACCAAGTTGCACATGGCTACTTGTTAAGCTTCACTTCATATTCCTAACCAGTAGTCAGCAACGAGTATTAGGGTGGCATCTTACTTAATGAGTTGATTTTCTTTATGTTCACAGCAAGTCGGAATCTAGTGCTCGAGGCTGTAACTCTTCCTACGGTACAAGTTAAGTTGCCGAGCTAGTCATATTCTTCTATGTACTATTATTCTGTGCCGAATTGCCAAGAAAATCCAAATCTCCTTATGCACAAAGCAACTTTGTTAAATTATGTATATTTAGGTTGTTATTCAATTTCTTCTCAAGCCCCTTTAGAATGTCCGTCAGCCAATACGTGCCAACATTGAGCATATGTAGTGTCCCCTGAATTCTACTACGTACTGAACTATTGTCGTCTGAACCATTTAAGGGTGCCGCATAATCCATTTGCCCAACAAGGCATCGATGCCGAGTGAAGCTTCCAAACAACGTATTACAGCAATGTTGAGCTGCTTCCAAATACTTCAATGCCGAACTATGGAACAACCGAACTGCATTATAGCCCTAGGTTATTGAATTACAGTTGTGCTAAGTAGCTAAATGGCAATAACGCCTATACGATGCTTTATTTCGACCTTGCAAGTGTGAGGATACTGACCTAAGCTAGCAAGTGGAAGTCCAATTAGCTACAGACAGTAGCCCCGATCAAAGGGCATGAATCGAGCTCCAACTATGAACGACAATAGCAAAACATCAATTAGAGAGCACTCCAAGTTTGAATTCAAGCAATGCTAAAAATTGTCGAAGGAACAGTGACCATACCGAGCTGCTTTCCAACTAGAAATACGGTCAGCTACACGTCTAGTCCGAACTCTAGTCTCACTCAGCAATTGCCCTGCACTTTAATAAAATCAAGTTGTTGTCAACTTAACGAAAAGGGAACTAAACTCCTTGATGATGGCTGAGAAGTAATTGGGCCGAGTGAAATCCGAGCTACAAAGCCCGAGCTCCTTGACTCTTCTCGAGTCCATTCCGTAGTAGTCGAAGCTTTGAATTGTCAAGCAATGAGCAGCTGTCCACGGCTCTATAATGCTACAATAGTTGCGAGTTTCCCCTACACCAGACCAAGTTGTACATCCACAAAACTTGAACTATCTTGGTAGCATCCTCTACTTGCCGTGCTTCCCCGTGTAAATATGATTTAAGATACCGAACAACTTCGGGCTAGGTGGTTAGTCATCGAATCGTTTCACTAGCTCTGGTACAAACTAACCAAACTCTAAAGTTGCCAAGCTATTCATCGCATATACGGCGAGTGGCCGAGCCACTAGATTATGCTGAATGACGAACGGCCGTGAACTTTGGCCGAGAAGTTTTTGGTCGAGCAACTCAATAGCCCCTCTACTTGGCATAGCCGAGTAACTCCTAAACCAGTAAAAACAATATAAGCGGCCAATATCTGAACCATTTCATAGAGGACAGACCGGCGATCCTTGTACAAGGAAGTAGGACCGAGTTTCTATTAAATATCCCATCTGTACTTCGACATAGACTACCGTACTCAAGACTCCGATTGAATGTGAACAGCTTAGTGCTCCAAACTCCAAACTCCAAGTTTCCCTTGGATCAAGCGGCAGCCATGATGCCAACTCTTTTCTACAAGATGCTTCCTTGCCGAGCAAGTGTTGCCGACCAACGATAATGATCGAGACGTCGAGCTTATGACGCCAAGTTTTTCTATTGGCCTGCAAAACGGCTGAGATACCGAGTTACTGGGTGATAGCATAATTATCACGAATCGAGGAGTTCTCTATATATCCGAGTTATCGCAAACAGTAGTGTATAATATCTCAAATGGTCCAACAAGACTAAGCTTCTTTACTTGGACTCGCTAAGTTGAAAAGAACTTGAGCTTCATACAAATTCTGAGCACCCTATAATAATTATCGAGCTCTACTCTGTATCAAACTCTAACACCTCAAGCTGCCGAGTAAGTTAAACAAAAGGTGTCTCACCACAGATCTGCGCTCATTCCATTCGCAACATCGAGCTACGTTTGGATAATAAACTTTAAGCTATTATTTATTCTTTGAGATAAATCTTTTATATTAGGCTTGAGTTGATATATTATTAGCATTCACATTTGAATTTGCTTCATAAATTCTCTATTAAATTATATCGATGTGTTAATTGCTCAATTGTAATTGCTTTACTTGATGAATAAACAAGAAGTTGCTTGAAAACCTTAAATTATTAAGTAATAACAGGTAAAATACTCTAGTCCTACAACTTATATGGACAATAAATAAATAAGACCAAAGTCCCATACTTTAATGAACTAGAGGTCAACTAGTCAATTTTATAGTCCTACTTAACACAAGTCATGCTCAACTTGAATGGCTTGCATGCTTCCCTAACCTTTTTAGCCATATTGGCCTCTTCAGGTCCTTGTCTCTTCAGACGTTCTAACATTTTCAAGCCTTCACTTCTCTAGGTGTTCTAACTTCTTTAAGCACTCACTTTTTAAGACATATTAATATTTATAAGTACTCTAGTCACTTTCATTTTTCACCTTTTCAAACCTTTGCATTTCAGATTTAAATTACGAACCTTTTTAAAAATTCCACAAAATCAACCTCTTTAAATATTTATTTATTTTTTACTTTGTTACCAAAAAAAGTAGGGGACAAGTGTTGATAAACATTTTTTTTATAATTATTATATAGGTTTATATTAATCTACCTAATATTTAAATCTAGTCTAATTATCCAATTCGGATTCAATCTCCATTAATTTGCTTAAATATTAGACAAGATCTCTAAGTAAGAGAATTCTCTTTCAGTCTCTCTTTCTCATTACCATCTTACAATTTTACTAATATAACAAGAGAGTTAACTTAGATATCGAAATGGTCGTGCTGAAGTATCTTCTGAAACCCTCTATAATCATTTTTCTCATTTTGTAGGTGTCTTTACATTGAAACAAAAATTACTAATCAACACATACTAGATGATAAAATAAAGAATTTCTATTTAAGAAATTGTTAAGAACCCTAAATTGAAAAAAAAAAATAAAAAAGAAAGGAAAGTTGAAGGGGAAAGGGGAAAAACAAAGGAAAATAAAAACAAGCCCTAATTTCGAAGTTGACATGTATACTAATAATAAATTAGGAGGATTATAATTATAACTATCTTACATAGCCAAGCCCATCAATACCAAAGGCCCAAAGTGTACATTAAAATTAATCTGACAAGGAGGAAGACAGCTGAAATAGCATATGGGTCTATAAATAAAACCCACACCCATTTGCGCTTCTCATCGACCTTGAGTCTCTCACTATTCGCCTTGTTCCTTTCCTTTCCTTAGCTGCCTGCTCGCCTCTCTCTCTTCCCCCTCTCTCTCGATTTCCCCCTACTCTCTCTCTCTGAAAGACGCTACGTTCGAATTTCCAAAATTTCCCGCTAATAAGATCGTCCAAACCCCCCCCTTTCTTCAAACCCTAGAATCCCTAGGGTTTTTCACACTTCCCCTTCTCTTTCAACCCCCAATTCCCGAACTTTTCACGAAGGCAAATGGTTTAATTCAGTCCTCATGCTTGTTGTGACACAGCCGAAACCCTAATCTTCTCTCCACTTTCTTTACTCACTCGGCATTCACTAACCATTTCAAATTCACTCCAGGTCTAGGGTTTCGTTATTTCCCCTCAAAATTGAACCTTCAGGTTTGAAATGTTGAATTTTCGCTAATGCAGCAGCTGGGCAATTCACAATTTTAGCTTAGGCGATTGGGGAGGAAGTTTAATTCATGGGGTGAATAGTGAATTCGTGTATGATATGAGTTTTCGAATATGAAACATGGAGATGTAAGTACAACAAGTGATAATAATAGTGCTGCAAGTAGTGCAATCGGGCCTACATCGGATGAGTTTGGCCGTGCTGTAGCAAAGCTCGCGGTGGCACAGATATGTGAATCCATGGGGTTCGATAGCTTCCATGACTCAGCTCTTAATTCCCTGGCTGATATTGCGATTCGATACCTTCGGGATTTAGGCAAAGCCGCTGGCTTTTATGCCAATCTCGCAGGTAGGACTCAATGCAATGTGTTTGACATTATTAGGGGTTTAGAGGATTTAGGTGATTCACACGGGTTTTCAGGTGCATCTCGGGTTAGTAGTAGTAATTGTGTTTCAAGTTCAGGTGCAATGAGGGAGATTATTAATTATGTGGAGTTCGTGGAGGAGCTTCCTTTTGCTCAGCCAATTCCGTGTTTTCCCGTTCATAAGGAAAGGAGATTGATCCCGAGTTTTGATCAAATGGGTGAGACTCCTCCTGGGAAGCATATACCGAGTTGGTTACCGGCATTACCTGATCCCCATACTTATAAGCATACCCCGATGTGGGTTGAGAGAAAATCTGACCGTCGATCGGACAAACTCGAACAAGCCAGGCAGAGGAGGAAAGCCGAGAGGTCTTTACTAAATCTGCAACAAAGGCTTGCCTTTTGTCATGATTCAGCTGGACCTTCAACATCAGGCATTGGTCAGAATGATGCTGTTGCTGTTGAGGGTAATACGAACCCATATCTTGCCAAGCCCTTGCAGCCTGGTGACAAGGAAGTTTCTATAATTGAATTGCCTGAGGTGATTTCAAATGGACCTGCCAAGGAGACCCAAAATCATGTATCGGTTTTAGAGACATTTGCTCCTGCAATCGAGGCTATGAAGGATAGGTTTTGTGATGATGATAATGTTGAGAACAGTAAGGTCTTACCTGACGAGAGGCCAGCTGTTCATTTCAAGTTCAAGACTGGCAAAAAGGTTTTAGGGCAATCTTGGGATTTGACGCTACGGAACAAAGTCACGGGAAGATCTGCCTCTTTAGTTGTACGGGAAGAGGATAGAGATGATAAAAAGAGAAGAGCTGAGTATATTCTCAGGCAATCCATTGAAAACCCACAGGAGCTTACTTTGTTGTGACTTGTGAGGATGTTCCTTAGTGCCCTGAATATGCATTCAAGTGCGGTTGTTGGGGGTGGATTGATTAGAGGCAAAGAATGTGATAACGCTTGGAATGGACACTTAGGGGAACTTTTAGTCAGGAATATCTTGTAATCCTGCTAATGATTTTAGAGGTATGTCTTAATGTTCTAATGTTGTAAAATTCAATTTGTCAGCAATTCTTTGAACTAACGCTGTCCTTTTCATTTGTCACCCTCGTGTATGATTATACAGAATTTAATTGACAGAATGACATTTATTTTGTTGACATTAGAGGAGTTTACACTTCCTGATACAATGTTAAATGAAGGGTTTAGTTTAATTAATGAACAAAAATAGACATTTCAACATGTTATAATGGTTTCCTTAAAACCATCGCCTTCTTCTTACCATCATCACTAAAACTGTCTAAGTACGATCACTTTCATGTGAATCTTTAATTCCTACGAGTCTTCTACATTGTAATATAGGAGACATTTTCTAGAAAGCTTAAACTGGCTATGCTTGGTTGTGAAGAAAAGTTCCTGCCTTCATTTGTAATTTTTGTGGACAAGAAAATGCATTTTGTGTCATTTGCTGCTATCTCCTCTGCTAGATTCATCCCAACGATTTGCTCTTAGTTCTAAAATTATTTGTAGTATTTATGCTTATCTTTGTATGGCATGGACAGAGATGTTCAAGGTGGAAAGTGGATGTATTTTATTACCAAGATAAGGAAGTAGAGAACTTTTTTCATTCAAATGGAGGGACACAGTTGATCAAACGTGAACTCTGATGACATTAGTTTTCTAAGAATTTCCATGGAAATTCTTTTAAAAATACATGGGTGTAGGGGCTAGTGAAACCAATAGAGGGAGGGAGGAGTGTTGGGGGTGCATCTACTTGGCCAGTATCAATTTTTGAGAGGGTGAAATAGAGGCAAATGGAGGAAGTGAAGGGGAATAGAATACAAGAAAGCAAAAAGATGTAAATGTGGAAAGTACATTTGGACAGATTTTGCTTTGGTAATTACATTTACTAGCTAGTATTTGACAACTTAAGGAGCCCAAGCTATGAGGGGTCATTAGATGTCATTTGCAATTACTTTCCAAAATCAGATGATACATTATAAGTAACCACTATTTTCATTCAATGATATGCTAGTTTTCAGTTTATGCAATCACTTCAATGCTTGAGCCATCAATTCAACAGTTGTTTGAAAGACAGAAACCCCTGTCATCGTTTATATTTTGGCTTACAACATTTATATAATGTTCAGTTTTCGTCTGTTTTATGCCCTGTGGCTGTGAGTACCCTGACATTATTTTTGCTTCTTTGCCCTCCCATGGCAAAATAATTACATGCTTCTTGGTGGCATAAGTATGAATAAATTGCAGAATACTGTTGGTGGATGCAGCATATGTATGGTGTAGGTGATATCGACAAAGAAGCTTGTATGAATTCTGCCATGTGTGATACAGTTTAGGAGGAATTCTTTGGCTCTCCTCAATAATAAGCACAATATACACTCTACCAGACAATCTTATTGGATATGTTCTCCAGGATATTCCCACACCCCTCAACAAAATTTGATGACCTAGTGGGAGTTGGATGGGTAACAGCGAGTACATTAAATCAAATAATATATATGCCTATACATACATACATACATACATATATATATGTGTATAATTTTTCTTTTGAATGGCTAAAAAGAATGATCCAGAATAATTAACAAAAGAAGAATGGTTCTGATAAGCAGCAGTTGAGAGGGATCTCGATTGGATATTAACACATTCCTTAATAGTTTTGTTGCATTTGGTATGTGCAAAAGATTGTTACTACTGGGGACCAAAATTTAGACCAAATGGCAGGCTAATAATGGTAACATATCATTCATGTGGAGACTATCAACCCTATCTTTGGTTGTATCTACTGCAGTTGATATGAGCTCACAGCATGTTTGGTGTTGGTAATGGGGGTCATACATATCTGACATTGGATGTAGATTAACCTAATTGAGACTGCAAATAACAATTTCTCCTTTTAAACAAGAAGAATACCCCTCATAGATAAACCCTAAAGGGTTACTAATACGAACTAAAGGATTAACAACAGAAAACTAAAGATTTTTGTTGATATTTCCAATGAAAATTGATTACAAAAACCCTAATCTCTTGCAAATTAAGAGCCATGAGCTAAAGCTCGCACAAATGAGTTCAAGACTCACTCATGAACACAATTGCTCACACTAACTTCCAAGTTTGTGACCAAATATCTGCCTTTCTATTCTAGTTCACAACTCTTATTTATAATACCATATTTCCCCTCATTTACAAATATGCTACCCCCTTTACTGTATTTACTAACGCTATAATTCTAACACGGATTGTATCAATAGCCTCCCCCTTTGAAAAGGTCCTTGTCCTCAAGGACTAGTTGGAGAACACAGTTATCCTACACCAACAACATCAAAGGTAGTTGCATGTGTAAACATGGCCGGATCTTGCTTAAACACCCTCAAAGGTATAGCAATTGCTGAATCAGTAAGAAGAAATAGTGCAATGGACTCCACTGCCTTGTGAAATGGAACAAGCAAGTCAACCATTGTAAAGATATAGAAATGTTTGTGTTTGATCATACTATCACCTAAGATCAGCAAGTTGCTGCCCATTGCAACAGCAACATGCGTAGAACTAGGATTCATCTTAGCACTTTCCAACACCTTAGAAGACTTATCTGTGCCACTACCCTCAACATTCACCATAGGAACTTGTTCAATGAAGTGTATGGCTGCTGAATCAAAAGTATAAGGCATTGTGGAAGATGTAGATTTAATCTCAATTGAACTAAAGGAGTCCTTCGTCCCATATTCAGCAACAATAGAATCAGTGAAAGAGGTGCAAATCCCAGTAGATTCTTTAGCTGCACCAACACAGTGGCCAACATGCTGATCTCTGATTGGAACATTACATCAAACACCTGGCATGTAACTAGTAGATCCATTACTAAAGCAAGGATAAACGGGGCTGTCATCTTCATGAATGTCACCAAGAAACTGAGAAGAAACTTTAGATTTTTTACTGGAAAATTCACTAGAAAAATCGCTGGAAAGTTCCATCGACGAAATTAACTGGATAGCAATCTGGAATGCAACAAGCTATAATTCCTAAAGTAAACTCTACCTTCTGCTCCAATTTTTTATTTGCAGCCTGTTTCTTACTCAAATTTTGTAGTGTCAATTGTATAGATGCCAAGGCAATCCCAATGCCAGTGATTGACACATTCAATGAAGCATTGGCTGCAAAATTATTTTCAATAAATGAAATTTGATGTTGAACTTCGATAACATTTCCATTCAATTCATTTTTTACAAGATTCATGTTTTGCTCCAATGTTCCTATGTTTTTGTCCAAATTTTCAACCCTACATTCTAATCTAGTCATTTCTATTCCTTATGAATTTGAATTTTCCTGCAGATGATGCCAATTTGATACGAACTAAAAGATTAACACCAGAAAACTAAATTATTTTCTTTCAATGAAGAAGCATTGGCTGTGAAATTATTTTCAATAACTGAAATTTGATGTTGAAGTTCGATAACATTTCCTTTCAATTCAGTTTTTACAGAATTCATGTTTTGCTCCAATATTCCTAGGTTTTTCTCCAAATTTTCAACCCTACAATCTAATCTAGTCATTTCTATTCCTTATGAATTTGAATTTTCCTACAAACAACCCCAATTTGATACAAACTAAAAGATAAACAACAAGTAAGAAAAGATTTTTATTGATATTTTGTAATGTAAATTGATCACAAAAACCCTAATCTCTCACAAATTGAGAGTCATGAGCTAAAGCTCACACACATGTTCACACTAACTAACTCCCAAGTTTCTAACCAAATATCTGCCTTTCTATTCTAGCTCACAACACCTATTTATAATACCCTACTTCTCATTTACGACTATGCCACTCCTTTTACTCTATTTACTAACACTTTAATACTAACAAAGATTGTATTAGTTACCTAGTGCGGTTAAGGCTCAATAGCTTGCATGACAATTTGGATGTGCACTTAGGTTCCAATCCCAATAAAGTCGCTTTTCAGTGCTGCCTACATAGTGTAAACTATACATAATCATTGCATAGTGCTTTTAAGGGTTCATGTGCTGAGAGGTAGCCTGCCCAATTTCAATCATGCACCTCATCACCCAAAAAAGGGGGAATGAGGTATGTATAATATTGATTAAGAATTATTGGCACAATGTCTGAATCTATTGATTTTATTTTTCACGTAGAATCAAATCATCTCATACTTCAGTATTAATATATTCCTTTGCTGTTTCCATAGACAACTGTATGTGTTGGTCCTACATTGAAGGCAAGCTTCATTAGTTTCTTTGAGAAAGGTTATTTCTTTAGGAACTACTGTTTGATAGTAAAGCTGGATCAGATCTTATTCAACCCAGTTAATCTTGTGCTCATCAAGCTTGTGGATTGTATTACGCCCTGTTTCTGGGAAAAAGCTTGACTATTGAGCTAGATGAAATGTTTTAGAAAATGGAAAATTTCATGCAAACCTGTATTTCCTGCTGTTTCTCTATGGGTTGACATCTCTGTTGTTTGAACTTTGAACTGCCTCATTATGATGGGGTCTTTTACCCTTGGTGAACTTTGTCTCTCTATAATTTTGTGTACTTAACTTTTATGCATAATACTCTAGTTCCTGAAAGTGAAAAAGAAAAACTAAAAAACCCTTTATTGATAATACTGAAGGACTTGACTTTCTCTTAAGTTTGCTTTGTAAAATTAATTACCATGAAAAATATTGTTAAGACACTATGCTGGACACATGCTTAATGATGTTCCCATAATGATTATTCATGGTTGCTGGTCTTTGTAAGGTAATGGTGTGGTATCTGACTGTAATCTTTCCCAATGGCTCTGAAATGGCATTTTTTTCTGTCCTTTGTCAAAAGATTCATAAACATAGATGATAAGGTTTCTGGTGCAGTGCTGCACATTTTGGAGGTTCATGATGCTTTAATATTCTCTGGAAATCTAAGCTTGCATAGTGGTATGTGCATCTTTTGGTTTGTAGGACAATATATAGAAATATGTGATGTGCTGATAAATGCTGTAACTGCCATTTTCTTAACTGTCTAGGCAATAATCCTAAACTCCTATCGTCTACACAAGTAAGATGATAACAGGTAAAAACTATTCAAGTGTATAAGAATGTGAAAGTTTCTTTTTCTTTGGTTTCCCTAACGAGTGCCTCCATACTTACACCAAATTTTTTATGTATATTTTACCAACTCTTTACCTGTTCTGTTAACAGGTAATGTGATTTTATACGTGATAGTTTATGCTTTTCTTCTGGAGTACAAACAGAGGCTCAAGATAGGGTTATACACCATACTTCTGCAGAAATTGAGATTTTCTTGCAAATTTATACTAACCAAAATACTGGATAGGACCATGTTGTGGCATATGCTTATCCAAGCAATTGATTCATGCCACCATTCTCTTGTGACGTCGTAATTAGGTCCTAGAAACAGAGTTGGGGTTGTCTCGTGAACCTGGCATGTCAATTATGTTTGACTTGTAATTGCATTCATTATTTGAGGATATGTTCTTTTTTTAATCAAGTAATTTATTACCTATCTCTACAAAGATCATTTCCCTAGAAGCTCTAGCAAGGATATTCACCTGCATTTAGTCGTGTATCTTAGACATTACACTGGTGTAATACCTGTATGAGAAAGTTCAAGCAAAAATCTCGATATTATAATGAATCTTGGTTGTTTCATTTGTCTATTGGTATTTTTACATTTAATTGGCTCTAATTGTTCTGTTATAATGATAGGATTCTCTGGAGCTCATGAGCTTCACAGGGGATTACAAGAACACCCTTCTGATTGAAACCAAATTCCTCCTCTGCTGCTTCTATTAGCTTCAGAAAGGGTGGCGTGTGAGATATCGTAGTGAAACAAAGAATTTCTTGCTCTCAACATTATCCATGGTGATGACTGAAAAGTGCCCATCTTTAACAGATGTCATCCTTGCTTTTTGCTGGTTCTATTGAGGTCTCTGCCATGAAAACTGAAAAGTTTCTGAAAACCCTCGTGCAGTTTCTGCATCACATTCACAAACCTTGAAGTTGAGCTACATTTTCTCCAGCACTTTGTCATCTGTCCCTTCTGTTTTGAGAAATTAAGCCTTCTCATTCTCACCATACTTGGAGCAGAGTACATATGTATAATTCTGATACTGCTATGAGAAAGCGGCATACTTATATAAAGAAGAGTGGCATTTCTGATTAGAATGTCATTAAATGCTTGCATGTGAGCTTCTTCCTCATAGCAGTTGACACCACTGGGTGGTCATTAATGGGAAATGCCACTTGCCTCTCAACTTGAGGCAGAGAAATTGGTCATTGTAGATGTTGATTCTTTTTTGTTGTTTGTAGGAATATTTCCTACATACTTGTTGGATGTTCTTTTTCAGAACTTTTTTTTAGATGACTACAAAATTTTCGTGATATAGGAGAAGAGAGCTTCACAACAGGACATTATGGCGTACAAATCTATACAATGTGCTTTGCCTCAGGAGGGTTCTGTTTGTTGCTGCACATTGACAGGGCATGTAGGCCACAGAAAAGGAGAGGACTAGTCACTGCTGTTGATAGGCTTTTGCGGAATTTTAGGCTGGGGACCAGGGAGGAGCTAGAGCCTGGAGAATATTTTAGGGAAGTACATGCGGGACAGTGATACATTCATGCATTTGACTCAGAGATATTTGCGGGTCGTTATCATAATTTACTGCAGCAGCAAACTGTTCAACATGATCCGTACAATGAAAAGGAAGCTCTGCATGTAATCCAATTCCTTTGTTCCTTATATTTCCGCCATTGCATTTCCATTTCATGACAATTTGAACCACAGAAGTAGTTGTGTGAATGTCATGAAAATACGTTGCAGAAAGATATCCTTTCTTTCTTGAAAGCGTGGTCATGGGTTTTGGCAACATTTTCTATCCTCCAAAAGCGTCTCTTTGCATGTACATACATGATAAGTAGTACGTTTGCCTCTGTGCTTTTTCCGCCCAACATTTTCATGTCAGCCTTTCGGGGCCCTGTTAACGATTATTAAAGCTATCCTCATTGTGTGGTCAGTCTGGCGCTTGGTCTTTTGGCACTAGTTATATATATATATAGAGGTAAAAATAAGGAAAGAGTCTACCTAAAATTTAAACCCATAAAATCAATATGATTCTGTTTTAAGGTTTGGATTTGATCCATTTTGCTTATGCTTTAATTAGGTCTTAAATTGTAAACTAGAACTATACAATAATCATGGTGGAAAGCAAGATAAACAAAAAAATAATGCAAACAAATTTCGTGCAATGTAATCTCAAAATAAAATATTTTAGATATTTTATGTATATATTTTTAATTTCGATTCTGTAAAATAGAACGATGAAGTTTTATTTGCAATTGATCAACTTTTCTTCTAACCATGTCTGTTATAGAAAACATGCAGATCTTTACTTCTGAATCGTCTTTTGTGTATTTCTCTACCTTCGGTTCGTTTTGTTCTTTTATTTTCGGTGACTGTTAGATTTTAGTGCTCTTCTTTATCTGTAAATGCTTTGAACATATTTAATTTCGTTAGTAAATCATTGTTTTTAATCAATTGGTAGCAGTTTAAAACTATAGCCTAATGGTTTTTCAAATACTAGATTTCAGATTGATAAAAGTTTTGATGAAAAACCAAATAAAACCTTAATTGTTTCCTAAATAATGAAAGATTTGATCTAACATGTTAACGAAATAGAGTTCAATGGACAGCTGCACTTGTGCGCAAATCACAATATACTAGTCAGAACTAGATGGGTACGAAGAACTAAGAAACAAGCATTTATAATCTTTAAAAATGCTTTGATGCCGCAAATTTTCATTTTTATATTCCACTGCAGTTCTAGACAAGGGAAAAAAAAAAGAACAAAAAAAAGAGTAAAGTAAAATAGAAAAGAGATTGTACTCGTTTGATCTAACACTTAATTGCTAACGCTAACAGTAGGTTTTAAATTCCCTCCGGTTGATGTATGATATAAAAAAAATTAATATAACAGTATTAAAATTAAGAAAAACTTACCAACATATTCTAGGATATTTTTGCAATATCAGGTGCTCATTTTAATGAACTTAAAAGGTTATCGTACCTTCGTGGTCTAAAGGAGCACTGTCTCAAGGAGTATCTTAAGAGCCTTTTCTAAAATCCATTATAATGCAGAATTTTCTATATATGACACAAATATTATGCCCTAATTGGTGGTAGATGGGTCAAATTGTTCATACGCTACTCAAATTCAGTCGGATATTTCCAGTTTGACTAAAAAATAGTTAAGCCGGGATTGAGCTAAAGCTACTCATGTAATTTATTGATAAAAATTTGAATTTCACAATGTTTAGCTCAATTAACTTGCGAACTTAATCAAATTTACAATCTAACTCGAATCAAATATAAATATTAATTAAATTCAAATTGAGTGTAAATATTAAATATTTTCTTCTAAATGAGCTTTAAATCAATGAAAGTCGAGCTTATTAAGTATCATTCATTTTCAATCAGGCTCGAAATTATACCATCTTGATTCAAACGGTTTACACCCTAACCGCAATTCAAATATCAGATATAAGAAACATAGCAGCTACTGAGTGCTAGAATTCCACAGCAACTCAAACATTACCACGGAGTTAGGGGGCAATTAGTACATTGTTATGGTTCCATTGAGGTCTGTTTTATACAACCAGCCCAGGTAACTACTTACTATCCAATCACTTTCTTTTCCATTTTCCTGCCACTTCCCTCCACCTTAACCCAATCTAAAGAACAAAAACATATGGTTCAACAAAAGAAAATAGCTGTAATTACAACATAAAGGGGAGATAAACTGAACTATCAAGAAAACTAAATCATGAAGTACAGGAAATCCACTATCTTCTGCGGTGTGAGAGGAGAAAAATGTTCCAACATATGAATTCCGCAAGAAAAACATTAATAATAATTATAAATCGCATTCGCAACCAAATACCAGATTTGGACTAAATTCTAAATTATGCAACCAATGGTACAAGGAACGTTTATCATGCTATTGGTTTACAAATCTTAGTAAAGTAAACTATTTTGAGTTTGTCCAAGAATTTAAAGGGAGAATTCTCCTCCTGCTTCATGCAAAAGAAGATATCCCTTCAAATACATCCTTGGAAACATTAAACACTGGAACAACTTGACAAACACTCACTGTTTCAGCTTCAACTCCACTTGAGAGGGGAATACTTTGCCACGGTGGTTGAAAATCATGAAGTCCAGGTTCTCAGGAAGAGTCACTATCCTGCAACATAGAAATGGTATATCAGGAATAGAATTCCCTTCTGGACGAACTTGGATACTAGTCCATCAATTACACCATTTCTGTCCACAGAGTCCACTTGAAATGAGAATTCAGACGTAAGACCACTGACAGATTCACAAATACCACTAAGTTAAACATAATGTGTGTGCTCCATTTCAATCACATAACTAAATAAAACAACCCTGATAGGACAGTGCTGACTCATGACACTGCATTTTCCATTTTTTACTTGTGCTCATTCCTCCATTCCCATTCTCGATTTTATTTTTCTATTCTCACTCTATACCTCCATCTTCATATGGTCATCATCTGAAGAAGGATCTAGAAAATGCTCTTTCACTCACAAGGAAACTAGGCTCCAACAACCAATCAAATTTATAGAGCAAGGAGGAGGAGGAGAGAGAGGAACAGCAGGGTGGGAGAGTGCTGCTGTCTAACCTAATATGGTAATGCACCTGTAAATCAGCAACATATTGCTATTTAATGTGGTCCACCCTCAGGATTTTCACTGGCTGATTTAGCTTTGCTGACTTGAAAAAGTAATTTATGACAAACTTTCATAAAATTAATTTCAATATGCAATGCAGAAGAAACTAAGTAACTGCCAACACCAGCAGGATAAGGAAAGGCGGATGGTGAAAACATGACTAAATCCTAATAATGAGGTTTACTAAAGACTTCTTTCTACATGCATCACAACTGCAAAGGATTTCCCCCCTCTAGAAGCAGGTGTGCAGTTGCAAATGAAACAATATTACCAAAGAAGTTTGATTTCCTATAATTAAAACATCAACAACATAAGCACCAAAGAGAAATATTTGCAAAGTTGAGGCATGAAATTGCAGACACAGACACTTTACTCTGAATTGCAAAAAACATGCAGACTTAAATTTTTACTGTAATTATCCCTAAAACACAATAGTTTCCTAGCAAAATACCACCTGGTTGCATAACCTGCATGTATGAGAAGTTCACATTTCACAATGCCAATACAAGAACCATGATAAGTAGTCTAATGTCACAGAAGCAGTATAAAACTCTCCACCAAGTAGAAAATCCTTAATTCCTCTCTCTCTCTCTCCCTCTCCCCTGGCCATTTAGAATCCTTAATTTCTATTGATATAGGAAGCAAAGGAAATGCAAGCCGAAGGATACGTATGCAATCAAATATGGACCTAACATAATAATTAAATGAGACATTTACAGATCCATTACTGACCATAATGGCTTAAATAACATAGCTTTTTAAGAAATTATTTTATCTATAATCCGAAGAGAAGAAGAGAGATAAAATAAGTTAGATGATGCTGATGCCAAGCAAAAAAGCAACGAAGCCTTTATGAGTGACACCCTCTTCACCATAGCTCCATGCAAATCAATTGACAACACCTCAACAAAAGATGTGATAGGGATTGTTACTGTTGATAATGTTAACTTCCTCGTCCAATGGCAGATACTCAGATAATATGAATGAAAGTTAAATGCATCTAACACACCGTGTATATGCAATGATTGACCAATACAAATACACTACCTACCACCTTTGCTATGGGAGAATTTGATTTCATCTGAAAACAATTATTCTATTCCAACAGCTAAGGGATTATTAATATCTTTCACAGTAGTGTAGAATACAGTCCAACACCACACACACCATACATATAGCAATGACAAATCAAGTGAAAAAATGATCAAATAAATAGTCCCACCTATTCTCTTCGGAATCGGGATGAATAGAAAGGAATTTTCCAGGCACTGTCAATGCAGCACACAAACATAGCACAAATCCAACTAGCAATTCAGCAAGAACCTGAAATTCACAAACCGACCAAAAACATGAAAATAGAAACTTCAACAACAGAACAAATTAAACATCCATAAAGCCAAACAGAAAGGGGTGAATTGAAATTACGTTTAGGGGAGGACCAGAAAATTCTTCCTCCATGATCTTCAACCATCCTCTATCTAAAACCCAGAAAGAGAAAAGGATAAAAGTTAAGAAATCGAGATATCGATAGATCAAAATGTATGATTCAGGGAAGCTTTCGACGGGATTACTTACATTGGATGGTGGAATAAGCAGCGTGGAAGAGAATCAGCACACCAAAAACCCCAATTGTGAACCCAACGCCCATCTTTAAAATCCGAACCCTAACCGATTTGGGGATTCAATTGGAAACCAGAATGAGGATTTCTTCCAGGGCTAAGGGTGCGATCTTGATGATTTGTCGAGGGCTCGGACTCCGCTGTGTGTGCGAGTGAGTGAGGGAACGACTTCGTTTTTTATATTTGCTTTGAAGCTTCATGAGGCTCATGGGCCTTTGGGGCTAAGGAATCGGTTTGGGGACTTGTCACCGAAATTCACCGGTTCACTATTAAAGTTAAAAAATTCTAAGTAAATTATTTCTAAAAATTATTATTTAATCCTCAATCTTATAATATATAATAAAATCATTTCTTATATCAATTACTAATTAATTTAATAAAAATATATTTATCGATTACTTTATGTATATATTTTTTTTCAACCACTTTTTTTCTACATATTATTTCTCTCTTATTGTTAACCGTATTATATACATCTTCTCCCTATATTTCTCAATCTCACTTTTTCACTTGTATCATAACTTTTCTTTCCTAAAAACTAGAATTGTATCATCTACATGACAAAAAAATCTATTATAATTCTGTTCATTGCACTAATAAATTCAATTCATACACACGCAGTGCAAGTGTACATTTGCTAATAAATTTGTTCATTATGTTAATGAATTTAGTTTATGCACATGTAATGTAACTATGCCTTTGCTAACAAATTTTGCACATTGTGCTAATAAATTTATTTCATGACATATGCAATATAGGTATACATCTACTAGTAACTTATAATTTAGGATCACAACCATACTTTTTCTATTTACCTTTTCAAACATAATGTGTATCAGAAAAATGGCATTGGTTGTTTAATCTTTTTTAATGATACTTCTTTATAAATATGCATTCTTTAAAAAGTGGCTAATGAACAACTTTTGGAAAACCACCATTATTTATAAAAGATCTTTTTAAATGGTATTCCTCTATAATATGCATTATTTTTATTGTATATATTCTATTATATATATTGTTCATACTTAATATTGTGCTACTTTAAGCATAAGCCCTTAAGACTACGCTGACTTACCTAAATTCAAGATAGCCTAATTTGACTTCCCTAAAGTATTAGTCAAGCTATCTCAACTCAATTCGACCACTTAGATCAATTTGAAATCTATTATAATTTAAACCTCCTCAACAAATCCTTAGCTAAGCTCCCTAAGCTTAATTAGGGCTTACTAAGTCATGCACTAGTTTCCATAGGAACTTGGAACAAGTTAAGGTAAAGACCTCAAGGACTTGGTTCCCAAGCCTAAGTTAGTCAAGCCCGGCCTATGTATTTAAATATTTAAATAAAGACAAAGGCCAAGATAACCTAATAGTTATTACATTACCCTTCTACAAAAATTAGCACGTAGTCTAAATTCATTTTGCTTTTTCCATACATCTTATCTTACTTAAACATTAGAGTATGATGGGACTTGGTTCTCTAATCGTCATCTTGACCTCTTTACCCATTACCTAAGCTCGACTCCAAGGCTTCCCAGGTTTAACCAAGTAAGTTCTATCTAAGTGGTTGGTTAAAGACCAACTGAAGTACTTAGATAGAACTTGCTTAGCTAAACCCTAATTCTCTCTCTACTTGTTCCAACTTCCATATACTCATTCAAACTATCGAGCACTCAATAAAGCTTCCTGTCGACTACTCCAATAGCTAAGTAGGTGCCCTAGTTAGTGGTTAACTTATTTGCCTAACCCCCGACTTGCATCAACTTAGCCATACTTGATTCCTACTCTCTCTTCGCATAAGATGCAACTCAACATACTTTCCTAATGGTTTTTTTACGTGCATCCATTCCTTTTTTCCATACAAGTCATAAATTGTACTTTGTTCCTTTTGTCTTGTGCCATTTTTACCCATTTTGTATAATTCTAAGATAGTTTCAGGACAACTCTACATTTGTAAATTTACATTTATCTCTTTTTACCCTAAAAACTTACTATAAATAGATTTAAGGAATTTAAGTCAGCTTCATCTTTATTCTTTAAAAATTAAATATATACATCTTATTTTCTTACGAGTCATTTCTCTAAGTGAACACCTTTACTCTTATTAATTTCCAATAGTAGCTAGGGAAATTATGGTAAGTAGACCTTAGTCCATTTCTTATGAGTCATATTAAGCTATGGGTTAAGTTATGTTGGACCTTTGCAATGAGTCATATCCATGTGGATTGCTTTACATTAGCTATAAATGTTTAGCTTCTACTAATTCTTTCTTCGATGCTGCGAAGGATAAATTCCACTAAGGTAAGCTTTAGTGATAACTTAACTCTTAGAAACTTTGTATTAGAGCTCGAAGGTTCGACTAAGAGAGCTTTAAGTGAGATTTTTTTGTGTTACTGAGTGTTTCAAGTAGCTGTATGATGGTATGCTTAAGTTTCATTTAAAAGTTGCTAGGTTGTTGGTTGCATTTGTTGCTTATTTTAGAAGAACCATGGTTATGGTTCTTGGTGAAAATGTGGATCTAAGTGCTTATGGTAGAATGATAGATGTGAAGAGTGATGTTGATGATTATAGGAGGCAAGGCCAACAAACCCCATTGATGAAAGATGAGCAAACTTAAGATTTGATTGCCATTGCTAGCTCACTTGGCTATGAGCATACATAGATTGGTAGATACTTAACCCATTGAGGCTATCTATGCTAAGAATCAAGTTATCCCAAATCGACGCTAAATGCAAGGAGTTGGAATCCGAGCTAATAATGCTATTCTTAATGATAATGTATACTTAACTAAGAATGACCCAGCTGGAGGAGTAGAGTAAGAGCTTAGAGAAGGATTGAACGTAAAGGAATAGTCAAAGAGAATGAAGAGGAAGAACATGAAGATGATAATTTCTATGAATTTGAAAATAAAGGTGCTCGAGCTCTAAGGGGCATAGACAATATGAAATTACAAATCTATAACTTTTCTGAAGTAGCAATGTTGACAAATGCTTTCATTAGGAGGAAAAGGTCTAGAAGATCTTCAATTGCCATGATGATAAAGACTTCGTCAAAGTGAGGTTAACCGCCTTAAAGTTTATAGGTTATGTAACGGTGTAGTAGATGAAGTTATAAACCACTTGACAACGAGATGGCTTACGTAAGATTCAAACTTGGACGGAAATGATGTGAGTTACAAGGGGTAGGTTCATACCTAACCATTATGAGAAGGACACCTTCAAGAAGCTCCAAGAGTTGAGACAGGGAACAAGAGTGTATATGAATATGTGAGAGAACTCTTAATGCTCACGATGAGGTGTGATGTTGAATAGCTCAAGACCAAAACTATCTCCGAATTCATATCCCATAAAAAATATAACATAGACCTAGTTGTTGAAGTCAACGAATTGAATCACTAGATGAAGCCATCAAAGTTATGTAAAGGGCATAAAAGGCAAAGGCATATCCAACCTAATTGAGTTCTTATGATTTAAGTTGTTCCCTAAGGCCGGCTTAGTTTGAGAAAACTTGAGACAAGCAAATAAATGGATCGATATGGTCTTAATATTAACTAACCTAATGATGTTAGAGGAAAGGCTAGAATGCTTAAGCTCGAGCTAAAGAAAGATGTTAGGTAGAGCTCTGGCTGCAAAACTAGAGAGATCAAGTGTTTTGATTTTGAATACATGGCTAATCAATATCCAAACCATCGAGTGATGATCATAAGGGTAAAATACCCTACATTGAAGTCAAAAGTGTAGAAGAAGAAGATTAACGAAAGGGACCAAGGAAGTAGAAGGTATCCTGCAAGAACTCCAAGATGACCCCAAGGCAATAATCTAACCTGAGCAAATTTAGTCATTGAGCATATAGTATGACATATGATCAACATTACACTATTTGATGAGAATGAAAAGAGGGAGAATTTGTTCTACACTAATTGTAGAGTGAAGGGAAGCTTATGTATCATTATTTTCGATGGATGGAGCTGTACTAATGTCGATGCTCAATCCTTAGTCAACAAATTAAAGTTACCAATTATTATATACTCTTAACCTTATAAGCTTTACTGGTTACATGAGAAGAGATCTTTGCATGTCACAAAGCAAGTGAAGGTACTGATCTCTAACGGAGATAGATATTAGGACAAGGTGGTATGTGACGCCCTATCAATGTATGCATAGCACATCCTTTTGGCCTGACCTTAGCTCTTTGATTTAATGGTGATCCATGATGGATACAAGAATACATATATATTGCACAAGGATGGGAAGAGGATTGTATTGTCCCTAATAAGCTCGAAGGAAGTGCAAGAAGCCTAAGCTCTAATTTCTCAAGCTATTAAGAAGAAGTCTTTAGTGCTTACCTAAGTTGAATTTGTTAAAGCAATTAGGTTTTGTCAATCTTTGTTTCTACTTGTTAAACAACTTTTAGAGTTAATGGAATTAGAGACCTTACCTGAAGAGGCATAGAAGCTATTAAAAGAGTTTAAGGACTTGTTCCCTATAGAGTTGTAACTACCTCAATGAAAGGGGTTAAGCATTGCATAGATCTCCAAAGGTGGCCCTACCAATAGGTTAGTCTATAGGCTCAAACCTCAAACAGGTTGTCGATTACAAAACAATAAATGGATTAGATTATTAACAAAGGGTCTATTCAAGAGAGCATGACCCTTCTATGCTATACCAGCATTACTAGCTCTTGAGAAGGATTAATCATGGCGTATGTGCATAGATAGTTGGGCCATAACCAAGTTTACCATCAATAGTCAATATCCTTTACCTCGATTGGATGACATGTTGGATTAGCTTTACGGTGCGTGGATCTTTTTGAAGATCAACTTGAAGAGTAGCTATTACTAGAACTATATGAGGACAAGTAATGAATCAAAGATGGCGTTCAAGACAAAGAATGACCTTTATGAATGGATAGACATGCCATTCGGCTTGACAAATGCACTGAACACTTTTATGAGAACTATAAATCATGTATTGAGATCCCTGATAGGTAAGTATGTGATAGTTTATTTCAATGACATCGTAGTGTATAGTGCAAACCTCAATGCCTATGTTAAGCACTTAAGAACTATCTTTTATATTCTTTAAGTCAAGTAGTTGTTCAAAATTCTAAGGAAGTGTACATTCCACCTTCAATCAAAGAGAAACAGAGTTCTTCAGATATGTTGTATCAAACAGTAGAACCCAAGTCAGTAAGCAGAAAATCTGAGCTGTGTTCAAATGGTCAACCTTGAGCTCTACAACAGATGTAAGATGTTTGTATGGTCTTACTTCGTTCTATAGAAGATTCATTTGCAATTTCAGTACTATTGTAATGCCATTAACTAAGCTAACCAAGAAAAACTCTAGGTTTAGGTAGATGAAGAGAATTTGGTAGAATTTTGAGAAAATCAAAGAGAAAACTGGATTTGACAAAGTGTTTAAGTTAGAATGTGATGCATCTAGAGTGGGTATTAGTGTAATGCTAATGTAAGAGCAACAACCTATTGCATATTGGAGTGAAAAGCTAAGTGGGGCCACCATGAACTATTTTACCTATGATAAAGAATTCTTCTCTCTCATCTAGGATCTTAGTATATGCAAACACTACATGTTCCTTCATAAATTCATCATCCCAAACAACTTAGCCAAAGAGTTGCCTGTTTGAGAACCTTATGCTTGAGGTTTAGCCAAAAACTTGGGGAGAAAAGGACATACAAGCTACTAAAAGAGCATTCCTTTTATCTAAGGATAATGAAGAATGTTCACAAGGTTTTGGAAAGGTACAAAGTGTGTAAGCGAGCTAAAGGAAGGAAGAAACCATACAATGAATACATATCCCTATTTATACTTAACCAATCATAGACTAATCTCAGTGTGGACTTTATTCTCAGTCTACCCAAAATAGCTCAAAAACATTATTGAATTATAGTGGTAGTCAATTGGTCAACAAGATGAGCCATTTCATTCCTTGCCTCAAGATGAATGATGCTTGGTCTATTGCTAATCTCTTCTTGCAGGAAATAGTACACATATGTGGAGTTCCTCAAAGCATAGTGTTAGTTTAGGATTCTAAGTTTATAAGCTTTTGTTGGATGGTACTACGAAGCAAGCTTAGCGCAAAACTAATGTTCAACACTTCCTACCTCACCTACCCCCTAGATCAATAAGCAAACTAAGGTGGTTAACAAAACATTAAGGGCTTTATTCCGAGCTACTATAAGCAAAACTTGAGTGATTAGGACACATTCTTGCTAACAGTAAAGTTTTCATACGACCAATCTACCCATATCTTCACTAGAAAGTCATCTTTTGAAGTTGTATATGAAGTTAATCCAAGCTTTCTCCTATATATGATCACTTAGCTAACCTAAAAGGGAAATAATTTACAAGGAGTAGAATAAGCTTAGGTTTTTCATAGGTAAATCAAAAGGTTGCCAAGCAGTTAGCTAAGGCTGTAGTGATATAAAAAGAGCTCGGAAACAAGGGGTCGAAGGCTATCACTTTCAATCTTAACAACTTAATTTGGGTTTAATTGAGCAAAGGCTGGTTCCTAAGTAGGAGGGTTAACAAACTTTCTCCTTGAGCAAGCGGACCATTATAGGTCACTAAAAGATCAATGATAAGACCTATAAGCTAGGGTTGCCTAAAGGGTATGGCATGTCCCCGACCTTCAACATAGTCAACTTGACTCCTCATGTGCCTAAAGATGCTGAAGCTTAGCTCATTGAAGCCAAATCTTTAACAATTGTAGGGAGTTGACGAGCTCCCGACCTTGCCAACCGCTGTCTCAACCTCTAAGCTCATTACTAAAACTCAACTTTGAAGCTTAGAGGGTTTACCTAAGTGAGTTCTATCCAAGTAATCGGCCAAGGATGAGTTGAAGTACTTAAAAGGCTTATCCTTACATTCTTTCTTTACTTGCTCCAGCCTTCATGTACTTGTCTAAGTTACCGAGCAGCCAATAGAGCTTCTTACTAACTACCCTAATAACTCAGCAAGTGGTAAGAGTAGCTCGTACTTTGTTCTAGAAGTGATTGCATACCTGTTCTAAGGTTCCCTAATCGATGCCCAACCTATTTGGTTAACCCCCAACTTACATTAGCTTGATTGAACTTGATTCCTACTTTCTCTTTGTACAAGATACAACCTAGCATACTTTCTTAGTAGATTTTTGACAAGTATCTACTACTTTTTTTTTCTATGCAAGTCAGAGATTATACTAATATTCTATGTCTTATGTCATTCTTACCTTGTTTGTTTAATTCTAGGATAGTTTTAGGTCATTTCTACATTTTTAAATTTACATTTATCCCTTTTTACCTTAAAAACTTGCTATAAATAGCTTCAAGGGATGTAAGTTGACATCATCTTTCTTCTATGAAAATCAAGTATATACTTCTTGTTTTCTTATGAGTCATTTCTCCAAGTTAACACCTTTACTTTTAGCGATTTCCAACAATAGTTAAGGAATTATAGAAGTGGACCTTAGTCCATTGCTTAAGTCATATCAAGTGGTGGATCATATTGTGTTAAACCTTCATAGCGAGTCACATCTGTATGGGTTATTTCACATTAGCTATAAGTGTTTAGCTTCCATTGATTCTTTCTTTGATACTACAAAGGACACATCCTACTAAGATAAGCCTTAATGATAACTTAACCCTTAGATTAACCAAAGTGACTATACAAAACACCTTAGTTCCCTCTTTAGCCCATTTCTTCTCTTTTGGAAGCAATCAACCACAATTTGAAGATCAAGGAACAACATATATATTCTATTATATATATGTACACACATATATATACATATAATTTAAAAGGCTTTTGTTCATAATATCTTTCATTATTAATAAACATTAGTCATTAGTTCCTTTCCGTTAAAGCATTTTAGTAATAGCATTTAATATTTTCAAAAGGTCATACCTCTCTTTGTAGGATTTTAATTTTTAATTATAATCCTGTTTAATAAGTATAAAAAGTGCAATATCATAGTCTCTTTTAATATGCACAAAATCTAAAAAAAAATAAAATAAAATTGAGGTTTAGTAGTGAACGAAGATCCTTATGAAAATGTAGAATTTCTCTGTGAAAAGCTACAGATAAATAATTGCACTACACTCCAAAAAGGTCATAATTTAAAACCCATAGCAGCAATATATCCCTATTTAAAAATGTAGTTGTAGGGACTCTTCCCTATATAAAGCCAAGTGGCAAATGTTACATTATTATACCTATTGCAACGCTACACCCCAAAAACAGAGGGTGGTTAGTATTGTGTTGAAACCTACCTTTACTAAGGTATGTCCCTATAGGAACTCATTTTTAATTTTTTTTAAATACTTTCCACAAGGACATCTTCATGTAGAAACACTAAAATTTAAAGAAAAAAACAAGGATTCTTTTATCTTAAAAAAGAATTGAGATATAGAAATATTTAATTTCATTTTCTTACCAAAAAAAAATAAAAGAAATTTGTTCAAAATCTTTTTGAAATTCGAATATATTCGGTAAAAATTCAAAAACAAAAGAAAAATAACAAACATGCTATTGAACAACATTTAGACCCATATTTCAACCATTTTTATTTTTGAATTTTCAAAAAATGCAATAAAACTTTTTTATAAAAAAATCTAGATTTTAATAATCACTTACAACAAAAATAATTAAATTAACAAAAATAATTATACTAAAAATTTTACACAATATATACTTGTTTTTTGGCCCGTTTGCACAAGTATACCCTTTGCTTAATCAAATTTACAGAAAATTTTATACTAAAAATATAAATAAAAAAAATATTATATTATATTATATAACAATAAGTAATCCATCTCCAATTACATTTAACACCTACATATATTGTTCAACAAAAAAGGCATCTCAACTAACAATGTAAGTACCAATTTAAATTCACAATAAGAAAATAAAGGAAAAGAAAAAAACCAACTTTCTTTCACATATAATACTATGAACATACACTAATATATATTATAGAAAATCATAGAAAAATGACTATTAAAAACATATAGAAGATCATTAAATAAATTGTATATTTTATCACCAATATATGCTCCCATATTCTCTCTTATAATGCAAAATTTAGATATAAATTAGAAAAATTTCAAAAGAAAAAAATTAAGAACCAAGCGAACATGAATAGAAAGAGAAAAATAGAGAGATGTGGAAGTGAAAACGATATATTTGGTTAAATATTGTCCTTATTGAATTGTGAGTGGGGGAGAAAATGTTACGCCCTAGATTCGCTAGTGGTGTGACAATCCATCACATGTAACACTAGAGAATTGCACGCTTAGGGCTTACGTAAATTCAATGTGAGTTTCTATCCATTTTTCATTTATCAAAGCATGATTAATTTTGTGTAATTATAAAAGCAAAAGGATTTTAAAATCTAGACAAAGAGGAATTGAAAATACTAAAAAGGCATCATCACATGGGTATAGATATTATAGAATATGAGTCATAACGCTCTAATGAATTCCACTTTGGCTTGTAGGCCCACAAGGATAGATAAGCCCATGGGCTCAAAACATAATAAAAGCCTCAAAAAGAGTGCAAATACTAATAAAGTCATCCACAAATTATGAGGTCTCAAAAGTTACCTAAGATGGTAACACTTTGCCAAAGGGGCAATAACAAATATATTATGATTGTAAAGGAACACAAAACATGTTGAATACGCCTCAACACCTAGAGTCCTCAAATTCATTGAAATCCCCCAAATCATCAGAAAATGTGATATGGATAGGTCTTGACGTGGATGGACATACATAAGTTTAGTATGCAAAGTTAAGGTAAGTCTTAACCCAAAATGGCTAAAAAGCTAAATGGCTGAATTTAAGCTTGTCTTGTGCACAAATGTCTTGATATTACCGACTAAACACCTCACATGAACTTAGAACTAACTTATTTAGTAAGAGTTAATCCTAAGGCTTCTCACTACTAGCCTTAGCTTAAGAAGAAGCTAGATAGGAGAAACTTAAACTAGGTCTGCAAAGCAAACACAAGCACAAGGAAACAAAATGAGGATCAATATTATTGATGAGGATGATTTTGGCGATTATATTAGTTGGGCATTTATATTACCCATTTAAGATAATTCCTAGATTATGATAATTTACTAAGAAGGGCACTATACTTAAAAAAAAAGTTTCAAAGTAACATACATGGTCAAAATAGGAAAGTAACAAAGGAATATTTTGCATAATAGTACAATATTAGGAGGAAGGAGGGACTTGCGTTGACAACTCGTGTTGTGGTCCAAGTTGTGATGACCAAGCTTCTAAATGGGAAGTGAGTAGTAGGTTAGTAGTTGACATTCCCTATTGGAGTATAAGAATTTGATACTTGAGCTGGATTAGTTAGGTTAACATCATGTCGAAGAGCTTGGTACTGGATTGGTCAAGCTATTGGTTTGCTTGGCCGAGCTGTTAGCTATGTCCTTACCATGGTAGTTTAGCAACCCATATACCTAGTTTTAAGTGACCTTGGTAATTGTATTAAGTTCTTCTACTTGAGAGATTGTCAACTACTCGAGAGACTTCAAGTATGCCAATAGATATACATGGGGGATCTAGTCTTCCCTCAAGTTTAGCGGATAATTGTGGTAAGACCATAGCCACAAGAAAATATTATAGGACCTCGACTCCTGTCAACATGCATCAAAATAGGGATTGTATTCAAAGTTAATAGGATTCTCATAGTCACTTGAAAAAGAAGAGGAATGAGACTTTGAAGAGACTCAGTATGATGGCAACCACACTAATCATACCACATGTCATAGGGCTTAGGTTTCTAATGCAACATGCAATAAAAATTTAATTAATCTTGCCTAAATATAAGGTTAACAACCAGCAAGGGAATACTTATGGCTCCAAAAAATCAAGGAATTCAGGCTCTAACCATACTATAGGAGGTATCAGGGGTTGGTAGGTATATCCAACCATCTCATTACTTATCAAGAACCCCTATAATGTAGTATAGGTCGTTACAAACAATTCACCACCATCAAGCTCAACTTGATCACTCCTTGTGTATATCCTAAAAACTACACTACTATACCGGTGTAGGCTATGCTACTTTGAGATGCCACATCATCGTAATGGCCTATGGCTAATGACATATGAACACTTGTGGTACACCACACGAGCCTATGGTGCTTAACTACCATGTCATCTTGAAACTATGGGCCATAGGCATATAGTCTAATCCATGGTTGCTATCCTCCAAATTGGGTAACTACATACAAACAATACTCATTTAAGCTGCATTTATGTATTAATCAAGTTTATAGGCCTAATTTCGTACCTATGTCAAAAAATCTAAAACCCAAGTATCGCATAATCTAAGATCTAAGTCGATAACCATTAGTCATAAATATCTTGTATTAGTGTTTACTTAAGGCTATTACTTATTTAGCCTTTCTTTATTTCTATTAAGCCATAATTCACAATAAGTCTTGGGCTTTTATTTAACCTATAGTTGTTATGGGCCTTCAATTTTAGGTGGACCCAACTAGTACTTTGATTAGT
The DNA here is from genome assembly GCA_024138005.1 of Lumnitzera racemosa. Taxonomy (NCBI): domain Eukaryota; kingdom Viridiplantae; phylum Streptophyta; class Magnoliopsida; order Myrtales; family Combretaceae; genus Lumnitzera; species Lumnitzera racemosa. Next base: position 86,170,730 of record JAMXBC010000002.1, on the reverse strand, counting down.
TTAGCCTACTACTTGATTAAGTAAACTACTTATCCTTAACCTAGTTTATTATCCCTATTTGGTTTGTTTATTAGCTAATTATTTAGTTAATCATTCTAAACTAAGTTTAAGGCCTTATGGTATTTAGAGCCTATAAGCCTTACTCATCACTTGAGCCCCAATTTGGGGTTCTTTGGAGCCTTAAGGGAAATGGGTCTTCTCACACATACACATATACATGCATACACACTCTCTCTCTAAACAAGTAAATTACCTTGTTGTCATGTAAGCCTAATTTTAACTATTCCACCAGCTCATGGTGCATGCTTATTGTCTAAAGTACCCATGGTTAATAACATCAAATATGTGAAATATGTAGCATGACCATTACAAGCTTGCTACAACTTTAATGGAAAAATAATATTTTAACATGTGACTCAACGTATTAGTGCCAATCATTACATATCAAATATGCATACTTCAAATAGTTAAAATATTATGCTTCTTTCAAAAATCTATACATAACCTAAATAATAATAATAATAACAATAATTTATTATTATTATTATTATTATTATTATTATTATTATTATTATTATTATTATTATTATTATTATTATTATTATTATTATTATTATTATTCCATGTTTCCTTCCTTTAGCATATCATGTTATGTTACATATGCCTAAGTCATGCCTAGACTTGTATAAGAGATGGTTTTGAATTGGAGAGCTAGGAACCAACTCGGAATTGACCTAGAAGGCCTTTGAGCTAGCCTAAACTGGCATAGTTGCACTCAGGCTTGAATCGGTGAACAAACTACTCAAACCGACGGGATGTAAATCGGTAAGCCAGTCTGGTTCGACCCCTCGATACCTAATAAAAAGAGGAAAACCAAATCAAATTATCATACGCTCCATCTGCCATCCCACCATCATCTTCTCCCAAATACAGTTCCCAATTGTACTCTGATAAGGGAAATAATATTTTGTAATGTAATATTACAAATTACAATTAATAGTTACTTTGTAATTTATTTCTTTCCATATTGATAATGGATTCTAATATTCGAATGGGAAATCTTCATCCTTTGCAACTTTTTTCACTTGGCTTAGTATTACTTAATATTTTATTATTAAAGTAACATTACGCTCGCATGATCCAAATCAATTATTTGGAAACGAAATTAAATTTGACCCCAAAATAACGGTAAATCATTTACGTGTCACTAAATACAATAATCTGAAAAAAAAAAAGATGAGAGAAGGCAAAAAAATTATTTACATTAATTTATGAGAACGCAAGAAAAAAATTAAAATAAATTTAGAAAAAAATTGAGTAAACCGTTCAAGGGCCAGTAAATCAACCTTTGAATTGCTAATTATGATGAATTGGCTTGAGTCCTTGGCCTTAAGGGCCGGGCTTGGTTTAGCTTAGTTCTAGCTCGTGAACCAACGGTTTAGGTCGGTTCGACTTGGCACTCAAGTCTAGTCATGCCTATATTACTTCTATGAGTCCACTAAATATTCCTTTAACATGCAAAACATATTATGTTACAATTACGTAGTTGTTGGAAATTAAATCAAGAATAATATTTGAACACTTTTTAGTCCACGATCTGATAAGTATTTTATTAAGCCTAATTGTGAATGGATGTCAACTAATTTTATGTCTAGCATATTTATAATATGTTATTATTATATTTTTTAGCCAAGTGATAATACATTTTAATAAATGAGTTTCTTGAAACATAAGGAAATGAGGAAAACTATACTTTGTAAGACGCATACTTTTATGATTCAATTTCAAGCAATCGATTTAGAATGTCTATAAAAGTGGCCTAATTAAGTTAATATCTTATTAGGAGGTTATGGGAATTAGACAAGGACACCATATGGGTTTGAAATGGAAAAATATAATGAAATAATAATATTATAAGTAAAATAGCTAATTTTACTATACTAGAAACGCAGTTTAGGTATTAGAAATTTATTAAAATTTAGAGATAAAATATTTAGGTTATAAAATTTTAGAATGACATAAAATAATATTTAAAAGCAGTATATGTACTTCAGGTATAATTATTATATACTCATAATTACTCAAAATACTCAAAATTTTGTAAAATTAATTAAAATTTATTAAGAGAAATAGTAAAAAATTATTTTAAAAAGTCAAAATCATCAAATTTGTATGGGAAAGGGGTACACATGATTATGGATATTTGTTGGAAGAAGATTATAGCTCAGACACCTCAACTAAGTTGGATTGGAAGTGGTATTTAAGCCCATAAGAGAGAGAAAAACACCATTATCACATGCAAAAACTTAGGAAAAATCAAAATATCTCTCCATAAGTTACATTAGATTCTTGTGAATTTAGGAAAAAATTCTAGAGATGAAAGGAAGTTGGTAAGAAAATTTATAGAAATTTAAGCAAAATTGTATAAATTGAGCAAGATTGCAATTTAATGGCTTAAGATCAAGCTAGGAGCAAACCACCACTATAGGGAAACAGTGGAAGTGGCATTTGATGGGTAGACAAACTTATGGTGGCTAACAAAGGTTGGAGCAGTGGTTTTTGATGAGTGATTGCTTTTCTCATTTTCATTAAAATTTGACTAAAAATAGTAAATGATTTCTAAAATTGTGAAACTTGGTTTTCCTAAGTAATTTTTCACATAAAATTCAAATATCAACCCAAATTTTCCTAATTTTAAGTGTACAAATGGTTCCAAAAGACAAATATCCTACCAACTAATTTTTAATTGCATTTTCAAAATTCTAATTGATGTACTGTTGGCCTAAATTTTTGTATGTGATTATAATCTCATGCTATGTAATTGGTTTTTTGATAAATTTTGGTTTTCGGCGAAACAGTGGCTAAAAAGTATTTTTCTTGAGAACTTATCTAATGAACTTAGAGTAATTTTCATATAAACTAAAGAAATAGTGATTTATGATGATATTCAAAGTGAAATGACTTTAAATTTTGAAGAAAAACCTACTAATAAGTTGGATATGGGAACTAAAAGGACCAAACTACATGTTTTTCACTAAAAGTATATGTCTTTTTATTTAAACCGTATTTTTTGCTATTTAAACGACTTATGTGAGTGTTGAGAAAGGGTTTTGAGTGATGATATATTCTGGTTGAATAAGTGGATGATGGATTTGATGTTGTAGTGGAGGGACTTTATGGCTTATAAAGACAAAACAGGTGAGTCAGAAAGTAGGTCAGAAGGTTAGCTATATTGAAATATATAACATGGAGTTGGTTAGAAGGTAGGCTAAGGACTATAAGTGTATGTAAGAAGTGAATTTGTAGCATCTTTATCAGTGTAAAGAGTGATTGGTAGTACAATAGACACTAGATAATTAATTTTATACTTGAAGTACTTAATAAGTATACCAGAGGGAAGGAGCTTAAGTGTTGATGTATAATAGGATTGATGAAGGGTTGAATTGGGATGTTATATTAAGGTTTAAACTGGAAGTAAAGTGAATAAATAAATGATTTAGTGTAAAAGTATAAGTTTAAACCTTTTCTGAGGGTTCGTCAGAGAGTTAAACTGGAAAAAGAACTTAATCTTAAAGTCAGAGACTTTTTCATAAGCTTAGCAAGTAAAAAAAAAAAACTAACCATAATAACATTAGGGACTTGTTTAGAAGGTTGGTTGGTCAAAGAAACCCAACTATAACAACTTTAAAGTCTTGGTCAGAGGGTTACCCATTAAGGAAAACTTATGTCAGATGCTTCGCCAAAGAATTCCTAGACAAAAAATTAGTATTACACATACTTTGAAAACCTTGTTCAAAGACTTCAATAGTAAGTTGATATTTAATATATAGCCTAATAGACTTGCTTTAATCAAATCACATCTACAATTAAATCGTTAAAATAAACTCATACCTTATATTTAGTAAAAACTAAAGTAATTGTGTTGAAAATTTAGGGATGGATTGGTGTAGATAAGATCAACATACGAGACTAGCAAATGTATAGTGTAAGGTAAGAGGGATCATTGCTTCATTACATTTCAAAGTATTATTTCAGAACACTTGGAGGCCTTAGTATAGATTTTTTTGTGTTTATATGTTAGTTGACTTTACATGTGTAGCATATGTACTTGAATATTGTTTTACTGTTATCGAATGTTGAACTCTATGGAATGTTTGTTTTGTGATTATGCTTTGATTAGACTGTTTAAAATTGGTTGGCCACGTCAAAAACAATCTAACATAAACTTAGCCTAATATCTAGCCTAACATGCATTATAACCCACTAGGGGAAATAACTAGAATACTCATGTTAAACATAGACCCTTCAATAAGGATAGTTGAAATGATTTCTCTACTTATAGTTAAAATGATTTCTCTACTTTTAGTTGAACTAAGTGACAAGATAGGAGGTTGTAGTAAGGTTAGAGATTGTGGTTTAAAGATAGTTTTAAGCGAAGGGTATTCTCCATTTCATAAACCCTTACTTTAGTTTCTATTCGTAAGTGTGATGTTAAACTTTTTAACTCGGATTAAAGCAAGTGCAATTTTTCTAATCTCATGATAGATTGCATAACGTCGTATGATAGCACTTACTTGTATGTGAATTGCATCTAACTAACTAGACTGAAAACCCAATTATTCTGTACTGAACGCATACTTCTATCTCTATCTCACTTACTGGGCATGTTGTCACTCATTCCCTTATAATTAGTTTTACAAGTTTAAAGTTGATTTGCAAGTACATCACCTAATTCCAAACTTTAGCAAATGAGGTTAGGTAGTCAGGATTAAGAAGTATTCGCTTGATTCTTGTTTTTGTCGTTGACTTTTCTAACTTTATAGGAAAACTACTCGAGTCTCCTTAGGTGGCTAAATAGTTTTCAATTTTAGGTCTATATATTAAGCAATATGAACCTATGGATTTTTATAATTACTCTTTTGGCAAAGTTATCCTTTCATGTAAAAACAATCATGTAAATGTTTTTAGGTTCCAAAGTTATGCACTACAATTCTCTTACAAAAATTGTGCTTTTAGAAAATTAAACTACAAGTTCATTTTAACTATTATTTTAAAAGATTACACCATAAGTTTTATATCAGACAAGTACCATATTAGATGATTTGGAGTGGTTAAATTGAGTACACTTACTGTAAACTAGGCTTATGATAGTAGCTGTAAGGTTAACTTCTATCTTAAAATTATTCACACAATAAAGCTGTTGTGACTCTATCTTTTCGGAGCGTGACATACTTGTCACATGCAAATTCATACGCCATATATCTGTAATAACGCGCATAGATAAAATCATTAAGTAGCCTTTAAAAGCCTTATCCTTACGATCATAAATTTTCATGTATCATGCTAGGGCTTTATAAAAAAAAAAAAAAACCATCCTAATGGCATTATTTAAAAACTTGAGTTAATCTTCATATGTAAGTTCATCAAGTTATAAAGATATATACCTCATTTAACTAGTAAATCACTTTTATAGTATTGTCGAGCATAGATTTTTCCCAACTTTTATTTGTTTTCCTTAATTTGATTAATATTAAACCCTACTCGTTTAATATTAACCCTCGACTATGGATTAAGAAAAAAAATCAGTTTTCACTTGATTTTGAAAAAAGAAAAATGGGGTTGCTACCTGACCAAGGTAAAAAAAAAAAAATGGTTAGATTAAATGAATTAGGTAGATCAATTTAATTTAGCCACTGGTCTATTGAAAAAAGAAAAACCAATTTAAAACGGTTCTTTAAAAAGCTAGAGGCTTGAGTCTAGAGGCTAACCTATTAAACTCTAATAGATATCACTTTTATCTTTTCAAATTTAAATTCATCTTTTAAAACACTAATTCTAGAATTAAAGAATAACTCTAAATTTATAAATAAATAACATCCTATTTACATAGAAGAAAAATAAAATTTATTCATAAGAGGAAAAAATAAAAAGCTTCCCTATTTTAAGTCGTCTCGTAAGTATCTACATACTCTTTATTATAGATTAGAGTTTCCATAGTTTGTTCCTAAAAATTTGAATGTGTTGGTTACTTTTAATTTTGAAAACAATCAACTTTAATCATTTATTCATTTGACTTTATTTTAAGGAAAAATTTCCTAAAACGGTCTTAAATTCATGTTTATTTTTTAGAAATTCTAAGAGAGGTTATAAATTTGGAAGGGATTGATTAAGTTTTATTTTATTTTTTAGAAAATAATTTTTCTAAGTGTTAAAACTCCCTTATTTATTTCTTTCTTTATCTTGTACACATTAGTTGAAAATAATCAAAAAAAATTTTATTTTCTTCTTTTTTATACATATATTTTATTTTTTTACTAGAAAGATAAAATAAAACAAAAAAAAAGGAAAATAAAAACTAACAAAAGAACTACGCCTAATTTTGGTTCTATATATGCGAGTTAAACATTGGACCTAAGGGCGAAATTTGAGTTACACTTGATCCATAGGTATATGGGGCAAGGAAGAAGACAGCGGTGACTAATGACCAATTTGAAGTGGAAATCACATATTCCTGTGATTTTTATTGGAGAATGGGGCTTTTATGATAATACGGCGATATTTTGAGGTGGTTTTTTAGTGGAGGTTACTCAATGGATGGTAGTGGTAGATTTTGCACTGCTTAATTGGGTGACTATTGAAGGGTTCAAGGGTGTTAGCTAGGTGTTTTAGGATATAGCCAATACAGCCGTAATGTTGGATTTTACCCAAAAGCACATGATAGTGGTGGTTCTCAAGCAACTCACAATTAGGGTTTTAGGTTGAAACCCTTGAGTGATGGTTCGCGAGTTGTAAGGTACGACATTAAGTAGGATAGGTGTCCTTAGGAAGCTAAGAGTGTGGGTTAGCTAGCTAAGTGGTTGAATTCGCTTGAAAAAACCTTGAGCTTGAACAATTCTAGAGAGTGAGAGATGGGACACCTAGAGAGAGAAAGAGTTGGAGTAGGGTGTATTTTTTAGTACGGGAGAAAAACTAATGGCTTAGAATTCTTGTTTAAGCTCCAATTTATAATTTTGGAGCTCGAATTGAAGGTAGAAACTCATCAAATGCCATTAATCAAGATTAAATGAGGGAGGATGACTACGACTTAACACATGGATTTATGCTTGATTTGGAGTTAATTCTTAGTCAAAATTATGTCCCTAATGTCTATTCTTACCTAAAAGATCAAAGGGAAGCTTTATAATTCAGTAAAATACTTAAATCAAGGACATTTAAGCTAGGAGAAAAATCTGAGTCATCCAACTTTCCATGATTTTCAACCCTCTTTTTGATCCTCTAAATGATCGAATCTAGATGTGTTTTCAATACCATTCGTAATATTCCATGTCTACTTCACAATTTCACCATTAATTTGGTGAAATTGTGAAGTAAAATAGATCGAAAATGGATAAAAAAAATGAGCTCTCCTGGCATGTTGTACACAAGAAAATGAGGCAAAAGGGAAGAGAAAAGGAAAGAAAGAGAAAGAGGGAGAAAAAGAAAGGAAAAAAAATGCTAATGTAGCACCATGTATGGCGCCATGCCAGCTACATAACCAAGTTAGATGTCACCACGTGTCACGGCACACCCATTGGTTGCTCAATACATAACTGTTTAGAGACACAAAATAAAATAGACACAAAGTGTCTTATGTTAAAATCGAACCCAGGACCTCTTATTATCTCCAAGTACAAAGATCAAGTGTAGTACCAATTAGGTTGTTGGCCCATATCTTGTAATCTATTGCAACTAAATTGTATATAACCTAAACAGTCTGAGCTATTTTATAAAATAAAAAAACAACTAAATTAAATTAACCTACCTAATGACTCAATATAACTTTAAAATCTTATTTTTCTTAAAAACTACTAATAAAAGTCTACTTTTCCTAAAAAAAATCTCTTTTTTCATTTTTTTTTTATTTTTAAATTTTCTATTTTTTTATTTTCTAAATTTCCTTTTTTTTTGTGTCTTTCTAGATTTTCTTTTTTTTTGTATTTTTCTCAATTTTTTATTTTTTTGTGCTTTTTTTTCTTCTAAATTTTCCTTTTTTTGTATTTTTTTTTAAATTAAGACCTTTTTTCCTTATTCTAAAATTTCTAAAACTATAAGAGAACAAAAATGAAGTGTTTACAGCTATCTCTCTTTAGGGTAACATTTAATTAAACTTTGATATGAAGATAAAAAGAGAGGCAATTTTTTACCCTAGAGATGAATTTGTCCCCAGAAGCACTACAACTAATTACCTATCCTTGACCTGATTCACTAAAGGTTTGTTGAGAATGGGAAAAAAGATAGTACTTAATGAGCAGGCTATTTGAAAGATATGGCTATGCTTGTAAAAGCCGGTGTATACCCCAAAACCTGAAGGTTAATCAAGACAAGAGAACCTAGTACATTGCAAGAGTAGGCTTATACTAGGTGAGTACACTTCAAGTGTAATGAGAACTTAAAGTGATGAAAAAAAAATTAGGATAGTGCTTTGAGAGCATGCAATCTAAAGATTTTAAGTTGAGATAGTGCTCTGAAAGCATGCAATCCAAAAAGAGGGTAGCATTCAAACAAGCAAGTGCTTGAAGGCTTTAAATCAGGATAATGTTCCTAGAGTAAGCAATCCGAAGGTTTTCAACCAAGATAGTGCTCTTAGAGCATGCAATTTGAAGATAGGGTAGCGTTCTAACGAGTAAGAGACCCAAATGTTATAAAATCAGGATAGCATTCCTAGAGCATACGATTTGAAGGTTTCAAATTAGGAAAGTGCTCCTAGAGCATGTGATCACTAACATTTTTACCACATGGACGGTGTTCTAAAGAGCAAATGATCCATGGGGACCATAGTAAAAGAGCTTATGTAAACATTCTTGGGGGACCTTACAACTTGAAGATTTTAAAATGACAAGTTTGTTAATTGAGAGCCATCTAAGATGGTGTAGATGTTTAGGACAAAGTCCCTCAATACAAGGGAATTAGATGACATCGACTATGGGGGCGATCATGTTAAAGAGGATGATTCTAGCCTCTAAGGCTAACTTAAGAATAACCTTTTTTGTAAGAGTAGATCTCCAAACTTAGACAATAGCAAGTCAACCCCTTCGAAAACAATAGTTGCTAAGGTAACCATATTCAAATGAGAGAAGCTAACCACTAGCATTAACTTTAAAGAAGACAACTTGAAAAAAGAATGAGGACTGGTCTTGAATTGTTGAAAACTTGGACCATTAGGGTGACATGGAAAAAGAATGGACTAAAATGAGAATATAATGGAATTTGTTATTATTATTATTATTTACTTGTTAACAAGTTTATATTCTTTATAAGTTCTAAGAAAGTAGTGTGTGTGCTTTTTAACAACATAACAACTTGCTCTTTTAGGCTACGTTTATCTGAGAGAGCCCTTTCTTTCTTGAGGGTCTTTGCATTTCTTCAAATTTCTTCTTACTCTAAAGATATCTCATTAAAGATAGGTAATTTTAAAGGAACTTCCTCATACTCTTGGGTTAAATTCCTCTCTTTTGATTTTGATTCCAAACATTATGATCCATCTTGTAAGCAATATACTTTTAATCAATCTAGTAGGTCTTTTTTAAACTATAATGTTATATTAATGAAATGCCTTTTCATAAAAGAATCACTTTTCAACTTAAGCTTATAAGTCAAGAACTTTATAGGTAAAACTAAAATTGTGCTTGCCCTAATTTCAAATGTAACTTTTACCAATCATAAGTTATTTCCTTTAATCAAAAGGCTTTTAGAATGGGTGGAATTGTAGGTGGGCTATAAGCCATGTGTTAACTGCAATTTCTTTAAGGATCATAAGTTTTGGGGCATAGTTTGGTATTTGTACTGGCTTTTCAATTTTAATAATCTCACTCTAGTTTTAGGGTCCTTACTTGAGGAGTAGTCTTTTTGAGTTACTTGCCCTTAATCCTTTTAGGTTTTAAGTCTTTGTGTTTTGGACTTGATTACCTTATCTTATCATTTTCTCACATTTCTTCTTCCCCCTTTTCCTCATTTTTCTCCTTTTTTTTTCTCTCTTTCTTTTTTTCTTTTTCATTATGATTTAAAACAAAGGTGATCATTCTTTCTTTTGGCATGCAGCTTACAATACGTGTCATTTGTGTATAATGTTCAGGATATAGGCACTTCTTTATTTCAAAGGAAATAAGTTATTAGTGGTAGTAGTTACGATCAAATTGATGCAACTAAAGCAAGTACAGGTCAGTTTTACCCTTTTTCTCCTAATTAATACACTTAACCACCTATTTTCCCCATTATAGGATAGTTCTTGACAGGGTTTGATTTTTTGAAAATACTCCACTTTAAAAGCTCAATGGGGTTAGCAAAGGATTTTGTGTTTGAGATATTGAAAAGAATGCCTAACTTCATTTTGATTCGTATATCAAATGCAAGATGGACTTTCTTTAAGGAAAGAGTCTAATAACCTTACAATGATGTTACTCGACTCTCAAAGTGTCTTAGGGTTGGTTTTTAGGATTTAGCTTGCCTTTCTTCATTCTAAACCTTTTAACTAGTGAGGTATCTTGATTGTCATTTTTACTATCTGTGAATGATCTCAAGCAAACAAAGCACTTTATTTGAATCGCTTATCTTTTATCAATTTTGTAAAGGTCCTTGCGAAATCTGCCCTTATCCTTAAATTGAGTCTAATTAGAGTGCCATTGCATCCATTAGGTCTTAAACTTTGTTTTTCAATTCCCAGCAATTATCAGCAGAATACCCCTATTAACCATATGATATTCACATTGTGCATTTGGGTTGCATTTCCTTGGCTAGTATCTTGGCATTAGGGCTTTTTGTTACAATAAGCCTTCCCTTCTTAGTTAGTCAAAGACTTGAGATAATGACATAAAGATTTGAGTGAACTTTCTTCTAGGTATTTTGGGCCTTTTTTGCTTGGTGTTTCTCACATTGTAGTATTTATATATGCCCTAGAATTTGGTAAGGGTAGTCTTTTTCCTGTTAGCCTCTCTGTTCGCTTCTTTAATTTAGCTTCTAACAAGTACAATTCCGCAAAACTGGCCATTATATTACCTAACAAGTGTCGATAATATGGTTCCTCCAATGAGTCAATAAAGACATATATTAATTCTTTTTTAGGGAGAGAAGGAATGATTCTAGCTACTATGCCCCTCCATCTTTTGGTGTATTCCCTAAAGGACTCATTTTTCTTCTTTCTCATTATGTACGTGTCTCACATTGAAGGAGCTATTTCAATATTGAACTTGTACTTCTCATAGAATGCCCCAATTTCTCCCAAGTATTGATCTGGCTGAGATCGAGCTAGGCGTACCACTTTAATGCAAGCTCTGTTAAACCATCTTGGAAAGTTTGTACCATGAGTTCATTATTTTGAACATATCTGCCCATCTTATAGACGTATAATCTAGTGTGTAGCTTTGGGCATCCGGTCCCATCATACTTCTCAAACTTTGGTACTTTGAATTTTTCTGGGTAGGCCATAAGATCATATATAGAAAAGTCAATGATCTTAGCCTGCTTGAATCCATCATCATTCCCAAGTGCTCCAATCTTTTCAATTATCTATTGAGTTAGCTTCCTTTCCAGCTCTTTGATACTTTCTTGACTTGGCTCTAAGTCAACTAAGAAAGAATAAGTCTTAAGGCAAAAAGTTGGGTTGACCTTTTCTTCTATTTTAAGAAGACGTGCTTCAACAAACTTTTCATATCGGGCTTCTAAGTGCTCTTCATTTGATAACATTATGGCTTTGAGCATAACAATGCTATTAATTAAAAAATTCGTCTGTTTAGCTATTTTCCCCATAATTTGTTCTAGTGAGAGAATCCTCAACTCAGCAAGGTCAATGATTTTAGGGTTGACATTGTTGCTGTTGTCTTTGGTGTTGATGTCATTGTTTCCCTGGTTAGCCATTACTTTTAAGAACTCTGGAGAATAATTCATCCTTGTTAGCAAACCTCTTCCCCTTCTCTCTCTTATTTATTTATTTATTTTGAAAACTTTTGTTTCAAAAGAAAGAAAAAGAAAGGGTCAAAAGAAACTAAGGAGAGGAATATAATGATGAGGTTCACTTATACTGAATATTTACAAATACTTATGACTTATAGGTATTTAAAAGGTAACCTACAAGAACCAAGATCTAAGGAATATCTCATGGGGTACTTGATATTTACAACTAACTACCAATTATTGACCAGGATGGAAAATGACTATCTTACAATAGAGATAAAGACAAGAGGAATTAATAAAGGTCACTGGTTAAAAGCCATAAGGGAAATGAATACTTACAACTCAAAGAATTTATACATAAGAAAGTTTTTTTATATTTATGAATTAGAGGACTAATCGCTAATTAATAAATATGTTTTTGTGGATAAGAGGGTCTATTTACAAGATAACGAAAACCTATGACATTCAACAAAGTAGTAAATTTACAAAGAGGGAGGGAAAAGTTTATGGATTAAGTCCAATTCTTTTTAAAAATGAGGAAAACTATTTGCAAGTTATGAGGTTTTTAGTTATTACAAAGGCTAGTTAAAATGATCTACAAGTATGTCTTAAAAGGCTAATGGTCTCTTTTTATTCTAAAATGGTAAGGAAAAAAAAAATTTATAAAGATAGCGAGGGTAGTAGATTATTTACAAATTTGAGTAACAACAAATATTTACATAAAGACAAGGAAAGATGAAGGCGCGTAGATGCAAAGGACCGGTGACTAAATAGTAATGTGGGAATATAAAAGGGTTTAGGGTTGAGACTTTATTAGAATTCCATTATTACAATATAGGGAAATTGAATTGACATAAGAATGTTACTTATACGAAAATTCTATATTTACAAGGAAACTACAATTTTACAATAGAAAAGTCCAATACAAAGGATAAAATTACATTTGGTGGTATAAGGAATGTATATTACAACATTTTTACGGTATAATGGAATTTTGATAAAGTTCTAGCCTTTCATTAGTGATATGCCCTATTACTATTTATTTACCAGTCTAGAAGTTGTGTATGCAATAAGAGTTGGTTCTAAAAATACTCAAGTTCTGTAACCTCACACATCTTTGAAGAGACAGCTCCTTAGTTACATCAAAACTTAAGTGGGGTAGCTTGATCATCCCTGGAAGGTGGTTATCCCACTACATCCAAAACTTACATAATGGCCTCCCTCTTAAGGTCTTAGGAAGGCCTGGTTCTGAGAATAGCTACCATACATTTCATGATTTAAGTATTAAAAAGCCCTAATATGCCCATAATATACTTACATAATGATTAGTAAAGATATATACAAATAAATACATTTACAAAAAAGAAATACAACATGGAAAGTGTATCTTAAAAGATGATTCTAATTTTGGAAGGTTTAAGTGGCTAGCCCTCTTTAGTGGAGTTGCTAAGTTATTGAGTCTAGATTTTTCCTAGTTTTTATTTGTTTTCCTTAATCCGATCAATATTAAATCCTATCCATTTAATATTAACCCTCGACTAGAGATTAAGAAAAAAACTTAGTTTTCACTTGATTTTGAAAAAAGAAAAATGGAGTTGTCACCCAATCGAGGTCGAGAAAAAAAATGAGTTAGGTTAAATAAATTAGGTGGATCAATTTAACCTAATCACTAGTCTACTAAAAAAAAAAATCTAAAATGGTTCTTTAAAAAACCAAAGACTTGAGCTTGAGGGTTAGCCTATTAAACCCTAACGAGTACTACTTTTATCTTTCCGAATTTAAATATATCTTTTAAAACACTAATTTTATAATGAAAGAATAACTCTAAATTTATAAATAAATAACATCCTATTTATATACAAGAAAAATAAAATTTATTCACAAAAGGGAAAAATAAAAAGTTTTCCTATTTTAAGTTATCCCGTAAGTGCCTATGTACCCTCTATTAGGGATCAGACTTTCCGTAGTTCATTCCTAAAAATTTGAATGTATTGATCACTTTTAATTTTGAAAACAATCAACTTTAATTTTTTATTCATTTGACTTTATTTTAATGAAAATTTTCCTAAAAGAAAAAGGGTCCTAATTTCATGTTTATTTTTGAGAAATTCTATAAGAGGTTATAAATTTGAAAGGGATTAATTAAGTTTTATTTTTATTTTTTGGAAAATAATTTTTCTAAGTGATAAAGCTCATTTATTTATTTCTTTCTTTATCTTGTATACATTAGTTGAAAATAAGTAAATAACTTTTTTATTATCTTCTTTTTCATACATATATTTTGTTTTGTTTTACTAGAAATATAATAAAACAAAACAAACAACAAAAAAAAAAGGAAAAGAAAAAAAAAAAGAACCATTCTTGATTTTGGTTCTATACACATAAGTCAAAAATAAGACCGAAGGTTAAAGTCTGGGTCAGTGAGGAGAGTTGGACCCAGTCTTAGATCAGGTCATATGTAATCCGCACGTATATGGGGCAAGGAAAAAGACAACGACAACTAAAGGGGTAGTTTAGTGTGTTTCAATGGCCAATTCAAAGTGGAAATCACATATTCAAGTGATTTTTATTGGAGAATGGGGCTTTTATGGTAATGTGGTGGTGTTTTGAGGTGGTTTAGTAGAGGTTACTTAGTGGTCGGCAGTGGTGGATTTTGCATTGCTCAATTAGGTAGCTGTTGAAGGGTTCAAGGGTGTTAGCTGGGGGTTTTAGGACATGGCCAACACAGCCGTGGTGTTGGATTCCACCCAAAAGCATGTGATAGTGGTGGTTCCTAAGCAACATGTGGTTAGGGTTTTGGATCATAACCCTTGAGTGATGGTTCGCGAGTTGTAGGGCATGGAATTAGTAGGATAGGTGTCCTTAGGAAGCTAGAAGTGTGGGTTAGCTAGCTAGGTCGTTGAATTCGCTCGAAAAAGCCTTGAGCTCAAGCAATTTTAGAGAGAGAGAGATGGGATGCCTTGAAAGAGAAAGAGTTGGAGTCGGTGTGCTTATGAGCATGGGAGAAGAACTGATGGCCTATAATTCTTGTTTGAGCTTTAATTTATAGTTTTGGAGCTCGAATTAAAGATAGAAACTCAACAAATGCCATCAATTGAGATTGAATAAAGGAAGATGACTAAGATTCAACACTTGGATTTAGGCATGATTTAGAGTTAATTCTTTGTCAAAACTGTGTCCTCTATATCTGTTCTTGCCTAAAAGATCAAAGGAATGCTTCGCAATTTAGTAAAATACTTGAATCAAGGACATTTAAGCTAGGAGAAAAATCCAGGTCATCAACTTTCCTTGATTTTCAACCCTCTTTTTTTATCTCTAAACGATCGTATCTAGATGTATTTTCAGTACCAATCCGTACTATTCCATATCTACTTCACAATTTTACCATTAATTTTGGTGAAATTGTGAAGTAAAATGGATCAAAAATGGCTAGAAAATGAGCTCTCCAGGCATGTTATGTACAAGAAAAAGAGGGAAAAGGGAAGAGAAAAGGAAAGAAAGAGAAAGAGGGAAAAAAATGTTGACGGTACTACATCAGCTACGTGACCGAGTCAGATGTCGCCATGTGTCACAGCATACCCAGTAGCTACTCAATACATGGATTTTTGGAGATTTAAAATAAAAAAGACACACAGTGCCTTGTGTTGGAATTGAACCTAAGACCTCTTACTATCTCCAAGTGCTAGGACCAAGTATAATACCAATTAGACTGTTAGCCTATGCCTTATAATTTGTTACAACTAAATTCTATATTACCTAAATAGTTTAAGTTCTTTTGTAAAATAAAATACCACTAAATTAAATTAATCTACCTAATGACCCAATATAACTTTAAAATCTTATTTTTCTTAAAAACTGCTAATAAAAAGTGTATTTTTCCTTAAAAAAATATCTTTTCTTGTTTTTCAATTTTTTTTTATTTTTTTCACTATGAAATTTTCTATTTTTTATTTTCTAAAATTTCTATTTTTTGTATTTTTCTAGATTTTCTTCTTTTTTTGTACTTTTCTAAATTTTCTATTTTTTGTATTTTTTTACACTACGACCCTTTTTCCTTATTTAAAATTTATAAAACTATAAGAGATAAAAATAGGGTGTCTACTAGTATAAACCATTAAATAAATCATATCACAAGCATAATCTTACATTAAAATCATAACCTATAAAAAGTGAACACCAAGAATCATGCAACAATGTAGTGGCATCCATGGGAAATAGAGGAAGTCAACCTAGCTCTTCTTAAGCTTGAATTTTTCCTTACAGGTTCTCACCTAAAATTTTTGTAAGCATATTGAGCAATTTGTTGTCTCATTAAAGTAACTAAATATTCACCAAATGCTTCTAGAGGTCATGATTTGTATAGGTTGTCCTAGCTTTTGTGCAAGAAATTTTGGTTCTCAACTTACTAACATTAACCATACTGAATCATCACCATAGATGGAGGAGGGCCTCTTACCTTGGAAAAGTTATAAATGGCATCTCAAGTTCCCCCAAAATGGGACCCTAATGAAGCTTTAAGTTGGTTTTCCTTCTATTGAAAGAAATAAGAAGAAAAAAAAAAAGATATCTTCAAGAGAAACACTTAGTTAACCTCTTACGCCTGATGTTAAGAAACCTTTAAATCAACTTATCTAAAGAACTTTACCTTACCTTCCACTAAGAAGCTACACACCACTAAGAGGAACTCCTTCAATCTGTCTTGCTCCTTTAGTCCTAAAAAACACCATAAAGGAACTAGAATTAGTAAGGCATCAAGTGGTCACTTGGGTTAAGTGCTTAACTTAGGGTTTTAGAGTTGGTGTTTAAGCTTTCTACTTTGAAAGGATTTTGAAAGTATGAGGAGAAGAGGCAAGGGCTTTGTCCGATGAAAAGAATGAATTTATATGGGGGCTACTTCTATAAAACTTAGGTTAATACTTGTAGGACCACCAAGACATATGTCCCATCCTCATTCCTCTTAACTTTCCTTTTGTACTACATACTTGTAGGACTACCAAGACATATGTCCCATCCTCATTCCTCCTAACTTTCCTTTTGTACTATGTTGTTCTTCATTATAAAAAAGAAAGAAAAAAGAAAAATTGGAAGGAACAAAGAAGATGGTGACACTTCCTATATGGTACGGTTTTGTTTTTCCAATTAAGTTCTCAAATAGATAAGATGGACCCCTTACAAAATATTACGTCTAAAATTTCAAGAGAAACCCTAATGGACCTAATTAGGGTTTTCATAAATATAATCCTAACTTAATCTTAAATTAGGATTGTTGACTCACATTCCATCATATAAGGATGTCTATCTTGATCCTCGTCATTTCTCATGAAAATAAGGTAAAGGGACATTTGGTCATTTAAAAAATAATGGCTTTAGAAATTCGAAGAACCACTCAAATGACTTAAAATTTCCCCTTAAATTATAAATGATTTGACTGGTATACTTAAGTTTTTCCATCCTTACACCTTAAAGAAAATTTGTCCATGAAGTTTACCTGGTATAGCGAAAAGCTCAAGGTATTGATGCATCTAGAGGTTGAACACATGAAAGCGCACCAAATAAGAATCTAAATGAAAGAAAAGCTAGCAAAATGCATGTGCAACCAAGAGGATATGATACACTAATTGATCCATGTAGCCTAATAAACACTAAATATGGCACGCAAGATGTTCACTAAGGTTACTCGCTAGTAGCTCTTGTTAAAGGAGCTACATAAGAGTTGGTTTCAAGAAGTTGCTCTCAAAAATGGAAGAGATAGTTTCTGTAAAATTGGCATTCAACTATTCGACTGATTATAAGAGTGGCTTTTTATACCTAACCATTAGGGTTTATAAGAAAGAAAAATTAACTAAAAAGGGTTAATTGTAAAGTTAGTTACATTAAGATTTCTAATATATGGCTAAAAGGATAAAATGGATAAAAAGAACATAGAATCTATCAAAGGTTATTGCCATTGGATCTTATGCCTAGGACATGCAATATACTTCAATTGGTCATTCTAACAAGCATGGACAATAATATGTCTAGCTGGTCCCTAGTGAAAAAGGAAGCTTGGTTCCTCAAATATCTCAACAATTAATTACTCTACATCTGGGTCAATTGTTCTATGGTTAGGTTATCTAGCTTCTTAGGGTCTATTATCCTGTCTTAAAAGAGGTCGATAATGGTCTTGGCCATGACCAACATGTAGAACTCAAGTCAAATGAAGTGTAGCAGACCTTAGTAATTAGGAGAATCTTTATCGCTTAGTAGTTCTCAAGCTAAGACACATCGAGTTAGGCCTTGGAGTCCTTAGGCTCGACTTCTAGTCAAAGGTTTGAGTTGTTGATTCCTATTAAATATCTGGTTCGCATGGTATCCTTGAATTCCTAAGTAAACGTTCTCTATGTTTAACTGCTCCATTATACTTATACATACTTAATCACCTTGTTTCTTAGTACCTTTTATTTCTAGTTCACTATCTTGATTGAATGCTCGAAATATGTGAGGTTCGATTAGACACTTAACTAGGCTATCCCTATTACTATGTTCGAATCACAGATGTACTTACTTAGTTAGGAGACATGGAAAAATTACGAACACCTATGAAGTTCAAGGGCAAAGCTAATAAGTAAGCAACTAGACTAATCTTCTCTAAGATCTCAAAAGGTCTAATGTATTGAGTGCTCAGTTTTCCCTTTACTTCAAATTTGACCATTCCTTTTGTTAGTGACACCCTTAAGAATACAGGATCCCCCATTTCAAATTCCAAGGGTCTTCTTCTTTTATCTAAGTATCTTTTATATCTATCTTAAGCCATTTTCATTCTCTCTTTAATTACTTATACCCTATGGATTGCTTACTGTACCAAATTAGGTCCCAAAATGGGTCTCTCACCTACCTCATCCCAATGTAATGGAAGCCTGCACTTCTTTCCATACAATGCCTTGCATGGAGCCATTTATATCGTAGCTTGGTAACTATTATTGCAGGTGAATTTTATAAGGGGTAAGTAGCTATCTTATCTTCTCCCAAAATCCAAGCTTAAGCTCGTAATATATCCTCTAATATTTGAAAGGTATGCTTTAATCGAACATCCGTTTATGGGTGGAAGGCTGTACTATAACTCAACTCTATTCCCAAATTCTCATGCAAAATCTTCCAAAACTTACCAAAAAACTAAGGATCCCTATTTGAGACAATGGATACCACCATGCAATCCGGTTATCACTCGGATATAGATCTCTACTAACTTATCCATGGTCTAACTCGAAGTGACATGAAATGAGTAGATTTGGTCAATTTATCTATGATCACCCATACTTTCTCATAACCTGCTGAAGTCCTGGGCTAAGCTATCATAAAGTCTAAGGTAATGTTTTCCCACTTCCATTCAAGTATAGGTAAGTATTATAAATTTCCTCTAAGCCTTTGGTGTTCAATTCATATCTACTAACATGTTGTACTCTTTACCACATAATCTACAATCTAATGCTTCATATTGTTCCACCAAAAATGTGCTTTAGATCCTTATATATTTAAATTCTTCTAAGATGAATGGTGTTAGCACAAGAGTATTCCTTGCCTATAATCTTCCTCCTTATCTCTAGCTTGTCTAGTACCCATAATCTACTCCAATATCTAATTACCTAATTTGAATCTTCATTTTACTCATTGTTTAGCTTCGTTTCAATTAACTTCTTTAGCTTGTTTCACCCTTCTTCATCTTCCCTTTGAGCCTCTTTAATCTATTCAGGTAAAGTAGGCTAAAGTCTCAAACTGGCAATCATTACTTCAACTTTTTCAACCGTGAGCTCAACATCAAGTCTCCTTAAGTCCTCCTCTGACTAGTGAGTGAAGCTACGACTTTACTTGCTTCTTTCTACTAAGAGCATCTTCAACTACATTCGCCTTCTCAGAGTGGTAAAGAATCTCCAAGTCATAATCTTTTATTAATTCTAGCCACCTTCATTACCTCATATTGAGTTCCTTCTGCATAAAGATGTACTTTAAGCTCTTATGCTCCGTGTAAATCTTACAACTCTAAATCATGTATTAGGTAATTTTCTCGTCAGGCTTCAAATGTCGACAGACATAAGTGATAACGTAAATTTAGTATGTGTTTTTTATAGTTATTTTGCATTATTTTAGATGTTAATTTTGTAATATTTTATGCTTAATTGGTTTAAAATTTCATTCCTAGGGACTTTCAAAGCGTTTTATGGAACTTTAAAGGTTTTTTTTTTTAATCACATTTTGTAGCTAAATTGGATAGAAGCATTGATCAAGGATTGAAGTAGATAAATTGCGAGCAAGAATAGAAGCTAGTAAGAGACCACAGCTATGGTCTCCACCCATGTTCCTTTTATCATATAGTTTCATCAAGATTTGAAGTTTTTAGATGAAAGGCAAGTATACGCCCACACTCCATAGCCGTATACTCTACCTATGGACATGTTATGATGTGCGAATTTTCTATTTTTGTTAGGTTTCCTTTATAAACCTAGGTTCATTCCCTATATATATAGACACTTAGGCATAGATTTGCAGAGAGAGCCCTCTTTAGGAAGATATAGGCTAGAATTGTAATGGAGGTATCTTAATTACTACTTCTTTTCTTTGAATCATGTTGTTCTTCTAATTATTCATAGTAAATCATTATTGAACCTTAGTTCATATTGCAATAATCTTTTATTTAATCTATGATATTGTTCTTTGATTATCAAATTAAACCCAATTATATTGTCATCAATTAGTATTTACCTAGGTTGCTAAATTGATGTATGAGTTTTCTATAGAGACGTAAGTCCTACGATTGAATTGACAAGCGTAATTAGAGAGAATTAAGCTAACTAAATAGTTTATAGTTCAATTCTTCAAATGCGATCTTGCGATGCTTTATTTAGAAGCAATTTAGGTAAAGAGGGTCGGAGGATTAGGAAGAGGCTAGAGATGTGAGTCTAGTAAATTCAAATTAGGCATCTCTATGGTTCAAGGAATAATTACGATTAAATGGTTGCATAGAATTAAGTTACAGATAACATCAATTTACTAAGGATATGTATTATTTCTTTTAATTGATTCATGCTTGTTCATTAGTTTTTTTAATTCAGCTTAATCTATCTTAGTATTCTTATTTTGTTTATTAGTCTTTATTCAACTTACGTGTTTAATCACAATTATCTCCATATTGTTAAATTGGGTAATTGGTAAACTAGGGTATGATGATAAGCTATTTTAGGTTAAGCTTGAGAGCCAATTTGAGTAGAGACTAACTAAAGCCTATTTGCAACTAAAGGGCTAGACACCTCTTCTCTACCCAAGCACTTTATGGTCCCCCAAGCACTTTGCCTACATTTGAGCATCTTAAGGACTTACGCTCCAAATGCCTACTTACCAACCACGTCATAACTTACTCAAATACACATAAGTTGCATGGCCCCTCCTAACCTCCGAACATGTGCTTACCGCCTTAAAGGCACCCTCTCCTTTATGGGCTTCCTACAGAAGGTCAGCCCACAACTCGTAAGCTAGTTGGGGACCTCCTCTTTCTTAGAGATTTTTGTCTTTTGCTCCCCTTCCTTCTCTCACCTCATTAATGACAGCCTAGCATTCGTAGTCAGCACACCCAATATCCCTTAGTAATGTCAATGTCCTAGGTTTCAAATGTGGCTACCAGTGTGTTCATGGCCGACCAACGCTTAAAGTCATCTTATCACCTTCACAGTGTATATCCCTTGCACACAACTAGTACAGACGAACCCTAAGCCACATGCATCCTCAATAGGTAAGCTCCTTACACTATAAATAGTGCAAGAAGCCCAAAGGTACAGGATCTTGATTCTAAACCCCTCTCTTTCGATCCCATTAACACATAACACTTGTTCATACGGTAACCTAAGCATCTCTTCTCTTCCTTTGAGAATAGTATTTGGAACCCCACACACCAATGCATTTCACCCTTTCTCCCTCCTCTCTTTACTGACTTGAATGCTAAAGGGCCCTCATAAACCAACCCACTAGGGGCTTCCTATAGGTACCTAAAAGCAAGGAGCACAACAAACTCTGAAGCCTAATAGTATCAAACCTTATTTCGGTTTTCTTTAATTTAACCTATAGTAAGCTTAACTCTCTTAATATAAGTTATCTGATACAAAATTAAGGAAAATTAAAAAAAAAAAATTGGAATCGTCAACTAATTAAACTAGTAAAAAATAAAATTAGGGTTTTCGATTGAGAAAGCCCTAATTTAGCCATTAATCTGCAAATATTCTAAAAAAATTTACTTTTTTAGAAAATTAATAAAAAAAATATAAATTCGAGGACTAACCTATTAAGATGAAGTCACCATGTAAAAGAAAAAAAATTAATGGGATTTTATTTTTTATGATTTTTGTAAAAATGCTAAGCTATGTACAAATATGCAAAAATGTGACTAAAATGATTTCTTATTACGAATTTTTAAGAAAAATAAAAGAAAATTTTAATTTTTTATACGGTTGCCCTAAAGATGCCTACAAACTCGTTAGTAGGGATCAAACCAACAATTCTATTTTTCAAAAAACTTTAGTGTGTTGATAAATTTTATTTTTTGAAAAGTAGTCAGGTTTATGTTTTTAGCTAGTTTATTTTTTATTAAAAAATAAACTTAAAAACCCAATTTTTCTTCCTAGTTAAAAAAAAAAAAACCTAAAGACCTAATTTTCAGAAAGACTCCAAGCTAGTATTTTTATTTTAGGAAAAACTAACTATGACAAAACTAAAAAAAAAAAAAAATCCTAAAGTACCTAAATATAATTTTTCATGTAATATGCAATTGATGTGAAAAACATACATAAGATGCCTAAACCATAAAAAAGATGGTTGATTAGTGAAAAAATGTTCAAATCATAAAAAAGATGCCTCACTATAGAAAAGATACCTGAATCATAGAAAAAATGGTTAAATCATAGAAAAAATACCCAACTATGGAAAAAATGCCTAAATCATGAAAAAGATTCCTAGTAAAGATTTTTAATTTTATGAAAAACTAACTAAGTGATAAAAAAAAAATCTAAAAAAAAACCCTAAGAATGCATTTTTTATGAAAATTTACTAAAAGATGCAACACGTGTCGAAAATGGTAAATTTTCCTTAAAATGCAACACCTAATTAGATATACTAAAAATAACCAATTAGAAAAATTAATCAACATCTAACCCTACAAATACCCATGTTAGTACTAATTCCATGAAATCACACTAATCGTGCAAAAAAATGCAATATGCAAGATTATATATATATATATATATATATATTAAAAAAAAAACGAGCTTACAATCCAAAAAAATCAACTAATAAAAGTTAACGCCAAAACCTATAAAAAAATCATATTAATACTTATTTAACATGAATCAACTATCCTAATCATGTTAATAAACACAAAAAATAAAAGATTAATGAAACTAAATTAAAAACTAGACACCTATCTAATAATAAGTGGGTCAGATCTGGCTAATCATAGATCGCAATCGGATCTTGGATAGAAATAACTATGGCCATTAGAGTAACTTCTCACAATGTGCTATGGTTGACAAATCAAATAAGAAATTGGAGATCGATAATGATTCAATTGATGAAACTTACCTTGGTGTGAATGACCAACAGTGTTCGTTTCAATAATGTTCAAATCGTTAGTAGTGTTGGGCGTGGATTTACTAAGCTATATGTTTGCTACTACTGTCGCAATTGCGTAGATTGTTGTTAGGTTAGGTCGCTGCGTTAGGATTGAGTTGAGTTATTGTGTCATTATGTTGGCTACTACAATGAAGGGTTGCTAGAGTAGAATGATGATGAAGGAGGAGTTAGTGCACTATTATGAAGATGATTAGGGAATTGAGTATGGTATTAATGATGCACAAAAGTAATTGTCTATGTAGCTTCTTAAAAAACTTATCAACAACCAAAATTCACTATTTATAAATGAATAATTTTAATCATTTAGATCTTTTTGATGAGGATTCAATTTTGACAAATCTAATATTCATAGGATACAACAATATCCAGTTTAGATTTGCTAGTTTCCTAAATAATTCCCTTAAGATTTAGTCCAATCTACTCTAAGTTTTAGAAGCTTCACAATCTATTTGGGCTTTCAACCTTAGGTTGGATTGTATCCTTCTTATTCTAAATTAGCAGTAGCTTTTAATATATAGCTTAAAATATACGATAATCCATTTAATAAACCTTGAGCTATTTTAATTAGCCCAATATAAATTAGATAAAAATTTTCTTTATATTTCATTAGACTAAAAAAATATTTTTTTTAATGAAACACAATTATTTAAAGACTCAAAATTTATTAAATTGAATATATAGCTTCTACAATTGTTTGATCTAACCCTAAATGATTGACTAACTCGACTTGACTTGACATTTTAATATTTTAATATTTTTTTAATTTTTGAGTTTTTTCCATTTTTCTAAGTTTTTTTTTATTTTTTTATAAACCTAGCCAAAAAGTGAAAAGAGATTGAAAATAAAGGATAGCAAAAATAGGGTGTCTACAAATAGTATTTTACCCCAAGGAGTCTAAGCCTAATCCCTTCATTATATCTAATTGATACCTACGATTTTGGTGCCTACCTTTACTAGCCAATCTACTCCAAATGGCGAAAAGCAAGAATAATGAACCTCAAGCATCGCATCATATTGATAGTGATAGGTCACCTCCACTACAACACTCATCAACTCCCCTAGCTTCAGGCACCTAAGCTTATGAAATGCAACAACTCAAGATATTGGTTCAAAAAGAATTTAAAGACGTTAGAAGAACTTAAGAGTCTAATGTTGCATTGCAAAGGAAGGTGGCTTTCCTTAAGAGCACATCACAAAACATCCCTACAAAGAAGTAATGGTTAGCTCATCTACATAACTGAGCAAACACAACAAAACATGTATTAAGCACCCAGCATGTTTATGTAACCAAGTCCAATACAATCGACAGTTCCCCGAAGACTTACATGATCTACTAAACCACAATCACAACAAAATGCACATGCAAGGTGAATGCTCTAACATGAGCAAACCTATTAGAGATTTGTCCCCATAAGGCTCTTGAAAAGAGGAGATGAATGTCCAAGAGTTAAACAAAAACATATGCTACTCATCTAGTATGCGTAACCAAAGGAAGGTAAAATCCTTAGCCTGCGTATCACAACTAACCATAGTGAAGAGACCATTTGTACTAATTATCCTTAAGGAAACATACCTTAAGGTACAAGCCTCATTCATCCCAACACATATGATGAGATGGGAGACCTAAACAACCACCTAGTGCACTTTTGTGCTATGATGAGCCTCCACAATTTCACAAACACTATCATGTGCAAAGCCTTTCCTAGTATGTTAGTAAAAGTTGCCTTACTATGGTTCAACACCTTACCTAACAGCTCCATTAGCTCTTTTGACAAGCTTACGAACAAGTTCTAGCAACATTTCCTCTATTCTAAGGTCCCTCATAAAGATTTGGCCACACTCTATAACATCAGATAGTGCCCCAATGAATCCCTGTAAGCATACTTGGAATGGTTTAACAATATAAAGCACTAGGTCCTTAAACTTGACAATGGAATGGCCCTCTAAGCCTTAATCATTAGAATTAACCCTACAAGAAAACTGTTTGATGTTGTCTCCCTCAACTGGCTTAACTCACTTGATGAGTTCATGTAAGTAGTTAAGAAATATGTAGCCTAAGAAGATGCCATAAGAGCAAGGTTAGAAACTGACAATAGCATATAGGGGTTGGCAAAAGATCATTTAAGGCCATGAGATACCAAGTGATCCTCCTTAAGAGAGTAACGCAAGAAGCAAAAGCAAAAATTTACAATCTACACATCTCAACCGCCCCCTTGGAGAAGTGATGTATAAGGTCCAAGGAAAACTCCCATAAGGACCTTATGTCAGAGAGACACTTGAAGTGATCAGTTCTTATAAATATTGTGACTAACACCAAGTGTGCTATCATAATATTGATGAATATCGCCATCTAAAAAATGCAATCGAAGGCCTTATTTGAAAATGATGCATTGACTACCTCATTGTAAATGAAAGAAACTAAGTCTAACGATTAACCTAATGTTGTCAGACCAAACAATAACAACAACCTTAACAATAGCAGCAATAGTAGTTAAAGACCAAAATCATCGGGGTAGACAAGGTTAGGTCAACACCATGTTCGAAGGCCCTAACCTTGCAAGAGACATACCATCCACATCAACTGAAAATGAATTACACCTCATTTGAAGCAAGAAACCCAAAGTAGAAACTACCATCAGCTTTATCATCGAGGACAACGAAGGTGTCGATTACCCACATAGCGATATGTTAGTCATAAACGCAAAAGTTAGGTACCTTGATTTCCCTAAGACATTTGTTGGTAGTGAAAATTCAGCAAACATCCTTTTCTACAATGTATATGAGCAAAAGGAGTAGCTCAATGAGCCCTTACAACCTTACAAACACTACCTCATAAGCTTCAGTAGTGGTAAATCTATGTTAGCCAAAGGGCTCATTACCCTACTAGTATAATTAGGCGACAGCGTATATGTTGCCATATAGTCAATCAACTTCATCATCATTGATCATTGGTCACCATACAGTGCAATCCTATGAACATCAAGCATTATAAAATTCAATATGCTCATAAGCCAACAATGCTTGAAGGAAAATTCCCAACACCAAGAGGGGTTGACGAAGCACGATGACACTAGAAGCTATGTTGTGGACCGTGACTAAGAACAGACAAGGTTGGTCGTTGAATGGGTCTAAGCTTACAGAAAATTCAAAAAGAACTAATGGGAGAAAGTACGAAAATGAATGAATAATGAATGAAGGTTAAGCAAAACCTATGAACAGCTTTAGAAGATATGAGAAAACAATGAAACTTTCGAGGACTCACAGTACAATTTGATATGACACATGAATCGATCCAGTGAGGTTACTCACCACCTAGCCTTGCTTAAGGGTTAGGATAAGAGTGATGCCGAGAGTAAACAGAGTGTTTACAAAAGGAGGAAAAATACTCAAAAGTGTATTTGGAATTATATGTTTCTCACAGTTACAAGTACAAGGGTATTTATCCCCATAAGTTAGGGAAACTTACCTAAAAATAAAAAGACAAAAAGGACATTTCCTAAGGAAGTAAAGATCAAGATACAAAAGGATAAAAATGAATATACAAGAAAAAAAATCATTAGTGCAACGGATTTTACATATGATACTGTACATGAAGCGATGCTACATTAGCGAGGTTATTAGAAGATGCTAACAAAAAAAGTATGGACAACTGGCTTGTCCAAGCAGGAGTAGCTTTGTCAGTTTAGAGTTTCTCTTTCTTAGCTTCTCAATAAAGATGATGCCGAGTAATTGGTCAGCTTGAGCGTGAAATAGTAATCTTCAATTTGGCACACTATAGAAAGATGGGTCAGCATATGGCTCAACATGAAAGGTGACTTGACAAGGAAGTGTTCAGCCTCTGTAGGGGTCAGCTAGAACAGAAGGATTCATTGTGCTAATCCCTTTAGTCCTCAGGCTTGGCTGTGGGTCAAGGGTTCGATAACTTAGTTCCTATCACTCCTTCTAGGTTGTTTTGGATTTGGGATCAAATCTAAATGTTTTTCGTTCAGTTCTTCGTTAGGGTGATATGGACTGAGGTTAGCAAAGTTGAAGGCATCAGAAACCCCATAGCCCTCGAGCAATTCTAACCTATAGGCATTATCATTAATCTTTTGGAGGATTTTGAAAGGTCCTTCCGCTCTTGCAGATAATTTGTTCCTGCTCTTGTTCGAGAACCGTTCCATGCTGAGGTCTAACTATACTAAGTCACTTGGTTGAAATTGTTTAGCCGTCCTACCCTTGGTCTTTTCTCACATTCTTCTAGCAACTTAGTCGATGTGCTAAGTGACCTTATCAAAGATGTGCTAAAGGGATTGTACTCTAGCCGAAGCGTCATGGTCCTTTTGCACGGGTATTAGTACAGGGGTATGGTCGAGGGGTAACTCAAGATTGAATCCATAAACAACTTCAAAAGGAGTTTGCTTAGTAGTGTCATATACTATTCAGTTGTAGGCGAACTCGACTACTGGTAAGCAGACGTCCTAATTACCCAAGTTCTTACCTACTATAGCTAGGAGCAGTGATCTTAAAGTGCAATTAACCACCTCTGTCTAATCATTAGTTTGGGGGTGACATAAGGTACTAAAGAGTAATTTGGTCCCCAGCCAATGCTACAAAGTTCTCCAAAAATTACTCAAGAACTTTGGGTCTCTATCGAAGACTACACTTCTCAGTACATCGTATATTCATACAATCTCCTACAAGAAAAGAGAAGTAATAACTGAAGTATCGTTAGTCTAGGTATGGGGCATGAAGTGTACCATTTTGCTAAACTTATCTTCAATAACCATTATGGAATCTTTACCTCAGGTAGTTCGTAGTAGTCTAAGAACAAAGTCCATGCTCAATTCAGTCTACGGCTTCGTTGGAACAGGTAGGGGCATTGCTTTCCCTTGCTCGACTCAACATTTGGCCTTCTTGCATATAGCACAACTTTCAACAACTTGGTGCACATCTCTCTTCATTCTCAAGCAAAAGAAGCAGCCATTCAATAGTTCATAGGTCTTCTTTTCTCCAAAATGTCTAAAGAATCCTCCACTATAAGCTTCCCTGATCAGTAGCTTCCTCAGTGAACAATTCAGTACACCTAATTTTCCAACTCGGAACAAGTATCCATCCTCCACATGATACTTGTCTACTATCCTCCCATTGATACATCACAAAATTATGGGTCCGAAGTGTGGATCCTCAGAGTACTGTTCTTTGATACTTGCAAACCTAAACAGTCTAATCTACAGCTCTGATAAAAGTACAAATCTCTTCGAAAGAGCATTTGTAACTACATTGTTCTTTCCTTGCTTGTACTTTATCACAAAATTAAATCCTTCAAGGAATTCAACCCATCTCGCCTATCGCTTCAACAACTTAGTCTAACTTCAAAGGTACCTCAATGATTCATGATTAGTATATATGACAAATTCTCTCGGCAATAAATAGTGCTATCATACTTACAATGCCCGGATTAGTACCAAAAGTTCTTTGTCATACACGGAGTAATTCAACTAGGTTTCTCGGAGCTTCTTACTATGGAAAGCAATTGGTTGGCCTTCCTATATTAGGACAACACCTATTCTAATGCCTAATGCGTCGTACTCCAACTCAAAACTTTTGTTAAAGTCAGGTAGTATTACCATCGAGGAAGAGGTTAGTCTTTCTTTTACCTTAGCAAAGCTCTTCTCCTCCTTTTCTCCCCATCAAAAGTCAATGTTTTTCTTCGTTAGTTCAGTAAGTGATGCAGCGAGGGTACTGAAATTCCTAATATAAAGTGAAGCCAGTCCTTGGAAACTTCTCATTTCGATATAAGTAATAGGAGTTGACTACTCGACAATTGCTTGGATATTTTCATCATCAACTCGTAAGCCGCCTCCACTGACTACATCACCCAAGAATACCACTTTCTCTTAGCAAAAGTAACATTTCTTTAGATTGCATAATAGTCTCTCAACACGAAGGATATCCAAGACTGCTCAGAGATGTTCACAGTAACTCGACATGTCAGCATTGTAGACTAGGATGTCATCAAAGTATACCATGACACACTTCCTTATGAGATATCTCAGTACATGGTTCATTATTCTCATGAAAGTGCTTGAGGCATTCAACAAGCTGAAGGACATGACCATCCATTCGTAAAGTCTATGTTGAGTCTTAAATGCAATATTCCATTCGTCTCCTAACCTAATGCGGATTTGATGGTAGCTAGATTTAAGATCAATCCTACCGAAAATCTTGGCTCTACTAAGTTCATCCAATATGTCTTTCAGCCTTGGGATCGGATACTTGTATTTGATCATGATCTTGTTCACAGCTCAGCTATCTATACACATTCACCAGGTTCTATCCTTCTTTGGCACTAGAAGTGCCGGTACAGCATAAAGGCTGAGACTCTCTCTTACATAGCCTCTCTTCAGCAACTCATTGACTTGATGTTGAAGCTTAGAAGCATACTCAGGATTTATTCGATAAGCTGACTTATTCGGCAATATAATGTCAAGTACTAAGTCAACGTAGTACTCTATACCTTAAGTTATGGGGTAACCCCTTAAGTAACTGTTCTGGGAATAGGTTGGCATAATTATCTAGCAACGCTTTGATTTCCTAAGGTAGCTCACCCCACTTCTTCATTTCTAACAGTCGCTTGACCAACAAAAGGGTTGGTTCATCAACATTAATGGCCTCTCAAAGCTCAGCTCTACTTACCACCAGAGCTTTCTTTGATTTATAAGCAAGTTTGTTTTGTAACTTATTAACTTCTCTCGGTGGCATCTGATTCAGTGTGATTTTCTGGTCATCCTTCTCAAACATATACGTGTTCTTATAACCATTATGTATAATTTTCCTATCAAACAACCATGGCCTACCTAGTAATACGTAGGAAGCACACAATTGTAGTATATCATAGAGAATTTGGTTAGAGTAATTCCTTATAGTGATCAGCAGTAGTATTTGTCAAGTGACATATAATGCTGCTTTCTTGCTCAACCAGTACAACTTGTACGGCCTCAAATGTGTAACAGTCGACAACTTTAGTTTTGAAACAAAGTCGGCCGATGCTACATTGGTGCAGCTTCTATTATCCACAATGAAGGCACACACTTGATCATTCGCCTTACAGGTGGTATAGAACAAATTCTCCCTTTGCTCCTCCTTTCGCGAAGGTTCCACATTCTTAGTGCGTTGGATAACCATGAGTAACTTGTCCAAGTCCTTGACAAACACATTCTCCTTAATCAGCTCCTTCTTGGTAAGAACCTCTTCCTCCTCCTTGGGGCCCTCATCAGTACTTTTTACTTCTAACTTCAGAACATCTCTCTTGATGACCATTGTCCTGTAATTCAAGCACTGAGTAACCATATGTCTAAAACCTTGACACTTGAAGCACTTGATCTGGCTTGTCTTCCTGCTAAACCCTTGACCTTTTTCATAAGTTCAAGTTGACACTTCACTATTGGGTCGGCCCTTTTGCTCAACTTACACATCAATCTTTTTATTCAGCTCTATACTCTACTAAGCTCGGTGACTTGTTTGTCCGGGTTAGCTAGTTGGTACCTTGGTCATTAGTCGACTC
Organism: Lumnitzera racemosa; assembly: GCA_024138005.1. Lineage (NCBI taxonomy): Eukaryota > Viridiplantae > Streptophyta > Magnoliopsida > Myrtales > Combretaceae > Lumnitzera > Lumnitzera racemosa. Next base: position 86,139,610 of record JAMXBC010000002.1, on the reverse strand, counting down.
TTCCTTTACCTTTCTACTCATTAGGCAATCTTAATAGCTTCATCCATTGTGTTGAATCGTTGGAGCTCCATAATATCTCGAATGTCTCCTCTCAACCCGATAACGAATCTTGAGACTGTTCGAGCTGATGGTTCCTCTACTTCGCAATGCATCATAAGCATTTGAAATTCTTAAACATACTCATCAATAGTTTGACCTCCGTATCTCAACTCCTAAAGCCAAGTAAATGTATCTTGGAGATAAGTTTCTGGCACGAACCTATTTTTGAGCAATCTCTTCATCTCGAACCAAGTGTTAATCTCTTAGTATCCTTCTCGTCACCTTATTGCCTAAAAATTCTTCTACCATACGGCGGCATATCTAGAAAACTCAATAGCAACAGTTCTCACTTTCTCATAATCCTCATATTGATAACAATCAAATACACGCTCTACCTTATCTTCCTAATCCAAATACTCATCAGTAGTCCTAAATCCATTGAAACTTGGAATTCAAAGCTTTACTTGGTTGGATGCTCTAGGGACTCGTACATTCTCTTCTTCAAAATACTCCTCTTCTTCCTCACCAAGCTCTCTTAAGTCTATCATTCGCCTTACTTGTCCACCAACTCCTCTACCTCAAACAGGTTGAGTTGGGTTTTAACCTCTAACAGGTTGAGTAGCTTGTGGGGTGTCTTATGCGGCTTCAATAGGTCAGCAAGATAGCACATGAATAGCTCAAGTCAGATCTATTAAGAGGTTAGCTAACTCATCAAGCCTTTTGTCAGTACTTCTAGGAGTTCCCTAAGACTGTCGTCCATGGTGGACAACTCCATTGTCATCACCAATGCCAATATTCAAACTTAGGTTAGTCATATTTCCTTACAGATTCAAACTCAAACAAACACTTCAGGAAATTAACAGTTAATAACACAATAGTCAAATGAACACAATAACTTACTTTGTTTTGCACACGTAAAACAAAGTATAACAAAACTTTAAGAAATACTACTACAGTTCACATGAAACCTCTACTTTGATACCAAGATGTTGCGGACCGTGACCAATAACAGATAAGGTTGGTCACTAAATGGGTCTGAGCTTACAGAAAACTAAAAAAAAAAACTAATAGGAGGAAGCACGAAAATGAATGGATGATAAATGAAGGTTAAGCAAAACCTACAAGCAACTCTAGAGGATATGATGTAGCAATGGAACTTTTCAAGACTCACAGTACAATTTAATATGACGCACGAATTGGTCCAGTGAGGTTACTTGCCACATAGCTTTCCTTAAGGGTTAGGATAAGAGTGATGCCGAGAGTAAATAAAGTGTTTATGCAAGGAAGAAAAGTACTCAAAAGTATATTCAAAATTATATATCTCTCACAATTACGAGTACAAGAGTATTTATCCTCATAAGTTAGGGTAACTTACCTAAAATGGAAAAGAAAAAAAAGGATATTTCCTAAGGAAGCAAAGATTAAGATACAAAAGGGTAAAAATAAATATATAAGAAAAACAATTATTAGCGCAACAGATTCTATACATGATACTGTACACGTAATGCTACTACATTGGCAAGGTTGTTAGAAGATGCAGACAAAAAAGGTACGGACAACTGGCTTATCTGAGAAAGAGTAGCTTTTTTAGTCTGGTTTCTCTCTTTCTCTGCTTCTCAGCAAGGAAGATGCTAAGTAATTGGTTAGCTTTGGCGTAAGAGAGTAATTTTCAATTCGGCACACTACAGAAAGATGGGCGATCATACGACTCGGCATGAAAGGTGACTCGACGAGGAAGTGCTTAGCCTCGATAAGGGTCTGCTGGAATAGAAGGATTAGTTGTGCCAGATCCTCTAGTCCTTGGGCTCATCTACAGGTCAAGGGTTCAGCAATCTGATTTTCATCAAGCTATCTTAGTCTCTCTACCTAAAAGCCCAGACCTAAGACAATGTTGTACATATTGAGTCTACTCTATAAGAGAAGTCTAACTCCCTTAAAGAACTAGCCGAAGAAATCAAGGAAATCAAGCTCGAAAACACACCGAGACTCACAACTCAAGTCAAGACAGCCCTACCCGAAGATGAAAGACCGAACTCATCAACTTCCTTTACCAAAACACTAATGCCTTTGCATATGCACCCAAAGACATGCCTAACATAATTAACATACTTGAAGCAACCCAATACATCAAGAAAATCCTTGCATCTGGCTTGTTAAACAAAAGAAGCAACACTTCACACTCAAACAGTAGGCCACTATCGAGCAAGATGTCTAAAAGCTACTTCAAATTGAGTTTATTAGATAAGAAAAGTACCCAACATGGCTGGTAAACACATTCCTCATCAAGAAAGCTAATGGGAAATGGCGCATGTGCATCGACTATACAAACCTCAACAAAGCCTATTTGAAAGGTTGATTTCCTCTACCTTACATAGATCAACTCGTTGACTCCACATCAGGTCATGCCCTCCTTAATTTCATAGACACATACTCAAGTTACAACTAGATCTAAATGGCACTTGAAGACAAGGTCCATACCTCATTGATCACCGACTTAGGTACATATTGCTATAAAGTTATGTGCTTCTATCTAAAGAATACTGGACCAACTTACCAAGACTCCTCACCGTCATCTTCAAGCTACAGATCAATAGGAACATTGATGTGCATGTTGATGATATGATTGTGAAAAGTAGGGTTGGGAAGGGTCACATAGAGGACTGCTATGAAACTTTCAACACCCTCTGCTACTATTAGATGAAGCTCAATAGCCAAAAGTGCGTCTTTAGGGTAGCATCTAGTAAGTTTCTTGATTTTATGGTCACCAAACGAAGCGTTGAAGCCAACTTAGACAAAATTAAGGTAGTCTGTGACATGCAAGCTCTTAAGACAATCAAATAAGTTCAACACCTCACAAGAAGAATCATAGCCTTTAACCTCTTTATCTTAAGAAGCGTAGACAAATGCTTGGAGTTCTTCAAACTCTTAAAGAACCTATCTAAATTTAAATGAACAATCCAGTGCTAATAAGCCTTTGATAACTTAAAGAAACTCCTTGAGAGCCCACCCATGCTCTCAAACCCCATGCTAGATGAAGAGCTATACTTATACCTTGTCGTAAGTGACCAAGTACTATCCTTGGTACTAGTCTGCACAGATGGATGAGAGCACAAGCATGTATACTATGTGAGCCACATTCTATAAGGCCCGAAAGTAAGATACACCATGGTAAAAAAGTTCGCTTTTACCGTGGTGATCATCATATGTAAGTTGAGACCATACTTCCAAACCCATTCAATTATCATACTAATCGATCAACCACTTCGAGCCATCCTATAAAGGCCACAAGCCTTGGGTAGAATGGTTAAGTACTCTCTTGAGCTCAACACTCATAGTTTATAGTTCTGACCAGGATAAGCAATCAAAGTCCAAGTCCTTATAAACTTTATTATAGAATATGAAGGAAAGGAAGAAGTACAGTTAGGCATCGAAATACCAGTACAAACTCTCCATATTGGTGGATCCTCTACTTAGAGGGGAAGAGTGGGGTTGGCATAACACTGCAAGGCTTATATGGAACCAAGTGCTATATGCATTGAAGTTTAGATTCTCAACAAGTAACAATGAAGCTGAATACAAAACGCTCATTATGGGACTAAAGATCACTAAGGACATCGAGGCAAAAAGACTGAAGATGCACTCCGTCTCCTGTTAATAGTCTAGAAAGTGAAGGGAGAGTATGAGAGGAAGGGAGAAACAATGTTCAAGTACCTCCAAACAATTCAAGGGTTCCTTTTGGTTTTCACCTCCTGGAAGATCAACAAGGTTCCTTGAGTGGAAAACTCATAAGCGGGTAAGCTGTCTAAGCTAACCTCCACCATCATCCCCGTACAGTATGATGGTAACAAAACTGCTTTTCATCCAATATCTCCATGAATGTAGCTTAGAGGAGCAAGAACAGGAAGCACTCGAGATTTGACCCCTGGACTCTTAACCTTGCTGAATAGGCCCCATAGTGGAACATTTGAAGATAAAAAAGACTTCTAGAAGACCAAACCAAGACTAAGATGTTGGCTTATGCCTCTGCCAACTATACACTTGCAGGCAGAATCTTGTACCACCAAAGTCACAGTGTACTACTCTTCAGGTGCCTCAAGCCATAAGAAGGTACTCTCACCTTAAAAGACCTCTATGCCAAAATGTATATCAATCATATCTAGTCCTAAGCCCTATACCTTAGAGCACTCTGTCTAAGATATTACTGGCCGACTATGAAAGATGATGTGAAGGTTATGGTTCCGAAATGTCTTAAGTATCAAAAGCATGCTCCTATCTCTCATGTACCGAGCTTTGAACTCCACTCTATGATGAGCCCATAGCCGTTCACCCAATGGGGCCTAGACATGCTCAAGCCCTTTCTAAAGGCATCTAAAGGTCGGTAATTCATCTTAGCGGCAGTAGACTACTTTAAAAAATGGGTAGAAGCCTAGGTAGTAGTAACCATCATTGCTTAAGCATTCAAAGGCTACATCCTCATATACATCCTCTCCCCCATCAAGGTACCCTATACATTAATTATGAACAATGGGACACAATTTGATAGCAGTAAGCTCAGGAGTTTTGTGATAAACACAAAATAAGGCTCCATTACACTTTGATCACATACTCGCAACTAATGGCCAGGTTAAAGCAATCAACAAGATCATCTTCAGCAACCTAAAGAAGAGGGTAGAGTACGTCAAGGGTAGATGGGCAAATGAACTCCCCAACATTCTTTGGGGTTATTGTACAACATACAAAACTTCTATGGGAAAAACATCTTTATACCTTACTTTTATAACTGAAGACATGCTCCCAATCAAGTTTGAATTGCCTACAAGCACGATCTAGAATTTTGATGTAAATATAAACCATATGGCCCTCCAGGAAAGCCTTAACATGATTGAGGAGGTGTACGATGTAGTATATCCTTAAGTAGTAGCTTACCAACAACGAGTGGCCCAATACTACAATAAGAAAGTTAGGTACAAGGTGTTCCGACCTAGAGACTTAGTGTATCGAAAGCTAGAGGCTATAGGCTTAAGAGAAGAGCTAGGCAAGTCGCCCCCAATTAAAAGGACCCAATGCTAGTAAAGGAGGACATAAATAACAAAGCATATAGGCTCGAGACCATAAACGGGCAACCTATCCCTAAAATATGGAACGCAAGCAATCTAAGACAGTATTTTGCTTAAGTCTTATAATTGATTCACAGTACTTGCAAAAATCTAATAAATTAATGAAACAATGAGTTCCTCATTCTTAGCTATTGTTTTCTTTTTGCTAATTTAAACCATGCACTCTCATCTTCGGGTTGATTATTATTCTTGAAGCCAAACCTTAAGTTAGTATTTATAGTGACACCATAGGAACCAAAGCCTTGGAGACTACTGTAACGAGCTCCCTCACCGATGTCTGGGTACGGACGTAGCCCTTAAATCAAGAGCAAATGCATTACTTAAGCTAACAGACCCATTCGGTCCCAACTTTAGACCACCCTTATGGTTTTTACACCCACAAGGCATACAGTTAAGGTTGTGGCCCAATCTCATGAATCTATTCTAAATTCAATTAACTAGAAAAATTATAGTAAAATCATTGATTCATTTGTTGTTCAAATATATGATTCATTGATAAATTTACTAGATCGAAGATTTCTGGCATTTTCAAATTGATAAATTTACTCAAAGGAATCAACGGGGGCTCACACAAGCAATGGAGAATGTGGTTTAATTCAATGCAAAGTGAAGAACCTTGCCAATGCCCGACATATCATGAATCCTCTTACCAACTCAGTTAGTACACTTGCTCAAACACTATTCAAGTACTCTCAATACAATAAATATAATGAGAAAAAATTTTAAACAAATAAGCAAGAAATGATCATAAATATGGATATAGGAAAGGACTTATTTCTCGTTACTGAAGATTATTATAAGACCTTAAGGGTCGGCATCTTGACACCAAGTACAAACAAAATGGAAAACAAAGAAAATTTATTATAATTAAGAACATGAGGCCTTCCTAACCTACTGGTTGGTAACAATACTTATCATTCTCTCGCAACTTCAACTCAGCTCGTATGAAAAATATTCTTGTTCGACCTTTGCCAGGACAACCATGATGAACTCTTCGACCATCAAGCAAGATGATGGCAATGATCTTATAGCCTTGGCAGCTTCAAGATGAATTCCATGCTTATCAGCTGAGCCAACCTTCTATATGAGCCGTATAAAGGGGGTTCACCCTAGTTGATTTGCTAGCCCCCTTTATAAGACTCATTGGGCAAAATACAAGGCTTGAGAGCATCCCACCTACCCCCTATGCTGCTTATAGATTAGGTACCTCCAAATCATAAGGAAGTCCCTTTCAGTTGCAAAGGCTACTACAGGTGACACAAATGCATAAGTACTTCAGTAGCAAAACCCAAACATCCATTGAAGTGGTCTCATGTGTACGGGCATACCTGCAACATCGTTGCTACCATGACTAGAGGTTGTAACTTAAAGATCCCCCTATCATTCGGATTTGCCTAGCTCGGTGAGGGAACCAACTGAGAGGCTTACTTATGCCCCTTGGTCAATACTTGAAGGCTACACCTGACTATTGGGCAACCTTTTACACCCCTTGATTACTTCTCGATCAAAGACTCCAGAAGAACCAAGGGTCTCCTCTTAAACTCATATGTTGCCTACAACACTCTAATTCTTCTTGACTTAATCATCTTATGACAACTAGAGGAACTACATGTCAAGCTTTATTTTAATTTTCCTTAATTCAACTTATATTAAGCTAACTCGTTTAATATAAATTACTCGATATAAAATTAAGAAAAAACATTTTTTTAAAAGAAATATTTTCAAAAATAATTTAGAGTCACCAATCGGTTAAACTAGTAAAAGTTAAATGAGGGTTTTCGGGTGAGAAAACCTTAATTTCAACACTAGTTTACGGATTTTTTAAAAATTAATTTTTTAGAAAATTTAACTAGAAAATCATAATTCGGGGCTAACCTATTAAGACCAAGTCACTATATAAAAATTTAAAAGAAACTAATTAATGGGCCTTTATTTTATAAATTTTTTTTAAAAAATATGAAAATATGCAAAAATGTAAAAATGCAAAAAAAAATGAATTTTTAATTATTTCTTATTACGAATTTTCCCTAAAAATGAAAAGAAAATAAAATATGTTACAAAATTTACGGCTACCTCGAAGGTGCCTATGTACTTGCTAATCAAGATTAAACCAATCATAGTTCTTGTTTTCCTAGAAAAAATTTAGTGGATTGATGAATTTTATTCACGAAAACGGGCTAAGTTTATGTTTTTTAACCAATTTATTTTTATTAAGAAAAATCCTAAAAAAAAAACTAATGAAAAAAAAAGAAATAGTGTCAAATGTATCCAAGTTGAGTTAGTCAGTCATTTAGGGTCAGATTATGTAAAATTCAAAAATATATATGCAATTTAGTAAATTTGGAGTTTTTAGGAAAATTAGGTTTCATTAGAAAAAAGTATTTTTAAGAATAGTCCAATAAAATATTTGGACTTACAATATGGACTTTTGTCCAATTTAAAAAATAATTTTAATTGGATTAATTAAAATTAAGACTTGGAATTTATTATGTTAAAGTTGTATTGAAAACCCTTAGTAAGCATATTTCTAGGTTATTTAAATGTATTTGAGTTAATTAAAACAAATTGAAGTTAATTAGGCTTAGGGTTGAAAATAAAAATAAAGTTGGGCCTGATAAGAAAAGTTTAAGTATAATTAATGTGCATAAGTTTATGAGAAAAAAGCCATTAGCATGTTGGTTTGGTACATGGAGTCGGGTGTATTGGGGGATTTAAGTTGCAAGTTCGAAGCTTACTTTAAGCAGACTTAAAATGTTTTTAAGTTCACATGTGTTGCATATGACCATCCCATTCCCCCAAGTGTGTTTCTTGGTTGGGAAAGTGATAAAAAGCAAGGGAAAATTAGCCGATCTTCTAAGACCTAGCAAATCTGCTCAAATCTCCGTTATTTTATGCGGATTTAGTAAAATTATGGCTAATTCATTAGGGAAATTAACAAATCTAACTGATATATCACTAAATCTTTTTCAGTGAAAGATTTGTTAAAATATAAAGTCAAGTTTCAACTTTATCCATGAAAGATTTGAGGAAATCGAAAGATTGAAGAACAAATTTGGAGTATTAGTTTATAAAAGAACCCAATCTTCACTAACACTACTGAATCCAACCCATCCTCACCTATTTGCAAGAGATGCTAACATCAACAGTAAGCATCATCCTTAACCCAATAAGACCATCCTCACCCACTTTATGAAAAACGGCAACAGTAATCACATCACCCTAAGAGACCTAACACCAAGCACATACATACTCACCCACTCCAATCCTTAACTCGATAACTCTTAACAATGACCCAACATCCATCCGCGACATACCTAACCTCCACCATGAGGTTTGTGACAATCTTAACTTACCTATAAACTACACACCACACAAGACATGCAACCAGCATGCAGCAAACCACTCTCATTCACCTAAACACAATACATAGCACCTATGGCATTGTCCCACTACAGCAGCACCAACGCGTGACCATTACCATTGCAATTACCCACACGTATAATACTATAATGCACTAACACAACTAGCCACCCATAGATATGCAACATGAACATCGAGTTTTGTACTTTTGTAGTACAAATTTTAAAAAAAATATGCCAAAATAGTGCGTTCTCAGAAAATTTTACGAAACTAGTATAGTAAGAAGATCGCACCTTCCCTATAACAAGGTACAAGGAAAGAACGTGCCTTCAGTGTTGTTAGGAAGGCGCAATCCTCCCACATACTTTCCATTCACTATATATACCTTTATTCTACCTTCCCCCTTCATTTACACTACTTTCAAACATTGAAAACCCTAAAAACCTCTGATATTTTTGCCTTGAAGAGATACCTTGGTCTTATTTTCTCTCTCCGAACAACAGCGTTCTCAACAATATTGTATATAACTATCTACCATCTTTGTTTCGTAATAATTTTTTTAAATTATTAATTACATTGTATTTACAACTATATTTATGTTGTGCATGTAAAATGTAGTTATATGATAATTTTTGTAGTATTTATATTTTCGTAATATGCATGTTTAATTTTGTTTATTATTCTTAATTTTGTGTTATTTATAATTTTTGTAGTGTTTATAATTTTTGTAATTATATAGGTTGTAGTGGTTACGTAGAAATATATATATATATATATGTGACTCGTATATGATATGTGATTTTATCTATATATTGGTTACAACACACCGAGAAATGAAATCATGTAGAGAATTATAGTTATAGTGTGAGATAAATTGGTCCATGTAGAAGTGTAATTGTGTGGGTGTGATGAAACGCCCCACTAAGATGAAATTGTGTGTGTGCAATGAGATGCCCCATTGAAAAACGATGTTATGTAGGAGTGCGTAAGTTACAGTGTAAAGTTATAGAGTTTGATAAGATACCCCACCGAAAAGTAAAATTGTGTGAATACAATGAGATGCCCCGCTAAGATGAAATTATATGGATGCAATGAGATACCCTACTGAGATGAAATTGTGTAGGTGTGATGATACGCCTCATCGAGATGAAATTGCATGGGTGCGATGAGACGCCCCATCGAAAAATGAAATTGTGTGAGTGTGATGAGACGTCCCACTGAAAAACAAAGTTGTGTGAAAGCTTATAGTTATAATATGAATTTATAGAGTATGATAAGATGCCCCACTGAAAAGAAAAATTGTGTTGGTGCGATGAGACGCCCCGCCGAAAAACACAGTCATGTGGGAGCTTATAGTTATATTGTGAATTTATAAAGTATAATAAGATACCCCACCAAGAAGTAAAATTTTGTGGGTACAATAACACGTCCTATTGAGATGAAATTGTGTAAATGTGATGACATGCCCCACCAAAAAACATAGTCGTGTAGGAGCTTACAGTTATATTGTAAATTTATAAAGTACAATGATACGCCCCATCGAGAAATGAAATTGTATGGGTACTACAAACTGTGCAAAATCGTATGGACTTTACTAATTTTATCATTCATGATTCAACAGGTTGTTAATAGCTAATTACCTAAAGATAATTGTGTATATAGGTGGGAATATTGTAAATGGAAGTAACGGTCCACAATATGATAGGGACCCAGTAAAAAAAGTTGAAGATAAGGAAAGATTCCAACTACAACCATTTTCTCCAACGAATCTGTACGAGTATTGAAATTAATCCTTATGGGATTGATCTTGTTCATCGATATCCTTGTTATTATGAGGGAGGTGTTTCATATACTCTAATAGCTATTACAGATGATGATGATGATATAGAAAACTTTATAGAAATAGCTGATGCATTTAGAGAAAACCGAATACAAGAGATATATGTTAAGGTTTCCAGTTAGCCTAGTAAGACTATTGCCCATAGAACTTTACGGGTTGGGTCTTCCAATTTTTCTTAACCTCATGTATAGCAAACCAATGAAGATAACCCTATGTATGATGAACCGAAAACTTATCCAATTGAAAACCTCACTTTTGGTAAGGGTGGTGTAAATGAAGAGGTAATTGATATAAAAATAGGGCCAATCTTACAAGATGACCTAAGCTACAACCCTGATGAAGATATGATTCCAATGGGACTTAGAATTGAGGTTGAAAGGAAGCGTGTAGGGGTTGAATATGAAGTAAATGATGAAATAGTGGAGGTTGAAAACACTGTAGATTATGCAACCATGTCAAAGTATATATTGAGAAGCATTCCATTCATACCTCAATTTACTGCTAGCTAGGGGATTGGGATGGCTCCCTAATATAATCAGTCTGGGATGCTGACATCCCAAGTTAGAGATTTGATTTTGTATATGAATATTGGTGGTAATAGTGGTTACATGAATTCGAGAAAAAGACGGAAGCGGAGAATAGTAATTAGGTTTATGGCGTGGATTTATTTGTCAAATAATACTTCAGTACGAAGGATGAGCTTATTTACACTATCAAAAGATATCACATTAACAACCATTATAACAACCACATTGATTAATCAAAACCAAACCTATGGGTTGTTTACTGTAGAGAGAAGGATAGTGGATGCAAGTAAAGGCTAAAGGCATCGTATAAAAGTTTAATAGGGCCATTCGTCATAACAATTCTTGAGGGTCCACACACTTGTGCAACCCCGATGTAATGCAAGACCACAGACAGATAGATAGTAGACTTATGGCCAATTGCTTCATCACCAATGTTAAAGAGAATCTTGATATAAGGATTGCAGACTTGTAAGCAAACATTTTAAATATGTTTGGCTATAATGTAACCCAAAAGAGAGTCTGGGATGTGAAGAGAAAGGCCATGGAAATGGTATATGGCAATTGGAAGAAAGCATACAACGAGCTTCCTATTTTGTTAAATGCAATCAATATATCAAATCTCGGAACTAAGATAATGTAACGATGGAAGTGATCCCCTGAGCCTAGCGTTTTGATAATGAAGTAGGTCTTCTAGACATTTAGTCAGTACATACATGCATTTGGTATTGTAAACTAGTAGTTTGTATTGATGGCACATTTCTATATGGGAAGTATGGTCATGTACTATCGATCACTTGTTCTATGGATAGAAATAACTATATTGTCCTTTTAGCATTTACGCTTATTGACAAGGCGTTCGTAAAGACTTGGGCTTAGTTTCTCAAAAGATTGAAGCAATTCGTTGTGAATGGTCAAGAGGAAACAATTTACCTAATTATGGATAAGTATTCAAGTATCGAGAATACGCTCGATAAAGCAGAAGTTGGCTAAAATGAACCATTTGTGGTTTGGAGATGGTGCATATGGCATGTCACCAGCAATTTCAATAAGGCACATAATAACCAATTGTGCAAGAAGCTTACTACTATTGCTGCCATATAGGTATAACCTAGAAAATTTAAATACTTAATGAATTAGATGGTTCAAGTTAAGAAGGACGCCCCATCGTGGTTTTCACCGTTTGATAAGAGTAAATGGATGTTATCTTATGATAGTTTTTTTCGGTTCAGATATATAACATCCAACATCGTTGAGAGCTACAACGCCATTTTGAAAGGTTATAGATGATTGCCCCTAACTTCGCTCGTGAAGAAAATTTTCTATAACTGTGTTAATTATTGAGAAAGAATAGTCAAACAAACGAGGAAAGGAATAGACGTGCGGTAAGTGAATATGAAGTATGCTACGAAAAAACTAAAAACATGGGCCAAGCAAGCTCCAACACATTCTATCAAGCAATATAACCGTGACAACAGGATATGGGAGGTGAAGATAGGCTAAAGGCGTGAAGCAAATTGAGTGATGAAATAAGGCAAATGAACACATATTGTAGACACAAATATAATGATGTGTTCATGTAGGAAATGGCAAATCTATAGAATCCCGTACTCACAGGCGATAAGCACTTAATTCTATTTAAGTAACTACCGGTCGGTACACTAGTGTATGGTATACGTGGTCCCATCATTTGGATGTTTACGCTAGACACTTCATGCTAATAGGTGATGAGTTAAATTAGCCTCACCTCGATTACCCGTTCCTTATACCTAACGAGAAACTGAAACATGGTTTGGGTAAACCAAGGAAGAAGAGATTCCATATGGAGATAAACTTAGGGATCCTACCGATAAGAGCAGGTGTAACGTTTGTAGAATGGAATGACACAATAGGAGAAGGTATCCTCAACTTAATAGAAACAGTATAAATAGACATACAAGTGTTGTTTTCTTACATTAAATTACATATCATATAATGTTATGCTTTCATAAGTCAATGACACAATATAATTTTTTATTGTTTTATAGGTTAGATGGATCCAAGACCGAGTAACCCGTCAGTATTGCATGGAAAGGGACAACATCGATCGTAGGATTTATGGGAACATCGGGTATGTTTTAATATTAAATCATCTATTAATCTGTATAGTTCAATAATTTTATAATGTTGTACTGAAATTGAATCTAATATTACAGGGAGCCGAGCACATTACGATTTATGGAGTGGAGTCTAGTTTACAGAAAGGCATATCCTAGATACCATTAAATGATCACTTCAAGACCCACCTTGTCGATGTTGGTTTCTTGGGGGTTATACGGCTACCATTCATTCAGATTGATCATCACCTTATCACAGCATTAATCGAGAGGTGGAGACTTGAGACCCATCCTTCCATATGGCATACGGGGAGATGACGATCATGCTACAGGATATAGAGGTTCTGTTCAGTCTCCGTGTGGATGGGGCTATAGTAATTGAGCCTACGCAGTTAGTATGGCCTCAAACAGCTAGGGCATTACTAGGAGACTACCCCACCAATAGTACGAACAATCTATATGAATATAACTTGAATTGTTTCATTAACTATAGGTAGATACTCTATGTCAGGTGAAGTTAGTAGATGATGTCCATGCTGCTCATCATATCATCGATGGTAGGCTTCACCATATCGAGGAGTACGGCAGTTTGATATTATTTCTTGATTAGCCAACTAACCCAGCTCTTGTACCTGCCCCTCCACCGCGTACAGGACCTAGAGTTAGTATGAGAAGCTGTCAACCAGCATAGACACGTAGTTGAGGACATGATGCTGATTCTATGCCATCGAGATCTCACCATTCCATTGACTTGGGTGAATTTGGTAACAGTGCACCACCTGCTTATGCCTCCAATTCGAGCCATACCTCATTTGAGACTCTTAATGCTCGCATGTGGATGTATCCACAGTCAATACCGCCAGCTCTCCATAAACGTCGTATAGGATGGCCTTAGACAATACACATAGAGGAGGCTGACACCCAACTACCTCCATCACCGCTTACTCCAGTTCCCTATGTAGATTTCGTTGATACTCCTATGCAGTCGTCTGAGCCTCAATCATTAGAGGGTCCATCCACTCATAGACCATCATTACTAGCTTGTTTCGGAAAACAATTAACTAAATCTAGGAAGAAGTAGTTGTAAATAACTATATTTGTATTACTTAGTTTGATTGCTATGTATTATCAACATTTATCACTTACTGTGTATATGGTTTTTATAAATTATTTTTTATATTATATTGCTATTTCCTTAATATTGATTGTTTATTGTATGTGTGTGTATATATATATATATACTTATTCTTTATACTATAGCTACTTTTAATAGGTTTAGTTGGTAAATTAATAAATCATTTAAGCCGACCCGTTACATTAATACTTCTAGTAAGAAGTGCATTTAACGAGAGGTAATGTGAAGCGTAAATTTAACTTAGGATTGGAATTGACAATTAACTTGTCATTTTCAAAGTATTTAGTCAGGAACAATGTTAAGTATAAACTAAATGTATGTAGTAGTGACATTAAAGACACGCGCTATTGGATACTGAAGGCGCGTATACTAAAGGCGTACAAAAGGGATGCACATCTATATAATAACTTGACTATTAAAATGAAAAAAAATAAAAATAAATAAATTAACACCAAAGGCGCTCTATTTGTGAAAGAAAAGAAAAATTAAACTGAAGGTGTGCATACGAAGTGCGCCTTGCTTGGATACAAAAGGCTCGGATATGGAGCACGCTTTCCTTGGATACTGAACACGCATGCCATCTTTGCACCTTCCTTGGATACAAAAGGCTCGGATATGGAGCACGCCTTCCTTGGATACTGAACACGCACGCCATTTTTGCGCTTTCCTTATGCCTTAGAAGGCATGCTCTCTAAGCGTGCTTTCAATTAAAAAAAAAAATGATCGCATGTGCCTTCACCATATTAGTTTCGTAAAATTTTCTAAGAACGCACCATTTCAGTATATTTTTCTGAAATTTGTACTATAAAAGTACAAAACTCCATGAACATTACCATCGCATAACCCACACAATCAACATCATTAGGCAACCTATTCTTTCACAATAGCCAAACTCACAACCTAAATACTAAAAAGCGATTGCCCATACCCAATCCTATCAAATCCAAACACCACAAAACCATTACTACAACTTGAAGTGCCATCACTAAGCCCATTTTTGTTAATCAGTTTGTAATAAAACTTGATTTTCCCGTTCAAATCGATGTTGGGAGCACATTATGAGGAGTTCAAATAATTGCTGCATTGGTGATTAGATTTTAACCTATTTAAGCCAAATTCAACCTGACTGTAACTTGACCTACAAGTATAGATCCGACCCATATCCTTAGATAAGGTAGTTGGTTCTTTTGTTCTTTTTTATCTATTTTTATTTTTTTAGTTTCCTCATATAATAAGATCTATAACAAATAAAAAGGTAAATACTAACTTGAATATTTTTTTTATGTAAGTCATGGTTTTTTTTTAATTATTTATTAACTTATGTGTTATTATTATAGCAATAATTATGAATAGTTAGAGTAATTTATTGATACTAACTTCATTTTTTTTTTGTAGACTTTGGCATTAATTCTTAATATTTAATTTTCTAGGCATATCATCATTTAAAAAAAAATTAAAAGTACTTTTGCACCTTGCACATTACATTTTTAAGAAAGTTCATAACTTTTCCCAATCTTTATATATTTTACATAAAAATTGAATATTTCATTAATTTTTTAGACAAATCACATTTTTAGGTTTTAAAAATTTTTTTGGAAAATAAATTTTATCACATAGTTATTTTTTTTTTTTGAATAAAAATCTTAGCTTAAGACTTTTCCAAAATTAGTTATTTAGGGTTTATTTTTTTAAAATTGGGAATAAAGTTAGTTTTTTAGGTTTTTTTTTTAAATAATAAATAGTTGAAAAACATAAATCTAGCCTAATTTTTAAAATAAAGAGAACCAACCTACTAAACCTTTTTAAAAAATTAAGAATTATGACCAGTTTAATCTCAATTAACCAGTACATAAGCACTTTTAAGGCAACTATAAAATTTGTAAGATATTTTCTTTTCTTTTCTTTTAAATCTTTTAGGGAAATTCGTAATAAAAAATAATAAAATATTCATTTTCATGCATTCATAATTTTTCATGTTTTCACATTTTTTAGGAAAAGAAAATATAAAAGTAAAGGGCCATTAGTTGTTTTTCTTAAATTTTTACTTAGTGACAAGTGTTTTAATAAGTTAGCATTCAAACTCGATTCTTTGGTTTAAACTTTTCTAAAAAAATAAATATTTTTAGAAAAATCAATGGGCCAATGACCTAATTAAGGTTTTTCACATCTAAGAAATCTTAATATGATTTTTACCAATTTTACTAGTTAGCATTTTATATTAAGCGAGCTAAGTTTAGCATAAAATAAATTACAAAAAATCGAAATAATATTTGATAACACTATAATAGTGTAAGGGAGTATAACTACTTAAATACATGTTGAATTGGGGTTTGTCCATACTGATAGCTGACAAGGGACATACATTGCATAATTGATAAGGTAGCTTTGGGAGTTGGTTAACCATGATTATGTTGGCAACCACGTCTATGATTTGTAGGGTCGACATCCTCAAGGCATGTTGGGTGTATTGGTTATACCACAAATGTTAGGTAGCAATTTATGAGCTAGGGTAAGACACTGGTGCTAGAAGATAAAGAGAGGACGAGGAGGTAAGCGAGTCAGTCTAAGTGCATAGTAGGCAATGAGCGAGGTATTGTAGGGCTTGCGAGGCTAGAAGCATCCTTGCCTATAGTACCCGAACTCAATGAGAGGGGAAGGGGAGGTCCTTCGCACTTTTAAGCTCGACTGGTCCATCGGTGGAGTCTTCCCATGCTAAGCAAAGCTTCTAGCCTTAGGCTCGCTATGGTGCTCGCTTAAGACTTCGGGACTGGTGTTTGATAGGATACTTCTCGCGAGGCTTAAGGATGGCCAAGGTTAGGTTGGAACACATGAAGAAAGCCATAGAGGGGAATCATTTCCTTGAGAGCTGATGGGCCTTCTAGGGGCTCCCATCAAAATCGAGCATTACACTGAGCAAGAGTCATGTATCAACAATAATCGTATAATGTAATTACTAAAATTACACTACGATTATACTTTTTATAAGAATGAAAGTAGGATGTTTTGTTGCGATCTATTGCAATCCAATTTTATGTTTATATGAATTTACATACAATTGAGTCAAGTTCAAATTGTATTAATAGTTTCACCAAATCTAGATACTAAGGGACGTGGACAGTTTGTTACACATTCATATTGCAATGTATATATATATATATATATATATATATATTATCAAACAACTAAATCTTTGCAATAAATAAATACTCAACATTTATTTTATTTTATTTTTTTGCTAGAAATAGTTAACAATTTAATCAAATGTGTCACATTGATGTCTTTTATTTTCAGTATTTTATAACTCTAAGGTTTTCAAATAATATGGAATCTAATATAATTAAATGTACATCATAATAACTTATATATAATAGGTCTCAATCCACTACCACTAAATTTGATCTTAACTTTAAGGTCATATTTGATATTATATATGTCCATTACACCTTGAAAAAATGTAAAATAAAAATTATTCTCTAAATAAGTGAGCTAAAACTTAATACATAACCACATATACATATGCATCTCATATAAGATGTAGTCCTAATACAATCGTATACTAATGTGATAAATACAAGTTATCGTTTTAAATTTATCATTCAAATAATGCAGTTTAAGGTTATTTGTATTGACATAAACTTAGAGTAATATATAATTCTACAATACACGTAAATATATAGATATACAATAGACACAATAGGGAAACTGATTCCTTTAGTTATTTCATCCCATAAGCAACATTGAATTAGCCATTAAGAAGTTAGTCTACTTACAGGTGTCCACTATGTAACCCTATAGCAACTTACTTGCAACTTCTCTCTCAACAACCTAAATTGGTTTCATAGTGTCATTATAATCAGTAATTTGCTAAGTGCTGCATATAGCACCTAAAAACTAACTAAATCATTTCAATGTGTAACTTTATAATGGATATTGTCATATATTGATCATCAAGTATTGTACCAACTTAGCAATAAACTTAATCCTTAGCTATAGCCAAATACAAGTAACATACATTTAGGTTTTTACTTTGGTTATGGTTCATTAATCACTATGCCTCACAAGCATGACACCACAATAAAGGTAACATAGCTAGCTCTAAACTAGCAAATAACAATGGTTCAAGTAAATTATTTAAACTTGATATAATAAAAAGAAACATTCTCATCATATATCAATACTTATATAAAACTAAGATCATAACCTAGATTCATGGTTTTAATTATATTCTTAGTAGTTTTGACTAATTAGGAAACCTTTGGAAGATTTTAGAAGTTATACCCTAATAACATTTTAGATTAAAACCTAAAGTTAAGTTTTAACCTATCCATTAATATATTATTTAAACCTTAAAACTATTTACTTATTTATTTCATTCCATTTTAGTTGCATATACTTAAACCTTTCTCTCTCTCTCTCTCTCTCTCTCTCTCTCTCTCTCTATATATATATATATATATATATATATATATATATACGCACATGTCACGGGACGATTTAGAGGGGCCCAAAATCATGAGGTCCGTTCAAGCCCAAGAGAAAATAATCCAGAATATTCTAGAAGATCCAGAAGGTTCTAGAATAGGTAGTAGGTAAGGTAGATAGATGTATTTAATGTAAAGGTAGGTAGGGATTCATTTGTAACCGTTATATCGAATTGAGCTTAGCCCTCTATCTAGAGAGGCCTCTTGTATATATAGGGGAGATCCCCTTAGTTGTATCAACAAGTTATTTGAGTGAATACAATATACTTTCAGATTTTCTCTCTCTACTTTCTCTCTCTAAACTTTGTGAGTATGTTACAGGCTGACTTAACCTTCCTTAATGAGGTTAGGAACGCTAAGTGGCGCATGGGATCAAGCGATGGAATCCGCCTGTGATAAGTGGTATTAGAGCCTAAAAAAAGGAACTGCTTGTACAGAAAATGTCATCCGGATGAGACAACAACACTTCAATGGTCGATGAGTTGGCTGACCATGATGATCGTCGTGTTACCAGGCAAAGGGCTAGGTCCCGGGACTTACTGAACTCCCTCCTTAAAAGGATGGATAAAGCGGAGTTGAGCATTGCTGAAGCGAAGGAACAATTCGATAAATCACAAGGTGGCATTGAAGAAATGGAGGAAGAACTTCAAGGCAAGTTGCAAGGAGCATTGAATCAAGCCATTGATGAGCTAAAGCAGCGTGATGACACGATTGAAGGGAAGAATGAAGTACTCCAAGCTCGAGTCATTACTTTGGAAACTAAGGAGGAAGGTTATGAAGCCAAGATGGATGTTATAATGGCGGCTATGCACCAGGAGATTGAAGAACTTAAGAACCAACTAGCAGCATGTCGAGCGGTAATGGTAAATGGAGTGACCATCCAGTCTACGCATAGGATTGATGTCCCCAAGCCCGAACCTTTCAATGGGATACGATCCGCTCGGGAGGTAGACAACTTCTTTAGGGGAATGGAACAATATTTCAATGCTATAAGAATCTTGGATGACTTCGAAAAGGTACTTACTGCTGCTATGTATTTAAAAGATTCTACTATGGTATGGTGGTGTAAGAGGGCAAACGAAATTAATACTTAGGCTAGCTTTGTACATGAGATCAATGGGCAGTTCTCTCCCCAAAATGTTGCTAAAGAAGCATAGGTGAAGTTACGTCACCTAACTCATAAGGGTGACATCAAGCAATATGTGAAGGAATTCTCAAAACTAATACTGGAGATCCCAAACCTTAACCAAGATGACGCTCTAGTGATGTTTTTAGATGGTTTGGAACCTTGGGAAAAGTTAGAGCTAGATCGAAGAGGAATAGAAGACATCTCTAAGGCCATAGCAGTTGCTGAAGGCCTAACGGAGTTCAAGAAGACAGAACATAAGATCCTAATGGGAAGGTGGAAGGGGGAAGTTGAGAAGGAAAGGAATGGGAGTTCCTTAAGAGGGAAGCCTAAGATGGAAGAGAGAAATAATGATCGAGGAAGGACTCGTGAAGGAAAAGATGGAAGCCTCGAGAATTGAAGTGCTATTTTTGCAATGGGCCCTATTATGCTAGGGAATGCCCAAAGAAAGATCGGTTGGCAGCAATTATGGTAGATAAAAGCTCCAATGAAGAGGATGAAGCCAAACTAGGTTCGGTATGACTACTTAGTGCTATGAAGATGCAGGAGAAGCGAAAGGGGTTGATGTACAATGAGGTGATAGTTGCTGGCAAGAAGTTAAATGCCTTCATTGATACAGGGGCATCTCATTTGTTCATCTCCGATGTAGCAGTAAGTAAGATTGGAATGGAGGTAGAGAAAACCAAGACATGGCTCAAGACGATAAACTCAAAGGAGTCCTTACTACTGGAGTCACCAAGGAGATAGAGCTCCATATGGGAGGGTAGACAGGGAAAGAAACCATCGAAGTAATACCTATGGATGACTTCGAATTTGTGATTGGGATGGAATTCTTAGATCGTATCGATGCACTTATTGTTCCTCGTGCAAACGTATATGTATTCTCGAGACCAACTCTCAATGTGTGGTACTTGTTACAAGGAAAGCTGGTCAAGTCACAAAATTCCTTTTTGCTATGCAACTAGCGAAGGGCTTAAAGAAGAATGAAGTTACGTACATAGCTACATTGAAAGGGGAAGAAGAGACGGGGAATTAAGAGGTAATTCCACATCGAGTGGGGGAGTTGCTAGAAGAATTCAAAGACATCATGCCTAAAGAGTTTCCAAAGAAGCTACCACCAAGAAGAGAAGTAAATCATGCGATTGAGATAAAACCAGGTATAAAGGCACCTGCTACAGTTCCTTATTGCATGTCCCTAAAAGAATTAGAAGAATTAAGGCGACAATTGAAGGAGTTGTTGGAAGCTGGATTCATCTAACCGTCAAAGGCACCTTTTGGAGCTCCAGTTCTCTTCCAAAAGAAACACGATGGGTCCCTCCAGGTATGTATTGACTATAGGGCCTTGAATAAAGTCAAGTACCCTATTCCTTTGGTATCAGACTTGTTCAATCGATGGGGAAAGGCAAGATACTTTTCAAAATTGGATCTACGACTGAGATATCATCAAGTACGGATAACAGATGGAGATGAGTCCAAAAACACTTATGTCACAAGGTATGGTGCATCTGATGTTCTTGTTATGCCATTTGGGCTCATAAACTCCCTAGCTACTTTTTGTAGTCTTATTAATAGGGTATTAGCACCATTCTTGGATCATTTTGTTGTGTTTTACTTAGATGACATCATGAATTATAGCAAGCCTATGGAAGAGCACTTAGAACATCTTCATACAAATTGCTTAGCCTAAAGGGAAAACGAATCATATGTAAAGCTGGAGAAATGTGCCTTTGCAAAGGAAGAAGTGGCCTTTTTAGGGCATGTAGTAAGAAAGGGGAAGATCAAAATGGACGAAGAGAAGATACAAGCCATTCGAGAATGGAAAGAACTTACTAAGCCCACCGAATTGAAGTCATTTCTTGGCTTAGTGAGTTATTACAGAAGTTTCATACGTAGGTACTCTCGAATGGCTGCCTCCTTAACGGATTTACTCAAGAAAGATGTCCTATGGGTATGGAGGAAAGATCAACAGAAGGCATTTGATATCCTGAAGGAAGCAGTCATTAAAGAACAAGTTCTTACACTCTCTAATTTTGGTGAAGTATTTGAAGTATGCATAGATGATAATGATTATGCCATTGGTGAGGTTTTGATGTAGGAAAACCATCCAATAGCCTTTGAGAACCAAACGTTAAACGATACAGAGAGGCGATACCCAGTAGATGAGAAGGAAAAGACAGCTGTAATGCATTGCCTTCAAGTTTGGAGGCACCTTGTAAGTACAAGTCAGTGGGACTGGTCTAAGTTATTGGATGTCATACAACTCTCTTTCAATCTACAGAAGAATGAATCAACAGGACATAGTCCATTTGAGGTTGTCTTAGGGAGACGGTTGCTAAATATGGCAACCACAGAATATATGGGGTTTAGTTTTCTAGCATATAAAATTGCAAAAGAGTGGCAAGAAGGCCAAGACTTAGCTTTGAATTACTTAGACAAGGCTATTCAAAGAATGAAGGAAGTTGCAGGTAAGAAGTGTCAGCCAATGAAGTATCCAGTAGGGGATCAAGTATTTGTGAAGTTACATCTGATCCAGTAGACTAAGGGCCAATTGCACAAAAGATTGATGAGGAGTTATGAAGGGTCGTTTCTCATCACAAAACGAGTGGAACGAGTATCTTATAAGTTGGGGTTACCTCCAAGATTAAAATTCTACCCAGTATTTCTTGTTACAATGCTTAAGCCATATCATAAGGATGAGGATGACCTTAATAGAACAATATCACAGAAGGCTCTAGTTGGAATTTAGGAATCATACGAAAAAGAAGTTGGAAAAATTATTATGGATAAATATGTGAGAAGATGAAGCCATTCCCCTAGGCACAAGTACATGTTTATTTGGAAAGGAAAGCCGAAAAGTGAGATTAGTCGGGAACATACTGAAGCTCTATGGTAGTTTTCCAAACAAAATTCAGAAGTTCCACGAAGAAGATACGACGAAGACGTCGCCAGATTGAGTGTGGGAGAATGTCACGAGTCAATTTAGAGGGGCCCAAAATCATGAGGTTCGTTCAAGCCTAAGAGGAAATAATCTAGAATATTCTAGAAGATCTAGAAGGTTCTAGAATAGGTGGTAGGTAAAGTAGATAGATGTATTTAATGTAAAGGTAGGTAGGGATTCCCATTAGATCGAATTGATCTTAGCCCTCCATCTAGAGAGGCCTCTTGAGTGTGGGAGAATGTTACGGGGCCGATTTAGAGGGGCCCAAAATCATGAGGTTCGTTCAAGCCCAAGAGGAAATAATCTAGAATATTCTAGAAGATCTAGAAGGTTCTAAAATAGATGGTAGGTAAGGTAGATAGATGCATTTAATGTAAAGGTAGGTAGGGATTCATTTGTAACCGTTAGATCAAATTGATCTTAGCCCTCTATCTAGAGAGGCCTCTTGTATATATAGGGGAGATCCCCTTAGTTGTATCAACAAGTTATTTGAGTGAATATAATATACTTTCAGAGTTTCTCTCTCTACTTTCTCTCTCTAAACTTTGTAAGTATGTTACAGGTTGACTTAGCCTTCCTTAATGAGGTTAGGAATACTAAGTGCCACACGGGGTCGAGTGAAAGAATCCACCCGTGACACATACACATATATATGTAAACATACATACACACATACTTACATACATGCATATATATAATACTAGCAAACTTACATACATGCATATATATAATACTAGAAAATGTGGTATCCATGCTGTGTGTAAAAATTTAAAAAATATTTATTCACATTAGATTAGAACATAAAATAATTACTAGATTTTGAAATTATACACATGGCTATCAAAAAGAAAAAGGAAATTATACACATAGCTATCAAAAAGAAAAAGGAAAGGAACTTTACTTTGACCAATGAAGTAATGAGCATAATAATTTATTTATTCTATAATTTCATATGAATGTAAAACTACTATTTCAAAAATAATAATTAACTTATCGCATATTACAATTTTGTTGTATCCTATACCATTGTTTACAGCAACTTTAGTTCGCAACTTACATTATAGATAAAATAATTTTCTTCAAAAGCCACAGCAGTAGAGATCCTATGTCAAGAGATGCAATTTGTGAGGAAGACTCATAAGGACTAAAATTTCCACTTTTAGTTTCATACTAGTAATACATAAAGATGTTGTCATTCAAATTCTCTATTATAACATTTCTTATAGCTTCCTTGCCTATGATCAAATTATAATTATGAGAAATCTTAGTCTTCCCATAGATAATTCAATAGCACATCGTGATTATTTTCTCCCTTCATCTTCACCTTACAAACTACATAAGTGTTACCATTTAGCGAAACTCTATATTAAATCGTAGTAATAAAAGATCAAAACCAATAATCTAATAATAAAACCATTATTAATAAGATGTTTCCTTTAAAATGGAAACTCCAAATTCTAATCAAGTTTGATCTTTAGTAAAATTTGAATTACAACCTATCATGTAATGATTCAATATCACAAGTAATTCTTAAATAATAATGCTAAGGATAGATTAATAAAAAAATAAATCTTGCTTTTCTTTATAATAAATCTTGCATAAACGATGCAAATTGAGCCCATTACTATATGAAATAAACACACTTATGGAATATATACACTTTATATCAAATTTCATAGGGATGCCATTCAATTGACATCTCAACCGAGTCTCCAACACATTTCAAAAGTCTAAATTAGAATTGTAAGTATTCATGTTAAATTTAAGGTTGAATATAATAATCTTCAACTTACTTAGTTCTTTTACAATAAACAAACCTAGAACACAATAACTTTATTTTCATAAGAACTTTGATGAAGCAACCTATAAAACGACTTGTGAAAAACTAAACACCCAATTCACAATAGCAATACAAAGGGAAAAAAAAAAGGTCTTTACTTCTTTTTCATCATCTACACCTACATATCCCACTTCATGTCCACTTAATCTTGTAACAATCTTAATATGTAATTCCTACTCTAAAAACCTCTCCATTATTAAGAAGTTGATGTTTAATAGCATCGACCATAGGAGAGGAGAAGTTTATCTTATAGATAATGGAATATTAAATTCAATGTTAATAAATTAAATTAAATTTATAATTAATAGTAATGATGATACTATAAATTAATAATAATTGTGTGCATTTACTTGTCATATATATATGTACATATATATATATTGTAAACCCTTGAAAGTTTCGATCTAGGTTTTGAAATAGATTCAACTATAGTAGACAATTTAGGAGTCGACAAGACTAATTAAAGTGAAAATCCTAAAAGACTTAATTAATCGCGTAAAGAATTTTTCGACCCTAAATGTTTCTAAAAGCTAAAGATTCAATTCGAAAGTGATAAAAACCTTAAAAATGATTCCATTAAGGACATATGTACACCAATCCATCATGATATACCCTAAAACCCTAATTGAAAATATAATGCTTATCCTTTTGTCCAATTCACTAGTAAAGGGTTAGAGATCACCCTTATTCATACTTATATGCTTTGAATCCTTAGGTAATCCATTAGAAGTTAAGATAATGAGTCATAGATTATATTCACATTTTAAGTAAGTGATTAAGATAGTTTTACTTAGAGTTAGGGTAATAGTTGAAGATTATGTTTATGTAGTGAACCTTAACACTTAAATTGGTACTTTTTGCATTTGTTATTCAAAGTAGTTTATCAAATGAAATATATAGGCTATAAAGACCTAAAGTAAGATCTCATTAACAATGTTTACAAATCAATTCATCAAATATCTCATTTCCCCTCATTTCGTTCATTTTTCCTCTAATTTCCCTTAATTACCACATTATGTTCACAAAATTAAACATACTTAACAAATGTTGACTAAAGTAAGGCATGTTGACCAAAGTCAAAGAGTTGACCAAGTCAACAAATGTTGAGTAAAGTCAACATTTTGAAAAGTCAAAAGTCTTAAGAGATAAGGAAAATATCTTAGTTCTTAATGATGATTTTCTTTTCTTTTCCTTTTGATTTTTCTTTTCTCCTTTTTGCAATTTGTTGCCGTCCACTTTTCATCCTTCTAGACTTCTCCATTTGTTGTCTTCATAATTGGAAACAAAACAAAAGAAACAAAAACAAAAGTCCCCATTTCATGCCGTGAGCTCTCCTTCTTCTTTCACTTTCATCCTTTTTCTTTTGTCCCCTTAAACTTCAACACAATTAAAGGTATGTTCTTAACTTGTTTTATGTTATTTTATGTTATTCATTAGTTAGTTAATTAGGTAGATTAGGTAAGTAGTTAAGTGTTTAGTGAAGTCTTGAAGAGAAGAAAACAAAGTCTCCATCTTTAAGTGTAGAAAGTGATGGATCATGAAGGAAATGGAAGGAATACATGTATATGTACTCTTAGATGTGTATACATAAAGAAATACCAAAGGAATACAAGTGTATGAACCTTTGTACATAAGTATGTATCATGTACATAACCTAATTTAAGACCATATCTAACTATATATACATATACTATACTAACTACATACATAGAAATGCAAAAGGATGAAAATTGAGAGAATTTTCTTAAGAGAAAATTTGGCATACGAAATTTTAGTATAAAAATACGTATTCAACCGTATAGGTATATGAGTAGAAATACATGTATAAATATGGTATAAGTATATGTAGATGTATAAGTATATGTATGTATAAGGTATATGTACATAAGTATAAGTATAAGGTATATATACATAAGTATAAGTATAAGACATAAGTATAAAGTAAGAAATAAGTGTACATAAGACATGTACATGTGACATAAGCATGATGTAATGCTTATGTAATCAAATGATGAGGTAGATGATGACATAGGCATATGAGGACATAAAGAAAAGATGACATAAGCATATGAAGGCATAAAGGAAAGATGATGTAAGCAATGACATAAGCATAAGTTTAGAAAATGAGAAAAATAAGAAAATGTAGATAATTAGATACTAAAATTAGTAAATCATAATACACTTTGTAAACTAGATTATACCTAAATCAATACATGAATTAGTAATGACAAAGTAAATCCCTTAATTATAAGAATTTAGGGAATAAAGGTTATAAATATAAGTAATAGCAATACTTAAGTATTATAGCTAAAAATTTCTATAAAATTAGTTCATAATATAAAATAGGGGTCTTAACGTCCAAAACAAACATTACCGTATGAATATACGTCCGAAAACGATGAAAAATGACTATAAATTCATAAGTATCAGAAATGAAACGAAAAAGTTACATACGATTAATAATAAAGTCTAACCGGGTAAAAGTTGATAATAGTCTAAGTAGATTAGGTAATTAAATGTTTAGAAGCATTAGTTAAATGAGTTACTTACTAGTCTTATCAAATCGTAATGATCAGGTGACTTTGAGGAGCGTGAGGACCTCCCAATCGACTACTACGATTAAGGCAAATCACCATGGCCGAGTGAGTATTTACCCAATGATTCCATGCTTGTTTTGTGATTGTAGATAGTGGACTTAAATATTATTGTTAATTGATGATTGTGTGGGGACTGGGAAAATACCTGTGTATGTTGGTATGTCTTGAATTGTGAATTTATCTTAAATATTGATAATGCTATGGTTGTTGCATGGTAATATAGATAATGATTGTGTGCACAATTGGATGATCATAGCATAATTGGAACCTAATTACACTCGGCCTATAAAAAGACATTGAGACATGCATTAACATGCATAGCATGGATACTATTTCGGCCGTCACATCACACGGAGGTAAAGAGAGGCCATTCGGGGGTTGATATCATTTATTTGTTTGGTTCTGTACGGTGTACTCGTACAAAATGACCTTACCCTAGCTCGCGGGAACACTAGGCGTTGGAGGCACCAACCGCCTGGCTAAGGGTCGAGTCTAGAGACCTCCGTTTAGGGGTGAGTGTGGACTGCGGGGGCCCACTCACAATTATACTAGAACTTGTGTTTTTCTGTAAATAAAGAGTTATTTGATATAAGTACAGAACATGGAGTTCCGTAGTAAAGTAAGTTCTAGTGTAATACCTGGATCTAATTGGTGCCGTGTAAACTCCAAGCCTGACTTCGGAGGGCGTTAAATCCGAGTTGCGTATATGAACTAGTTAAGTATGCGTATTATTTGGCATTCTGTTTGATCATTCATTCATATGCGTGACTATAATGTGTTTATAACTTGCTTGTTGTATGGCTGAGGGTTTTGCTCACTAAGCTTAGACTTACACCCCTTTAGACTTTTGTTGCAGGATAGCTTATTCGTAGAGACAGGATGAGGGATGCCACAGGTTAGCCTGGGGACTTGGGCAAGAGCGAAGTGTCCTGTATGATGAGAGGAAAATAGTTTACGTAGATTATTCCTCATGTACTTATGTTTAACTTATGTTTACTTTATTATTATGAACTAAGACACACTTAAATATTGTGTAATATAAGCTTTTGAGCTTAACTTTTATATCAATATGTTGTGTGATGATATCATGTGAATCTGGATGTACTTTGGGACTAGTAGTAGTAGAGCCTTGTATATTGTGTGAAGAGTTTTTGATTGGAAGGGTAACCAATCAGGGGTTCTTCATACAGTATACGGCGTCTGCCACGACTAGGCCGTCCTCAGTTCGTGACATATATATTAGCATTTAATGTGACAAATGTTATAAGATATGACAAATAGTGCATCATACTTAATTTATATACTATATATGCTTAATAAAATATTTCAGACACATCAATAATAAAATTTTTTGTAAGATATTTCAAAGATATCAAAATTTGAAGGGTATATTATGTATGGATATGTATGTATATGATTAGATTTAGTGATAATACACAATATGTCAAGGAATGTAAAATAATACATGTAATATATAAGTATCAATTATATAAAAAATTGTAGCAAATTATATCTTAGTTATGCAATGAATGATGCAATGTGGAATATGTATTATATATAAAACACATCATAATGTGTACAAAATTATTACATATATCAAAATTGATATATACTATAAGCCAACAACATCGTTTGTAGAATTTAATTAATGATTATGCATATGAAAGTTCATGTCAAATTTTTATTTTTCTTAGAAATGTACAATTTATAGAATAGTGGACATGATGTAAGTGAGAGAGAGACAAGAAAAGAGATTAGGTAAGTTGTAGACATACTATAAGTAAAATTATGATATGTACTCTAATTGGTTTGCCAACTAATTTTAGAATTATATATTAATACGTATTTACTATAATTTGACTATACATTAATGTGCATTTACTATAATTTGAATGTATAGTAAATATGATGATAATGAGATAAATGTAAAAAACTACATAGAGATGTTGTGATTTCATTATTGAAGGAGAATCGAGGTAATTGACATTTCTAACCCTAGAAAATTGATATGAAAAAAATAAATTGTATAATTAAAATTTGCAAATTATATGAACTATTAATATTATCAAAGGACAATTTGGGCAAAGTAAAAAATACACTAAATCCCCCTAATTCAACTTTAATAATATAGATATTATTGAGATTCACTATTCATTTAATTATTATTCCTCTTATTCATTTATTTTCTTATTTATTGTTATTACTATTTATTCCTCTACTCATATCTACTTGTATGTATTATCACTATAAACCACCCATAAGAGTAGCTTTTAAGTCGTACTATATCACCGTATTTTTTTATAATTTGCTACCTCTCACTACACCACTAAGCAATCCTTTAAGACTTCAAAATTTTCATCTAAATGTTCCATATAAGTTCTCATTTTCTCCTTAAAGTCATGATCATTTGAACATGTTATGCATTGTTTGATCCAAGGATTCATAAGCTCATAAGCCACATTAAAATATCACTAAATCAAGAAACATGATGGAATTAAAGGATTCGATTACTAAAATGCATCGACTGAAATCACTACACCAAATGTCAACGCTCATGCTATGTCACCATATGTACACAACAACACGTACTCCTCATTGCTCCATACATGATGCAACATAATAACCAAACATGCTATAAGCCACCTAACATGTTATCCTCAAATAGGTCAATAGATATATGTCAAATACGTTTGCAACACAAGTCAACTTAACTTCACAAAAGCAACTAATAGGGTTCTTGTCGCTATTATTTATAGTAGGTCCTTTAAGGTAAAGGACAAAATGGGAAATACAATAGTACAATCCCAAATGAGTAATTTAAATTACTTTAGTACTATCCAAAAAAAGGGGTAAGTTAGGTGAAAGACAAATGAGAATATTCTAAACTATGCTACTAAATGTCAAAAGGGGTATATGTGTTAAAGCCAAACTAGCAAGTGAAGACAAAATATTGAGTTACTCGACTAGGTCTACTCGACAGGTAACAACTTAAAGATTACGATGAGTAGGTTGGATTTGGTGTAAGATTAGCAACAACTAGAGCATCATTTATTTTATAGCACAGAATGAAGAGTATCATCTTATAAAACTAATCTATGACCACCATAATTGAGTCTCCTCTTTTGGCTGTCCTCAGTAGCTTAAGGACAATTATATGCTTAGGTGGGTCCATAGCTAGCTGTTATCGGTAAAGGTATGTATTAACTAAAAACTTCTTTTCTTTCCTTAGTCTTCTTACATACCATACACTTATCTAGCACCCAAAGGACACCCTTTATCATCTGTAGCTAAATGAAATTCTCCTTCAATAGCTCATAAGTCTTCTTTTCCCCAAACTATTTTGATAAACCACTAGCATGTGCTTCTCAGACTAACAATTCTCTTTCTGAGCTAGTTGGAATGCACGATCGGTCCTTCTTTAACAAACCCCCTCAATAATATAGAATCCTTTCATAGCCATATTAGATCTATACTTAGCTATAATGGGCCTAAAATGAGCATCCGGCTTATATTAATCAATCATTAGCTAGAATCCAAGTAATATGGACCATAGATTGGTGACCAGTACATGCTTTCTAGGTAAGGTGTTGGCCACAACATTTATAATCCCTTTTTTGTACTTAATCACATAAGAAAACCTCTCCAAAACCCATTTTTCTTATCTCCTAGGTAATTTTTGTTGACCTCTTATATATTTCAGTGACTTATGATCAAACTCGCAGGGTAACAGATAATGTTGCCATACTATGAGCACATGTAGCTCTATAAAGCTTCTCATTGAAGTGTCCAATCAATCCTTTTTCTTGCATCGGCATAACACCTATATAAACACTAGATGCATCATACTCTAGTTTGAAGACCTTCTTAAAGATAGGCAAAGCAAGGACTAGGGTGGTGGTGAGCTTCTCCATGATCTCTTCGAAGCTCCTCTAAGTGTAGCCAGTTTAATAGAGCTAATATTGCACTAAAGTTGTGAATAAATTGCATATAGAAACAAGTAATCATGTGGAAACTTCTAACCTTGATCTTCTTTCTATATATATCTAATGCAATATTTCATTCATGGCATGCCTACTTATAAGGGTTTTTTCTATGGTGACATCATGTTACATCATAATAATCACATTCGATTTTGGCATATTGATCAATGAAATTTTTAAATAAGCTAGTACACCAATAAATATACTAGATCGATAAAGTAATAAAAGGAAAGTAGAGTATTGTTCCCACAAGAATTAAATCAAGTGCTAGACTCATATCAATTCTATTATTATCTAAGCACTCAAAAAACCAATAAATGAAACTAAAATAAATTATGAAAATTGACAATGATAAAGGAAATGGAATAAAACGATCACAATGAGATTTTATTGATTCAATCACTAATGAAGTAGGAAAATTGAATCCACCAAATAAACTAATTACAATGAATTAAATTATAATTATAATTAGCTACTTTGTTATTCTTATGAATTTTCTAAAGCACTTTATTTCCCTTCTAAGTCCTAAAGTTTTTTTATATGTTAATAATCCATTTCATCTCTTAAACCATCAAATTATTAACCAACTAAATTAAATTCTTAGATTCCTCTAATTAATTTAACATAGATTGAAAAATACTATTTACTTATCTTTCGATATGCAATTGACTAGTGTCTTAGATTAACTTCTCCTAAAGTCTTTTAGCCATAAATTAAAATGAACACCTCAATGAACTAGAAATGCAAATTCAATTTAATGAAAGATAATTATAGTCTTCTGAGTTCACTAACTTAATTAAACATGAATCTTTTTGATCCATCAAATATGTTTCCAGTTCAAGAACACATTCTATAATCCTATACTTTAGTCCTTAAGCACAAGATCATTGCATCAAGATTCAGACAAGAATAATCCAAATATCTAACTATATAATGATAAAATCACAAAACAGTCAACAACTAGGCTTCATCAATCTCTCATATAAAATAATTTAACACCTAATTGAATTAAGGATATACATAAGAAAATAGAAACATGAAGCAAGGGAACAAATCAACACATGCAACTACAGATTAACAAGCACAATACACATACAATTAGGGTTTACGCATACAATATTTGGGGAATGAAAATTTTGTTTTTTTCTTTCCATTCATTTTCTATAGTATGGCATATATAGAATATTTTGAAATCGTCTCCTAGCCACACATGCATTTAGGCCATGTCATCCATATTTTTTTTGTAATTTTGTAAAGATATGTAAATGTAAATTAAACTACTTATATTTTACTATATTCAAGACCACATTACAAACCTAATTATTTATGTTAGCTTATATCATTTGATTAGACAACCCATGTGAAGTGTAGCCCAATCCCACCAACATCTTCTGATCAACACCTACACATATAGCATTTCCACTTACTCCAAACCCATATATTGTTGATCTAACATGTCCTTTTACTGCTACTTTAATACCTTGTCCCTTCTTATCTACAATACAAAACGCAAACCCTTACTCCCTTACTTCATCATCCACTCACCCTTATCCATAAGGGTAAGTCAAGGAACCGTACCTTCAAATCTGAAAAAAACTCCAATGTAGCATTGGTGGGAGGATGAACATGCTAGTGAACAAGAACCATAGCCTTCGCTACACCCGTATACTTCACCATCTTCCTCTTTGAGATAGATTATGGCTCCCATGGCTCCTTAGTGCCTAAATCTAGAAGTGGGTGGGAAGTTTATGTTGGATTTTCAACATATTTTTTCAATTGTGACACGTGAAATGTCGAATGTATTAACGATTCCTTAAGTAAGTCAAGACGGTAAGCCATTATTCCAATTTTGTTGATTATTTTGAATGGATTGTAATACTTTGTTGATAACTTGTTTTTCTGATAACCTTTAATACTAAATTGCTTGTAAGGTTGGAGTTTAAGTAACACATAGTCCTCAATGTTAAAGGTCCATGCACTATGCCTACGATCAACCAATTGCTTCATCCTATTTTGGTCTTAGATGAAATTTTAAAACCCTTATCATCTCTTCTTTGTACCGTAAAATTGCATCTATGAACTCATTGCTTGCATCCCTAGGCACATAGGGTAGATGAATAGGTGGCTCATACTCATATAAGATCTCAAAGGGAATCTTTTTAGCACTAGTGTAGTAATTTGTATTATACCACCACTCGGCTAACGATAGGTATTGACTCCATTTCTTAGGGTAGTCGCTTGTCATACACCTTAAGTATGTTCCCAAACATTTGTTCACAATTTCTGTTTGCCCATCAGAATCTGATTATAGATGATAAGTAGTAGATAATTTAAGTTTAACCTCATGTAAGCTAAAGAATTCCTTTCAAAAGGTACTTAACAAAACCAGGTCCCCATCACTTACATTGTCTAAATAAGCCTTCGCTACCTATAGCATGGTAAAAGGAAGAGATAGAGCAATAAAATGAGCATACTTACTCAATCGATCTAATACAACCATTATCACCTCTTTACTATGGGAATTTGGTAAGCCTTTGATAAAGTCCGTATTCACCTCACATGATAGACCCTTAAGAATTAGCAGGGGTCGTAAAAGGCTTAGATTTACAACATTTTCAAATTTATGTCTCTAACGTATATCACATTAGTACACAAACCGGCACTCTTCCCTTTCCATTCCTTGTTAATAAAAAACCAAGTAGATTTTCTTGCAAGTAACTTGTCTACTTAAATACGCTCCTAATGGTCCATTGTAATAAACAGCTAATAATTTCTTCCTTAGTGATTCATTAGGTCTGATCACTACCTTCCCCTTCCTCCTAAGCACATCAGCATGCCAAGTGTAATATCGACATTACTCTCCTCTTTTCAACCTGTTAATGAGGTTAGTTGACTTCTTGTCAATAGTCTAGACAACTTATATTTCAAATAACAACTTTAGGGATTCTACTATTGTAAATACAACATGTAAGCTAAATTCTCCTTTAATAGACAATGCATTAGTATCTAAGTTGGTATGTCTACTCTTATAACGAATTTCATAATTGAATCTCAAAAATTTTGTTAACCACTTCTATTGACTAAGAGTCCCAATCCTTTATTTTAGGAAGTATTTAAGACTGGTGGTTTATCATGATGATAAAATGGTGCCTAACAATATAATGTTGTCACTTTTCAATAACATAAGATAGAGTTAACATCTCCTTCTCATAAATAGACAACCCTTGCTACTTTAGGCTTAAAACCTTACTAAAATACACAATAGGATGCTTTTCTTGCATAAGAACGACACCTATACTAATCACATCAAGGACAAAATCTTTAGAGTAATTCGATTGGTGCAATACCAATGCTTATGTAAGTAAAGATTTCAATTTCTCGTATGTTAAGGTGGCCGAAACACCCCATAAGAAGCTATCCTTTTTAAGACAATCAGTCAACGACTTAGCTATAACTCTAAAACCCTTAATAAACTTCCTCTAATAACTAACTAAGCGAAGGAAACGACCCAATAGCTGCTTAATTGTCTTGGGTAGGGGCCAACTAGTTATTGTTGCAACTTTATTACAATTAGTTGACACCCCCATACTACCTATAATGTAACCTAAGTAATCTAGTCAAGTAGCACCAAATATATACTTGTTCTTCTTCAAAAGGAGCCTCTCCTTTCTTAAAATTTCAAATCCAAATCCTTAGATGGTTGGCATGTTAAGTTGTATACTAATATAGCATTAAAAAAAAAACTAGGATAAACTTCCTTAAATAAGCCTTAAACATGCGATTCATTAATCCTTAGAATGTGGAAGGAGCATTGGTTAAATTGAAAAGCATAACCAAGAATTCATAGTAGCCTTCATGAGTTTTGAAGGTTACCTTATAAATATCTTTCAAGTGCATCCTTATTTGGTAATACCTTGCTCTCAAATCCAACTTATTGAAATAATACAAGCCATATAATTCATCAAACAAATCCTCAATCAAGTGTATTAGGAACCCATCCTTAATAGTATTTTTGTTTAATTATGTATAATCAACACACATTCACCATATGTTGTCCTCCTTTTTCATACGGACAATTGGAGAAGATAAAGGGTTATGACTGGGGCGGATTATTCCATTACTAACCATCTCTTCTAGTACATTTTACATTTTTTTTGTAAGGATGAGTGCCTATAAGGTTTGAGATTTACCATAGTAGTAGGGTATTGTAGGTGAATTCTATGATCACAGCTTCTATTTAAGGATAGAAAGTAGGGTTCTTCAAAAATATCATGATAGTCTTCTAATAAATCAATTATGTTAGGACTCAAATTATTGTTCTACTTTACTGATTCATCTACTTCCTCACATTTAACTAACACATTTAACTAACCAGCATTGTATTGTATATACTCTAGGTATTGGTACTAGTAGCTTGGTCAAAGCTTCATTTAGCAACAACTTGAGGACATCCAGAACCCCTTCAATTATACAATCTTAACCCTTCCAAGTAAACTTCATGGTCATACTTTGGAAATTCCAATTAATTGATCCTAACTACATTAACCATGGAAATCTAAGTATCAACTCACACTCGCTTAATGTTAAAATGTAAACTTCAGTCACAAACCCAAGCCTCCTTGTGATACATGAGCTACTATGTATGAGCTATTGCTTCGTCAATATAACTTTTGACCCAAGCCTCCTTGTGATCCAAAGCCTCCTTCATTGCCTCCTTCATAGATTCTTCCATGAATTTTTGTTGCTGTCGTGTCAGAGTCGTTTCCAGGAAATACTTTGATACCACTTGAAGCAAGGGAACAAATCAACATATGCAATTACAGATTAGCAAGCACAATACACACTTAATTAGAGTTTACGTATATAATATTTAGGGAATGCAATGTTTTGTTTGTTTCCTTTCCGTTCATTTTTTAGAGTGTAGCATACACAGAATATTCTGAAATCTTCCCTAAGTAACTGCACATGCATTTAGGCCACGTCATCCATTTTTTTTGGTAATTTTGTACAAATATGTTGCCAGTCTAACATGTCTTCCTACTGCCACTTCAACACCTTTTCCCTTCCTATCTGCAATACAAAACCCTAACCCTTGCTCCCTTACTTCAAAACATGCCATGAAAATATTTACTATTGAAAAACCAATGTTTCTAAAATAGAGTATGTACAAAACCACGTAAGAAATGAAATAAAACTGAAGTCCCCATACAAGTTGAATCCGTAGCCGACGTCGTAAAATCCAATTGGCCTCTTCACGCGGCTTCGGAAAATTTTTCTCTTGGTCTCCCCAATTTTATTCCACCTTCGAAACGAAAAAGAAAAAATAATAATAGTAAAGGCTGCTTTCGTGAATGTTATTCGACGGCATATAAGTAAAGGAGAATTTGTCTCCTCGCCTTCGTGGAAAGGAAAGGACCAAGAATCTTTCCAACTTCCCAGGCGTAAATGCCATTAAGCTTGGGCGAAAATGATTCAATGCCTTCAGCTTCTCTACGTATGCCGCTTGGTTGGCCTTTTCAATTTCTCTCGCCATCTCGAATGAATTCTTTTTGTCTCTCGATTTGTCCAGGCATTATAGGAAGAGGCAACCGGATAAGGGAGGAGATAATCCAATGCCATGGGCCTACGGTGAGCTTCATCCTTTCAATGCATTGGTTTGCAAGAGCAAAATTTAGGTAATGATTTGGTGCGATGGGTCTACGGTACACCATCCCTTTTTGTGTTTCTTCAACATGAAATGCCCTGGAAATTGATGATTGAATTTAAATCCAATCTCCACGTCTGTGACTTGTATTTGGACCGTTAACGTCAATCCGTGTTTCCATTTGTATATTTTTATACTTATGATAAAATGTCCTATATTTTTTTAACTCCGTTTTTTTTTTCCTATCACAAGTATAAAAAGACACATATTAAAATAATATAAATTGAGATAAAAAATATATATAAGCATATTATAAACCATTTAATCACAATTATTAATCAATTTTCACCACTTTATTATATTAACCCTTCTTATGTATAATTTATTATTTTCATGATAATAAGTCCATGAAAGGGCTAAAAACTACACACAATTTAAAGAAATTAATATTGAAAAAATGTGAAAAATACATACTTATTATATATTATACCATGAACGATAAAATAGAATCTA
Source organism: Lumnitzera racemosa (assembly GCA_024138005.1). Taxonomy (NCBI): domain Eukaryota; kingdom Viridiplantae; phylum Streptophyta; class Magnoliopsida; order Myrtales; family Combretaceae; genus Lumnitzera; species Lumnitzera racemosa. The sequence goes on along the minus strand of JAMXBC010000002.1, from coordinate 86,102,380 downwards.
TCAATAGTTTTATTTTTACTAGATTTTAGTAAATTATGTCATGAACCATAAAATGAAAACCATTGACAATTTTATTTTTATTATTAATGAATATGATTTACTAGAATTAGATATAATTTATCATGATATTATAATAATATAATATTACCATAGAATTTCTCCTATTTGTAGGCTTACAAAATCCTAGAAGACTAATAGAAATGGAAAGAAACAACATTAAAAAGGAAACATCTAAATATCTGAAAACTTGTCCGGCATCATCTAAGAATTATTCATATGACTTTAAAAGGAAAATAAATCTAATAAGAAAGGAAATAACTACCGACTAAAGAAACGAAATGTTGTGCAAGCTGGCATCTGTAATCTTGAAATCAAACTATTAGAAATATTATAAGCTTTAGTTTGAAGCTCTAAGCCTTCGTAAGTCAAGAAACAGTAACTTTGAGGCCATACTAGGAATAAGAATTCAGAAGCATTACTTGGACATTAGTAGAACTAGAAACCAGAATCAGAATTAGAAATGCGAATCGATAAAAACCTTTACCTGTAGAATGCCTTTGAGACCTTTAAACTTTGCTAGAAGCAGCACCTAGGTATATAGTGTTCATTAGAATTTAGTGATAAAACCAGGATTAGAACTCATAAGAGTTCTCCAGGGCAAATTACTTGGATTTCATCTACCATTTGGGACTTGATTCTTATTGTGATTCTACCCACAATTACAAACCACCTATTAGGATTAAAGATTTTAATCCTATAAACCATAATCATCAAGAACAACTCATGTGAAACATTAGGGTACAAAATAAAGTAAGGGATGGGAAAGCCTACCTAAATCCATGGTGGTAATTGCGTAATAGCTTGATCGTTAGCCTTCAAAGTCAATAGCACAATTCCTTTAGAGATATCATCTCTCTTATTCTTTCTATTAATGGGAACCATAGAGAATAGAATAAAAGCTTATGATATAGGGACCATGACTTTATATAACATGTCTACAAGGTTAACTTCCTATTAACCCTATTAATTAGTATTTCCAATTCTTTCAATTATAAAATAGGGAATAACATCTTTGGTCAATAACATTTCCAGCCTCTATACATATAAATCCATACTTTATATGATTCATTAAAATCCATAAATAAATTAGATCACTTGAACTTTTTATAATATGATTACCTTCTTAGACAATTATTATTTAATAACAATATAAGCCTATATTATTTACTATTAAAATAAACCAAACACCCATCCATAACTAATTGAGTCATTATTCTTCCGTAGCCTTTTAAAATCAAGTTTGGTGGTTCCCATCACTTCCTTTAATATGACTTACTATGAATCATGAAATTAGAGACAAATGCTTATGAGTTTGGAAGGATGAACTTATGATATAATAATTTGGATTTTAATTATAAGTTTTCGAGCTTTGTACGTCTCTATCGTATGTACTAATGTGCAGTGAAGTTGTTAGATCCCAATGGTTGACAAAACCACCATGGATGGTAGATGGTGTCATAGTAATCATGACTTACCTCTAGTAGTAGTTAGCACTTTAGATGTAGATTTGACTTGAAATAACAAATTAATCTCTCTTTTATTTTTCATAATAGTCAGCAATCTATCACCTTATGTAAATTGTAAGCACCTATTGGTAAGAGGCAACTAGGTTACATTACTCACTGATATTAGGTAGCTGTGCAAGCTACATGATGGTGTGGCATCATGGATTACCTATTGATAACGGGTTGCATAAACCACTTAAGTGTAATGATAAGGCCACATCTAGGTAGCCATCAACCTCATTTACACATGGTAGCTCTCAATCATAGGTTTCAAGGGTTTTATTTTTCTATTTTCTATAGTTTTAAATTATTATAATATGAAAAATTTATTAAAGAAGAGATACAATAATTGTAAAAGTAGATGTTAGGAGGCTAGTGCATGGTTTTAAAGATAGGAATTTATGAGAAGACTATATATAAGAGATAAAAAGTAATGTTTGATTTGCAGCTATTGAAATACTGGACATGATAAAACCTATTATCCTATATTTAGTTTGCAAAATGAATTTGGTAGCAAACAGAACTTTCTTGAAGTATTAAACAAATCTCAAGATTTTTGCACTTTCCATTTTGTGGTACAAAAATATTAAGATAAGACAAAATTAAAACTCTTAATTGAAACTACAGGCTAGCACTTCTTTTTACTTACTACCTTTCTTCTACCTTACTACTATTACTACAGTTGCACAGTTAGTAGTATACGTAGACTACTTGCATAACTGATGCATAGTTGGCATTAGTCTGTTAGTTAGCTTAAGGTTCTACATATATATATTATTCTATTCTATTAGTTTGTATTAGTTTTTATAGAAAAATTAGAAATGGAGTTTTCTTTTGATCACTTACATTCTCTTTTCACCATTGCATAACACATTTACATATACAAATACCATTACTATATCACCTAATTCTTAATGGTATCATATTAGAGCTCAAATATAGGTATTTCAACAGTCATTTGGTTTATTAATTCCATTTGCACACATTCATTTTGATAATAGAGCCTATTATTAGTAATCTATATTTCTTATCTAGATCGGATAATCTATACATATCATGGAGTAAGTCTGTCAAGTTAGGTTTCAAAGTAAGATGAAATTAAGATTCATAGATGGCTCAATTGTAAAACCAATGGACAATTCTCCAGACTTAGTGAAGTGGATCAAGTTAGATTATATGATTAGATGCTAACTACTCAATTCAAGTAGCGATGAGTTAGTGCAAAAATTTTTGCATATAAAATCCGTAGTCGAATTATGATTAGAAGGGAAGGAGTAATATGTCACTGGTAATGGACCTCTAATTTTTCAAATTGAGCATGAAATTATGAATTTGAAATAGAGTAAGTAACCAATCAATATGTATTTTAACAAGTTGAAGCGTAGTTAAAATGAATTGAGTGAAATACATTTGATTCCTTTGTGTGAATGTGGTAGATTAGATTACTATACATGTGGGTTTAAAGAAAAAGTGGTTGAGTTTAAGTCTAATATTATGTTAATACAATTTATAATGGGGTTTAATGATGGATATGAGAGCGTAAGGAACCAAATCCTATCAATGGAGCCTTTGCAATCTCTGAATCGCACCTTCTACCTTATACAACTGGTAGAGAAACAACTGTAGGTGATAAGAATGTTAAATACCAATCTTGAGGTAGTTACATTTAGCTCTACTAAAGTTAGATCATCAGGAACAATTAATGGCAAGAGTGTTTTTTATAATAATAGGAATTCTTTTGATAAGAAAAAGTTCAGAAAGGATTTGGCGTGTAAGTACTGCAAAAATGATGGCTATATAATTAATAGTTGCTTCCAATTATTTTGCTATCTAGATTGGTTCAAGGGAAGGAAAAATAATGTTAGAGGAAAGATGCTAGCTTAAGCAAACATTGTATAAGTAGTGCTTAATTCTCCTATTGATGATCATTCTTACAATAAGTCTGATGCAAGAAAGACTCTTGATAAGCAGTTCATTCGAGAAGTCTACAAAGAAATATGACAAATGATAAAAGATAGTGGTGAGAATTCTAATCTGGCAGTTGCAAATACAATGCATGTAGGTATGAAAAGCAATTCTATTTCATCATGTTTAAATGTAGATAGTAAGTCATTAGCTCTTTCGATAGTTGATACAGGGACGTCCAACCATATAACTCCATTCCAAGAGTTATTACATGATATTAAGCCATTAATTCATCCAACTTTTGTAAAACTACCAAATGGTAATACAATAACTGTAGAATTTGCTAGCAAAATTAGATTGACTCATTCATTAGTCATCACATATGTCCTTCTTATTCCACATTTTTCTTATAGCTTGCTTTAAGTTCATAAAATTATTAGTTAGCATTCATTACAAGTGATTTTTTATGATCGTTCTTGAAAATTTCAAGACCTGAGATCTAAGAACATTGTAGTAACAACAAAGCCAATCAATGGATAAGATGCACTTAGTTCTCAACCCAGTAGTGTGAACTTTAGCTCAGAATGTTCTTTAGCTTCTTCTGCTTCAAAGCATTACAACTTAGATTTTGGCAATTGATGCATTGAAGACTATGACATACATCCTATAATTCTTTATGGCATCTTGATGAGTAAAAAAACTTAAAGTTTGATAAGTTTCATTGTCAACCATGCTTGAAAGCCAAGTTTCATTGTGTTCCATTTCCTCATAGCAACTCTTCTTCCACATTTTCTTTTAAAATATTACATTTTGATTATGGGGTCCTTATCATGTTGCATCTATTTATGGATCAAAGTTCTTATTTACTATAGTTGATGACATTAGTAGAGCCACTTGAACCTTTTTTGTTACAATAGAAATCTCAAGTATATTCTATAATTGATAGGTTCTTTAGATAAGTATATAATCAATTTCAAGTTGTACCTAAAGTGGTGAGAACTGATACTAGTAGTGAATTTTTGTTAAGAGATTATACGTATTTGTTCCATAGCTTAGGAATAATACATCAAAGAACCACATCTTACATCCCACAACAAAATGGTAGGGTAAAAAGGAAATATATGCATTTGTTAGAAGTAGCAATAGCTTTACTCTTACAAGCTAATATGCCTAAAAGTTTCTTAGGGGAGTATGTATTTATGATAGCATTTCTTGTTAATCTCATGCCTCTTAGAGTCATAGGATAGAAAACACCATTTCAATTACTTTTTCACAAAAAACCATCCTATGAAAGACTTTAGGTTATGGGATGCCTATGCTATGTAGCATGTATAACATCTAAGCTTAAGAAAATGGATCTTAGAAGCATGCCTTGTGTCTTTCTAAGATATGCTGGTCAAAAGAAAGGGTATAGAGTATATAGCTTGGTTATTAGATAGATTTTAGTTTCTAGAGATTTGATTTTTTTTTTTTTTAAGATATCTTGCCTTATAAAGATAATGCGGTTCTTTATGAGTCATCATCTGTTCCCCATTGTGTTCCTCAACCTAGTTCCTTTACTCTTAAGACTCCTACTTCTTCATAGTCCAATTCTAATTCTTTAGGGTTTGGTTCAAACACTTTAAGTAACAGCCATGAAGAAGTTGGTTCTTCTCAAAGTTGATAACTCTTATTGTAAATACACTTTATATTATGATTTTATAGTATTTCCCCTATATTTTTAGTTGGTTTTAAAGAAATTAATACTTAATTAAGTAAAATTTTTATTTCAAGGTTTAAACATATTCTCGGATTGAAAACAAAGAAAATAAATCAAGTTTCACTTAATTCGAAATTCAAATGAGTGAGTTATGAAGTTACATAAACAATAGAAGAAAGTAGTAAATTTTCTGTTAGAAAGTTACACAATCTAGGATACAACTATGTCCCTAAGCTATGTCCTACCCAGGATGATTTTTGTGCCTAAGGTCAATAAGTAACATAACTTGGGGATATAATTGTATATTAGGTTATGTTTGGTGATGAAAAAGGAAACTATCTTATATATTATATAAAGACTTGTAAGGGTTTTAGACATCACTTTTAACATTAAAAGAAGAAGAGACTTAGAGAAAAGATAAAGAAAAAGGCAGAGGTAACACCCAACTTTAAAATTGAAGAGATTTTTCATCAATAAAAGGGGTTTTTCATGTTTTATTTTTTTATTTTGCTACGTTTTTCTTTTAATTTCATCCTAATAGCTTAAGATTCTTATATTTAGGATTGTGGATTCTAGGATTTCATGTGACTATTGGATTCATTAATAATTTTCAATAAAATTTCTATCTTTCTTGATTCAATTATGTGTTTTCATTGTTAATTGATATTTCTAGAGTATCAATCTACGATATTATATACAATGATTGAGAAATCATATGGGTAATGAGATCATAACATAATTGGAGAGAATTACATGTGTACTTAGAGATAAGATGCATGATTCTTCCGGGAAGTTGTTATCTTTGTATAGGAATTCATTGTACATTAATGCGATTCTAAATTATATTACTAAGTGAAGAGATTTTGGTAAATAATTGAGGGTTAAGGTTAACATACTTGAGAAAAGTGTTAACTTCAATTACGAATCCCTCCGGTCAAGAATGATAGAGATGGAATTGAATACATTTTAAGTGGTCATATGTTAAACACTAAGGGAAACAATTCTTAAATACGTTATTTACCTTCTTAAAGTCGTTCTTCATTTTATCATTTCCTAAATTGCTTAGTTAAGTCTCATAATTAGATTAGTTTGTTAATTTTAGTATTTTTAATTCATTCAACCCATCATAATTTTTTGATTAGATATTAAAGCTAAGGTTAGTAGTATTAGTACTTGAGGTTTTTAAAGGATCGACTCGAACTCATATCCGCTATATTAAAATTTGATAGGTGCACTTACCTTGTATCACAGGTCTTTTAAAGCTAAATGTGTTCCATTATAGCTTGAGGACTATGTACATTTAGTCCATACCCATGTTGTTACTCTCTAGAATATTTACCTATTTCTCCCATTCCACATTTTATTATCCTTTGCTCATTGTTGAGTCACATAAATCATACCCTTGTGAATTTTCTATTTCGTTGCCTAATGTGTTAGTTATAAAAAAAGCCAAAAACTTACTCTCAACCAATTAAATCTAAGGATTGGGTTGAAGTAATGAATAAAGAATTACATGCTTTAGAAGCTAATGAGACTTAGGAGCTCACTAAGTTGCCAAGTGATAAAAAGGCTATTAGTTGCAAGTGAATTTTTAAAGTCAAATGTCATCCTGATGGTAGTATTGAGCGTTATAGAGCATAGTTAGTGGCTAAGGGTTTCACCAAAGTTAAAGCAGAAGACTTTCTTTATACATTCTCGCCTATAGCAAAGTTAAACACTGTGAGAATTCTCATTGCTACTGCAGTTGCTAAATCATAGCCTATTCATTAGGTTGACGTAAACAATGTGTTCTTACATGGATTTCTTAATGATGAAATTTACATGGTCTCACTAGAGGGTTATCTCATTTCAAGTCCTAATCAAGTGTGTCGCTTGAAGCGATCTCTTTATGGATTGCATTAAGCATCAAGACAATGGAATTTTGAAATATCCAAATTTTTACTTTCTCTTAGATATGTTCAACCAACACATGATACATCTCTATTTACGTTTACTAATGGATTTGATTTTGTAGCATGTCTTATATATGTAGATGACATTTTAACCATAGGTTCAAGTGCTCAATTCATTCAAACTTTAAAGTAGCAAGTTGATTCTAAATTCACCATTAAGGAATTAGGACTATCTCAATATTTTCTTAGACTTCAAATGTGTTGAATAGATTAAGGTTGTTTCTTTAACCAAAAGAAATTCATTGTTGATGTAATTGAAGAAGTTAGCCTGACTGCTACAAAACTAGTGCCCACTCTATTGCCAAGCAATTTTAAAATTGATGACTCAAGGACCTTATTACCAAATACATCATCCTTCTACAGACTTATTGGCAAACTATCTTATATTAACCTTACTCGACCTAACATCAGTTTTGCAGTCCATGCACTAAGTAGATTTTTGTCTCAACCATGTGACATTCATCTCCAAGTTGTTTTACATGTGTTAAAATATCTAAAGGGTTCACTTTCTTTTAGCTTGTTTTACTCCTTTCAAAATGATCTTAGATTACATGCATTTTCTGATTTGAATTAGGCAATAGATTATCTAGACAAGAAGTCGATTAGTAGATATTGTATAATATTTGGGCCTACTTTAGTTTCTTGGAAGACTAAGAAACAAAACACCATTTCCACTTCCTTTAATAAAGCTGAATACAAAAGTCTTGTTTCTACCACTAAGGAAGTTTTATGGATTTTGTACATTTTGAGAGATTTAAAGGCTTTTGTTAAGTTGCCAATTCCTTTTGTTAAGTTGACAAGACCCTATAGGGGGCTTAGTAGGATTATACTTAAAATTTTCATATTATAGTTGTACCTATGATATGAAAATCGCCTTATAAGTTAAAGATTATAAGACTTTAAATAATTAATCATTAAGATTTCTGATTTTTAATTAATTAACTTATTATAAAATATAAATAATTATGAATATACAATATTCCACAATTCCTCAGAACCATAGAGAATCAGTATCGCTTACTAAATAATATGACAGGGTTTACCAACTTTATAAAATTACAAGAAATATTAAGTTATACCGAACTCCAACATACAAACATTTCTTACAAAGGATGTTTCTATATCACCTAAAAAAAAATTTCAACTAATTTTAACATTAACATACTTATCTTCACTTTACACTTGGCGCTCGAGATTTATCCTAATCCCAACATAAATGAACCTATAAAAGAAATTATAGGGGAATGAGCAAACCATGGTTTAGTGAGTTCGTTCCTCACTATTATCATTTAAGTAAGTTATCAAACATTATTAGTACGCATGTAAGTTATCTACAAACGAATGAATGCAAGCACAATGAATGCATGTGCAATAAATGCAAGCAACACATCTAAAGGAGTTTAGAACTATGGAAGATGTAGAATTACATCGTCTAAATTTTAATTACATGCACAAGTAGATAGCAGGTCATTAAAACTCCTTCACTTGAATTATTGCTCATTTTCTAAGCGTTTGGAGTTTTCCATACTTAATAATTGAATACCTAAAAGATAATAAGACTTATAAGTGTTATAAGAAGTTAGGTTTCTTAATCAACTATATGCCTATCGCAGTTTGCCCATTTTACTACTATGACTCAAGTATGGTATAAACATGTTTTAAGTTATTTATTATGATGATTGGAAAATATTATTTCATTGTATAAGTAATAATAAATGATTTAGTAGATATTATATGAGTTTGGATCTTTCTAATTTTCATAAGTTTTATATTAGCATATTGTTATATTATAACTTAATTGTGATTCTCATGTATGGTAGGTTAAATTAGATAAAATAATAGAGTTAGGTAAAAATATTAAAATCGTATATTTGCACAACTAAAAACTTTAATTCAATGATATTGTAATATTATTTTAAGATTATACCGTATATGTATATATACTCATATTCAATTTGTTTCCTTTATTTATATGATTTTATCTTATTGTTATTATCATCATCATCATCATTATTATTAGTTGTTGTTATTATTACTATTTCTTATTAACACATATATTGCTATTACATATAAAAACATATCTTTTTTAGAATGTTTTGACTTTTAAGTATGCGTGCATATATTTAACATTTTGATGTTTGAAAGAATCTTCTAGTCTTGTAATTATGTCTCATTTGTATTTTATATGTGTTTATCGATTTCTTCTTGTGGAAATCTCTATATGTACATTTATAAATAGTTGTGTTTGGATATTTCTTTATTAGTTAAAGTTTTATCCTAATTATTTATGTGTAAGATCTTATCATTTAAATAATGTAATTAATTTAGTTATATCCTTTAGTTTTCTCTAAATCTCAAATCACGTATAACTTTTTTTGTTTTAGCTTTGTTGTTTATAAACATATAGTTGATTTTTATTATTTTCGAACGTACGTTCACATGGCGAGGTCCGTTTTGGACATCAAAATCTGCATTTTTTGAGATAAGCCTAAATTGTTGTAAATTTAATTATTTTGACTCAAGTATTTTTATTTATTAATTTTCAAGTTTTCTTCATTATTTTACAACTTAATTAATTTCTAAATTTTATATTTTTATGATTTCTTATTTTTAGCTTTAATTTATATAGATTTCATTATTTTCCTATTTTAAGTTTGATTTACTATTTGTTATAATTTTGTTATTATTATTAATCTATTTAATTAATTTTATTATTATTCTTTAATTATTTTGAAGTTCTCGATTTAGTTATTTAATTGGAATTAAATTGCTGACGTGGCATTATTTTAGTGGTCTATGTAGCACTTTGTTAAATTTCATTGATTTTTATATTTCTTAAATTTTATATTATTATTAGGTATATTTATATATTATCATATTTAATTAATTATAATTATGGATTTCAGCTATCATATATATTTTATTCTATTACATGAAATAGGTATAACTTGTATATTATGTACATACATATATTCTTAATTATTTTATTATACTTGATATTTTATTTTATTTGCTTATATTTAGTATTTTATTATATACACTTATACATATGTACATATGTATTCTTATTATCTTTAGTATACTATTGAAAACACTTATACTTAATATATTAGTATATATACCTATATGTATATACATCTATACATACTTATGTCTATACATGTATATATACATATGTGCAAGTATTTATACTTAAGTTTATGCATACTTTTATATGCATATATTTATATGTATTTTTTATATTTTCCTAATGTATCTTGAAAGATTTTTCAATATGTTACATATACTCATATACCTATATTTTCGGTTTTGTACATATACATATAAATATTTAGTACTCCTTATTTAGAGGTTTATGTACATATTATAGATACATGTATGGTGGCATATATATATATATATATATATATATATATACTTTATATATGCATATATTCCATACTTACAAAAACTATACAAGTATATATATACATTTAACTAGGTATATAAAACATATACATGTTATCACATAACTTGAATATGCACATACAGTTGGATATAACTATTAAGAAGAAGAAATATATTTATCACCAAACATATATATTTAAAGTCTATATACTAGCATACATACTAAGTATATTATGAATGGAAATATACAAAAATACATAAAAGAAATACATTGTACATAATTTATACAAAAAAATTAATAATACTAACATATAAAGGAAATACCTTGATTTGTATTAATATGTATATGTGTTGAGGAGTTCTTCTTAACTCTTGTTAGAAATGGATGGAGGATAAGAAAGTTTTGAGAGAAAATTTGTCTTTGAAAATGGAAATGGAGGAGAGAGAGGAGGGTGGTAATTGGTTTATTGAATGTATGTATAATTTAATTACATGTACAAATGTGTATTACATGTAAAAATTGGAGGAACCTTGTAGTTCCCTTAGGTGTCATAGCCACATTGAAAGAAAATGGAAGAAAAAGAAAAAGAGAAAAGAGAAAAGAAAAGGAAAGATAAAGATCATTAAATGAAATAAAAAAGACATGTTGACTTGGTCAACTCTTAATATATTATATATAATTAATTTGAAAATAAAAAGGAAATAGAAAAATGAAGTAGGAGGAAAAATGGAAAATTAAATGTAATAAATCAATAAAATATATATTAGAACTTCTTCACATATTTCTAATCCTATAAATAATGTTTAGAATAATAAATAATGTAACTATAAGGTAAATTATAAATCATGTTATTAATATTTACTACATATTGTCTAAATAACAAATAAATGTCTAAATTGACATAATACTAACTTATCTATATAAATATAAGGTTAATATTAATTATAAAATAAAATTATAATTTTTAATGAATTAATCTAGTATTTTTATGTTTATAAGTATTTAAAAGTTATCTCTAATTGTTCATTAGCGATTTTACGCGATTAAGTGTATTATTCAGTTGTTTGGCTTAATTGGGGTTTTATCGCATTTGCAACAAATTAGTACATTTATGAGCTTGAAGTTTTGGTTTTAGGGTTTTGATCAGATTTGGATTCAATTTCTCATATATATACACAGATAGAATTTAAGGTTTTCATATAAGATTATGGTTTTTATCAAATTCAAGGTCAATCTCTTACAATTACACATGTTTAAAGTTTTCGTATGCGATTAGAGCTTGGATTAATAAGTTTGTTTTTTTTTTCATATTTATTTTAAGTTTCACATTTAAAATTTTAATCGATTTTAAATTTAGCGGCTCTATTAACTTAGGAAAATAATTTACAGCACACATATTTGATTATATACTTAGAAGGTTAGATTTGCAGGTGTAAAGACCTTATTTTTGCCATTTTTTTATCAATTGAGTCAGGTTTATAAATAAACAGAAAAGTAGAAAAATAAAAAATAATAATAATAATAATTAAAAAACGAAAATTAAAAAGAAAAAAGGAAAGTAAAAAAAAAAAGAAAATTATATCAAGTTATGCCGTATCGAGTTAAATCAAATTATATTACATTAAGGCAAGTCGTAGCAAGTTAAGTCATAAGATAAGTCGTGTTGTGTTGAATTGAATTGAGTTAGATTGTCAAATTAGGTAACAATATGGGCTTAATTAATTTTGGGCCAAACTAATATAGAACAAAATTCATCTAATTTAAGGACTTAAATCAGATTAATGAATTATTGGGCTAAATTGTAGCAAAGTAGACAGGATCGGATTAGGCCTTGGAAGAAATAGAAGGTCCAAAATAACTAGGGTTTCTAGAAGTTAGAGTAAATCTTGAAAGAATCATTGATACGAAAGATTCAATTTTGAGCTTATAAATAACACATTAACAGGGGTTTTAGGGACAAATATTTTTTTTAATCACACTTCTACCCAAAATATCACACAAACACCACTGTGCCACCACACAAACACCACCGTGCCATCATACATCCACTACACAACACCACACAGTACTACACTAACACCACTGCATAACCACCACAGTCACCACCCAGCAATATCCAGCGTCGCCCAGCAACGTCCAACCTGTCGCCCAGTAGCGTCCAACTTGTCGCCTAGCTAATTGCCCATTTTCTCACCCATCCTATCTCTAAGTCTGTTGCCTAGCAGTACCTAGCATCACTTAATCTCTTACCCAGTAGTGCCCAGTCCACTGCCTAGCATCGCTTAGTAATGCCCAGCATCGCCTACTCTCGCCTTACAACGCTTAGCCTACCGCTTATTCGGTCTATCGCCTAGTGTTGCTTAGTCCACCACCTAATACCGATACGATCTAACATTAGGCAAATTTTCATTAATTTTTTATTCTTTATTTATTTCATTAATTTTTATTAATTTACTTTATTAGTTTTTTTATTATTATTAACTATTTTTGTGCTTAAGTGCAGGTTTTTTATTCCTATTGCAAATTTTTTATTTTTCAATAAAATTTAGTTGAATTATTTTTTTTGAAAAATCATGTTTTTTTTTTCATAAAAAATATATATTTTGACATATAGTGGTTTTGAAAAATAAAAAAAAATCTTAAATTGAGTTTTTTCAAAAAGATTTGGTTAGTTAGGATTTTTTTATTTAATTTGGAAAAATTATATTTTTTTAGGTTTGTTTTTTTCAAATAATAAATTGATAAAATACATAAATCTAACTTGATTTTCAATATAAAAGTGGCCCACTCACTAAAAATTTTATAAAAAAAAAAAAGAGAACTGCGACTGGTTTGTTTCCAAATAGCAAGTATATAGTTACCTTCGTAGGCAACTGTATAAATAAAAAAAAAAATTTCCTTAGTCTTGAAAATTCGTAATAATAAAAAATAATAATAATCACTTTAGTTATTTTTTGTACATTTAGGTATAATTTTAATATTTTCGGAAAATTATAAAAATAAAAACCCATCAATTTTTAAATTTTTACGTGATGACTAAATCTTAATAAGTTAGCCCCCTAAACCCGGTTTTCCCTTGAACCAAGTTTTCTGGTTCAATTTTCTAAAAATTAATTTTTTTAGAATATCCGCAAACTAATAATCAAATTAAGGTTTTCCCACTTGAAAACCTAATTTATCTTTTATATCAATTGAACTAGTTGGTGACTCCATTTTTTTAATTAAAAAAAAAATCCTTTATTTAATATCTAGTAATTTATATTAAGCAGGCCAGGCTTAATATATGTTAAATTAAGGAAATCAAAACAGGGCTTAACAGAATTGACGACTCTACTGGGGACGCCTAATGGGATAGCCATGTGAAAATTGAAAAATTATTAATGGGCTTTTATATTATTATTTGATTTTTGTATTATATTATGGTTGTACTAATTGTTTTTTATTGATGCAGACCTTAAGAGAGAAAAAAAAAAAAAAAGCCCTACCCAATGGGCCTTCTTAGGGAATTAGGGGGGATTCTTTTTTCATTTTCAAGAATCATTCGTGTGTTTAGATATGGTTGGACTTGGGTTACCTTAGAAACTTAGGACTTGGGCTACCTCAAGTCACTAGGGCCTTTACCTCTGCCTAGCGACGATAAGTGAACTCACTTAGGCTTTTCTCTGGAAATTTTTGGAGCTACAGAGCCTGAAACTGGTAAATCCCACCCTCTTGCATTATTCTTTTTGAAAAAAGGGTACTTATTTTTAAATTATAGAAAAAGCTTAATTTAATTTGCAGTCAGTTCATCGTTCATTTTCAATTAAAAAAATCAATAACCTTTATATATAAGTATACACGAGATTTTTTTTTTTAAATCTTATTTTGAGTATACTTATATATAAGGGTGCTCTTTGACCATAGATTTATCATACTCCCTATAGTTTATTAATGATCAACCCCATTACATTGCACGTATGTGTAGCATGTTGCATCATATTTATTTTGCATAGTTGTTTATATATGCTATATTTTATAATATATGTACATCTTGTAGATTTTGTTTTATTTCAATAATAATAGGTTGTGCAACATAACATTTAACATAAAATACTCAAAACCATTAGTGTTCCCCCTATGCCAATGTTAAAAAAAAAAAACTTCTGTATCAACTTATAAATTTTTTTAGGGCATGTAATCATAGAAATTAACAATGATAAAGATTATTATGAAACTGTCATTTTTTTAAAGGACTTTCCAACATTTTTTTTTTAAAAAGAAATTTCAAAAGATATTTTATTATCAAAAATCAATTTCATGATAATTATTTACTCGGTTGATTTTTATTGCAATGCCCCACATATACCATACTGTTAGGAACTAACAAAATTAACAATTAAAGAAAAGATTTAATCATTAAATTTCCATTGTGAATTATTTTCCATCTTAAGGTTATTAATCTTGTAAATGTATAAGTTTTCATTCTTCGTGTTTAGCCCTTAGGTTATCACACTTCTGATAGAGTTTTCTCCATGAGTCGTCACTCTTATGTCATTCATTCAATAAGTTTTTCATTGTAAACTAATTTCCGCTTCTCTATATCATCATAATAATATTATCATCATCCTATGTCATTGATCATTAGTCCCAATGTTTTCTTTGTTTAGATTCGTCGATATTAATATCAAACTTTTATGACATAAAATAAGCATTGATTTTCTAATAAAAGTTTCCAAAAAAATAAATAAATAAAGAATGGTTTTCAATACTAAAAACTCGATGCAATGTTGCTAATAAGAAGGGATTCTTACAGGCTTTGAAAGATTGCTTTCAAAGTGATCTGGCCTAACCTGAAGTCCGTAATCACTTATTTTCAAAAATAAGATGTCTAAAGCTCTTGAACATAGAATGACCATAGCAGAAGGGGTTTTGGGAAAGCATGCGAAGCAAGTCGAGACCATAGCCTATACCTAAGCCTAGGGGCCTATTGACATACCATCTAAGGTGGATAAGTTTGAAGAGTTGCCGATTTATGAGCTTAATAATAGTAGCAAAGGCTTGTAGAAGGAATTGGTACAGAAATTGATGAAGATGAAAGAAAAAATCTTCTAGAAAATTGAAGAGAAAATAGGAGTTCTCAAGGATCATGATGTGCAGAGTGATTTGGGCTTGAACAATGATTGCACTTTTAAAGACCATGAGTTACCTAAGAAGTTTAAGGTACCAAATTTCAAAAAGTATGATGGAACATGTTGTCTTAAACTTCACCTTAAGCTTTATGTTCACAAGATGACCTAATTCTCTAAACATGAGCAGTTGATGATTTAAACTTTCTAAGACAGCTTAACTAGGCTGGCGTTGATTTGGTATGCCCTACAAGACTTAGTTAAGCTTGATACTTGGGATAAGCTAGCTCAAGCTTTTTATCAATAATACAAGTTCAATGAAGAAGTGGCACCATCCCTAATGGATTTGAATAACATGAAAATAGAGCTGACCGAGTCCTTTAAGGAGTATGCCTAGAGATGGAGATCTACAGTCGCTCAAGCTACTGTATAATTGCCGAAAAATGAATTGATCAACATATTCATCCCTACATTAGGTGAACCTTATTATAATCACCTCTTAGGCCATGCTGCTTTTACATTTGCAGATATAGTTGTCGGTAGTTAGTAGTTGCATTAAAGATGCTATTAGAATGGGGAGATTGGTAGGCAAAGGATTAGCCCTGTTAGATTCAAAGGCCGTTGTGAACACTACGGTGTCCTATCTAATGATACACAAGCTTAGTGCCCTAAGCATTGGTTCAGAGCTTGAGGAAAATAAGCTAAGCTAGAAATCACCGAGAAGGAAGTTCACTCATATCCCGATTCCTATATCTCGAGTTTATCATTACCTAAAAGAAGAGGGTTTACTGCATCTTAAGACTCCAACACCAAGGTATAAACCTTGAAAATACAATCCCAATGCACAGCTTGAGTATGGGTTAATAGGAGCATGCTATTGACCATTGGTAGGAGTTGAAGAATAAAGTATAAGATTTGATTGATGAAAAATTAATCCAGTTGGACTTCGTTAGGGATCTAAGGCCCAATTGCTGTACAAAGCTCACTATCAACATGATACAAGGATTAGAAAAGTTGTTAGAAATAGATTTGAATGGTCAAGTCTAAGGGGCACATTACTGCTAGGGTCTGGAAGAAAGGGTTGCTAACCTAGAAGAAAAGTTGGTGATATTAGAAAAAAGCTCACTAGCACAAAAATGGCGATGGGTTATGTGCTTAAGCAACTCGAAAACCTACATCTTAATACGAATAGGAAGTTATAGCCCAAGCATGAAGATGATTTAGTGAAAGAGAAATCAAGACTGAATGTGTCGATGGGAAGAGCCCATAATCAAAACAAGCCCGTCCATAATCAAAACAAGCCCGTCAAAACTGGGGTAATTAGGAGGTTAGAGTTATCAATCTGGAGAAGGAGTAGACTAATATGTGCTTGCCTTAGTTATGCCAATTCATGAGCAAATATTGTCAAAGATAATTCAATTTCTTTAGAATGAAGAAGTGCTTCAAACCATATACACCTCCTCAGATCATTTTGTCAAAACTGATCAAAATCCTTTCGAGAATTACCTACTCAAAGGAACGCTGTCTTATTTTTGGTTGGGTCACTTACTCAGTAGAGCGTCATCCAATTCTTTTTAGGATCGCTTACTTATGGAAGTGCTGTCCTATCTAATCCTTAGTTGGATCGCCTGCTCATAGGAGTGCTGTCATATCTAATCCTTAGCTGGATCGCTTACTCATAGAAGAGCCATCTAATCTTTTCTTGGATCGCCTACTCATAGGAGCACCATCTAATCTTATCTAGGATAGCTTACTCAAAGGAGCGTTATCTTATCTTTTATTGGATCGTTTGCTCATAGGAGTACTGTCCTACCTATTCCTTTCTAGGAACATTGTCCTATTAATCCTTTCTTGGATTACTTGCTCAAAGGAGCGTTGTCCAGTCATTTAAAAGATCACCTACTCATGAGAGCGTTGTTTCATCTTGTCTTTGAAAGATCTATCCTTTCAAGCAACTCATCTTGAAAGAGATCTATCATCTTCAAATTATCTACCAAAACAAGTTTTTAATCTTGAAGAGATCTATCCTCTTTAGATTATCTAAGTCGAGTCTGGCAAAAATGGGTATCTCTCTTAGCTTTGTAGTAAAATTCTAATTAAACTTTACTATAAAGAGAGGCAGTTGTAGACACCTTATTTTTGCCAATATTTTATTAATTGAGCCAGGTTAATAAATAAACAGAAAGGTAGAAAAATAAAAATAACAAAAAAAAAAACGAAATTAAAAAAAAGGAAAAAAGGAAGTAAGAAAACAAAAAGAAAAGAGAATCATATTAAGTTATGTCGTATTGAGTTAAATCGAATTATATTGAGTTAAGTTCAGTCATAGTAAGTTGAGTCATAAGTCGAGTCGTATTGTGTTGAATTGAATTGAGTTGGATTGTCAGATTAGGTAATGATATAGGTATAATTAATTTTAGGCCAAACCAATATAGAATAAAATTTATCTAATTTAAGGACTTAAATTAGATTATGGAATTATTGGGCTAAATTTTAGCAGAGCGGATTGGGCCTTGGAAGAAATAGAAAGCCTAAAATAACTAGGGTTTCTAGAAGTTAGAGTAAATTTTGGAAGAATCGCAATCGAATCTTCTGTATCTTTAATATGAAAGATTTGATTTTGAGCTTATAAATAGCACATTGATGGGGGTTTCAGGGACTGTTTTTTTTTTTAATCACATTCCTACCTAAAACACCATACAAACACCACTACGCCATCACACAGTGCCACCTTAGCACCATTGCACAACCACTACAGTTACCACTTGTGCTCTCGCCCAGTAGCGCCTAGCCTGTCGCTCAGTAACTCCTAGCTAGTTACCTAGTCTATCGCCCAACTTATCGCTCAGCATCACCTAGCTAGTTACCCAGTCTATCGCCCAGCTTATTATTCAGTATCGCCCAACCTGTTGCCAGCGTCGCCCAGCCTTTCGCCCATCCTCTCACCCAGCGTTGCTCAACCTATCACCTAACGTTGCCCAACCTGTCGCTCAGCAATGCCCAGCCTGTCTTCTAGTCTCTCGCCCAGCATCACCCAGTCTCTCGCTCAGCTTATTGCCCATCAATGCCCAATCCACTGCCCAGCATCACCTAACAGTGCCCAACATCACCTAATATCACCCACTTTCACCCAACAGTGCCTATTTTGCCATCCAGCGGCGCCCAATCTATTGCCCATTACCGCCCAACACTGACACGATCCGACGTTAAGTAAATTTTCATTAATTTTTTTATTATTTATTTATTTCATTATTTTTTTAATTTACTTTATTAGTTATGTTTTTTTTATTATTAATTATTTTTGTGTTTAAGTGTAGCCTTTTCATTCTTATTGCAAATTTTTATTTTCCAATAAAATTTAGTTGAATTAATTTTTTTTCTTTGAAAAATCATGTGTTTTTTTATAAAAAATATATATATTGACACATAGTGGTTTTGAAAAATAAAAATCTTAAATTGAGTTTTTTCAAAAAGATTCGGTTAGTTAGGGTTTTTTTTTTATTTATTTAATTCGAAAAAATTAGATTTTTTTAGGTTTTTTTCTTAAAATAATAAATTGATAAAATGCGTAAACCTAACTTGGTTTTCAATATAAAAATGACCCATTCACTAAAAATTTTATAAAAAAAAAAAACTACGACCAATTTGATCTCGAATAACGAGTATATAGGCACTTTTAAGACAATCATATAAAAAAATAAAAAAACTTTTTCCCTTGTCTTGAAAATTCGTAATAATACAAAAATAATAAAAATCACTTTAGTTATTTTTGTACATTTAGGTATTATTTTAGTATTTTTGAAAAAATTATAAAAATAAAAATCCATCAATTTTTTAAATTTTTATATGGTGATTTAGTCTTAATAGGTTAGCTCCCGAATCCGATTTTCTGATTCAATTTTTTTAAAAATTAATTTTTTTAGAATATCTGTAGATTAGTCATCAAATTAGGGTTTTCGGGTAGGAAAACCCTAATTTATCTTTTTAAGCAGTTGAACTGGTTGGGGACTCCATTTTTTTAATTATTTTTTTCTTAATTTAATATTGAGTAATTTATATTAAGCGAGTTTAGCTTAATATAGGTTAAATAAAAAAAAAAAAACAAAAATAGGGCTCGATAGCAAGGTTTACATGACAACAAGTCTACCTTACTTATTGCCAACAATCCGTACTACTACGCCTATACATAACATATAGACATTAATATCCATTTTATGAGACATCATATTTCATTTGAATTGCTTCATACTTAATTTGTTCCATCGTAATAGCAACTTGCTAACCTCTATACAAAGTCACTACTTGAAGCATAACTTTTGTTATTGAGAGACAAGTTGGGCGATGGGAATCAAGCTACTAGACCCTTAACTCGCAACCAAGCTTAAAGCCTTAAAGGTTTGACACGGTAAATCCTCCTGCTCCAACCAACTCCTACTGAAGCCAAACTGATCATGGCCACTAGCTAACTCCTAATGCTGAGTTGTGTGACTACACATATCTCGGAAATCATATGTTGACTAGAAGAATGCCTTAATAACAAACAAACTCCGCGCACCTGCTCGAATTGACCAAACTGACCACTTGCTAGGTAACATTGATGTTGAGAGGCTGAGGTATTGACCTTGTACGAACCTTTAACCACCCCTACTCAATTACCCGACTAGGTCTTACTATTTTGTTCACATCATCTAACGGCTTTCCCAATACATTGCTATTATGTATCTAGGACCACATGGAGAATTTGCTACCCTAATCATTATCTTTCCTTGAATATTCATTTTTACTATTTATATTCCTTGTACATTACTTTTTTGGGGCAATGCCTCTTTTTGTCTTTTCCATTTTTTAGGCAAGTTACCCTAATTTATTAGATATAAATACAACCTATACATGTAGCCATAAGAGACATTATTAGGTATAAATACTCTCATTTCACTCTTATCTTAACCCTTAAACAAAGCTAGGTGGCTAATAACCTCACCAAACCAACTCATGCATCACATCAAGCTATATTGTAAGTCTTTAGAAGTTCTACTAGTGTATCATATCTTTTGAATCTGTTAGTAAGTTTGCTTACTTTCTCTCATTTTAATTCTCTTGTATGCTTCCGCCATTACTTATTTTAAACTTTTGGCAAGTTTGGACTCATCTCTACAATTGGCCTTGTTTGTTCTTAGCTATGGTCCACACCATCTTGGTATCAAAATGGAGGTTTTTTTAGGTAAGTTTGTATTTGCAAATTGTATAGTAGTGCTACTTGTTGCTCTATTTCAAATATTCGAAAACAGAGCCAATTTTGTGTTAGCAGTTTATTCGTTAGTTGTAGCTTAAACTTAAAGATTGAAATCAAATTTACTAAGGAAAATGATAGACCCAAGTGTTAATGTTGGCATTAGGGAAGACAATAGTAGTGTTGTCCACTACGAGGAGTACGGATAAGAGGCGTGATGAAGTAACCAACCTCTTAGTGGACTTTACCCGAGCGGTCCATGCATTAGCATATTGACCTGCTGAGGCCATGAATAATATACCTTACGCTGCCTGACCTGCTAAAGGCCAGAATCCCATACGGCATGATCGAGGTGGAGTAATAGGCAAATGAATGAGAAGAAGAATTGACTTAAGATATATGGATAACGTTGAAGAAGAAGAGTTTGAAGAAGAAGAGTGAGTTAGAATACCCCGAGCTGTTGACCATGTGAAGCTTCAAATTCCGAGCTTCAATGAGTTTAGAAGCATGAATGATTATTTGGATTGGGAGGAAATGGTGGAGCATGTTTTTTATTATTACCAATATGAAGATTACGAAAAGCAAGGACTGCTGCTGTTAAATTCTTAAGATATGCTGCCATATGTTGGAAGAACTTTCAAGTCATGAGGAGATAAGAATGATATAGGGAGATTAATACTTGGACTGAGATGAAGAGAATACTCAGAAATAGATTTGTGCTTGATATTTATTTGCAAGACACTTTTGCTTAATTTCAAGAGCTGAGACAAATAGGCCAAATTGTTGGTGAATATGTTCAAGAATTCCAAATTCTCATGATTCACTGTGAAGTCGAGGAACCACCAGCACGAGCAGTCTCTAGGTTCCTTACTGGTTTGAGGAATGATATTTGAGACATCGTAGAACTTCAGTAATTTACTACGATGGATGAGGCTATATGGATAGCCCAATGACTAGAAAGGTAGAAAAGAAACCAAATGTTGACTAGTCAATTGGCTTACTAGCTTAGGGAAGCTACCAAGGTCAGCCAAGTATTGAGGCGATCAGACGTGTAGATGATGGGATTGAACAAAAGGGTTAACCTGAAGATGATGTGCTAACTTGAACATATGAGAAGAAACAAGGATTTAGAAGGAAGACAGACTAGATTAAATGTTTTAAATGCCAAGGATTTAGACATATGGCTGCTTAATGTCCAAATCGTAGGACTATGGTCATTAAGGGAACCACCTTAAAGCTTGAAGTAAATAGCACTGAAGAACTTGAGGAAGAGGGTGTTCTATAGGAGATTACTTAGGAAAATGAATTGATTAAGGAAGATGTGTTTGTCGAAGACTTAGATCAATTAATCTTAGTTGTCTAATATACCATGAGTCTAGAATCCTTATGTAAGGAAGAGTAGAGAGAAAACTTGTTTCATATCACATGCAAGGTGAATGCCCAATTGTGTGCACTTATTGTAGATAGTGGTTATTACACCAATATGGTATTAGTTAATCCAATTGCAAAGTTGATGTTGCCGACTATCACGCATCTGAAGCCTTATAAGTTGCATTGGTTGAATGAGAAAGGAACGTTATATGTCACCCAGCAAGTACTGCTACCAATCACTATTGGGAACTATTCTAATGAGATTCTTTGAGACATACTACCCATGTATACATCACATGTATTGTTGGGCCAGCCTTGGCTTTATGATCAAAAGGTTATACATGATGGATACGAGAATACCTATGTGTTTAAAAAGATGGAAGGAAGATTACGCTAAACCCTATGCTGTCAAGTCAAGTTAGCAAATTGTAGGCTAAACTTACTAAAGGATCAAAGAAGACTTTGATGATGAGTATAGCTAAGCTTCGAGAGGCTATTAAAGTCGACATGTTGACCTTTATGTTAGTTAGGTGATTATTAGAGTTGAAGGAGTGGGGTGAACTATCCTTAGAAGTAAAGGAGTTACTAAATGAATATGCCGACTTGTTTCCTGAACAGTTGCCCGAAGAATTACCTCTTGTCCGAGGCATAGAACATTGCATTGACTTGATACCAAATGTTACCTTACCGAATAAGCAAGCTTATCGGATGAATCCCGAGCAGGCTTCTGAACTTCAGCGATAAGTCAATGAACTCCTGGATAAGGGTTATGTAAGGGAGAGTTAAAGTCCTTATGCTATCCCAGCACTCTTAGTGCTAAAAAAGGATGGTATTTAGAGAGGGTGTATTGATAGTTAAGCTGTAAACAAGATCATAATCAAGTACCGATACCTGATCCCTAGGTTAGATGACATGTTGGACGAACTGAGTTGAGTTAGGATCTTTAGCAAGACCTATTTGAAGTCTAGCTATCATCAAATTTGGATGACACTGAGAGATGAATGGAATACCGTTTTCAAAACTCGGCATGGACTATACAAGTTAATGGTAATGCCTTTTGGCTTGTCAAACGCTCCAAGCACTTTTATATGATTGATGAATCACATGTTAAGAGATCTGATTAGGAAGTGTATCGTAGTGTACTTTGATGACATCTTAGTATATAATGTCGACATGCTGAGTCACCTTAAACATCTCTATGCTATGTTAAATGTACTTCAAGTCGAGAGATTGTTCAGCAATTTGAGGAAGTGCTATTTTTGCTAAGAGTAAGTTGTATTCCTAGGCTACATAGTAGGCGGATAAGGTTTGCGAGTGGATGATGAGAAGATCTGAGCAATTGTCGAATATTAACGCCGACCACTTGTGTCGCAGTGAGAAGTTTCTATGGACTAACATCCTTATAGAAGATTTGTAAGGAATTTCAGCACTATAGCCGTACCCCTTACTAAGTTGACATAGAAGAACATCGAATTTAGGTTAAGAGAAAAGGAAGAAAGAAGCTTTGTTGAGGTGAAGGAAAAATTGTCTTTTACACCTTTACTAGCTTTACTTGACTTTGAAAAGATATTTGAGCTGGAATGTGATGTGTCAGGCATTGACATAGGCGTTGTCTTAATAGGAAGGTCGACCAATTGCCTACTATAGTGAGACGCTTAGAGGACTGCAGTTGAACTACTCAGTGTATGATAAAGAACTCTTAGCACTCATTTGAGTACTCTAAGTGTAACGACATTATCTATTGCTAAGAGAGTTTGTCATCTCTATTGATCATGAGTTCTTGAGGTACTTCTAAAGTTAAACTAAGTTGTCAAAGAAGCAGGCGAGGTGGGTTGAATTTCATAAAGGTTTCAATTTTATAATAAAATACATGTAAGGGAAGAGCAATGTAGTGGCTTAATGGTGATAGTAGCTGTAGTGATAGTGATAGTAATAAGGGTGAGATGGTAAGGAATGGGAAAATGTAATAATTAAAAATATGTACACATAATATCAATAATATACCTATCAAAATTGCTATTTTAAAGTAGTACTTGTACATAACAAATAATATACAATACAATTGAAAAAAAAATTTCTTACATTGTATTTATTATTTAGCTCACTAAGCATGGTACAAAGAATTTATGTTATATTGTTCTTATACTGCATTGTGTGTTATATTGGAAATCAAATGCTATCGGAAGAATAATATGCAGTTTATTATAGATATTATTTTTTAAAAGAAAAGAAAGGAACATTTAAAAAACACAAAATTAAATTATCAACTAACTCGATTTGTCATGCTTTCAGTTCTATGTTTGATTATAAATGAGATTACTAGAGGTATATAAATGGGTTTTATTTCGCGAATCGATTCGTTTAACTTATTTTTAAAATGGGTTTAGATTAAGATTTTTTGATCTATTTAAAAGCGGACCAAATGAATTCAATCCATTTTACCCGTGGATTAAAGTAGCGCGTTTAACCTGCATTTTAAGCAGGTTAGGATTAAAATTTATTTATTATTTAAAAAACAAACTAAATAAATTTAACTTATTTAATACATAAACTAAAATAAATCAGATCAAATTAGCCGATTTATCTCGCTTGCAAAATTTTGGAATTAGTACGAGAGCATGACATCATCAGAAATTAGAAAAACTTGCATAGACTGCGACTTCTGGGGATGAGTAAGGGTGCTCACTGCCAGGTAAATAGTGATTACATCACTATTCATATTCACTGCTCCTTCTTCTTCCCCTCCAGAACGTGTACTCACACCCTCTCGCTATCATAATTTCGGTATTTCATTAGAACGTACGAGGATGATAGGTCAGGTGTCGTTCTTCCCTGCGTTCCAACTCCCTCTTTTCAGTTCCTACTCATATAGCACCACGTTGAAGTTGTTTCCTTCAAGTCCTAGGCTCCGCAAATGCTACACTGGAGCACAATCATCCTTACAAAGTAATGGTACTTGACATTGCACATCCCATTGCTAAATTAATCATTAGTTCCTTAAACTATTGCCTGCTTGTTTCTATAATTTCTTTTTACGTGTTTTTACGCTTCTGGGCAGGTAATTCGGTGCTTGGTACTCGTGTTGAGAATTCGGCTTGCCAAAAGGTGACATAAGACCAGTAGGATTTGGGACTCAACTATTGATTGTGTGTAGTAATGATTGGATTTTTTTCCCCCTTTTGGCTGCAAGTGCTGTTGTGTTTTGATATAAATGCGAAAATTAAGGTTGAATTTAAAGTGTCGGACACTTGCTATGCGCTACAAATTTGATGTTTTAAGGCTATTTTACTCGCAAGAGGAGTTCGTTCACTGGATGTGCGAAAGGGGTTTAATTGAATATGTCAATTACATTTACACCATTCTCTTGAAGTGGCTTTCACATATTTATAAGTGGCTTGTTCTCTTCCTGGTGGATGTTGGCTGTTCTTCTTTGAGAAGTAGAATTGTATTATATGAATGCAGACCACCTTTACATTGATATTCAATACTTCAATTATTCTTTCTATTATGAACAAATCCATATTCATGTGCAGATCTTAATGCTCAATCTTTTGTTATCTTTTCTGTGTTGAATGGTATTTTTCATTGACATTCTTTCTTGGTGGAGCTCAAATTATTAGTATTTAAATGATGCAGCTAAACTTGCCTAGTAAAATTCGTTGCTTAACCTTTATATATTGTTGACTTTAACTATTCCCTTTTAATAGAGAAAAAAGCGTGCTGCATTTTTCAAGTTGCAGTTGACAAAAGTACATAACTGTTTTAATTGGTTATGTGTGAATCTAAACCTGCAGAAGCCTTGCTTTCTATCATCAGGCCTTTGATCCTGGCTTAGGAGGATCAGATGTATTCCCTTGTGTACAAACTCTCCGTAGAATTTCCACCAAAGAGCTACGTGATAAAGTTGTCATGGTCAGATTTGATTCTACCATATTGCTCCAGGATGACCAGGAACGAAGAACCCAATCATTTTCCAGTGCACTTTCCACAGTTAGCTATTTAGTAGCAGCTGGGTCCAAAGTAATTCTGCTGAGTGACTGGGGCAAAAACATGAGTTTTAAATTTCAGGATCTTGGTTCTGTTGCAGGTATGAATGCTTTGAAGTTGTTATCTTAATTTACTGGTTTAATGGTCATTGTACTCAATAGTTGGAAGTCTGCAAATTATTGGAACATTGAAGCATGATAGTGAAATAAAAATTCAGTATCAGAAGATTCTGTTTGCTTCACATAACTGGAAGTTTTTTCAGCATTGATATGATCACTGATATCTCACTTTGTGTCAGACCATTTGTCGTCGGTCCTCCAGTGCAACGTAGTGCCTGCTCATCACTGTTCATGTTACGTGCCATGTCCCATGGAACGTCTGGATAAATCCATTCTTCTTCTTGAAAATCTTTCACATTTCAAGGGTGAAGTATCAAATTCATCAGAATTTGCAAAAACTCTGTCATCAAGTGTTGATATCTTCGTTAACGATTCCTTCTCAACGTCCCATAAGATTCTTGCATCAACTGTTGGAATAACTCGTTTTTGCTATTCCTCTGTGGCTGGGTTTCACTTTGAGGAAAGCCTGCATAAAGTGAAGAATGCTTCAATAGCGAACAAGCAGCCCTACATAGCAATTGTATGTTTAAGCTGAAAATCCACTGTAGTACAGAAACTACTGTTGTATGCATGAGATTACAAATTTCTTTTAAACCTTCTCTTTCCTCACCATTATTTGTATATCAAATGCAGATTGGAGGGGCTAATCTCTCGGATAAAGCAACTGCATTGAGTTTCTTGGCTACAATATGTGATGGGCTTGTCTTTGTTGGAATGATGTCCTTCCAGATTTTGCGTGCCTTTGGTTACTCTATTCCTCTGAACTTGGTTGGAAAAGGTGCTCTTGAGGAGGCTTTAGACCTGATTAAAATTGCAAAAAGTAGAAACACACACATTTGGTGTCCCAAAGACATTTTGTGCGTGAATGATCACCTACCCAAGCAGCCTAAACATTTCATGACTTTTCCTAGTTGTAATATTCCAGAAGGTAATGACAAACTAATAGTCATTAATATGCTTGCTCCCTGTTAGTAGACTATATGAATTTGGCATTTTTCCATCCATTTTCAATATCTTTTAAGTTGTGAAGATTAACTGTGATTATAATGACTCACACTTGAATAGTGGGGATCTTCTCACAATAATAATTCGTAGGTCTTTATCTTTGCCACATGATATTGTTGCTTTTTAGCTTTTAACAGAATCAAGCTGCATGCTTTTGCTCGAAATTTTAACAAATTTGCATAGCATGAAAACAATTTCTGCTTTTGTTGAGTGTGTTCAAGGAGTGAAGGAGATCCCTTTGCTACCATTTTCAAATTCTTATTGCAAATATGGCATACCTTTCTAATTTTCAAGGCACTAGCTTTATTATATGCTTTTCTATTTTAGGTTGGGTTCCGGTTGACCTTGGACCAACTTCGCTCGATGAAATATTTTCACTGATAACAAAATGCAAGGTCAAGTATGACTATTTGAACTTAATGTTGAAGCTCTGATTTTTTTTTTTTTTGCTAGCTTTCTGATGAAACTTCTATTCGTTGTGTATGATGTTCATAAGATGTGTTGTATTAATTTGAATGCATGGGGAAAATGAGTCTAGTCACAGGTGATTTATGTTTATGAAAAAGCTAAGAGCTCACTAGAGGGAATTTTTTGATCTATATCGTTTGAGAGAATCCTCCAATCTTATAAAGTAATAACTACTGGTAATTCAAACTAATCTCAAAGATAACATGTTTTCTTGCTTTTTCCTTTAATGAAATCACTTATTTATATTTTCTCCTCAACTTTCACTTTCCTAAAATAATTATAATCTAACAATATCTCTTATATTATGGGAAAGTTCAAGTTAAGTAGCAAGTGTAATCTTTTGTTGATTTTTTGCAAAATACACTTGGAAGTTTTTCAAAAGATAATTGAAATATCCTGAATATTACTATCCTCTAAAACGATGAGATTGTCTTAAGTTTGAAAGTCCTTTTTGCTACTTAGGAGGTGTTGCACTAGGGTAGTCCTCACTGAGAGGTTGTGTGTGCTAAGTTGGGTGGCTAACCAGGAGGTTACATGTTGTCAGTGTAGAGCTTCCAAGCATTTAAATATGGGTGCCCTTTGACTTGGTCCAGGCTATTGAGCTTCACTGTTTGGCATGTAGTGGTTGTATGTGCAGTAAGAAGCCGTGTTGTTGGTTTTGCAGTGGATTCATGCACGTAGGGTTGCTCGGTGGGTAGGTCCACTTGGTTCAATACAAAGCGATCCAGCTTGAAGTAACATGACATTTTGGTCTCATGGTGGGTGGTCCACTAGGTTGTCTACCCTTTTTTGGGCTTACATTGGTTGGATTCATGGAGGAAAGATGCTAGTTGGCTTGTGCACAACTAGATCTTGCTTGATGGGTTAGGCATGTGTTGGGGTGTATGCGGAGGTTTGAGCGCACATGTGTCATGCTCATGGTTTTTGTGCGTAGGGTGGTGCAAAGTGATGACAAAATGTTATGACTTGCTCCAATTTGTTCAATCGCTTGTTCAGGCTATTAGCAAGTTACAGTGACTGCACCCGATTGCTCTTCTTTGACAGCATTGCTTTGCATGCTGGGTTACTTTGGCTAGATAGGTAGCATTGGCATGCCTTGCAGTTTCTACCCTCTCTCATCATTGTGCATATTGCTTGAGAAATGCAAACTAATAGCTTTTGCAAGGAATCACCTATCATTGTTAGCTGTAATGCAAAGCCTTTATGGGTTTGGATTGTGGATCTAGTTATAGGAGATTTATATATGAAAAATGGTCTTAAGTCTTGTTGAGAGAACCTTTACATTTAGGTTGATGGTATGTTAGAGAAACCCTTTACATTTAGTTTGAGGGTACGTTAGAGAGAACTCTTCGATCTCATATATATTAGTAACTACTAATTTAAACAAATTTCTAAAATGACCTTCTTCTTGTTATTTCTACAATGAATCACTTATCTACATGAGCTATTCAACCTTGACTTTCCCTTAATAAAAAATAGGGGAAAAATTGCAAATAACCTTGTAAAATTGACTTTGCTGTGGATGTATCCCTGACCTGACAAAAGCTGTTTTAACATCCCCTATACTCCAACAAAATGGTAACATAAGGGACATTTGCTTTTTCAGTTAAAAAAAAGACTACTGAAGTTAAAGTTCAAGGGTATTAAAATTGATAAGTTAAAGGAGGTGTTTCCACATTAAGGTCAAAGTATAGGAGGATTACTTGCAAACTCTAGGCCTTATTTGCTAGCTTATAGAGTTTAGGAGGTCCTAAAGCACAATTTGAAAGTGTAAGGTATCATTCGCTTTGAGGTTAAAGTTTAAGAGGTTATTTTCATTTTCTTCTAAAAGATAATTCTAAATCTGATAATATCCCCTATAAGATGCAAAAATCAAGTTAAATGACAAGATAAATCTTTTTATTATGTATCCTAAAATAGCTCAAACATTGTTCTAGTAATTTCTTCTTTCTTTTAGTAGTTCGTTTTTTTTTTTTTTGGACCAATTTTGGTGGTTTACTATAGACTTTTTTTATAGGCCCTATAACCAATGATTCTTTTCAACTAGCCTATGGCCACTTTAGCCTGTTTATTTTTTATTTATTTTTTTTGAGCGACAACTGATCTACCATCTGTTTGTTATAATTCAAACATTAGTCTGGGCTTCCCAACTGAACGGTCACCAATTTGAACATTGTAACCATGCAAGTATGATAGTATTCCTCCTGACTTCTCTGAAGTATGATCAACAGAAAGTCACCTGGATTGGACCAGTAAAATTCAATTTACAAAGAACATCTGAGAATGGAGCAGCTGAATTGGCTGGACTGCTTAGCAAAGTATGTCAAAGCGGTTGTGATGTGACTGTTGTTGGGAGTACAGCATGCAAAGCAATGGTGGGCAAATCAAGCTCTTTGTCATCTCTTCATATAATTGAGAATGCTACGGTGTTTTGGGAGTTTCTTAAGGGAAGAAAGCTTCCTGGGGTTATGGCCCTGGATAGGGTAAGTTCTTTATCTTAAAAAAAATCTGAGTAGATGCTGTCGAGTCTGTTTCTCTCAAAGTTGAAGTTTTAAAACATTATACCACTCTTATTTGTTATAGATGCTTTCCTTGTTGCACTGTGTTATTTGTTGCTTGTGCACTCTAAATTTCTTGCAGGACTTGATTTTGCGGAAAACTTAATTGATATTTCCTTTGTGATGGAAATACACCTATTACTTTCTTAATTTGGATAGGATTATTGTTTCAAGCTGGGGCCTTGGTGTGAAAGAATTAGGAGAATGACATCAAATAGTTGTCCATGACCACCTAAAAGTTTGACCACTGTCTTGTACGTCTGTATGCTCTATAATTAAGTAGAGGGACAGTGTTGCATTGACATGTGGTCAGTCTTTGGTTTACATTCATCCTAGATGTGTGTACTTGAGGTGGGATGGAGGGGTCTTATCCAGTCATACATTTTTCAAGTAACTTCTTTCTGCCAAAGGTTGAAAACTTGTATGTTATTCTTAATAGTGGATTAAGGTACGAACTTTGAAGATTGAATAAAGTTGTTTGAATTGCAGTAGAACCAGAATTAGCTAAAAAAATTGTTGGATTACAATATTATGTAATGCTCTTTGTATGTTATGCAAGCTACATTGATAGAGAACTGATGGTATTCCCACTTCTATCTGTGCAGGCATACCCCTTTGCAATAGATTGGGATTCTGTCTACGATAAACCTGCTCAACCTTTGGTGGTCGACATTGGAAGTGGTATTTTACCACACATTCATTTCTACTTTCCTGTTGTGTTTGTATGTCAATTAAGTGGTCAAGCAGTTCTTGATGATACATCTTAAGGCAGTGGTGGATGCATAGTTGCCGAAATTTATTAAATTCTTTATGTATGCTTAATGTAAATTGGTCATGAACTTTTGACAAAGCTAGTTGATAGCTCCAGCAACTCACAGATATTTCCCAAAGCTTATGGTATGGCTTGGAAGTTTGTTATATATTAGTTCAAGTCATACTAGTGGTAGAGCTAGGATTCAAATCAGGGCAAAACAAGGTAATTTTATTGGTTGAAAATTGAATTTGGTACATTGTTTCCAGGCTTCCAGCTATGAAAGCTTCAGAAGAGGAATCTGCTCATTTCTAGGGTTCTCTTGCTAACAAAAGATCTAACAAACTCTACTCTCTCTCTCTCTCTATAGTCTATTTCTAGGCCTAGCTATTCTAACTAACACATAACTAACTTTTGTTGAGAGACTTCTAGATGTTTTTGGAATCTTCTGTACAAGTACCTGTAGCAAAGAAACAAAAATAACAAGTGAAAATTGCAAATAATTCTTTTAAACTTTAATTTAGGTGTGGATTGATCCCCTTGAACTTTCAAAGTTTGCTTTAAAATCTAAAATTTTTTTGATAAATTAGCAACATAAAAGGCATTGCTTTTTTTAGTTAAAAAAAATTGCACTATGATCAAAGTTTATGAAGGTCTTAAAGCATATTTTGATAAATTTAGGGGGTATTTTTATAGCAAAATCAAAATTTAGGGAGTTATTTTAACCTTATAAGAGTTATTTATTAATATATCAAAGTTTGGGGGGTCTGAAAGTATATTTTGAAAGTTCATGGAGCCAATTTGCATTTAAGTTAAAGTTTAGTGGGGTTTTTTGTATTTTCTTCAAATAACAAAGACTAATTCAAGTAGCTATATAAGCAGACTTACTACTGGAGTTAAACACTACTGAAAGCTAACTGGAGCTACACTAAGTTACTGCTGAAGCTTGCTTGCTGCACCATTGATACACATCCAAGAAACGACATTTGACACATGGAAGAGTTGTATCAAGTAGTGTTGATTATCTTTACATAATATGGGTTTCTTGAATTGGGAGTGCATTGTAGTTCATTCTTTTTGATATATCCAAGAGCTCTTTTTTTATTTTTTTTTTCTTTTTTTAACTACATAATCCAACTGTTAATGGCATCTGCCTCTTTTGGAGCATCGTACTTCATATTTGCCTTGTACACTACTGCTGCTATCATCAATACAGCAACTGTTTTATGACAACTTGTTGGGCTTTTGACTTCAATTACTTTTGCTAAACTTTGCCATGCTTATATTTTTGGTACTTGCTTAGTGTTTATACCACCAATTATACTTATTGGTGTGTGCAAGGTGTTCCTGCTCATTTTCATTTTAAATAAAAGCATAGATAGTGGTGGTAAAAAAAAATGAAAATAAAAGCATACATAGACATAACATGTTTAGACTAATGAATCAATTCATGCCAATAGTTTCCTTTTATCTGCATTTTCCAATCCAAGTACATGCATTAAGATATCATAGAATGTCTTCTTGTCTTGGTACACAACATTAAAATTGTGTATTACTTCGTCCGAACTTCATTAGGTTAAACATTACGTAAATTTTATCAAAAGATTTGAAACAACAATTTTTCATTTTGTTTTAGTTGAAATATAATATATAAAAGCAGACTAAGATCTACAAGCTAATTGGACCGGTTGTAGATCTATATTTAATATGGTAATGAAATCGGAGCATGTGTTATTGAGTCTGCAGGCCATCATTTTAACTTCATTTGGTCATCTTTATGTGATGGCTTCAGTGAACATCTCAGCCAAGATGTGAGGGGAGCATTGAACCCTATAAAGAAATCCATGCCAATTTACAACAATAAGCTTTTACATCTCAACAATTTATTTATGTTTAAGAAATTTGCATCACATCCTTTGTTACCTTTTCTTGACAATGAGAAGCAATTTGAAAGAAGTGAGTTGACCCAAAAATTACTGGTCTTTGAGCCATAAATAACTGAAAAATAGACTTACTTGGAAATTGTAATGATTTTCTTCTAAATCACGTTTTCACATTTGTCATTCTTGAGTTGAGTACTCATGCAAGGACATGAAGCAAAGTTGCATAAAAAATGATCAATTGATATGAGGATTTTAAAAGCCTATTCATTGTTGGATTTTCTTAATGGTTTGAAGATTTTGATAGGAAACGGAATGTTTCTACTGGGGATGGCTGAAAGGAGAAAGGATTTGAATTTCCTTGGGTTAGAGATGAATGAGAAGGTTCTTTATCAACTTGAACATATTTAATTTCCGTGGTTTCTTTGTATTGACTTCAGGGTTAATTTTTGCAGCTAGTAAGACGATGTTTGCTATCTGTCCATCACTCTAGCTTGAGAAATGGGTATGTGGAGTCCATTTATCTCTGATTGAGCTTATGCTTTAGAGCAAAAAAGTACTGGCTGATGTATGATTATCTTGCATCCATGTTATCAATGTAGATAAAGATGCCCATGTATGTATTTACCTATGGACATTAACAGTATGCTGAAAGGCTCATTCAGCCAGCTATCTTGGTTTTTTAGTGGATGGGTTAGGATTTCAATTTATTGGTCATTTCATATTAAGAGGCTGAAAACCAAACTAATGAGCAGTATTCTTCAGTGATTGACCTTTTCAAATTGAAATGAATCAAGTCAGTGGAAGAACGTTTGTGCCTGTAGATATGGTATTTGCTGGCAAAACATGCATCTTTTATCATTACTGATTGGTTATATTACTATTTGCAATGGGGAGTTTGCTGCTGGATTAAGGACTGAAAACTGATCTCTCTCTTCTCAAACATCTCAACTTTACTCATCTATTATTTTATTCTTAATGTTTATTTACCTCCCAGATATTTTATTGCTACAAATGCAACATCGACTTTTCGCTCGATAGTTTCCAGCTATCCTGGCCATGTAGTCCTTGTTTCTATACAGGTAGAACAATTATTTTGCAAAGTTCTACTTGTAGTGCACGATATTGCTGATTGTCCATTTTTCTTTGTTTGGTTCTTACTAGACTCTTGTTTTATGTGTAATATATGGGAAGTAAGAATGTAATATGATTAGAGGTTTTGAATTCCCTTCTTGGCTAACATCTTATAAATTTAAGTAATTCTATATCATAAATGAAGATAGATTCTTCTGTACATGTTACCTTTATATCATTAATTACTATGAGGGCTTCTATTTTGAAATTGATTGCACTAGGTAGATTTTTGATGATGTTAGTATCATCTCAACTTTGACATGGTCATACTTCCATATTACTGATGTGAAATACTAATAAATTGCTTACAGAAACAAATGCCTTGGTTGCATGTTTTGTCAAAGTGGAAAATGATTAGTGAGGCCTTCTGTTCTCTTATTTTGGATTACGTAGCCTCCTGAAAGTAGAATTTTCTCAAAAAGTATACACTCAATGCAATTTCCCCTCCCCCACCCTGGAGTCATTACATTGGCAGGAGCTTTGAGCATTTTAAATTCAAAGGAATTATTGATTACATTCACATTACCGTTTTTGATTGGACTTCATTTGAAATCTCTGGTGCGGATTGAAGATGCTCATTTGTTCTCATTCCTATGTTGGTTAACTTGTGCAGTGTCCTAATCCTGATTTTAACAAGGCAGATAATAGATGGAGGATGGTTCAAAGATCATTAGTTGAAGCAATTAATGATCTCCTTGCATCTGATGGAAAGGTAGAATTTCGATATTTTAAATTCACAAATTCCCCAGTTTCATGCTTATTTGTATGGATACAATATCAAAAAGATCTCCACTTGGATTTTTTTAATTTGGTTTCTGTAGGGAATTTTTTCAAATCTGAAGCATCTATCTTTGACAAACCTTCAATATCAAAACTGAACCCTATTAAAATGGGAGAACCCAAATGGATGATGTGGATATTTCACAAAACGTTGCCTTTTTATCCATTCAAATCCATTTCAAGTTATGCTGGCCTATCCATGCCATTTACTCTAATTATGTACTGTACCGGGTCACTTTGGGCTAGCACCAATGTTAAAATTTGAAAGTCCGGATAACTTTCCTGTTTCCCTATAATATATGCACTAGTTCTATGCTCCTTTTCACTTTGGAAGAATTGGTGTTGAGTTGTATGTTTATTTCTCTCATGATGTCTATTCCATTTGATTTTCGAGGTATTCTTGCAATCTGATGTTGAAGCAGTTGCTGTGGGAATGAAAGAACAATTTCTGAGTTATGGTAAGGGTAAGCTTGAAGTTGTTCAGTTTCAGAGAGATGCCAAAATGGATGGAGGAGGGTGGCTTAAGGAGAACCCATTTGGGGTCAGGTCAGACTGGGAGCGACATGTTCTTAATCGAGGGGCACCAATGTACAGGTTGATGCTTTCCAAAGTAAGCCTTGCCACATGAAAATTTATTGGCTATCACTGTGTGTTGAAGTGATCAAACCTCGAGAGTTTCTGCAAGTTCACTACAATTCCTCTTGTCTAATCCAGTCCTTCTCTGAAATCAATTCATGAGTGGAAGGGGCTGTAAATCTATGACTAAAGGGAACATGTCTGGAAGGGATTGGGTTCCCTGTATGTCAAGAGGGCTGGAGAACATTTCTGGAAGAGATTGTGAGGACCTCTGACAGAGAAGAACATGTTGGGGTCAGGGTTGCTCTCACTAAAACTAAACCAGTTGCAGGTGGTTTTAATTTTGTGCTGAATCTGGAAGTCAAGAAAAAGTGATGTCTACCCAGCGTGATTGGTTTTCCAGGAGCTATATCTGAAGCCATAACTATCAATAGCTTGTTAAATTGCTTCTTCATATGTTATGAGGCTTGAATCTTTATGTTCTTTTTCTTTTCTTTTATTTATTTATTTATTATTACTATTTTTCAGCCGAATCTTGTGTACTAGTCTCTCCAAATATGCTTGGAGTTGAGAAATCATAGTGCAAGTCAGGAAGAAAGTTTGTCTGCCATATACTTATGTAGTTATGTACTGTAAACTGCAAATTTTGTCTTTTATATATGAGGCTGATTTATGAAAATTTGAAGTGCTTTTATATTTCCATTCCCCATTTTAGCTGAATGGAAGACGCATCATCAGGCTAACCGTTTCGTTGAAACCGGTTTCAAAAAATGTCTGAGGGAAGAAGCGACTTGGAAAGCCAATTGATGGAGGTATTCTATGGTTTATGCCAAGCCCTTTATTTTCAACTTGGTTTTTGCTGGGATATTGTTGCGCAAAGGAAGGGGAAAGGGAAAAAGAAAAAAGAAAAAAAGAAGAAGAAAACATAGAAGTATTAAAACAAGAAAGGTGCTTCTTCACGCAAAGCTATTCTTCATCTTTTTTGGGTTAATTTTCACCGGAGGAATGGAATAAATTCCTTCCGGCTAGTGCTATCATGCACTTGACATGGTGGTTGGAGAAACCACTGAATATTGAATAGAGAGATTCATTGCTTAGAGGTCAACGTTTTGGTTCCTGAATACTACAAACTCTTGGAAAAAATGCTTTTATTCGATAGATCCGATCTATATAGATTCTATTTTATGATTATGCTGTATTTTGCTCTGATAATGGCTATAGGGAGCCAATACACGGTGGAATTGTCCCTTTGATTGGTTCAGCTGCAAAACAAAACTCAGACATAAACCTAAGACCCAAGTGACCTTTTCTGAGGGCATTCACCTTTTGTTTTGAGCCTTTCCTTTGCATATAAAAATGTATTATTTCCTAATGCTGTACTTCTACTCCCAACAACATTGAATTCCCATTTTTGCCCCCTGCATATTTTTACCCCTCCAATAAAATTTAACTTCAAGTCTGTAAGCTACCACCATCACATCAAACATACTGCTTTTTGCACATCCCAATAACCTTCTACAGTTTTCACCATTCGATACATACCAAACTCCTTAATTGCAGATCATAAAAGACTTTTCCTTTTCTTAATTTTCTTTACCACGTACTCATTTCATTATCTCAAATATTGCTTTGTCGCCATCTGTCATGTGCATGCATGGTCAACCTCATCTATTTATTCATTATCTATAACCCAAAAAAAAATAAAATAAAATAAAACACTTGAATTGCCAATTAATTAAAAAGAAAAACACCTTAACTTATACCATTTTTAATTGAAATCTACGCACAACACGAGCAAATAAAAAAAAATTTAAAATTACATATGAAAGATTGGAATTGGACATGTATTTTTATATTCACTTATTGGACTAACTATTTAATTAGTTGTAAAATGTAGACTTTATTACTTACATTATTTTACTTCACCCCTTGTAGAAACCCATAAATTAAAATAAAAAAAAAATTGGAACCTTAGTTCATAACATTTCATGGCATAAACATTTGAATAACCCTAAGTATTTACCCAGAAAAAGAATTTTATGAAATCAGGCCCCTTTTATTTTCTTTTGTATTTTTTTTTGACAAGTAAAATTGCTTTTTCTCCTAGACTCTAGTTCAATCTCTGTTCTCACCGTACAGTTGATCGGAAAATTCCTCGGAAGTTGCCCGTTTTGTTGACGATCTGGATCTGTTTTCTTGCGGTCTCCGACTTTAATTTCAGGTATTGTCGGTTAATTTTACAGAATATGTTGGAATTTGGATTTTGATTTGTTTTCGTACTTGAAACCCTAGTTTGTGAAAACTTACCCCTTTTTTGGGGAAAACCGTGGCGGTGTTATAAGGATGCGAATTTTTATCGAGAGGTGCTTGAAATTTGGCATTTTTTTTTCTCGATTAAGTGAAATAGCTAGGTCAAGTGGGTGGATTGTTTCGTTACGAACTGAAATTGTTGGATTTTAGTGAATCGCAAGTTATATATGTGGTATTCTGTTGGTTAATTTGTTGCTCTTATTAGCTAATTCGTTGTTCTTGTCATTGTGTTTTTATTTGAGGTAATTAGGGTTTTTTGATCTATAGGAATTTGGGACTCTGTACTTCTACTAGGGCCTTGAAACTGTGACGTGTATTATTTTGCAATTTTGAATTTTGATAGATCTGGAAAGTCGGACGGTTATGATGATTAAATAGATAGGATGCGGATGCGCATTTATCATATTTATGAGTAGTGTCGTTCATGTTATCGATTTGTTTAATGTTAAAAGATTTCTGTTTTCGGAATGTCCTCATGTTTTCCATGTAGGAAAAAATCTTCATATGGAACTGAAATCACGTCACATGAAGATATTGGTTATGCTCGGGGAGGTTGCATGAGTGACATGCAACTTTAAAATTTTCTGATTTAGGATCTGCATCATCCATTCTGCATTCTCTGCTCGTTTTTCCACCCTCTGGGATTCCTTTTCCTAAAAGAATTATATTGTCCTCATAGTTGTCTCTCTATATTCTGATACATTCACCTGGCAATATTTTTGATGTAGCTTATTTTGATTCTGATTTATAATTGCCAGGCTGCTAACCTTGGGAGTTTTCTGCATAATTTGAAAGGCAAAGGAAGCTTCGCATTGCATTCTGGAAGCTGAAGAGCCTGAATGCAGAGACCTGCTTGACGGTTTCAATATGATGATAGAATCACATGTTTCCTTGGACAATGAGGCTAGGGTTTGCCCAGATAATTATCCACCTGAACATGCAGGTGCTGGTTTAGGTACTTCCTCCTCAGGACCTGTCTTACTTCAACAGTGTGGTATGCCAATGCTGGATCGACTTGTTAGTTCAAAATTTTTCCAAATTTCATATGTTGATAGAATGGTTTATCATTTGGAGCGGGATGCTTTTCTCAATCAATGTTGCTGATGTTTTGCAGCCAAAAGACCAACTCGACAATGGGCTGCTTGGACACGTCAAGAGGAAGAAAGTTTCTTTACTGCATTACGACAAGTTGGCAAGGTATGTCACCTCTACGATGACTATAAATTGGATAATTCACTGTACCTTTTGTTTTCATCTGTTGACATTGCCTTTTGAAATTTAATTGCAGAATTTTGAGAAGATAACCCGTCGTGTTCAAAGTAAGAACAAAGATCAGGTATCTGCCTTAAAGATTTTATTCTGAATGTTCTCATTTTTGATTGATGATTTCCTAGTCTTCTATTGACATCAGTTTGACAAATGATTTTCTTGGGGATATTCTCAGGTCAGGCATTACTATTATCGCCTAGTGAGGCGAATGAACAAGCTTCTTGGTCCAGGATTGTGTCTTGATGCAAAAAACTCAAAAGATACTAATACTGCTATGTTGAGATGGTAATTGTATATCGGTTGTGTCACTTTATTACGTTTTAATGTGTAGCATGTCATATGTGTACAATATACTAGCTATTAAAGCAATATTTGCTTGTAACTGTGGAACCATTACAAAATTTTAGGTAAATTGCTAATTGTAACTTTAGGCCCATCATGAAGTATCAAGGAAATTACTTATCTGGGAAGACCTTAGTGATTCTCATGTGAACATGAAGATATGCTAGCTTTTCTCGTATGTTCATACTGCTGTTGATTTTGAGTTTATCTTATATAATCTTTGACAGCTTGAATTTCCACTGAGATTATTTTGTTGAGCATATAACCTACAGATTTTATTTTTTGTAGTCATTAGTATTTTCTTTATATTTTTCTCTGAAACTCGCATGTCCAAAGTTGCTGTTGAATTGAATCTGTTGGGTTTTGAACTTCTTTCTTAGGTGGTCATTGCTGGAAAAGTACAGCTGCAAACCCTCAAAGCTTCACTTGAAGCCTCGAAGATTTAAAATATTTGTGGAAGCACTGGTTAGTTAACCTTGCCTACATTGTGAGATCAAGAGTAATTGATATTGCTGCTTATGTAATCTGTCCTAAATGATTGATGCGCTTTTTCTTTCTTCTCGGAAGGAACATCAACTCTTGAAGGATCGAAGAAGGAATGGTCCTGAAAAAGAATGTGAGGTGCTTACCCAGAAAAAGAGAAAAAATGTGAGGAAAAGATCTCCACAGGGGGGGAATTGTTCCCCACTAAGTACTGCATCAAACCAAACTAAAACATCTGGAAATGAGGCTCGCCTGGAAAAACCTGTCCTAGTTGACTGTCAAAATATTCAGAAAGCAGCTGGAAAGCCTCCGTTGAAGCGTAACGTAAGCAATGGGAAAGGAGACTCAACTCCCAAATCAGCAAGACGAAGACGGAAACCAGGTATTCCCTTTTCTATTCTTCTCCCTCTGTTTGAAAAACGGAGCTGTAATTGTACTTTAATCTGTCATGGTATTATTTCATGTTACGATAATGTGCTTTCTGACATAAATTTAAAAAAAAAAAAAAGGAAGGGAAAAGAGTGTACAATGTAACATATTTGTCATATCTGCCATATCCTGTTGCCTATTCAGATGAGTGTTGCTTATTGTTTATTTTTGGCAATCTGTTCTACATGGCTTAGGGCGTTATGATATCTAATAAACCTCTATTAGAGAAAACTTGATGTTGGGTAAATAGCATGTGCTTTCTTGATGAGCTCAAAATAATTTAAACAAGTAACCAAATTGTCTTGGTGATGTTTTTCTTGGTTAGTGATAACAGAATTTGTTTAAAAAGCACGCTTCAAATTCTTTTGAACGGGGTTGATGGCTCTGCTGTGATTTTCATGTTTTTAGTGTTTTCTGATTCTGAGAAAGTCCTTTAAGGTTCTTCTAAAATAAAATGTATTAGCAGTTGGATTTATTTAAATTTATGGTTCCCTCCTTGAAACATCTACAACTGTTTCCATTCAAGATGCGCTAATTGAATTCCATGCTTCTACTCAAGAGTAAGACTTGCAAGAAATTTATTATCACACAGATGTGATTAGAAACTACTAGTTATTTGAATCCGTGAAAATCATTGTGATTTCCTGCTATTGAATTCGTACGAGCTGCAGTATCATCTATGGCGTATAAAAAGTGGGAAAAGGCTGCAATAGCTGGTGTTTCTTTGGTTGCTGATGCTGCGGAACATTTGGAGCGGACTACTGCTGATAAGGATGTTGAGACTAGTCCAAGTGCTCCAGGTTGAGTTATTATTAGCACTCTCTGTAAAAATGTGTAAGATTGATATTTCTAATGCTAAAGGTCTTCGTTTGTGTCACCAGCGGGGAAATGTTTCGAATCCATTGGAGCAGCTGCCCAACCTTTACCTTCAGTTTTACCATCTTATTACATGGAAAACAATATCCAAGCTTGTGTGAAGCTTAAGCTTCAATTATTCCCAATCGATGATGGTACAAGAAAGGCATTGGAATTGGTATGGACTATTGCAAGTTATGTCAATCAGTTCGTTAGAAAATCTGATCTTGTTCAAGGCAATTAAGAAAGTGTGTGCATCTTTTATTATTTATAGGATAAGCACAATCCATTCCTGGAACTCACACTTGGTACTAAGAAGAAGATGTCATCAGTTCTGGAGCATCTGAAACGCAAGTGGGGTAGTTCAAGTGCAGTGTCTGGAGATCTTATGCTTTTTCCTTATGGTGCTCAAAGAGAGAACTTAATAGGATGCCTGAGATGGACTCAGGATTCTGTTGTCACTGCAGGAGATGTATATTCTGTGATTGGAAGTCCTCCTCTTTTCCGATTAAGGTCCTCTCTAGCTATAAATTTTATAGTATGATGTTTGATTAGTTTCTCAAAACCAATTACTGTGTCACTGACTATGGGCTTCATTGAAGGTATGGATGGATTACAAATGCAGAGATTGGACCATTACAGCTACAAGCACATGTAGAACAATCTTGCCTTCCAATGGATTCTTGGAATGATAATAATATCGAGCATCCGTCTGTGGAGTCACCCCTTCTTTTATCGTCAACTAATTGTCAGTCTAAGAATCATGGAATCATCCCTGAGAACAGAGAAAGTTATATTTCGGAAGAGATGAATGATTTTGCTGCTCTGGTGAAATCATCTGATACAAGTCCTGATGCATCAGGCAATGTGAATGCACATGATAAGGGGATTGTGAAGCAAACTGTTCCAGTAATTTCCTGTCCATACTAAATTGGAAACCTCACATGCATTTGTTGCTGTTATTTAGTTATTGTTGACATCCTCATTCTCTAAAGTTAATCTGAAGTTTCCTTGTAATTATCATGTCCTTTGATTGATTTGTTCTTGCTGATTTACCAGAGTTCAATATAAGTCAGTGGCTTTTGCATTTAGGTTTTATGCTTTCTCCCTATGTGAACTTATCATCATTTTGTGGGAACTAAAAGTAATGAACTTTGTCAATCTTGAAGCACTCTGTCTTGATCTTTCTAGGTGTCGTTGGTATTTTTCAAAATGGATTTGGTCCTTTGTTGTTCAGTTAATTCAAGTTAAATGTTCCTCCTTTGGCTATGCGTCAATGATGGTGCCCCTCTTTTAATTATCATTTCGTCTGTTTGATATGCTCTTGCTGATTTACTAGAGTTCTATATATGTGAAATGGCTTTTAGATTGAAGTTTTATGTCTTTCTCTCTTTGGAACTTGATCACCTCTCGAGGAAAATTAGAAGTAATAAATTATGTCAATCGTGGAGCACTTCATGCTTTGATTTTTCTAGGTCTTGTTGGTATTTTTCAAATAGTTTTTTGTACCCTGTTGTAAAGTTATTTCAAGTCAAACGTTCCTCTTGTGGCTATGTTGGTACAATATCATCTTGAATGTATTTT
The DNA here is from genome assembly GCA_024138005.1 of Lumnitzera racemosa. Lineage (NCBI taxonomy): Eukaryota > Viridiplantae > Streptophyta > Magnoliopsida > Myrtales > Combretaceae > Lumnitzera > Lumnitzera racemosa. Next base: position 86,059,635 of record JAMXBC010000002.1, on the reverse strand, counting down.
AATTTATTTGCATTGCAACATTCTGACCCAAGATAGGAAGGAATTATATGGGTAGAAAAATCTATAGCCTGTGGGGAGAGAAAGATTTGAATGTCTATGTAGTTTTGTTGATTATGATCCTTTTGCTTTTAGGCAAATAGGTTGACTGTCTCGTGACCTTCTCACATTAAAAAATTTTGTTTCTGATTACCTGTGAAAGAGTGAAGTCAATGGAGTAAACTATCTTCCCTTATGTACTAGGATATGCGTTCCTTGCTGCATGGATATTTTTGCTGGAACATCAATTTCTTGCCAGGATATATGTTTGAAACTGCTTTTGAATCCTATGGATTTAAATATTGAATTTCATAGGCTAGACAGATAATTTAATTCTATTAAACAAAAGATTCATATTTTTCCTGTCCTTGCGTAACATACTATCTTCCTTCATGTACTATGATATGTACTGTAAGATGAATTTCTTGCTAGGATATACTTTGTCTTTGGAATTCAGGTTTTATGTCCCATGGATTCAAATAATTATCAGCATTTTTTAGAGAGAGAATTGAATACATTATAATCTATCAAATAAAAGTTGATTTTCATGGTTATGTAGTAACCTTCGGCACTGTGTAGTAATTGCTGCAATATCTGACTAAACCGTTTTGTACCAGAATGATCCAAGGATTGGAAATCATATATCACTGTCAGCTGGGGAATGGGCGGATAGCCTTACCGATATAAGTGTTGGAGACTTACTCTCAGAAGTTTCTCACAATATGGAAGTTAACTTTGTCAACACTGCTACAGCGGAGATTCCTCAATTTGGTCAGCCTGCTTCATTTAGCTGTGATTCATTTGATGCTGCCATAGCTGCTCATATCTCCCGATGCCAAGACAATAAGGCATTTGAATCGACTATGTCATCCCATGCAACATCCATCTGGGATGCTGAGGAAACCTGTGATGCCTTCTCCTTCCAAAGGAGTGCTGGTCGTAAGGATCTTTCTGTTCCTTGCAATAATTCATATGAAGCTGATCAACAGACAGTGGGGAGATACCAGTCATTGGCAGGGAGCTCCATTAAGGTTTGTATCATTGTTCCAACTTGCTATCCATCTGGTGGAAGTTTTGTGTCAGGTGTAATGATCATAGGATTCAAGCTAGCTATGGAACTTTTGACTTATTCACTGTATTATTTGCAGAAACTTCCTGGTGTGGTACCAGCAGTGGAAAATTCTCATTGTAATGATGACCCCATGGATGAGTGTGAGACTGATCAACATGTCATGGACAATCCAATGAAGGAATTTTCGGGCCTGTCTGATATCAGTTGGGTAAGTTTTCTTCATCTCACTGAATCCAAGCTGTCTTTCTTGCTTGTTTTACTTCCACTCTCATTTTGTGAATATTGGATCATCCATTTATCAATGGAGGCCTGGTAAAACCCCCTTCCTCCCCGTCCCGTCGTCAATGGACTCTTTTACCTTTAAATTATGCAGCAAAACCCTCTAATATTACATTGGGAACTCGTGTTCTGATTTTGAAAATAAAACATGTGTCCTTTAGGATGTTGGCAGTAGTATAGTTTAAGTAGCTATACTCTATGGTTAAGTGTGATATCTCGAAACTAGAGCCATGTATCTGCAATTCACTCTTTTGCTGGGAAGTAGTTGTAATAACCATAATTATCAAAATCGCAATTTTACAAGTTTATGATTTAGGATTTTTTTTGAGTTAACGGGTGTATTATATCATTTTATTGTATAAATTTACGTTTTTAACTAATTTTATAGATTAAACACAGTAGATATTTATGTTTTTAATTAATTTTATATATGTGAGTTGAACGGTGAAAAATAAAAAAATGTAATTAGGTTTTTATTATTCCATTGACTATTAAGACATTCAATCATCTTTACTATCTTATTCTAATTTTTTTCCTCTCTCTTTCCTAGTTTCTCATTCGATATTCATAACTTTTATTTTGGTTCTAGCTTCAATAAAAAAAAAAAAAAACTATATATTAAAATTTATACTATTAATGACTCAAAATGAGTTGAAAAATTTAATTCTTTTTAATTCATTACTTTTTTAAAACTAAATAATGGAAAAAAGAAATTATTTTTGACTCTACTTATCCATTTTCCATAAATGTTAGATTATAGATTTAGAATTTTTTATGAAAAAAGAACTTAATTAATTAATTTATTTATTTCTATTATGTATTTTAAGTTTTTTAAAACTATTATAAACGTAGCTATAGTTATTTAAAAGCTATTTTATATAGGTTGTAGAAACTTACGTTTTTGTGTTTTGATTTTAAGGATACATTAATGATTTAAGAGAGGTACGGGTTTGATAACCATGGTATCAACTGCAGTAACTTTAGATATGACATGATGATAACATGTGCCAATTGTGAAACAGTTGACAGGCTATGTGGTTGGTTGCACTACAATTTCTTTTCTTCCGACTTGGAGATGCTTCTTTGTAACTCTTCATAAAATGACCATTGAAAAGATTGCGAATCTTTTTTATTTTGTCTAATTTTCTTGACATGATGTTACTCTGCAGCCCGATTTGGATTTGGATATACCATCTTCGAAGTACTATAACGAGGATCTAATGTTAAGCGACAGTCTTAGTGGCCTGAATCGTTTAATAGCTAGCAGTCTGGATGCATTTCAAAATTGTTCATTTTTCGCTCTTGACAAGAAAGAACATGGATCAACGGCTGAAGCTCAATAAAAGTTCTACATTCCAAATCATCTACTTTTATTTTTGAGTGGTAACTTTGTGAGTTACATCAGGACTAACACTAGCTTCCTGTCGGCTGATATGACGGTTTGTCCAAGCCATTGAAGTTTAGCAATTGGCATTGTGCAGAAAGTTTCTTAGTAAACGAGCTCCCTCATTGTACAAGTATCTATGGGAGATGTTTATAGAAGGTCTGTAATTGTCTAACAAACATTTTGCTTTGTGTATATTATTACTTGCAGCTAATGTGGAAATCTTTTTCTTCTTGCTTGCTGCTTCCTTTTTTTTTAATGTCTTTTTGGTACTGTTTTCAAATCGTGTATTCGTGGAAGTAACGTCCCAAAGAGATGAAAGAAAAATAGATGTATAAATTCTCTCATAAAATCAAATACCTCACAAGTAAAAGATAATACAAAGAAATTGAGTTCTAAAGCGAGAAAATCCTCCCTCTTCTCTCTAAAACTCACTTAACTTTTCTCGCCCGACCCATCCTTCTCTCTCTCCCTCTTTCTCTCCTTCCTCTTTTGTTGTCCAATCCCTCTCCCATTGGTTTCTTTTTGCATCCTCTCTGATCATCCCCCTCTTTCCTCCGTTTCTCTCTCATCGGTTCGTGTGTCTAGGTCTTCTTCTAGTTCATGGGTCAATGTCCTTTTCCGAGTCCTTTGAGTTCGTCTTCTTTCTTTCTCCTTCCTTAGTTGTTCCTCCTACTTGGTTTTTTTTTTTTTTTCCTGCCCCCTCTCTTGCGTCGTTTTGGTGCTCTTTAGGGTTTTCAGTTGTCTTTCCTCTTTTTGGTTTGGTATCTTGTGTGTGAGCCTTGTTTCCTTTTACCCTAATGAAGACATTTATGAGAAGAATTAGAAAGCTTTCCTTCAATGAAGTGGTAGCTAAAGGTTTCTCTGTTGGTCTTTCATCCTGTACACAGCTGAACAAAAGGAAGATCAGCTGCACCTATGCTTCATCTAACAGCTCTTCCTCTGGTGGTATTGGGAAGAAAGGCGTTCCTTGAATTGAAAAAAAGTTGATATATCTCTTTCAAAAAGCACCAAAGAAAAGATGCAAATTAAGGAGGCCAGCGTTAAGTTTCAACAAAGATCTGCTTCAACAAGCTAAGCAGGAAAAGCAACATTTAGTTTCCGTTCATGGCTCTCGCTCTATCGATGCGAATCGTAAGGATCCTACCCAACTTGACTATGTCGATAAGAGTCAAGATTCCCTAAGTGCATCTACTCTAAAAGAAACGAGAAAACTTGCTGAGGATGTGGAAAACCAAGCTTTGTCCGGTGGAAAAGTGGTTTTTGGTCACCAAGGCTTGAAAATGGGTTTGAAAAAACAAGCTTCTTAAAAACCACCTATTTCCAATGTTGAAGTGGTCTCTCCACTTGATAGAAGGCTTCCTCCGCAAAAAATTGATGGGCTCTCAAATACTATCCTCCTTACTGTCAAGGAGGAAGAATTGTGGTTAAACCACCCAAATCAGTTTCGGAGATGAGAGAATACATTTGGATAACCATTTTGGTTGGTTATTTCTTGGGTCAAAGTTTGGTGTTCTCTCTTGTATAAAAACTTGCAGCTTGGGGTAGAGATGGTTGTAGGAAGTGTTATCTGATGGGTCTGGATTCTATTTCTTTAGGTTTATAGATGAAACTTCTCTCTTGATAGTACTTCAACAACCTTGGCAATTTGCCAACAAAATCATTGTTCTTTAGTATTGGATAGTTAGTATGACTTTATCTAGAATGTGCACAAAGAAAATGCCCATTTCGGTTGAACTTTAGGGTGTACCTATGGAATTTCTACATAACTAAGGGGTTAGCTATGTTGCTAGTGTTATCAGTAAACTACTTGGAGTTGACATCATCATTGCAACCGATGCGAGGGTGAAATATGTTAGAGCTTCAGTCAAGATGGATGCAATTGGAGAATTTCCATGAGGCTTTGATATGGATGCTTGGATGACCTTAGACATCGAGTTGATGTAGAATACCAATCTCTTCCATTAAGATGCATAGGCTGTAAAGGATTTGGACAAAATGATAATAAGTGTCCTAACATGATGAGGACCACTTGATTAAAGAGTAGTGGTGGTGGTGGTGGTGGGGTGGTGGTGGTGAAGCTAGAGATGATACATGTTTTGTTGAGAATCGTGTGATAACATCTCCTAAGCCTATGGAAAAAGGGGTTATATTAGTGAGAAAAATTTTGAACTTTCCAAACCTAATGCTTCAATTACTTTTGAAAAAGAGAAGTCTACTAGAATTCACAGTAGAGGTTATCCTTACTAAACCTTTTCCTAATGAACATATAGAATGAGTCCCTTTATCTAATAATCAACCTCGTCTTCTCGAAAAGAGGATTCTGGTTTCCTTAGAGATAAGTCTAATAGTTGTTCAACTTAGTCTATTACCTCTAATCCATCTTATGTAGAGGATTCATTAAGAGGCTCTACATATGAAGTAAAGGAGGGTGGGGTAGTTGAGATTGAAAGATTGTTAGGTAGAGACCTTGATACACAAGTGAATCCAAAAGTTTAGGTGGAAGCTTGGAATGAAGCTGGTATCAAGAAAAAGAAATCAAAGAAAAAGTGAGGTAGATAAAGTAAGAGATTCTTCTAGCCTTCCTTGTTGATGTTTACTTTGTGTATATTTATGTTAACTACATGGAATGTAAAAAGGTTGAATGACCTACAAAAAAGTAGAGAAGTGAATAAGTTTTGTAGTGAGAAAGTCATTTCGTTTATTGGCCTCTTGGAAACAAAACTAAGAAGCTACAATGTTTAGTTAGTAAGGAATTGCAACTTTCTTAATTGGAATGTTGAAGGTATGGTTGAGAAATGTATATAGGTAGCTTAGAAACCACATGTCTAGAATGTATAAGTTGTAAGGGCAACTAATTGATTTGTTCATTACTCCTATTTTCTTCTTAATGAGGAAAGATCCTTTTATGTCACTTTTGTGTATGCTAAGAATATGAAGGTTGAAAGAGAAGAGTCGTAGAATGATTTAATATCCTTAAAGCAATTGTTGGATGGTCTTTAGCTTATCATAAGAGATTTCAATGAATGTAGGAATGGGGAAAAAATGAGGTGGTAGAGAAGATTACTTTAGGGGTATGGAAAAGTTTAATGACACATGCTTTCACCTAGAAGTGGAAGACACCAAAACTCAGGGGCTGATATTACTTGGAATAATTGCACTTTTTCCAACCCAATATCACGTTGTTTAGACCATGAGCTTATTAACTATTAGTTGATGGAGGCCTTTCAGAATTAGAGATTTATGTTCTTGGACTAGGTTCCTTAGACCATTGCTCGCTTGATGAGGCTTAATACATTTAGTTCAAATTCCATTAGAAACTCTTTCTTCAAATACTTTGGTTTCTGGAAGGAAAACACTTCCTTTATGCAGATTGTGAAAGAAGCTTGGAAGTCTAATATAGAAGGATCTTTAATGTACAAAGTTGTTAGAAAATTAAAGTTGTTGAAGAAGCATTTGAAAAATATTAACAACTCTCAATATTCTAATTTGGTGTGTAGAGTTAAAAAAAGCAAGAGAAGATCTTATTTCTACTCAGGTATCAAATGAAGCCGACCTGTTTTAGTAGATTAGTGCAAGGAAAAATCCCATTATGAAGACTTTTATTATCTAAGCATATTAGAAGAATCCTTTTTAAGGTAAAAAGCTAGAGCCATTTGACTTAAGCTTGGTGATAGTAATAACAAGTTCTTTTCAATTCTTTGAAATAAAGGGACTGCAAGAATAACTTTGGTTCAATTTGGATGAACAGGGTGAAAGATTGACCTCCTTTGCTGATATTAAAACCAACGCCATTCATTACTTTTAAGAGTTGCTTTCGAAATAATAAATTTCCAAGCTATCCTATGATAGACTTCCTTCCTTTATGGAATCAAGAATTTTTGATTTAGATGGAGCATACTTAATTGCCCTTGTCTCATATGAGGAGATTAAGAATACTTTAGGTCCTTGGCCAATGACAAAGCTCTAAGACCTAATGGATATGGAGTTAATCTTTTTAGGGATACTTCAGAAATTGTTAGTAAGGATGTTTGCTTGGCTATTGAGGATTTCTTTACATCTAGTAAAATGCTTGGAGAGATAAACTATACCTATTTAGCCTTGGATCCAAAAAAGGAGAATCCTTCTTCCTTTGTAGAGTTCTATCTTATCTCTTGTTGCAATATCTTGTATAAATGCATCTCAAAGATCTTAGCTGAACAATTAAAGAACATAATACTCATTGTTCAAGAACTCCTCAAGGCCTATAATAACAATCGTAAAGGAGAGACGTATGCTTTAAAGGTAGATCTTATGAAAGCTTATGATAGTCTTAGATGGCCTACTTAGAACAATTGTTGAAGACTATTGGCTTCCCATAATAACTTGTTTCTTGGATTATGACTTGTGTCTTTACTCCTATGTTCTCCATCAACATAATTGGTGAACTTATTGGATACTTCCAAGCATTTAAAGGCTTGAGGCGAGGATACCTCATTTCTCTTTACTTATTTGTTCTTGTTATGAAAGTTTTTTCTCAAATTTTAAAAGAGATATGACAGATGGATGACTTCTAATTTCATTGGAGATGTAAGAAAGAGAAACTTTCACACCTTTGCCTTGTTGATGACATACTCATCTTTACTCAAGGTGATCTTTGTACAATTAAGCATATAAAAGATGGTCTTATGGAGTTTCATGATCTTTCAAGCTTAAAAGTAAACCTAAGGAAAAGTTATATTTTCTTTAGTAGAGCGGATTATAGAGAAAGAGAGTAGATTGTAAACATGCTTGGTTTCAAATTAAGTAACCTTCCAATTCGATACCTTGGAGTCCTTCTGTCTTCTCTAAGTATCTCTAAATCAGATTGTAAGGATTAGTGGTAAAATATATAGCTTATATCAACTATTTGACTAGTAAGTCACTTTCACATGTGGGATGACTACAACTTGTCAAGAGCATTCTTTTTTTCCATCCAGGTCTACTATCTTTGTAAGATGTATGTCCTTAATCAAATCAAAACCAAATTGAGAAGATTCTTTTGGAATGGTAATGAAGAATTTAAGAAACGCAAAAATCAAGTGGAAGGACATCTGCAAACCGAAGAAAGAAGATGGCTTGGGAATTCTAGATATCAAACTTTGGAATAGGGTTGCATAGCTTAAGCAAATATAGACTTTATCTATGGATGAAGGATATTCCTTATGACCAAGCTGGTGTAAGTCGGGACATAGGGGAAGATTCTTTTAGCATGTTAAAATCCCTAATGATGCGTCATGGGGATGGAGGAAGATCTTACAAGTTAGATCACTTACTAATTAATTGTTAATTTGGAAGATTGGGATGGATCTTCAATATCATTTTGGTTTAATAATTGACATTCCCAAGGATCCTCAATTGAGTAAATGTAGGAATAAGCTAGTATTTCTTTAAGTTGTCTTAAAGACTCTTTACTATGCAACTTTATTGATGGAAATGAATGGAATTGGCCAAGAGGAGAAACGTAGCAGCCGATCATTAATGGATTAGGAGATTTAAAACGTACATTGAATGATGCAGAACAACTTGTACAAGAATAAGCTTTGCCCAAAGCCTCTCTATAAAAAATTCCTATATTTTTGCTAAGAATAATTAACCTATAGTTGTTAGCATTCATTGGTATGCCATCAAGCTATTCCTCTAAGACATGCATTGATCTTATGGCTTATCATATAGAAAAAAAACTCTTTAGTATGGACAATTTGCTCTCTTGGGGTATCATTAATATTAATAGTTTCTATTTATGTTAAAATGGAGAATAATGTCATAATCACTTGTTTTTGGGAAGTTTCTTTGCAAAAAACTTATGAAAAAGAATTAAAGATGGTACTTTATGGAGGACACATAAGCAATTAGATACTTCATGCCTCTCATACCTTCTGGATACATATGTTGTTCGCTCCATGAAGGCTATTCATAGAAAATCCTTTGTGTTTAGGTGCTATTATTTATGGAAAGAAAGAAATAGGAGACGAGTGGGAGAAGCACACAACTTTTTTGAATCTACTTTAGGAACTATTTTTTGATGTTTTATGAGCACTATAGATTTGTATGGCCATATACTTGAACTAAGTATCCTTTTGTTCATTCATACTTTCTTTGATTGTGTAAGGTTTCATTATATGCTTTCCTTTATACATACTTGGTGTACATTTTGGAATGAAATATACCTAGTCTCACAAAAGAAAAAAAAAAAGAAACCTCGTAAGTTTCAATAAAAGCAAACTTGTCTATTCAAGTAAAGTTTACTTTTTCTGATGAATAAATTATATCTTTTATACAATTTATCTTGAAAATATGTGAACTTTTGACTTTTTAGCTTTCGTTATCTATTACTATTTTTGCTATATATTTATCTAAAAATTTGATTTGAAACTCGAATAGATTGGGTTTAGTTTGTATATATTTCAAAATATAAGATTTAATATAGATATTAATCAAATATTCAATAAATATAGAAAAAAATAGACAAAAAAGAGAGGCAAAGAACCCCTTAACTTTGAGTTGGGAATGGAATCTCTTCTTTTCTTGTTATAGCAGCTTTCAAATACCATAGCTCTCTAAGCATTGGTTTTATTACAAGCTACTATTGAATACACACTTAGGAAAATAACTTCCATCCCCCCTTTACCTAACGAAATAACTATTATTTCCTTTAGTTTCATTATAAACACATAATAGTTCTTCTTCTTTTTTTTTTAAAGAGGAATTTCGATTACATAAAATACTTATTGCAATTCCTTTACCTATCATCAAGAATAGTAACTCATGGTTTATTCTATCCAACTTCCCCCTTCTATCATGAAACTTTAACTTTAGTATAGACTTATCTAGCTAACCACCATAGCTTTTTTGGGGACCAACTAACTTCGACCCCCCCCTCTCTCTCTCTCTTTCTCATTCTCTTTCTAACTAACTAACTAGCTAACTGGGTAGATTGGCTAAAGTGACCAATGTTGTCCCCATTAGTGTGCCATGTTAGGTTATGGGTAGAGCAACTTGAGTTGCACCTAAGTGTGAGTCAAGTGTTTGCAAGTGGCACGATGGATGCTATACTTAGGTATAATTGAATTAATTCGAATTAGTATAGAATTTGAACTAGAGGTTGACTTAAAAACTTGAAGTTTGAGTTCGGATTGAGTTCAAATGATCTCTAAATTTTGCATTTGAGCTTAACTCACAACTATATAACTTGATTAAGATGGAATAAATTTATAAAATTTCTCTAAATAATTTCAAACTCACTTATATTTAAAAATTAAAAATTATTTTAAACTAGACTAGGCCTGTGAACTTAACGAACTTAATATTGTTAAGCTTCAACTCAGCTTAGTTTGCTACTCTAATAGCTTAAGTATAAGTTTGACTTAACTATCGCTGAATTAAATTAGAGTAAAGTTTGAGTTAAACTTGGGCATTTTGCAAACTAGCTTGGTACAATTATACCCTTAAATGTGATTGACGAATTACATATTGTTTAATGGGGGTTAAGGCTCATTTACAACCTTACTTTGGTAGCGGATTGTTTCTAAGGTGTTCTTATTATAAGCAGCTAACTAGGTAGATTGGCTCATGTGATTGATGTTGCCCCCATTAGTGTAACTATGTTAGGTTATGGGTGGAGCAACATGGGTTGCACTTAGGTGTGACTCAAGTGTTTATGAGTGCGTGATGCTTGTTATACTTAGATGTGACTTGGTGTAATTGAATTAAGTTGAATCAGTACAGAATTTGAACTCCAACTTCACTTAAAAACTTGAAGTTAGAGCTTAGATCAAGTTTGAATGATCTTTAAATTTTGTGCTTGAGCTCAATTTGAGGATATATATGAAAAATTCAAGTTTGGCTTGATTAGATTAATTAAATTCGAATATTTTATAAAATTTCTCTAAATAATCTCAAATTCACTTATATTTAAAAATTAAAAATTATTTTAAACTAGATTAGGCTTGTGAACTTGATGAGCTTAACATTTTGAAGACTTAGCTCGGCTCAATCTGCTACTCAAGTAGCCCAAGTTTGAGTTCGTTGAATTAAATTTGAATAAAACTTGAGTTGAACTCAAGCATTTTGTGAAATGACATGGTACAATTACACCCCCAAATGTGACTAACAAATTGCATATTGTTTAGTGGGGGTTAGGGCTCATTTATAGCCCTAGCTTAGTAGCGGATTATTTCTAAGGTGTTCTTATTATAAGTAATCTACAAATCATTCATTGAAAAAAACAAAAGAACATATATAATTTTGTATGAGAAAGGAAATAGTGGTAAATTAAAGTATGTACTATTTTGCATTATTAGTAATGGTTTTAAATTGGTATTAAATTTAAAAAATATTAGTGGCTCAGAGTACCTTCTATATCATTAGTGGTAGTTTTAAGTTGCTTCTATATAATTAATTTTGTATTTTTTAATAAATGCTATTGTAGTATACAACTTTTACTTTGTAAATTATCGCTATAGCATTTTTTATACCTATATTAGAAAAAGTAATGATACTTTGCTACTCTTGTATTCGTAGTGGTTTCATACCACCATTGAAAGTTCTAGTGGCTACTCAAAGTGTCACTAAATATATGAAAAAAAGGCTACTAGAAATTAGAACTCTTATATTGTGGTTTAACTCAACTAATTATACCCCTATGTGTAGTTTATTCTACATAGAATTATACATAAAAAAATTGTATATATATATTTTATATGTAGATAAATGTTATATTTCCGTCTCTTTCAAATACTATTATATGTCATATGTTCAATAATGCATGAAACTATATGTCATATATGCATATAATTAGATTAATGTGTAACAACATTACATTTTGTATGGGGTTTTAGATTGATGTAAATATATGTTTTTTAACTATATGTATGTATAATTCTTGTATCTACACCATAAACATATAATATAAAATGTATTATTTAATTATTTTGGTTGGTAATGGTGATAGTTGGTATCATTGGTATGACTTTCGAGTAAACTCCTAGTGGTCTGTTGGTCATGTGCACTAATGGAGTTGCAAAAAGCTCCTTATGATGTAGCTATTAAAGGCTCTCTAATGCTCAAGTTAGTGAGGAGAGTAAGAGAGGTTCGAGAGATAATAACTTAAGAGAATTCCCAAATGACCCAAAATCTCCTTATAAGGTGCTTCCCTTTCTATTTATAGGTTAAAGAGACTAACTTGTTTAGATACGTAGCATGAGAGGATTGGTTAGAGTGAAGTTCAAGGGAAGGGCATTGTCAATACAAGAAAAGACGTCTGCCCTTTTATTGGTTGGTAAAAGCTTGGGCATAGGCCTGTTACATCAATGAAGGTAACTACTATAACCTAGTAGCTAGTCTATGGGCCGCATGTCAAAGGGTTATTAAGCATTTAATGAGGAGAGAGAAAAAGAAGACGGTGATGGTGAACTCATCCTTCATTAGGTAGATTGCCTTCTAAGGTTGTCTGACCTAAGGGCATGCTCTTTCTGGGTGGCCGGATGACAAAATACTAATCCCTTGAGTAAGAGCTCCCTCATGTTCTGGGCTCAGTTTGGAGGTGCTTGGGCATGAAGTCCTCTTGACGACAATGTAAGCCCTTTAGTCACTTGAACTCGGGGCGACACTAATAGATGTATGGTACTCAAGGATGGCTGTCACGTTCCGAAGCGGTAGAGTTGTAACAGCCCTGCCTTGTAAACCATTCTAAGATAGGAGTTGGCTTTACAACCGTTATCTTAGACCTGATCTACATAAGGCGTCTACGACTAACCTGCTTTAAAATAAACAGTTTATAATTTAAATAAATTATTTATCTAAGAAAGTGAGGAAATATATATATGCACTATAATTCAGTTATTGCAATTAAAGTTTACAATAATTCTCCGTAATATATTTCCTAGTTATTATATTATTCAGAAATGAAAAATAATTCTAAAATAAAAACCTAGACCTTAAAAGTATGCGTTTATTCTTCAATGTTTTTCCTTACTCCCCAAGATCCATTAGTTGATAGCTTTAGAGTAGTTGTTTGCCGCTTCGTAGCCAGTACTTGCACGACGTCTATAGGGATGTGAGCAACCACAACTCAGTAAGTTTGGATAGAGGACTTAAAACTATACCATAAATACAATAAGGTTCTCAATCAACTTATTAGGTGCAATGCATGTGCAAGCAAATTCTATCGTACGACGTTGTCCGGCCCGTCGTGAGATTAAAGAAATTGTGCCCGCTCTAGTCCAGGTTGAGGAGATGCCATTAATGCAACAGCTCACGACCAAACCCAGGCTTGTGTAATGGAGACCTCGCTCCTCCCGCGACTACCTTCGAACCATTGACTTCACCCTTGCCACGACCTCCTCTCCTATCACTTAGTTCGGCTAAGGATGAAGAAGGGACCATTATGCAATCCTGCGCTATCCCTTTCGAAGGGGTCGGTATTTGGCCGGAGAGTCTTAAGTTCTCCTAATAGATTGCCATGTAGGTCCGATTATGATTATAGGTCATATATTTGATTAGGTCCAGTTTAGGATGATCAATCATTTCATATAAACCATACAATACAAGCCAAGACAACAGATAGAATCATAGCATCACTCATAATCAAGCACATGCACACATCTAATTATCTAATAAGTACAACCAAGCATAATCTTAAGCCTCCAAAATACAGCGTTGTATTAATCCCAACTTACCTCGACTTCTTGTTCACTCATTCGAGGTCCAACTTGCTTAGGCTATCGCCGATCATCCCTATAACGCAAATGTGGTTTCAGTTTTTCATATAACTAGTATAGGTTCATTTTATCCTATAATGCTTATTGTTATGTGTTGTTTGGGGTTTAATATGCCTAATTATCTAGGTTTTAAGTCTTTTACAATTATTCTAGGTTTGGGGTTAGGTTCGGGTTCGGTTTCCGCATCGATTTCTAAATTAGGTTCTAGTTCGATTTCTAAGTATTGTTTTATATTCAAATCCTAGAAATTCGTTTCAATGAAATTAATCACAGTATTTCCCGATCTCCTAAATATTATCATTACCCCAAGTCAATATTTTATTTCACTCGGTATACTTAAATCCGTATTAGTGTATCGAATTTACTCTTGATGTGTGAAATTTTTTATATTTTTCATGTAATTACATAAATTCACGTTTCCTATCAGATTTATTATATATTTTTATTCTTATCATAATATCAATTTTTATTCTAATATTTTCTATTTATTATATTTCTAATAATTATGTATTATGTATTATCACCTATTATGTACATAATACACATCTAATATTTTTATTACTCTAATTACTATCTCCCCATATCAATTATCATTTCAAAATGTCTAAATTCATCCTAAATAAGATTTTACACCTAATTACCCTAATTTACAAAATTAACTTAAAATGTACTATTTTGCCATATTACTTATTTACTACATAAGCAACCTAATACTTACATCTAACACCCTAAATGCTACAAGTATTATACTCCATCAGATTTCAACATCTTAAAACATATACTTATTCACTAAATCAGTAATTAACTATTTAATTACTTAATTAATCCTAAATTACCCATTTTATGCCTCATTTTAGGGCCTAAAAATTATCTAAAATTTTCAAAAATTAATTTTTGAAAATGGGCTTCATAGCACTATTCTATATCATTTAAGTAATCTACATAAAAATTTTGGGTTCAAAACTACACTCTTAAGGTCATTTATTTCTAAACCGAAACATGCTCGGTTTTGCACAATTTGTTAAGGACCCTATATCACGAGATATATTTTCATCAAAATAATATTTTTTATAAAAAATAAATACAAAAATATTCTAGAATAACAAAATTCATAATTTTATAATAATATTTACTATTTTTACAAAATTATACAAAATTGGGCTGGAAATCGAACTCACCGATTTTGGTAGCTCCGACCATTGCCGGTGGCCATGGGTGTGTCGGCCTACCTAGGCGCTGCTACCACCGTGTGTTGGTGGTGGCCGTCCACTCCCAGCTGCTCGTCGGGTCTAGGTTCTCCTTACAAACCCCAACTGCACAGTTTTCCTTTCCTTTTCTTTTTTCTCTAGTTTTTCCCTTGAATTTTTGAGTCTCTCTATTTTTATCAAATCCTTAACTGTCCAAAGGAGTTCTCTGAATTTTTTTTCTATTTATAGACGTTTAGGAAAATTATTGTGTATTAAATTAGACAAGACATTGTCCAAATTCCTTAATTTTTGGCTTTTGAGTTGCCCTAATTTAATTGGTTGATTTTTTTTCTATTTTTTCCCAGTTGCCATGACCTAATTCTGGATCAGTTCTTATTTTTCCTGATTTTCCTTAATTAATTATGATTTTTTTTAAGTATTTAGTATTATTTTAGCATATTACGCGTATTTTAAGTAATTATACGTATTTCTATATACATGTAAATTCATATATAGTAGAAATAAATATTCCTAAATATTATTTAGGTTATTTTTTTTATGATTTTTAGTATACATATAATTTATTTCTAGCGATTTGTTAATTATCGAAATGCATTTTACGTATTTTCGATAAATAACGAGTTATATACTTAAAATTTGGAATTTTTATATTTTTTTATTTTATTGCTTATTTTCTTAAATTCGAACTTATGAGATTATTTTACTAATATTTATAGCTTTACTTTATAATTTAGGCTCGATCGGCTCTTTCAACCGATCAAAATCTCGAATGGCTAGTTGTGGGGCTTACAATTATTGTGAGCCCTCATATGTGTGGAATATAAGAAATAATGGCCTAATATATGAATTTTCATTAAGAAGAGTCATGATATTAAGTGTCAAGACTTTTCAAAATGAGATGTCTTGATGGAAGAAATCACTTAATGTTTCATGAAGAGAACCTATCCTCTTCATGCTCTTTTATACAAAAGTGAGTATTGCAAACTTTTTACTTTTCATATCTTATAAATCCATTACAAAATTAAAAGGTTAACAAAGAGAAATCCTATCCTTAGAGAAATAAGATTGGATTGGAGGGATAAAATACATTGAATAAATTAAAGTATTTTTCTTATTTCCAAATTCAAGAAACAATTATTAAAAAAAGATATATAATATTATTTGTATATGATTGTGTAAAAGTCATGAAGTTAAAAAATTCTAAAGTTATTTGATAAAAATTTTTTTATCATGTAATTATAAAAATTACTTACATGCGTTATTAAAGTCATGGTTTATAACCTTTTTGAAGTGCACACTTATATTAAAGATAGAAAAATTGCCTCTATTTTGTTCCATAGATTTGAATGTAGAAATGATGACAATCTCAAATACCCGATCTGTTAAACTTCATGGAGCAATGCCAATATTATTGCTTTTACTTTTTATGCTCTTTTATGGTTAAGTCGGCTGTCCTATAAATTCTTTACCCGAATATTAACGGTAATATGAAACGATACAAGAATGTTAATAATATTATTATGAGAAATCATCATGAAATCGTTGGCAAGGACATTATTTCAATAATATCATATAAAAGATGACAAATCAACGCAATTGCGGATGCATTCGAAAAATCATGTGTTTTAAAACATGTTTAAAAATCAAAAGTTCTTTTTGCTATAATTGGATTTTGACGTAATTTATGGTGATATGTCATGATAATTTTCTCTTAAAGTGCATGAAACATACAACATTTATCAAAAGTATCGAAATGGCACCATCAAGGATCGATAGGCTTTCATTATAACATGTAGCGGCTATTGACCTCTAGATCATCAATTCATTTGTGGTGAAATTTGTAGGACATCGATTTCAACTTCTTTTATTTTGAAAATTTAATCCTTGTAAATGTCTTGCAAAGAAAACACCCAGTATATTATATAACTTCCAAATATGCCAAAGATCATATATATGTTATTGTCCTAGGAAATTACTGAAGAATATGAAGTTGAACCAATATGATAAAAGTATATATTGAGTTTTGATTTGACAAATTATAACTATGATTTCTTACACTTGATTATTGTTGTATATATGTGAAATTTATGTGACAAACGATTTTTTAGTCACTAAAGTTGCCAAATCATTAAATCTATAAATTTCTTTTCATGGTTAAAGTTTTGAATTTTATCCATAAATTTTATTTGTAAATGATATTATGTTACATGATAGATAATAGATGGGTAAATTGAAAATTTATTATTATGAGACATTATAAATCATTTAAAGATGATTAGTAGTTCTTATAATACATAAATGTGATTGTTTATGATGAGTATGTTTTGTTTGATTTATTTGTATATTTAAAGATAACAAATATGTTAAATTCATTTGCTCATATACTTGTTGATTATAATTGATGTCTATATATCTTAGTATCACCCACATGAGAACTTTGATATATAA
This sequence comes from Lumnitzera racemosa, assembly GCA_024138005.1. Taxonomy (NCBI): domain Eukaryota; kingdom Viridiplantae; phylum Streptophyta; class Magnoliopsida; order Myrtales; family Combretaceae; genus Lumnitzera; species Lumnitzera racemosa. Next base: position 86,042,469 of record JAMXBC010000002.1, on the reverse strand, counting down.
TTATGTTATTTTGCAAATTGCTTGAATCTAAATTTACGTAATTTCTCAAAGTATTAATATATACCATCTATCTTAATTATTATAGTCTTCATTCTTCTTTCTTCAAATTCTTGTGTTTCACCTGTTCCTATATTCAATAAATTGAATTTCTCAAATTAGTATGAGCAAATCTAACTTCACTTAGGTGTTTTGGCTTTTAACTTATTCCTTCAAGTTGAGAAATCTACTGCAGTCACTAATAAAAGCTGTGATGAGGAAAAAACTCTCCATAAACTTTAGGAGAGATCAAATAGGATGAGCCTAATGTTTATGAGAATAACATTAGCAAACAATATTAAAGCTATCCTTCTTAAAATTAACAATGCTAATGAATTCATTAAGTTTATAGAAGAAGGTTCTCAAACTGTCAATAAATCTCTTGTTAGTACATTGATGGGTATACTGACCAACATGAAATTTCTCATATTATGCATGAGCATGTCCTTAAAATTACGAATGTTGCAACAAAGTTAAGGGCTTTAGGAATGAATGTAGATGACTTCTTTTTGGTATAGTTCATATTGAACTCCTTGCTTCTTGAACAATAGGGATCTTTTCAAATGAATTACATTACTATAAAGGGTAAGTGGAATGTGGATGAATTGACTAGTACACTAATTTAGGAGGAGATAGGATTAAAGAACAAAATGACTCATTCCATTTATTTTGCAAGTCATCAAGAAGTTGCAATGAATTTGAAGAGAAAGCTTAAATAAAAAAAAAAAGAAGAAGAAAAGTTTACACAACTTGAATGAATCTTTTAAAGTGGTACAAATTCATAAAAAGGAAACTAGGTATCATTTTAATAAGAAATTTAGACACCATAAAGAAAGATTGCTTAAAACGTAAGGTTTGGTTTGAAAATAAAGATAAGCATTGTGCTTTTGTTTATTTTGAATCAAACCTTACACAAATTCTTTATAATACTTGGTGGATTGATATTTGGTTAACAATTCATATGTCTAATACGATATAGGGATTCCTTACATCTAACTATAAAAGCAAATGAAATTGTGTTCATGGAAAATGGAAATGAAGCTCTAATTGAAGGAATTAGCACTTATTGCTTGATTTTGGACACTAGACATCATTTGGATTTGTTTCAAGCCTCTTATATTCTTACATTTCTCATAATTTAGTTTCTTTGTCAAAACTTCATGTAATGAGATTTTCTTCTTGGATTTGAATATTTTACATTTTATAAGGACAGTAAACTTTATGGTTAAGGACTTTTATATGGTGGTCTTTATAAATTTAAGAATAACGTTATTTTTGTTGACACTTTAACAACCTTGCAAAGTAATATTGGAACTAAACGTAAATTGAATAATGTTAACTTTACTTATTTATGGCATAAATGGTTAGGTTACATATCTAAAGAAAGGTTACAAGGATTGGTAAAGAGTGATATTCTTCCTTCTTTGGATTTTACGAACTTTGGCATGTATATTGATTGTATTAAAGGAAAATAAACCAAACACACTAAGAAAGGAGCCACAAGAAGCACATAACTTCTTAAAATTATACGTATTAACATATGTAGACCTTTTGGTGCTCCATCTTTTAGTGGAAAAAAAGTACTTTATCACTTTTATTGATGATTATTCACATTACACTTATGTGTGTCTTTTGCATTAAAATTCTCAATGGATAAATGCCCTTGAGGTATATGTTAGTGAAGTTGAGAAGAGCTAGATAGAAAAGTGAAAAATTGCTAGATCAAATAAATGTGGTGAATGCCATAGAAGGTATGATGAATTGGGACATTGTCTACGCCATTTGCCAAATTTCTTGAAAGATATGACATATGTGCCTGTCAAGTTTAGATTTTCTAGGTTTTATTTATTTTCCTTAATCAGATCAATATTAAACCTTACCCATTTAATATTAACCTTCGATTAAAAATTAAGGAAAATCTAGATTTTTAAATATGCCTAAAAAATACTTGAAGTTGCCACTCGATTGAGGTCAAGAAAGGGTTAAATTAAAACCAATTAGGTAGATTGATTTTAATCTAGATACTGGGTTGCATGAAAAACCAATTAAAAAATAGTTTTTGAAAACCAAAAATTTGAGTTCGAGGGCTAACTTATTAAGCGCTAATCGTAAACCGTTTTCAACTTTTTGAAATTAAGTTTATCTTTCTAAAATATTGCTTTTAGCATGAAAGAATAAAAAACAAGATTAATTCTACTGATATGTGAAAGAAGTTTATTGACAAAAGGCGAAATAAAAGTTTTCTTATTTTAAGTCACCTTGGAGATGGTTATGTACCTTTTAATAGGGATTAGATTTTCCGTAGTTCGTTCATAAAAACTTTGAAGGGTGAATTTATTTTAATTTTGAAAATTTGGTTGAGTTTACGACTCTTAGTCATTTTATTTTTTTTGGAAAAATTCTAGAGAAGGTTCCTAAATTGGTATTTTTATTTTTGGAAAGTTCTAAAATGTCCTAATTTTGAAAGGGATTGATTTATTTTTATTTATTTGGAAAATGCATTTTTCTAAGTGATAAATTTTTTTATTATTTATTTATTATTTTTTTATGTATTAATTGAAGAAATAAAAAAAAAACTAAGCTTCCTTATCTTTTTTTTTTCTTTTCTTCTTTTTCTTTTCGATTTTTTTTCTTTTAATTACAATAAATTTACAACAAATAAATAAAAAAATACATGAAATCGAATAAAAAACATAAGAGAGACAGAGCTGGACTTGGATAGCAGTATGTAAGTCTGATTTAGAGAGGACTCGAAGGTTGGGTTGGATCTGGGTTTAGATAAGGACCTAGGTTACACTTTGGAGAACATGATAGCGGTTGTTGAGTGGTGATTTGAAGCAATTCTAGCACCAAAACGAGTGGGTAAGTGGAGTTTTGTGTGTTTTTAATTAGGATTGGTAAGGGTAGGAAGAGTGCTGCTGTTGATGGTGGCGTTTTGGGTAGTGGTGGCCAGTGATGGTTTGGGTAATGTGTAATAGTGGTTCACTGGGGTTGTGAGAGTAGTGTAGCTAGGGGCTTTGAAGCACGGTGAGTTCGACTGTATACTTAGTTGCGGTTGAGGTTGTGTGTAGTAGTTGTTTAACGATGGTAGTCATGGTTAGGGTTAGGGCTTCACGATGGTAGTTCGATTGGGGGTGTTAAGAGGTACAACAGAGTGAGGAAGAAGCTAGGTTTTGAAGCTTAGATAGAGGGGAAGCTTATAAGTGGTTCAACTAAGCTCAACAAGCATTGAATTGATACGAGGATCTAGAGAGAGAATGGATTAGCATGGTTAGAGAGAGAGAGAGAGAGAGTTTAAGGATGATGTATTTAAGAGTTTGAGAATGAAAATTGATGTCAAGAATAAGATGAAGAGGATCTATTTATACATATTAGAGCTTAGATTAATCGTGGGAAGTCAAAAATTGTAATTAATTTCGAGCTTTATGATAAATTGGTATTTGACGATATTAAATTTGAATTGCTTGATGTTAGATGAAATAATTGGTCTAATGGAGTCCTTGAATGTTCATTTGTACTCAAAATATAAATAGGAAACTTCAAATCCCATTATAGAAGCTTGAATCATGCAAATGGAATTCAAAGGAAAATAAGTACTTTCAACTTTTTCTAAGACTTTATATAGATTTTTGACCTACTTAATGTCTGAATCGGGACAAGATTAGGAGTTCAATTCTAAGGGGCCCATGAGATCTTCATGATTTCACCATCGATTTAGTGAAATCATCAAGGAAATCAAATGAAAAATGTCCTTGAATAAAGGGAGTTAAGATGTGAAAGTGTAGGAAAGGAGGAGGAAACTATGGGAAAGAGATGGAGAAGAAAGGAAAGTTTATTGATGTGGTGCTACGTCAGCTACTCAGACCAGTGATGCTATGTTACATATCTTCATAAGACACGTGGAAATGAAAAAAAAAAAAAACTAACATAGCATCACGTTAACTGTAAGGTCCAATAGCCGTATGCCACGTGTCAAAGTTAGATATGTAGCACAATAGCTGTTGAGCACAAGGGTATGCGTGACGAAAAAGTAAAAGGTTAAAAGCGCCTTATTTGAGAATTGAACTTAAGACCTCTTGATCATAGATCATTTCCAAATGGAAGTCTAAGTGTAGTACTAGATGAATTGTCGGCTTGTGCCCTAATGTCTTACGACTAAAATGCACTTAACCTATAAAAACTACCCAAATATAATAATCTATCTAATAACCCTAAATTCCTATTTCTCTTAAAAACTATTTTCCTAAAATTATTTCATTTGCCTAAAAATCTATTTTACCTAAAAATTCTATTTTTCTATCTTTTTCATTTTTTTTCTTTTATTGAATTTTTTTTGCATTTTTCTAAATTTTCTATTTTTTTGTATTTTTCTAAATTTTCTAATTTTTTTTTTTATTTTTTGAAACTAGGACGATTTTCCCTTATTCTAAAATTTCTAAAGTTACAAGAGGGCAAAAATAGGGTATCTCTAATGCCAAATACTCTATGCTAAAAACATTAGAATAAGTGATCTTGCAAAAAGCCGTAATCGTGCATAATTGGATATGGTTGGGAGATGTTAATCCATTTGTCTTTACCAATATCTATGTAGGTTCATGCATTAAAAACCACAATATATTTATTAAACAAGGTTCGTAGTAAGGTAGTTCCAAAGACCCCTTTTGAATTATGGACTGGAATAAAATAAAGATTAAGACATCTACACTTTTTATAATCTACATGAAAATAAATTAGATTTTCGAATGATTAGTGATTTCTTTATAGGATATCCTAAAAGGTCCAAAGGATTTAGGTTTTACTATCATAATCATAATACAAGAATTGTTGAAACTGGAAATGTTAAGTTCATAGAAAATGATGAAACTAGTGGGAGTGAAGAACAATCTAATGTGTGTATTAAATAAGTTGGGGTAGAAGTTCCAATACCCTTAACTTCTAAAACCATTGATCTTAATGTTATAGAACTTCACTAAAGTGAAGAACAATAGGTAATGGATCTAATACATCATAATGTTGTAAATGATACTCATATAATAGATGAACCATAAGAAGTAGCATTAAGGAGATATCAAAGAGAGAAGAAATTTGCTATTCCTAATGATTATGTGGTATATCTACAAGAGTTAGAACTTGATGTAGGAATTGACAATGATTTAGTTTCATTTTCACAAGCCATGGAATGTAGTGATTCTATTAAGTGTATGAATTCCATAATGGAAGAACTAAAATCTATGGATCAAAATTAAGCTTAGGACCTTGTCGAATTGCCTAAATGATGCAAAAGAGTTGGCTATAAATGGGTTTTAAGACAAAGTGAGACTCATATGGCAATGTTGAATGATATAAAACTAGACTTGTGTTATGCCCCGAAGCGGCAGAATCGTAACAGCCCCGCCATGTAAACCATCCTAAGATAGAAGTTGGCCTTACAACCACTATCTTAGACCTGATCTACACAAGGCGTTCACGACTAACCCGCTTTGAAGTAAACAGTTTGTAATTTAGATAAAGCATTTATCTAAGAAAGTGAGAAAATTTATATATATATATATATACTATAATTCAGTTATTACATCCTTCAAAAATGAAAAAAAAAATTCTAAAATAAAACTTAGACCTTAAGAATATATGTTTGTTTTTCATATATTTTTCCTCACTCCCCAGGATCTAGCAATTGCTAGCTTCAGAGTAATTGTTTGTCGCTTCTTGGCCAGCACCTGTACGACGTCTATAGGGATGTGAGCAACCACAGCTCAGTAAGTTAGGATGGAGGACTTAAAACTATACTATACACACAACAAGGTTTTCAATCACTTATTAGGTGCAATGCATGTGCAAGTAAATGCCATCGTACGACGTTGTCAGGCCCGTCGTGAGATTAGAGAAAATGCGTTCGCTCTAATCCGGGTTGAGGAGTTGCCGTTAATGCAACAGCTCACGACCAAATCCAGGCTTGTGTAATGGAGACCTTACTCCTCCCGTGACTACCTTCAAACCATTGTCTTCACCCTCGCCACGACCTCCTCTCCTGTCACTTAGTTTGACTGAGGATGAAGAATGGACCATTTTGCAATCCTGCGCTATCCCTTTCAAAGGGGTCGGTATTTGGCCGGAGAGTCCTAAGTTCCCCTAACGGGTTACCATGCATGTCCGATTATGATTATTGGTCGTATATTAAATTAAGTCCAGTTTATGGTGATTAATCATTTCATATAAGTCATACAATACATGACAGAGCAACAAACAGAATCATAATATCACCTATAATCAAGCACATGCACACAGTCAACTACCTAACAAGCACAACCAAGCATAATCTTAAGCCTCTAAAATACAACAGTGTATTAATTCCCAACTTACCTCGACTCCTCGCTCACTCACTCGAGGTCCGATTTGCTCAAGTCATCGCCGATCATCCCTATAACACAAACGTGGTTTCAACTTTTCATATAACTATTATAGGTTCATTTTATCCTATAACGCTTATTGTTAGGTTTTGTTTAGGGTTTAATATACCTAATTATCTAGGTCTTAAGTCTTTTAGAATTATTCTAGGTTTGGGATTAGTTTCTAGTTCGATTTCTAAGTAGTGTTTTATATTCCAACCCATGAAATTCGTTTCAACCCATAATGTGAAATTAATCACATTACTTCCTGATCTCCTAAATACCATCATTACCCTTAGTCAGTATTTATTTTACTCGGTACACTTAAATCCATATTAGTGTATCGAATTCGCTCCTAATGTGATAAATTTTTACATTTTTCATATAATTACATAAATTCAAGTTTCTTTTCAGATTTATTATATATTCTTATTATTTATATAATATCAATTTTTATCCTAATATTTTCTATTTATTATATTTTCAAAAATTACATATTATGCATTATTGCCTATTATGTACATAATTCACTTCTAATATTTCTATCACTTTAATTACCATCCCTAAACATCAATTATCATTTCAAAATGTCTAAATTCATCCTAAATCAGATTTTACTCCTAATTTCCCTAATTTACAAAATTAACTTAAAGTTAACTATTTTTCCTTATTAATCATTTACTACATAATTAACCTAATAATTACATCTAACATCCTAAATGCTACAAGTATCATACTCCATCAGATTTCAACATTCTAAAATATATAATTATTCACTAAATCAGTAATTAATCATTTAATTACTTAATTAACCCTAAATTATCTATTTTATGCCTCATTTTAGGGCCTGAAAATTATCTAAAAATTTCAAAAATTAATTTTTGAAAACGTGTTTCATATAAATATTCTATATCATCTAAGTAATATACATAAAAATTTTGGGCTTGAAACTACACTCCTAAGGTTATTTATTTCTAAACCGAAACATGCTCGGTTTTGCATGATTTCTTAAGGACCCTATATCACAAGACATATTTTTATAAAAATAATATTTTTCCTTAAAACTACATACAAAAATATTCTAGAATAACAAAATTCATAATTTTATAATAATATTTACTATTTTTACAAAATTATACAAAATTGGGTTGGAAATCGAACTCACTGATTTGGGTGGCTCCGGCCACCGTCGGTGTCCATGGGTATGTTGGCCCACTTGGACGTTGCCACCACCATGTGGTGGTGGTGGCCGTCCACTCTCAGCTTCCGGTCGGGTCTGGGTTTTCTTTTGTGGCCTTGACTGTATAGTTTTCCTTTTTTTTTTTTTCCCTGGTTTTTCTCTCAATTATCGAGTCTCTCTATTTTTATCAAATCCCTAACTATCCAAAGGAGTCCTATGAATTTTTTTCCTATGAATTTTTTCCTATTTATAGACGTTTATGGAATTTATTGTGCATTAAATTTGACAAAACAATTACCTTATCCCTTAATTTTTGGTTTTTATGTTGTCTTAATTTAATTGGCCGATTTTTTCCCTATATAGTATAAATAAATATTCCTAAATATTATTTAGGTTATTTTATGATTTTTAGTATACATATAATTTATCTCTAGCGATTCGTTAATTATCGGAATGCATTTTACGCATTTTCGATAAATAACGAGTTATACACTTAAAATTTGAAAATTTTGTAATCTCCTATTTTATTACTTATTTTCTTAAATTTAAACTTATGAGATCGATTTACTAATATTTCTAACTTTACTTTATAATTTAGGCTCGATCGGGTTGTTCAACTGATTGAAATCTCTAATTGCTTAGTTGTGGGGCTTACAACTTGTTGCCAAAGGTTTTACTCATAAAGGTGGTATTGATTATAAAGAGACTTTTTGACCAGTCTCAAAGAAACACTCACTTAGGATCATTTTGGTTTTAGTGGCTCATTATGATTCGGAGTTATACCAAATGGATGTTAAGATCATCTTTCTTAATGGAGATTTGGATAAAGAGGTTTATATGGAGCAACCAAATGAAGATATGGTGTGTAAACTTAAAAAGTCAATATATAGACTTAAGTAAGCTTATTGACAATGGTATTTCAAATTTAATAAAAACATAACTTTCTTTAGTTTATAGAAACACCGTCAATGGGAGAGGTGACATATGTTATAGGAATTGAAATATTTTGTTATAGATCATAGGGATTGTTAGGCTTATCTCAAAAGGCACATATTAATACAGTTCTTGAAAGATTTAAGATGGAAAAATGTTTAGTAGGAATAGTTCCAATTTAGTAAGGAGATAAGTTTAGTAGTATATAATGTCCAAAGAATGAGTTGGATTAGGAACAAATGGCAGGAATTCCTTATGCGTCTATTGTTGGAAAGTTTGATGTACCTTCAAACTTGTACCAAACCTAACATTAGTTTTAGTGTTAGGACGTTAGGCAAATATCAAAGTAAACTAGGGATGGATCCTAGGAAAGCTACTAAGAAGTCTTAAGATACATGTAAGAAATGAAGGATCACATGCTCACTTATAGAAGGTCTAATCAGTTAGAGGTGACTGCTTATTCGGATTCAAATTTCGCCAAATGAGTTGATACAAGAAAATCCATGTTTTGTTATACATTTCTATTAGTTGGAGGGGAAATCTCATTGGAAAAATGCAAAACAATCCATCATTGTTGTATTGATTATGGAAGTAGAATTTGTGACTTGCTTTGAGGCCACAATTCGTAGTTTATGGTTGTGGAACTTTATTTTAGGGTTTCAAGTTGTCAACATTATTAGTAGGCTATTGAAAATTTATTATGAAAACTCTTCAACTTCTTTTCAAAGAACGACAAGTATTCAAAGGGTCCTAAACATATGGAAATTAAATGCTTTGCCGTTAAGAAGAAGTTCATAAATAAAGGTATTAATTGAACACATTGGCATAAAATTGATGGTTGTAGATCCATTAAAAGGGATTACTACCTAATACTTTTACAGAGCTTGTTGAGAGAACGAGCATTGTAGGACATCTTGATTGAACAATGTTGTATTACTTTTATGACCCTCTTAAGCTTAATTAATGTGCTTCTAAATTTTCTTATTTTCTATATTGTATGCATGATTAGGTTAGAATTATGTTAATAGGAACCGTCTACTATAAAGACACTTAAAGTTAGACCTTTATTTATCTCTTCATTAAATTATGACTAATTTAGAAATTACTTATGTAATACATGGAAAGTACTATGTCACTATGATGACATGCAATCGCCATGACTTTAATTAATTATTAACTTACTTATAATATGATATTATGGAATAGTTAAAGTAAAGAAAAACTTAGTATAATTTTATTGTGCACATTGTATTTTTTCTAAATTATTAAAGAACATATATGAACCAAGTGGGAGAACATATGAAATTATGGCCCAATATATAACTTTTTATTTAAAAGAGTCAAGACATTAAGTATCATAACTTTTCAAAATAAGATGTCTTGATGAGAGACATCACTTAATGTTTCATGAAGATGTACGATCCTTTTCCCATCCTTCAATATCAAAGTGAGTATTGCAAAAAAAAAAAAAAAAGAGTTTACTTTTCGTTCTTTTTTTTTTCTATCATATCTTATAAATCCAACATAAAATTACAGGGCTAAGGAAGAGAAATCTTACCCTTAGAGAAATAAGGTTGCATTGGAGAGTGATGGTGTATTAAATAAATTAAAGCATTCTTCATATTTCTAAATTCATGAAACAATTACCAAAAGAGGTACGTAATATTATCTATATATGATTGTATAAAAATCATGAAGTTTAAAGATTTTGGAATTATTTGATAAAAATTGTGTTGTTATGTAATCATGAAAATTACTTACATGAGAAGCTCAACTATCTCAACTGGTTTCAACCTGCCATGACTATTATCAAGAGAACGATATCAACTCCCGACCAATTAGAAAATACCTCACCTTACGAACAAATCGCTAAGTAATACCATTCATTTCACATTATGCTTAAGTTGAACACCCCAACCTTCCTTTAAATCCCTAGATTGTGACATTCATCCCTACCTTAATCTACGATGCTATTATCGTAGGGCCAACACTTTTCCATTACCTCACCCCAAAAAAGATTGCTAAACCTACTCCACTCATTGCCCGTTTTCGACCAAGATCACCTCCGCTAAGACCATGGGCTTCCATCATGCCCTTACCCATTCCTCCATTCTCCAAGGTTGCATCTTATTGACCGGCCTAATGATAGGGACTGCCTAATTGAGTTCACTTTATTTCATAAAGATTTGGACAGAATCTTGTTATAATGTAGCTTATGACATAGCTGTTATCTTTGGCAATGATGTCCTCCACCCGGTAGCTCCTCCTCTTGAGCTTCATTTACAGGAGCTTAATTGTCAATTAAAATTACACTTTTCATTAAGCACATTAGGTAGTATTTAGGTAGTTTGTTGGGCTAAAACTTTTACGCTTTAATACTATTTGTCACTGTACGGGAGGTTTACCCCTCTTGAAGTACTCATGTGGTGCTTGACCATCCTTTGTCTCTTCATATTTGCTTATATTCTCGATGGTGAGCTAACTTTTTCTTTTCTAATTACCCAGGATTGTTCTAAGTCCTTCCATCTCTAGGAGTATCGTTCAACATTGTCACAGGCTCGCTCTTAACTATCACTTATCTCTTCATATTTGCTCGTATTTTGGATTGTGAGTTAACCTATCCCTTCCTACTTAGGATTGTTCTAAACCCTTTCATCTATAGGAGTACCATTTAGCATTGTCATAGGCCCTTACATGCTTGGGAGACTCAACTATCTTAATTGGTTATGGTCTATTATGGCCATCATTAGAGAGCGCTATCATCTCTTAACTGATTTGCTTACGAGACACCAACTCAGAGAATATCTCACCTCATGAACAAATTGCTAGTTGACACCATCATTTCACATTAAGTCCGAGTTAAACACCCTCATTTACTTTCAAATGCATGGATTGTGACACGATGCATGTGCACTTCTCATATTCTCTCTCTTTCTCCAAGAGTGCACTTTTCAAATTTGATATTACAAATACGGGCTGTCTTTATTATGGAAAAATGAATTTGTCCCCAAATAGATACAATTGAACACATATAAATTGAGGTAATACCACTTTTTCACATCGCAATACATACTTAATTCTCAACATTTACTTGCTTACAATGCTTAAGTTCAGTATTTTTTTTATTATGTCCTCAACTTTTTTAAACTTTAATAAAAATAACTTCTGTTAAAATTTCCAGCTATCCTTACCATTTGTAGCCTGTGATTGGTTACGGGGCAACATGCTAAGATGGCTAGAGCTTGCAAAATTTTCTCTAGCTCCTTTTCCTATTTTCCTTTTTTTATATACTTTTTTTAATTACTTTTGGTTATATAGTGTGATTAAATATATTAAATATTATTTTTAATACATTATAAAATTAACATATTTATTATTTTATTAAATCAATTATTGTTGGCCATGTTAAGGATTCACAGAAAATTTAATCTACTTTTGTAAGAATTTGGATATATTAATAACTTAAATAGAAGGAAAAAAGAAAAAAGATTGGTGATACAAATAAAAAAAATAGATAACTATGATGACTAAATACATACTTTTTCCTTTCCTTTACTAAAGTTAATAAGTTATGGTTGATTTTTTAAATTGTTTTGATAAATGAGTTTTGTTATCTAACCCCATTGATCCGCCGATTTGAGTGCAAAGCAATCCTTATCCATTCAATCTACTAACCTTAAAACGTTTGTCGGATTAGAACGCCTTAGTTTACCCATTCGATCTAGAGTTAAATATCATTAAAAAAATAAACATTGTTCACACTGTGTTGATTTATCTTAAAAACAAAATCTAATTTTTTAGCGGGTAGGTGTATTGGTCCATTTCATAGCTTTATACAAACATATGTAATTAAGTGACGCAGATGTCCATCATTCCTCATGGCAACATAACGTAGCCGTCTATAAAATTTCTGATGAAATAAATGATCGATGGTAGATGAAGTTTTACTCCTTAATTGATTAATTTATTGCAATAGGTTTACGAAGGATTTAAGTTTTTATTTTTTACATAAGAGGTGGATGATAATTTGGGAAGAATGACAAAATAAAATAAAAAATATAATGATTCTAATGAAGTGATGAATCAAATTCTAAATGATTAAGTCATTTGTTTACTTATGATCTATCTTGCTAATATTCTCACGAAACTTTCATAAACATATCCTAGTAAATTGACTAGATAGAGACAGCTAATCATGCTAAGATTGTTTGCTCGTAAAAAAAGCAAGTGGTGATGATAGGATTAGTGGATTGCATTTTTTTCAGTGAATTTTCAAATAGGATGATTCACATCGATCGTTTTTGTAGCAATTTTTTAAATTATATTGACACGTTTACTATTTCATTTTATTGTACGTTTACGACACCCTTTAATATGCATTGCCTAGGGTCCATCTGTGTAAAAATTTTAGGAAAGATGTTGATAAGTTATGAAGCTTGTCTAGAATGGTCTATGTATTTTCTAAACTTATTAAGGGATCTACTATTACATAGAAGGGATTTTATTACCTTAATCGCATATAAAACTTGGGATTAACTCCATTTTCTTATGTATATGTTCCACTTTCTCTTGGTCCGAAACCTAATAAAAGGACTTTAGTATTTTGCACCACAAATTTTTTCTCGTTTATTTATGGTAAATCTCAAAGTAAATAAACAGAAAAATCAATAGTGGACATACGAATTTGAACAAAGGTAAACTATCAAGAAAGTTCTATAATTTTTAAAGCATCCATATTTTGAGCACTAAAGCTTACAATTTGGCCCATCATGTCCTAACCTTTCAAAAATCGCGTGGTCTGGTACTACCGTACCATGCGAACTGTGGCATATCACATTATTTCCAAAGCATGTGTTGCTTACGACAGAAAACTAAATTTCAAAAGGTAGATACACTTAATATACATATACATGTATATATATATATATTATATTGTATGATAGTATTGTTGTAGTTGATCAATCACAAATAATGAGTGTATTTATCGATATAGGAGATATTTTAAGTTGATAGCACGTGGAGGGATATTATTAGAAAAAGAAGTGGTATGAAGTACGGGTAAACTTGGTATCTTGAGTGTATACGCGTGACAACAGATCAAATTCGGTGTTTTTGATCGTTCTTTAGGATATTGCCAATTTGATTTTTTGTAAAATGATTTTAATAGAGTTTTAATATTGATCTTAATCTTACCAATGCTCCGAATGAAGCAAATAAGAAAAAAAACCTCCTATTTATTAGGTTTGGAAACTGATATTATTTGCTTGATTGCTTTAAAATAGATGATTGTGATTAAACCCAATCATTGAAACTTATCCTCTCATTTGGCATTCATGAGCTTTAACTTATTAAGGGCTTATAATAATTAAAGAAAGCTCATTATTGTTATAAATAAACTTAAAGCAAGTAAAACTTAAAGCACGTATAACTTCTTTAAGGCCCATTAAAACCAAATGAACTTTAAATGAGCTCAAAAAGATCGTTTTTAAGTCTATTTTTCATGCATAAGATAATCAAATAAGGTTGAGAATGAAAAATTTAATTTGGTGATATCTATTTTAAATTTATGAAGCAGATCTTTTTAAAATATCTCTAATTGAATTAAATTTCCTGAACTTTGTCACTAGACTAAGAAATCGATTTATGACATAAAATTAGGTTAAAAACCCAATTATTGAAATAACCCATATAAACATACATATACATTTTTATGCTCGTCGTGTTTTTATATAGAAATTAAGGAATAAAGGCTACTCCTTTGACGCATTTCTGCAAGAAGTTGAGTAAAAACCTTTTTAATTTGCTTATTTCTTACTGGTGCTGATTTTAGTATTTTGAGATGAATTGAAGAAAAACTTCCTCATCTGTGGCATATAAACGTATTATGATTGGAAAAAGAAAAGAAGAATGTTATATCCACTTTTTCTTGAACCATGGTCCTGCCACTAATGGCTGATTGAGACCCGCATCGTCAGCCTCAATATTTTCTAGTCAATCAATAATTTTTTCCATAGCCACCTGCTTAACCTACCAATCTATTAGACTGCGCAGTGTGTGCAAAGACTCCTTACGTACGTTTTCGTTTTCATATTTTACCAGAAAAAGACAGGGATATAACGTCCATTATTAACGTCTATTATTATGCTGTCATACTTGCATTTAATTTACGTTCTTGTCCCTTGCATAGAGTGGATCGAGTATGTAGGAGAGTGGCAATTAGATAGCTGTCGAAAAAAACTCTATAATAACTATTTGCTTAAAATCGTCCTTGCTTAAATAAGAAAAAAAAGAAAACATTTATCCTAATGCCTTTTTTTTTAATTATTAAATAAAGGAGAATTGGCCTCAATTTAATGCGATATGAAAGAAATATAATATCGAGAGGGAAATGAACTTTATCTAATTAAAATAAAGTAAAGCCCAAAATATTATAAGATAAGATAGTATCCCAATCCAAACGGTTAAGATATATAAAAAAGTATTGCTAATCATAATTAAAAAGTATAGGCGGATACTCAATTCGTTTTGGCCTTATACTGCTTGAGTAACATCTTCATGCTATTTTTTTTTCTAATAATATCTCTCCACATATCATTAACTTAAGACATCTCCTATGTTGATAAGTATATTTATTGCCTGTGATTGATTAACTATAACAATATTACCATACAATATAATATATATATATATATATATATATATTAAGTGTATCTACCTTTTGAAATTTAGTTTTCTGTCGTAAGCAACACATGCTTTGGAAATAATGTGATATGCCACAGTTCGCATGGTACGGTAGTACTAGATCACGCGATTTTTGAAAGGTTAGGACATGATGGGCCAAATTGTAAGCTTTAGTGCTCAATAGTTTCCTTCCTAGGAGAGGTAACATCTTCTTTGATTATCTAATGCATTTTATTTTGGCTTAGATGTTTGAACTAGATTGACGGATGAGATCTACGCGCACCTAAAGGGAAGGGATGCACTGGACACGGCATGTCTTGGAGGAAACTATATGTGTACGTCATATGTGAGGACAAGTAAGGCCTAATCTTGGAATTGGAGAAATTCATGTACCTTGTGCAAAAAGTTTTATGATTTGATGCTATAAATGTGGTAACCATAGAATATAGATGAAGCATAGAGGAGATATCAATGAACCAAATTTGAATTACCAAGAATAATATTCTAAGTTTGGTTAATTCAAAACCTAACTTGTTTTGGTAAAAAAGGTGTTTCTACCGTCCACCAAAAGTATGGGATCGGTATCGGTACCAGTTCTGTTCTATTTTCAGCTACTCATTTATTGAAAATAGATCTCAGTCATTCAATTTTTTCATTTTTATTTACCTTTCACCGGTTATACAGGTAAGATATCCTTTACTTTATACCTATTCTCTCTCCTTTGTCAATGTAATTTTGCTAATCTCTCTATGTCTATCTAAGACTCTCTCCTTCTATTATTGATCTACTCTCTCATTCTGCAATGATTTCACACTTTTCAAGCTTTACTTTCTCCATTAGATGAGAATGTCTCTACAATTTATGCATTATTAATAAGTCCTCTTGTTTTCCATTGTCATTTAGCTTGGTTTAATAAGATTATGCCTTTGAAATTTTGGTGATAGAGTTTAATGGGTAGCCTTAGTGTTCCTTTTCTTGTTTTTTTCGTTAATCTTTCAATGTGTAATCTATAAGCTAGTGTATTGAAATTAAATTGTTTGCTAATTTACAAGTTAATGTATTGCGTACGCTACCTATTTGATAAATTTCTAACTAGATTTCAATTTTTGATAATTAAAGAAGAGCAGATTTCAAACACCTTATTGATAAAATTCCTAGTTAATTTTGGGGTTATGCTTTTTATTCAACAGGCATCTTCGACTTTTGTTAAGCTGTGAAAATGGGTTTCTAATGTTTAGATGCTTCTATGCATTTGATGATGGTGTTGATTTTTTCAAATGACGACTTTCATATTTTGTAAGTGATAATTAATATCTAGTGGGAGTTAGATCTTTTCAATTTGTTTTTATTTTTTTAGTTATAAGAGTATTTTGCAAAGAATATTTCCTATGTATAATTGATTGCTTAAGTTGCATGTTGAATTTTGGATTTGGTGATGTTAATATGTAGATTACTTATAAGAGTTTATATTTGGCTCACAATTAATGTACTTAAATGGCTTGATTCTAGAAGGATATTTTTGTAGCAATACGGTATTAAAAGATGGTTGCAATGCATTAAAGGTATTTTGTTGATGGAATATTGTTGCTGGCTTTCAAGTGGGATGACTTTTGGTATCTTATTTATTTATTTTTTATAAGAATGAATATATAAACTAAAATAGTGCCTTGAGAAAATGAGCCTTAAAATAGTGAAAGTAGTATTTATGTGATAAAATAAGTCTTAAAATGGTGAAAATATTATTACTATGGTTAAATGAGGCTTGCTTCGAGTAACTCAGTTTTCACCATGGTGAAAATTGTAATGGTATGGTGAAATCTGCAATTTATGTGGTGAAATGTATCTTTTATTGGGGAAATGAGTTTTCAAATGGTGAACACCATATCATCTTAGTGAAATAAGGCTTTGATTAAATAAACCTTTAAATGGTCAAAATGCCACTTGTACGATGAAAATGAGCCTCATTTTGAAATGGAGCATTGAGATGGTGAAATCGATATATATGTGGTGAAATGAGTCATCCATTAAATAAGCCTTTAAGTGTTGAAAATATGTCTAATATGGGGAAACGGAGCATGTTGCAAAGAAAAAAGCATTAAAAATTGAAATTGATTTCACTATGGTTAAATGAGTAATGAATTGAGGAAATAAGCTTCAAATGTTCAAAATTATGATGGTATGGTGAAATAAGAACTTATCAATGGTCAAAATGTTCCTATAATGGTGTAACGAATCATGTTTCGAGGAAATTAGCATTGACATGGTGAACTGGATGTTTTTATGGTGAAAATGGCTTCTAAATGGTGAAAATGTGTCCAATGTAGTGAAAAAAAAAAAACATGTTTCCAAGAATGAGCATTGAAATGGTGACATTAACATTATTGTGGTGAAATGAGCTAGCCATTGAGGAAATAAGTTTGAAATTGTGAAAGTTGTAACGGTATGATAAAATAAGTCTTACTTAAACAATGAAATTAGCTCACTTTGAGGTAATGAACATTTACATGTTTGAAATCAACTTTAGCTTAGTGAAATGAACCTTTTATGGGATGAAAACAATATTTGGAGAAATAAGACATACTTTCAATAAATAGGCCTTTGAACAGTGAAAATATAAAACATATTATGAAATTACGCTTATTTTGAGGAAATGAAGGTTGAAATGGTAAAATTGGCATTTTTATAGTGAAATAAGCCTTCCATAATAGGAATGAGCCTTTAAATGATGAAAATTATATTACATTGAGAAACAAGGCTTACTTTGAGGAAATAATCTTGAGAAAAGTTAAAATGTGGCTAATATGGAGGAATGAGCCTTATTTTTGAAGTAGTAAGCATTTGAATGATGAAACTGATACTTTTATAGTAAAATAAGCCATCTATTAGGACATTACCCTTTAAATGGTGAAAACCGACCTCTTAATGTGAAAATGCATCTACTATGATATTTCAAGGATTAATTCATAATCTATTTCCTTAAATCTAAGATCATTTCGTCAAATATACACCATTTTCACCGTTTAAGCCTTATTTCCACAAACTTTACCTTGTTTTATCATACTAATAATGTTGTTTTCACTATTTGAAGGTTTGATTTTCACATTATCACCCTCTTTACTATAGGGAAGGATTTTATTATTTCACCAAATGAAGATTAGGTTCTTTGAACTAAAGCTCATTTTACTATGCTAATCCCATTATTATCATTTGTAGGCTCATTTCCTTCAAACAAAGTTCATTTCATCATTCAATAATGTTTTTTCAACCATATTAATATGATTTTCACCATTTTATAACTCATTTCCTCTAAGAAAGGATCATTTCACTACATTATCACCATTTGAAACCTTATTTCCTTAGTGTAAATTTTTTTTCACCATACTAATAATTATTTTCATCATTCGATAACTCATTTCCTCTATATAAAACTCATTTCACCATACTTACACCTTTTTCACCAAAGATACTATTTTTATTATTTCATCATTTCACTATCCATTTCCTTTACTTAAGAGACTTATTTAACCACAACAACACCATTTTCACCATTTCAATGTTGATTCTCACGAAGAAAGTTTATTTTACTATAATAACACATTTTCATCATTTTGTAGCTTATTTTTCTGAAAATAACGTTTGTTTCATCAATACGATGCCATTTTTGGAATTTGAAGAGTTGTTTTAATAAGTGAGATTTATTTCATCGTACGATCATCCTTTTCATTATAAGGATTGATTTTACAGTTTCACTATATGAAAACTTAATTTCTTGATGAATGCTCATTTTCACTATATGAACATGATTCTTACTTGTTGCAACCGGGTCGAAATTACAAGACTGGTGTTGTCAAATCACCATTGAAACGTGAATTTCACCAAACTAATACCATTTCACTATTTCAATACTTATTTCCTTAAAGCATGACTTATTTTACTATATTATTTCCCTTTTCACCATTTGAAAACTTATTTTCTCAAAATAAAGCTTATTTAATCAAACTATCACCCTTTTCACTATAGACAGAGACTTTGTTATTTCATTTTTTAAATGTTTAATTTTTCAAACTAAGACTCATTTCACCATATTAATACAGTTATCTCTATTTTTGGATTCATTTTCTCAAAACTAAAGCTTACCTTATTACAAAAACACGCTTTCTCACCATAGGGAAGAATTTTATTGTTTCACTATTTTAAAGCTTATTTCATTGATACAAGGATCATTTTATCACATTAGCATCGTTTCACTATTTTAGGGTGCATTTCCTTAAAGCAAGGTTCATTTTACCATACTAATATTGTTTTTCTCATTTTTAAACGAAACCTATAAATAAGGCCATGCAAAAATAAGTATTCACACATTGCATAGCTCCATGGAAAATTTTATAACTTCAAGCACCAAATTCCTACAACTTTGGTCAAACATTAGGTATTCAGTTTGTTTGTTCCATTCTTCAGAAATATGATTAAGGGAATGCTACTTTATATGTTGACTTATATCCACCATTGGGGCATATCACCGTAATTTCATTTCTAAATAATATTTTAATCATGAAATTTTATTCATCCATAACATTAAATAATACATTTTATGCATTTTCATACTTACAAGTATGGAATACAATCTTACATACAAATAAAATTCAATCGATGAATTCATAAATTTATTAGTTTTTAAAAATATTACATACGCTTGCACATTTAAAAAGAACGTCAAATATTATGTATTAACAAGATTAAAGATAAACCAATGATATGTACAACAAAGTATTAACCAAAATTAGGTATAGTACATTTGTCAATATATTAGTTCTTTTATTCAATAGAGAAGAATTTTTAATTAAATACTATATTTTACCAATTTTTACAACTTAATATTGGTCATAATTTAGGACGCTACAACTAGCAAAATATTAACTACTTTTATTGAGTAGGAAGTTATTTCAAATCAATTTTATATTTTAACAATTCTTTGATTACATATATTGGTTGCTTTTATTGAGTAGAAAGTTATAGCAAATTGATTCTATATTTTATTATTTTTTTATTGCATATAAAACAAATCATTGTATCTATAGTATTTATAATATTAAAATGGGAAGCACATTCAGTGTCTTCATTATTTTTAATTTTTTTTTCTCATGGATGCAATATTCACTAGTATGTAAGAAATGTAAAATTGTTTTTTATTTGGAACTTCAATAATTGCAGTATGTTTATTAAATCACATTGCATATATCAAAACAACATATATAGATATACATAGATTGCTCATATAACACAACTAAAGAAATTATATATATATCTTCATATTTTAAATTTAGTACCTTATAAATCCCTCAAATTTCATGAAATGATTATTAATATTGCCTTTTAGACTTTCTAAATTATTTTTTATAACCTTTTAGGTTGGTTTGCTTGCTTCTTGGTTTGTTTTTTAACTATTATTATAGCAAAATTTCTACCATTGAAAAGTAAATTAATAAACTTCTAATTAAGATACAACAGAATAAAATCAATGGACAAACTTCCTATAGATGACTAGAACTAGGAAAACTATTGATATACAGCAGGTTGTACTTTTTAGATTGCAGATTGGATTGTACTTTGTAGATTAGATTGAGGAGTAATTAGATAACATGTGCATAATAATAATGACAGAACGAAGAGTAATTACATACATAGTTTTTAATGTTTTATTTATTTTTAATTTTTTTTTCCAATGTTGTAGTTTCTTAGTATACCCAAAAAGGTTAATTCATTTCCTATTTATAATTTTAATAATTACAATATGATTATTCTATTACATTACGTAAAATAAAAATAGATATATATGGAACTAAACATATTTCTTACATAATAAAACTACAATATGTTATTTTGTATCTCAACAAATCATAAAAAGAAAGATAATACAATATATATTTGTATCATGCAATGCACAACATGAAGGAAGGAAAAAAAAAATCAAAAATAAAAAGAAAACACAAAAGAGTGGATCTAGACGTTACTTTACGTTCAACAGTTCATTATTACTAGCCATAAACAAAATGTACCTCCTATTGCTGGTGAGTGTACTATGGGACTGGTCCCGTCAAAATTATAGATGAGGCCGTACAAAAATCCTAGAAACTTAGTGAGTTAGAAAAGAGTTTCTCCCTCTTCTCTCCTATTACCATTGCCAACTTCCCTTCTCTATTGTCATTGTGCAAGGTTTTTTTTTTTTTCCTTTCTTTCTTTATTTATTTTCCTTCTGGTTTTAAGGTAAGAAAATTCTAAGAATAAGTAGATTATTCACAATGGAAAGATCTTAACTCCCATTGTATATGATAACCGTTGTGTATGTGGTGGAATTGAAAAGAATAGTCTCATAGATAGTAAGAAGTTTATGGTTCTTTCATGTTTTGAAGTAAGGTGAGAACCTCAACGGATGTTTGATTAAGATTTTTTGAGAAAATTAAGTTAAAATTATTCCTTAGGCTTGTAATACCAAATTTGGAGAAAAGAGAACCTTGAAATTATGATTTAAATGATGATATCTTTGATTTTCGAATTATAGATGTATAGTTTTGAAGATTTAAAAATTTACGGTAAATATAAGATACGACAACACTATTGGGAAAAGTGTAAACTAGAATTGTTTCATTATTGCAGTTGATGGTTATTTTGATGATTGTAGAGTCGATAAATGCTAGAGGATGGATTTTAGGTTAAGAATTCAACCTAGAATGACTTAAGTCGAGTCTCTAACAAGAATATTGAAAAAGTGAGATTGAGAGTAAAAGTGTGATTATAGAGGGAAGTGGTTGACCACAAAGAAAACTTCGCTTTGGTTGATTGAATTGGAGATTTGGTAGAAGTGGTCCATCGAATTTAGAAAGTAGTCGATTAGTTTGTATCGTATAGGGATTAATCATCTTAATTTTTACTATAGTAGATTGATTTGGCTATTTTAAATTTTAGAGCAAATAATGGGTCCTTTTAGAATATTTAGGATATCAGTTAATTATTTTATGTGTTGATTGCCATTGAATTTACTAGGTGAGATGTTATGATGGGGCTTCAATAGGGGTTGGGTCGAATGAGCTCCTTACTCCTCATCACTTGTAAAAAGGCCCCTATGGATGACTCTACAAAGGCCCTCCGACGCTCAAATCAATAAAGAGGACAAGGGAATAGAAATTGGGGGGAAAGCCGAGTACTATGAATCCTTAGGGATGGTGCTTCAGTATAGGTGTACCGTGAATATTGAAAGAAGTATTCTATGTATGAGGGTTCTAGAGCTGGAGAAGAAGATCCTTTTACTTGTTAGCCTCTTACACTATTTATAGTGTAAGGAGGTACAACTACTTAGACTATACTTGACAGTGGGTAGGGTATATGCGTTGCGGGGGTGATAGGGTGGCTTTGGGAGTTGGTTAGCCATAACTACACTAGTAGCTACGTCTGTGATTTGTAGGTCTAACATCTTCTAGGTATATTAGGTATGTTGGTCGTATTATGGATGTTAGGTTGTAATTAATGAGCTGAGGTAGGACATCAACATTAGAGACAAAAAAGGGGTAAGGAGGTAAGAGAGAAGTGGTGCGAACATGCCATGAGCAGTGGGTTGGGTCCTTGAAAGAGCTTACGGGGTAAGGAGTTCCCTTGCCTCTTGTGCTCAGATTGGATGGTGGAGTGATTCCTCGCATCCTGAGCTAGGCCGAACTATTGGTAGAGTCCTTGGATGTAGGGTGAGCCTCATGGATGGTGCTCACTAGGGTCCTAGGATCAGGTGCTTGGGAGATGGCAAAGGTATCGGAGCAAGTCTAAATACTTGGAGAAGGTGAGGAGTTAATCCCTTTAAGCCCCAATAGGCCTTTAAGGATCTCCATTGGAGTTGGGCTTCGGGCTAAGTAAGAATTATGTATCAACACTTACCTACCCATTCTCCTTAACATCGAGGATGTGAGGAGAGTAGGTTAATTAGGAGGTTCAGCTTGAGGCAAGGAAAGCTTTGCTTTGAGTAGGGGTAGGGGAAGGTGCCTCCATTGCCTGACAATGTGATGCTTAACATATCTGATTGGACTTATTGTGTTGTGTAGTGTTGCTCGGTGTAATTGTTGGTATACTCGAGGTGTCCTAAGTGTTATGATGATTTTGGAATGGGTAGCATGCATTAATAGTTTCCTTGCAACAATGTATGTGTAGGATACCTACATTCATGGCTATGTTAGCAATCCGCATGAAATGGGACATATGGATAGTTCTTATGCATGTATACGAAGCTGTTTGAGCTGAGGCTACGGTTGTGATTCATAGAATTCTTAGTAGAAGTTTTCAACTATTTTGAGAATGCTTTAAGCTCCTTAAATGTGAATGCTTGGCATGACTGCTTAGGTTTGAGTTGGTATGTGTGTAGATTCTTTGAAGGCAAATAGTATGCCTCTTTAGGCATTTTTTCCCTGTGAGGAGGGCTTTCGACTGTTAGCTATATATTGCTAATGGAGGCATGCCATTAAAGGTGTTTGATGGCCTTCTAAACAAGGTTGATCATTGGAAGGAGCACTTCTTCCACATATGGACACTTAAGAGGCCAAGCTTCCCAATAGCTTAGTTAGTGCCAATTCGGGCTTCACTAGTCAATTATTTGGAGGCAGGGGATGACAAGGCAAGGAGGAGGTGTTGGACCTCGCAAATTAGAAATGGCTTTACCTAATGGTTGCTATTTAGATGTATGTAAATGGTGAGCCTCTCTATGGAATGCGGATAGGTATCTCTTAATTCTTATCGAAGAGGAATAGTTGAGTGCCTGCTGTGTTGTGTTGCCATTATAGTAGGGGATATTGGGTTTAGTGAGAGTGAGTATTTTATTTCTAGCATATTATGGTAAGTCTTTGTTTGTGATTACACCTATGTAGGTGGCTTCGGAGGACATGAAGCAAAAGCTACTCGTTGTCCATGCTTAGCACATGGAAGAGGCAGTAAAGTCCAAGATGAAGAGGAAAGATGCAGCCTTAGAGGGGGAGGAGTCTTATAATCCTGCTCTAAGAAGAGTAAGAGGAAGAAGAGGATAAGTAAGTAGATCATTCTAGAGGTAGTGTGTAATGTGATGGAGAGAGCTTTGAATTTGCCAAATGTAGGGGGAAGGTTGGAGTGAGCAGTAGCCATGAAAGTTGCATAGCTTTGGAGGACCAAGGAAGTCAAGCTTGGTGATTTAGGGGGTAACTTGGTGAGATGTTGTGGGTTAGCTCAGTGGGGTGGTATTCATACCCCAGAGCAGTAAGGGGACTTCGAGGTGACCCTTAAGGATGCCAGGGTCTAAGCCATCGACATCTTAGATGATGAGGAGCCCTTGTCGTTGGTGCTGCGAGACAAGTAGTTTGTCTTACAACAAGAGCTTGAACCTTTGGTGAACTTAACTGCAAGGCCTATGTAGTGGATGGATTAACTCAATGTTAGGCTCGAGCGGTTGTTTGCCAAGAGGAGTGATAGTGAGGCTTTTGTAGAGCTGCTTTAGAGGCATAATGAGATGAGATGCTATTGTTAATATATCAAGTGTTATGTGTTTGGATTTATTTTTGTTTCAACTGTATGAAATGCTTAATTATTTGCTTGCATACAATCATAAGTACTAGTGGTAGAAGAAGCATATGGTGAAGGTTGAGGTGGGAAGGCTACGCGAAGTACTGGAGGAGGAGAAGAAGCTAAGTAATAGCTTGCCTACTACGTATGGAGATCTACAGTACCATCATAAGGAGCTCGGGGAGTAAGCTGGGAAGTTAGAGGCTAAGTTGAAGGGAACCCAAGCCTTTACTAAATCTATTGGGGAGCAAGTGGCTAAACTATAGGCGAAGCTTAAGGGTAAGAACAAAGAGTTGGAGGGAGTTAGGGCCTAATTCACTAGGAGAGAGGATGAACTACAGAGTCGGAGGGGTTTACCTATCAAAATGAAGTGGTAACTATCCTTTGAGACCTTCGATGACCCCTTCGTGAAGAAGGTTATGAGCAACATCAGCTTAGCCTTTTTTATAAGGCTCGAAAGTAGGTTTACAAGCACTTCCTAGAAGTGGACTTGACGTTCCTTAATTAGCTTGATAATTTTCAAGCTACTACTGGTTGAGGAGGTAAGGTGTCTTCTAAGGGTTCTACTAGGGGAGCCTCTGGTAAGGAGGAAGAGGAAGAGAACGTGGTGCTTAATTAGGCCAAGGTAGCTTATTTAGTACTTTTGTTTAAATTTTTGGTGTAGCTTGGGCTCAATGCCCATTTCCATTGTTTTTGGGGGGATTGAGATGCCATTCTCCCCCTTCTTTTATGTAAATGATTGACTTAATTAATGAAATCTTATTTATGTATGGCTCATTCTAGTTTTGCTTCTATTCTTTTATGGCTTCTTCTTTACTATATTGTTATGTGAAGTCCTTTAAGTTACGCATCTTTATGGCAAGCTGAGCATTGAAGGTAGAAACTTAACTTCCTTAGAAGACTTTTGACTTGCTTATTTAAGGTGTGAAAAGAGCATAAAGGGTAACTGTTTAATTCGTTCCATTTCTCTTAAAGTTTCCTAACTTGCATGTACTTAGTTTAGTCGAGCATGACGTACTTAGATCGTATATAGTTTTTTTTTACAAGGTGTGGACTTAATGCATTGTCCCAAACGGATCTTTGATGACATCATACAATCTCTTAGATAGAGTGCACCTTGGGTAGAGTGTGCGCATGATAGTTGTACCGACTTGGGTGGTGTGCCTTCTAGAAGACATTTAATGCATGTACAACGTGTTGATATTTCCTAGGAGGTTGGTTGGGCTACCATCTCTTCCAGGTTGTTGGATGGGTGCTACGTAAATAGCTAGGGTTGTCTTAGGCCCTTTATATAAAGGCTGAATGGGTCCTTTGTTCCCTACTTCAAATACATTCTAACATTCTCCTATTGAGATGATTGAGAGTTGAGACTTCCTTTTGCTTTACCATGAGCAAGTTGAGGATGATCAAAGTGAGAGAGAGGGTACATGAGCTTGAGAGTAGGACCTTGAGTCTTTAAGCATCCTCGTTTGAATGATGATCACAAAGTATAGAGAGTCACCTGGCAGTAGAGGTGGTCCTTAAGCAGTGACCAAGAGGTGTACAAAAACCTCTTGGTCTAGTCTTCATTTGAGCCATAGTCACTTGTGCAAGGGTGATAGCTTAAGTATCCATCCATTACTTGTTGGGGTGGCTTCCCTGAATTTATTGCTCTCGAACTACTTGCCATTGCCATTGATCATAGTGTATGGAAACTTAAAGCGGGAGATGATGTGTATAAGGAACCCTTTTGCTGGCTAGGCTGTGATGGTTACCATCGCTTGTGCTTCTACCCATTTGGTGAAGTAATCGATCATTACCAAGATGAATTGCCATCTTTTCGATGCTTTTGGGAAAGGGCTGAGTACGTTGAGTCTGCATTGGGCAAATGGCATGTGGTTTGTTATGGGATGTAGATTGAAGCTCGGTATATAGGGAATTAAGGCTTGCTTCTAGCATTAGTGGCATTTTTGAATTAGGGCCTTGGTGTTTACCTTCATTGTTAGCCAATAGTAACCTAAGTGTAGGGCTTAGATATATAGAGTTTAAGATTGGATGTGCTTGCTATATATTCTTACTTGGAGTACCTCTAAGGCAACGGTGCCCTCCTCAAGCTTGAGGCACTTAAGTAGTGGTATGCTTTAGCCACATCGATGTGGCACATCATTAATCAGTCTGTAGTTCGTTGAGGTGTAAGTGAGCTTCTTTGCTTTTGCCTGGTCCTTGGGTAACGCTCTTATCTTTAGATTATGATGGGATCCATCCAATATGGTGAGAATAAAGAGCACTTTCTCACCATAATGCTGCGCGAGGACAATGGATGAGGCCAGCTTGGAAAGCTTGTCCATCTTGGAGTTTTTCGCTCAAGGGATCTTGTTAATCTTCTAAGAGGTGAAGCTCATGAGGAGGCCTTGAATTGCTTGTAAGTATCTGATCATTGTTTCCCCCTTGGTCTCATACTCTCCTTTTACCTATTGGACTACCAGTATAGAGTCAAAGCGGATATCCAAATTCTCCACTCTAATGTCTTTGGCTATTTTTAGCCCTATGATGAGTGTCTCGTATTTAGCCTCATTTTTACTCGTTGCGAATTCAATCTTCAGAGATAGGCCTTATTGTGCTATGTGGCCTTATTCCCCCCTTTAGTGGAGGAGCCATCGACATGGAGAATCCATTTTAGTATTTTAACTTCTATCTATGGCTCTTCTTCTCCAGTGTACTCTATAATGAAATGGATAAGGATTTGTGCCTTGATTGCCTATTAAGGATGAAATTAGATGCTGTGGGCATTGAGCTCAAGTCCATATTTCACCATTCTACCCAAGGTGTTAGGGATTTAGAGGATGTTCCCGAGTGGTTGACTAATTGAGACAATGACTAGGTGGACTTAAAAATACGGCTTGAGTTTCCATGTGGTGATGACTACTGCTAGGGTGAATTTCTCAACCTTGGTGTATTTGGTCTTTGGTTCTTGCTAAATATGGTTGACGTAATATACATGTTGGTGGTCTTATTAGTTTGCTTGGATAAGGATTGATGATAATGCTTTGTTGTTGATGGCGAGGTAAAGATATAGCTCCTTGTCGAGAATGGGTTTTAAGAGCATTGTGGGCTCTCAAGGACTTTATTCAGGTCATCGAAAGCTTTCTAACAATTGTTTGTCCATCTAAACTTAGAAGGATTCTTCAAGAGTTTGAAGAATTCCAAGCACTTATAGCACTATTGGAAACAAATTGATTCAAGATGGTAACTCTACTTATCGGACTTTAGACTTCTTTTATTGTTCAAAGAGTCATCATGTCTCGAACATCCTTTATCTTATTCGGATTTGCCTCAATTCTTTTCTTCATGACTATGAAGTCGAGGAACTTTCTTAATGTAACCCCAAAGACACATTCTTGGGGGTTAAGCTTCATTTTATAAAGGTGAAGTGTGTTAAATGTCTCCTAGAGGTCTTTGATGTGTCATTTTCTCTCCCTATTCTTGATGATTATGTCATCTACATAGGCTTTGACTTTCTCTCGATTTATGGTTAAAATATTGATGGGAATCAGGCTATCGAACCTCTCACCCATAACCGAGCCCGAGGATTAGAGGGTCTAGCACGACGAATCCTTCTGTTCTAACCAACTCTTGCCAAGGCCAAGTACTTTCTTACCGAGTCACCTTTAATGCCGTGCCATATGGCCGCCTATTTTTCTATGGTATGCCTAGTTGATGATTACTCTTTAGCAATACGCTGACCAATTACTCAACATCTTCCTTGTTAAGAAGTTAAGAGAGAGTCTAGACCGATTAAGCCATCCCTGCTCGGACAAGCACATATGTCTGTACTTTTTGTCTACATCTCCTAATAACCTCGCCAATACAACATTGCCATGTGTACAATATCATATGCAGAATTTGTAGCAGCAATGATTGTTTTCCTTATATATTCATTTTTACCCTTTTGTATTGTATACATTGCTTTTTTAAGAAATGTCCTTTTTGTTTTTTCCCTTTTGGGCAAGTTGCCCTAACTTGCGAGTATAAATACCCTTGTACTTGTAGCTATAATTCATCAAATTACCTTTAATATACTTGAGTACTTTTTTCCTTACATAAACATTATTTATTTACTCTCGGCATCACTCTTATCTTTTCTCTTAAGCAAGGTTAGGTGACCAATAACCTCATTGGATCAATTCATGCGTTATATTGAATTGTACCGTGAGTCCTCGAAAGTTCTATTAGTGCATCATATCCTCTGGAGCTATTTGTGGGTTTTGCTTACTGTTTTCATCTTTTACTTTCACCCTTTCGTACCCATCCCCATTAACCCTTTTCAAGCTTTTTGCAAGCTTGGACCCATCTAACTACTGGTCTTGTCTGGTCTTAGTCATGGTTTGCTACATCTTAGTATTAGAGTAGAGGTTTTGTGTGAATTGTAGTAGTTCTTTTTGAAGTTCTGTCGTACTCTATTTTGTATGTGTGAAATAGAGCACATTACTATGTTAAATTGTCTGTTGTGTTGTTAATCGTTACCTTCTTGAAGTGTTGTTTGAGTTTTGAATCTGTGAGGAAAAATGATAAATCATAGCATGAATGTTACTGTTGGTGATGATAGTAGAGTTGTCCTCCATGGACGGCAATCTTAGGGAACTCCTAGAAGTACCGATGAGAGACTTAATGAGGTAGCTGACCTCTTAGTAGATTTGACCCAAGTTGTTCATGTACTGTCTTGTCGACCTACTGAGGCCATACATAACACTCTATAAGTTGCTAAACCTGTTAGAGGTCAGAACCCGATTCAACTAGTTTGAGGTGGAGGAGTTGGTGGATAAGTAAGGCGAAGGATAGACCTGAGAGAGCTTAATGAGGATCAAGATGAGTATTTTTAAGAGGAGCATGCATGAGTCCCCAGAGCATCCGACCATGTGAAGCTTTAGATTTTGAGTTTCAATTGATTTAGGAATGCTGACGAGTATCTGGATTGGGAAGAGAAGGTAGAGCATGTGTTTGATTACTATCAATATGAGGATTATGAGAAAGTGAGGATTGCTACTGTTGAATTCTCCAGATTTACTGCCATATGGTTGAACAATTTTTAGGCTATGAGAAGAAAAGAAGGGTTCCAAGAAATTAACACTTGGCTTGCGATGAAGTGAGTGCTTAGAAACAGATTTGTGTCAAAAACATATCTCTAAGATACTTTTACTCGAATTCAAGAGTAGAGGTAAGGAGGCCGAACTATTGATGAGTATGTTCAAGACTTTCAAATGCTTATGATACATTACGAAATGGAGGAACCATCAGCTTGAATAGTCTCAAGATTTGTTACTGGATTAAGAGGAGACATTCAAGATATTGTGGAGCTCCAACGATTCGACATGATGGATAAGGCTATTAAGATTACCCAGTGAATAGAGAGGTAAAGAAGGAGTTGAGTACCAAGGAGGATGTTGACTAGTTAACTTAGATAAACAAGTCATTGAGCTTCGATAAAAAGATTGATGTAAGAGCCGAGTAAAAAGATTGATGTAAGAGCCGAGCAAAAAGGCTGACCTGAAGATGGAGTGCCGACCTGAACATATGAGAAGGAGTAAGGGTTTGGTAGGAAGACTAGCCAGATCAAGTGCTTCAAGTGTTAGGGGTTTGGACATATGGTTGCTTAGTGCCTGAATCGAAAGATGATGGTCATTAAAGGAGACATTTTGAAGTTAGAAGTAGAGAGTACGAATGAGGAACCCAAGGAGGAGGAGGTTCTTGTCGAGAAAGAAAATGCCGAGAAAGAATTGATTGAAGAGGACATATTTTATAAGGACTTAGACCAGTTACTCATGGTTGTCTGGGGCACCATGAGTGTGGAACCCTTATGAGAGGAGAAGTAGAGAGAGAATTTGTTTCATACCACTTGCAAGGTGAATGATCGGATGTGTGCTCTCATTATGAATAGTGGAAGTTGCATCGATGTGGCATTAGGTGATCTTGTTTCAAAACTGAAGCTACCGATTATTGCACATCCCAGGTCGTACAAGTTGTACTAGTTGAGGGAGAAAGAAGTATTACATGTCACTCGGAAAATACTACTACCAATCACTATTGGGAATTACTGAATGGATTCTCTACGACGTACTACCTATGTGCGCTTCCTATGTATTGCTGGGTTGGTCACGGTTGTTTAACAGGAGAGTTATACATGACAGTTATAGAAATACATATATGTTTGAGAAGGATGGCTGGAAGATCATGTTGAATCCGATGTCATTGAGAGAATTTCATAAGTTATAGACAAAACTCGCTCGCGGATTGAAGAAAGCTCTTGTGATGAGTAGATCTAAGCTTCGAGAGGCCATCAATGTTGATGAACTGATCCTATTATTGGTCAAGTGATTATTAGAAATGAAGGAGCGGGGTAACCTTCCCTAAGAAATCAAGGAGCTGTTAGATGAATATGCCGACTTATTCCTAGAACAGTTACTTAAGGAGTTGCCCCCAAGTCGAAGCATAGAACACTACATTGACTTAGTACCTGGCACTGCACTATTGAATAAGCTAGCTTATCGGATGAATCTTAAGCTGGCTTCTGAACTCCAACTATAAGTCTATGATTTGCTAGAAAGAGGCTATGTAAGAGAGAGTTTTCAGGCCTTATGTTGTACCTGTACTTTTAATGCTGAAAAAGGATAGAACTTAGCTGATGTATGTAGATAGCCAAGCTGTGAATAAAATCATGATCAAATACAGGTATTTGATCTTGAGGCTAGAAGACATGTTGGATGAACTGACTGGAGCTAAGATTTTCTACAAGATTGATCTTAAATCTGGCTACCATTAAATCTACATGAGGCCAGGCGATGAACGAAAGACTGTGTTCAAGACTGTGTTCAAGACTCAACATAGACTTTATGAGTGGATGTCATGCCCTTTGGCTTGTCGAATGCCCTGAGCACTTTCATGAGATTAATGAACCATGTGTTGAGACATCTTATCAGGAAGTGTGTCGTGGTGTACTTTGACGACATCTTAGTGTATAATACCAACATATCGAGTCACTATGAACACTTAGAGGAATCTTAGATATCCTTTGTGCCGAGAGACTATTTGGCAATCTAAAGAATGTCGCTTTTACTAGGTGGAAGTAGTATTCTTGGGCTATGTAGTTAGTAGAGGAGGCTTGTGAGTCGATGATGAGAAGATTTGAGCAATTGTCAATTGGCCGACTCCTACTATTTGTGCCTCCATAAGAAGTTTCTACGGACTGCCTTCATTTTATAGAAGATTCATCAGGAATTTTAGCACCTTCACTGCACCACTTACTGAACTAATAAAGAAAAACACCGACTTTCAATGAGAAGAAAGGGAGGAGAGGATTTTTTTCGACATAAAAGAAAGATTGACCTCCGTCACGGCATTAGTACTATCTGACTTCGATAAAATTTTTGAGCTAGAATGCGATGTATTGAGCTTTGGAATAGGTGCTGTCCTAATGCAAGAAGGCCAACCAATTGCCTTCCACAGTGAGGAACTTCGAGGACAACAGCTGAACTACTCTATATAGGATAAGGAACTTTTGGCACTGATCTGAGCAATGCAAGTATTGCAACATTATTTATTGCTGAGAGAATTTGTCATATTTACTGACCATGAATCACTAAGGTACCTCCAAAGCCAGACAGAGTTGTTAAAGCGACAGACGAGATGGGTTGAATTCCTTGAGGAATTCAATTTTGTAATTAAATATAAGCAGTGAAAGAGTAACGTAGTTATAGATGCTCTTTCGAGGAGACATGTGCTTTTATCAAAATTACTGACCAGGCTGTTTAGGTTTGCGAGTATCAAAGAATAGTACTTTGGGGATCCATACTTTGGATCAATAATTTCATGATGCATAGATGGGAGGATAGTAGACGAGTATTATGTGGAGGATGGCTACCTGTTCGGAGGGGGGACACTATGCATGCCGACTTGTTTTCTAGGGAATTATTAATCAAGGAAGCCTATAGCGGAGGACTCTGAGGACACTTTGGGGAGAGGATGACTTGTGAACTATTGAATGGTAGATTCTTTTAGCCAAGAATGTAGAGAGATGTGCATCGAGTTGTCGGAAGTTGTGCTGTATGTAAAAAAGCCAAAAGCCAAGCCAAGTAAGGGAAAGCAATGCCCCTACTTGCTTTGATGAGGTCGTGGACTGAATTGGGCATGGACTTTGTTTTTGGACTGTCGCGAATTGCCTGAAGCAAAGATTTTGTAATGGTTGTGGTAAATTGATTTAGTAGGATGGCATACTTTGTGCGTTGCACCAAAAACTAATGACACTTTGGCTATTGCTTCTCTTTTCTTATAGGAGATTGTATAGATACATGGCGTACCAAGAAGTGTAGTTTCCGACAGAGACCTGAAGTTTATGAGCCATTTCTAAAGAACCTTGTGGCCTTGACTGGGAACCAAATTACTCTTTAGTATCTTACGTTACCCCCAAACGAACGGCCAAATAGAGATGGTTAATCGTACTTTAGGGTCATTGCTCTGAGCTGTAGTAGGCAAGAATTTGGCCGATTGGGATATTTGCTTAGTAGTGGTCAAGGTTGCATATAACCAAACCATACATGATACCACCAAGTAGACTCCCTTTTAGGTGGTCTATGGATTTTATCCTGAGTTGCCCCTTGACTACGCCCTTGTACTAGCATTCGCGTAAGAGGACCCTGATGCCTTGGCCAGAGCACAATCTCTTCAGTAAATTTATGATAAAGTTACTCGGCATATCGACTAAGCTGCCAGAAGAATGCGAGAAATGACCAAGGGTAGGTTGGCTAAACAATTTCAGCTGAGAGACTTGGTATGGCTGTACCTCAACAAGGAACAGTTCTCGAACAAGAGGAAGAACAAATTATCTACAAGAATGAAAGGACCTTTCAAAATCCTCTAGAAAATTAATGACAATAACTACAGATTGGAATTTCTTGAGGACTATGGGGTTTTTGATGCCTTCAACTTTGTCAACCTTAGTCTATATCACCTTGGTGGAGAACTGAGTGAACACCATTCGAATTTGATCTTAAATCCAAAATAACCTAGAGGAAATGATGGGGATTAGGCTATCGGACGTTTGACCTGCAATCGAGCTCAAGGATTAGAGGGTCTGGCACGACGAATCCTTCTATTCCAACCAACTCATATCGAAGCTGAGTACTTCCTTACTAAGTTACCTTTAGTGCAATGCCGTATGACTACCCATTTTTTTGTGGTATGTTGAGTTGATGATTACTCTCTAGTAATATACTGACTAATTACTTAACATCTTCCTTGCTAAGAAGCTAAGAGAGAGTTTAAACTGATTAAGCCATCCTTGCTTAGATAAAATTGCATATCACAATTGAAACATTTCAATTATAACCTACAGGTTTAACTTCATGTATGCATTCGCCCAACCGAGTATTTACTGCTACCAATGTAGCATGCTATGCTCATACATATGGCATGCATCAGTGCTGATATCCTATGCTCTCCAAACTTCTTCTAGTTAGTTGACATAGCCGAGTATTTAGATACAACGTCCAGGAACCTAGGGTAACATGGAGATGCTTGGGAGTAGGACCTCCACTAAATTAGACTACACACTATAGTCTACCATTTTCAAAAAGGGCAACAAGGAGCTACTTAGGAGTAGGACCTTTAACCTTACAAAATTAGACTATACACTGTAGTTTACTAAATCAAAGTAGCAACATTGCCAAATTAGATCACATACTATAGTCTATCAAATTTGATTATCAAAATCGTCACAATGTTTGGGTAATGCAATCTATATGCTTCGAAAAACTGAGTTTATAAGGCCATGCTTTTTCCATGATCATTTGGAAGCCTCATTCTAAAAGTTCTGACCCATAGGTCCCTTTTTGAGCCATGCCATACCATGATATGCAATAGTAACTCAAGAATATTAATCAACACAATTAATCTCCTAATTTTATTCTACCCAATGATTTGATTCTAGTTTTCGAACTCTCCTTAGCAGAATTCTAGTGTCTTACTTAGGGTTTACTTAGGTGAACATTCAAAAGATTGAGTTAGTAATTACTTAACTTCACATAGAAACATAATAGTTTAACCAAGACATAGTTACCGTCATTCAAAATCACCACATCAGCATCCACTATAGTAGCATATCAATTCACCCAAAATATACCCATATTCAATCAACATAACATGAAACAGTACGTAGTGTTATGAGTAGCAATATATCTATACTAAGCATAGGTTAGATCTACTTACCTAATCTTACTAACCTATGCTTGCTACTAGTGTAAAATCTTAAACTTCATAATGTGGTCTTTCCTTACATATTACACCTATGAAAATATAACACAGTCTTCAAATCAACTATGGGTTTAACCCAAACTGTTATATTTCATTTCCATGTTTTTAAACTTCATTTGATCGTATCTTACTCATTTCTTATCCGATTTTCATAACCTTTATATCATCGTGATTGTTATTTTGAGTACTATTAGGATATCTTAAGAAACAAGACTTATCAATTTTTTCAAAATCCCAAAAATACCCTTCGACTGTACATTATTATAACTTTATAATTAACTCAAATAAATCCTAAATCTAAATTAAAAATCCTACAATTCCACATTTTTCGAGCTGGTCAACATTCATTATGTAATCCAAAATGCTAATCATTTGCATAGTTAACAAATATCACATTAGTACTAATTACTATATTATATATTAAGCTAATATATAGGTTTATATTATGAAAATACATAATAAATAGTATATAAGTCCAATTCATTCCATTAAAAATCCTATAGACTCACAAAAATACATAGTTTAATTATTGACTATGAATTATATTGAAATAAATATTAAATATTTTTATGAAAATAGTAATTTTAACTCAAAATTAGCGAAAATTAAGCAAACAAATGAATTTAATAACAAGATAAATTTTAAGTGTCCCAATCATCATTATGAACTTTCAGAAATCATAATACATAGGGTTCTTACTTTAATTTTGTTAAAAACTAATTAATTCACTAAAACAACAAAATTACCAATTTTTTCCAAAATAATTACAATAAATAGTAAACATAATTATTTCCAAAAAATCTTATTACTACAATTAAATACATATATTGAGTATGTCACACACAAATTTTCAACTTGAAAGGACATTATTTACTCTTTCAAAAATTTAATTCAATTTTCATTCAAATAGAGCTATTTCTGAAGGACCTTATATTTCCAATAATTATTTACCAAAAATAAAATAACTATATTAATCTACATATAAAATAACTCTAGAAAACCAAGTTTCATAATTGAATGATATTATTTGCTATTTTTAGAAAAATTACAAAATTTTGGCTAGAAATTTGATTCGCCTAAACCGGCAGTCTCTAGCCATCTAACCTTTTTAGAACACCTCGCTTAGTGGTGCCTCCTTTGAAACCAAATGGCTATCACAATTGGACACCAACAACCTATTGAACCGGCTTGATCAAATTCCGTGCCTTATTTTTTATCTAATTTTCTTATTTTTTTCTAATTTGTTTTGAAATTTTCTTGAGTATTTTTCTTATATTTTTAGACTTGCAAAATGTTGTTTTCGAAGTGTATAGGCCCTATTTATATTTTCCAAATGGATTAAGATTTATAAAAATTGGATATGTGGCTTACACATATCATTTTCTTATTTTTCCAAAGCATGAAGTGTAATTTTCTTATTATTTGCCTTTTGACTCATCAATCCAATTTAATCCGTGGCTGCCACATCATGGGATGACTCATCCTTTCTTTTTTTTTTTAAATTAATTTTCCATTATTTTACCTAATTTTGATAATTTATTATTATTATTATTATTATTATTATTATGATATGTATATATTTAATACATATAATGTATATTACATGTAATACATGTATATTATGTATAATTCAACTTCATTTATTATTTTTTAAAGTTAATTAACTTATCTCCAGTATCTCGCTATATCTAAAAGCTCGAATTTTACAGTTATCAACTATATCAATAAATTAATGTTTTTGTCAAATTAATATTTTTATATAGCTTATTTTGAGAAATTGATTTTACTTAAATTACTTCGTCTAACTTTTTTAACTTTACTGTTAAGTTTAAAATAAAACAGACATTATAGCCTGGCGCCCTAAATTTAGGGACTCGGATCTTAGAGTTATTGAACTAGTTGGAAAAATTTGGGGTAGTACACTCTCCTGCCTTATGAATTTTGCTTGCAACAATTTCTAAACTTTTTGCTCGATTGCTGCTTGGCGCTTGGGGGAAAAATGCCACTTCTTCTACTTAACTAGTCAGATGGTAAGATTAACATTGAGGTAGTGAGTTGCTTTGGGGAAGTTGATTTTCCTTAGCATATCTTTTGGTGCAATTGTGAATACATCTGTGCTCCACTTGAGGGAATTTGTGAACTTAGCTTTTTCGTCATTAGATAGCTCTAGCCTAATTCTAGTGGTCATCCTTGGGGTCCTTATGAGTTTAATTTCTTCAATTTTCTCTATAGGTTCTGTTATGCCCCGAAGTGGCAAAATCGTAACAGCTTTGCCGTATAAACCATTCTAAGATAGTAGTTGGCTTTATAACCACTATCCTAAACCTGATCTATACAAGGTATCCATGACTAACTCGCTTTGAAGTAAACGGTTTGTAATTTAAATAAATCACTTACTTAAGAAAGTGAGACAATATATATATACACTATAATTCAGTTATTACATTATTCAAAAATGAAAAAAAATTCTAAAATAAAAGCTTAGACCTTAATAATATATGTTTGTTCTTCAAATGTTTTTCCTCACTCCCTAAGATCTAGCAGTTGTTGGCTTTAGAGTAGTTGGCTTTAGAGTAGTTGTATGCTGCTTCTTAGCCAGTACTTGCACAACGTCTATAAGGACGTGAGCAACCACAACTCAGTAAGTTTGGATGGAGGACTTAAAACTATACCACAAACATAACAAGGTTATCAATCAACTTATTGGGTGCAATGCATGTTCAAGCAAATGCCATCGCATGACGTAGTCTGGCCCGTTATGAGATTAGAGAAATTTTGCCCGCTCTAATCTGGGTTGAGGAGTTATCGTTAATGCAACAGCTCACGACCAAACCCAAGCTTGTACAATGGAGATATCGCTCTTGCCGCGACTACCTTCGAACCATTGACTTCACCCTTGTCGTGACCTCCTTTCCTATCACTTAGTTCGACTAAGGATGAAGAAGGGACCATTATGCAATCTTGCTCTATCCCTTTCAAAAGGGTCGGTATTTAACCGGAGAATCCTAGGTTCCCCTAATGGGTTGCCATGTAGGTTCGATTATGATTACAGGTTATATATTTGATTAGGTCTAGTTTAGGGTGATTAATCATTTCATACGAATCATACAATATAAGCCAGCACAACAGGCAGAATCATAGCATCACTCATAATCAAGCACATGCACACAACCAACTATTCAACAAGCACAACCAAGCATAATCTCAAGCCTCTAAAATACAGCAACGTATGAATCTCAACTTACTTAGACTCCTCGCTCACTCACTCGAGGTCCAACTCACTCAGGCTATCGCCGATCATCCCTATAACACAAACGTGGTTTCAGTTTTTCATATAACTATTATAAGTTGGTTTTATTTTATAACGCTTATTATTATCTTTTGTTTAGGGTTTAATGTATCCAATTATCTAGGTTCTCAAATCTTTTGCAATTATTCTAGGTTTGGGGTTAGGTTCGAGTTTAGTTTCCGTATCGATTTCTAAATTAGGTTTTGGTTCGATTTCTAGGTTATAATTTAACTTATTTTTTTCCATGTATACCTATTATTTACTAATGATTCATTCTACCCTATTTCGGGGTTTGGTTCCAAAATTAGATTCTAGTTTTGATTCTGGAATCTTACATATGCTCGAATCCTAATGTAAAATTAATCACATTAAGCTCGAGTATTCTAATATCCTATTGGGTCCTAATTTAGTATTTTAAACTGTTCGGTACACGCTAATCCTAATTAGGGTATCGGATTTATTCCCGATGTGAGAAAATCTTACATTTTTTATACAATTACCTAAAATTAAATTTTTGTTTTAAATTTATTATATTTTGATTTTTATTATTATATTATTAAATTAAACCTAATTTTTCATATTTATTAATTTTCCAATTCTACATATTCGTAATTTTCTACAATTACCACATAACTCTTTCATTAATTACACTTAACACTCCAAAGGCTAGGATTAGGTTTTCACATCAGAGATTAACATCCCTAACCCTCTAATTATTATTTAAATTAGTAATTAATGTTTTAATCACCTAATTAACCCCAAATTACCTAATTTTTCCATCATTTTAGGACTAAAAATTTACCTAAAAATTTCGAAAATTAAATAAAAAAAATGGCTTCATAGTACTGTTGTATATCACTTAAGCATTCTACATACAAAATTTGAGCTTCAAACTGCACTTCTAAGTCTATTTATTCCTAATCATATTTGGTTTTACATGGTTTTTTAAGGACCATATATCACGGGACATATTTTCATCAAAATATTATTTTTTATAAAAAATACATACAAAAATATTCCAGAATAACAAGTTTCATAATTTTCTAAGAATATTTACTATTTTTATAAAATTGCACAAAATTACTATTTTTACAAAATTACACAAAATTGAGCTGTAAATCGAACTTACCGATATAGGTGGCCATGGATGTGTCGGCCCACCTGGGCGCTGCCACCACCATATTGTGGTGGTGGCCGTGGCTATCCACTCCTAGATGCTCGTCGGGTTTGGGTTCTCTTTACAAGCTCTAACTGCACAATTTTCTTATTTTTTTTTACCCAAATTTTTTTCTTCCAATTTCGATGCTCCTAATTTTTCTCTGATTTCTAACTGTCCAAATGAGCTCTATGATTTTTTTTTTCTATTTATAGAGCTTTGTGGTAATTAATGTGTATTAAATTGGACAAGACATTGCCTAAATCCCTTAATTTTTTGCTTTTGTGTTACTCTAATTTAATTGGATAATTTTTTTTTTCTTATTTTCCCTAGCTATCATGACCCAATTCTAGATTATTCCTTATTTTTTCTGATTTTTCTTTATTTTTCCTTAATTAATTAGGAATTTTCTTTAATTATTTAGTATTATTTTAACACATTACGCGTATTTTAAGTAATTACGTGTATTTCTACATACATGTAAATTCATATATAGTACAAATAAATATTCCTAAATATTATTTAGGTTATTTTATATTTTTTAGTATACATATAATTTATTTCTGTAGCGATTCGTTAATTATCAGAATGTATTTTACGTATTTTCGATAAATAACGAGTTATATATTTAAAATTTGGAATTTTTATATTCTTTTATTTTATTGCTTATTTTCTTAAATTCAAACTTACGGGATCATTTTACTAATATTTCTAGCTTTACTTATAATTTAGGCTCGATCGGGTCTTTCAACCAATTGAAACCCTTAGTGACTAGTTGTAAGGCTTATAGGTTCTCCTTGGAGTGTTGGGGATTGAGTAGTAGTAGACTCAATGTTCATGATGTTGTCTCTAGTTTGGGCCTTGAGGTAAAGGCATTTGGATAGGTTTTGGCCTCTTTGGGCCATGCCGACTTTAGTCGGTGTCATGAACTTAACCTTTAAGTATCTTTAGTTGACGAGCATGTCGAATTTGATGATGCTTAGTCTCTCTAATGTGGTATTATATCTTGACCAGAGGTTAACTATGACAAAATCAATGGACTATGTAGCAACTTATTCACCGTCAAATTTATATATGTAAAATTCTACTTTATTATTTTCATTTCTAAATACATATGGAGAAATGTTTCTATAAGAAATTTTTGATATATTAAATTGTAAGACATGAAATGGTTCCTAAAAATTCTTTTCTACTAATTTACTAATATATTGTCTACATTTTGATGGTAACTTATCAATATAAGGATGCCTTTTACAGAAAATATATGCATATGTTTGTTCGTATAAAATATCTTGATCTCCTTTACGTCTAATGTATTGTCTAGAAAATGCTTGTTTAAAAGTTTCCCATTTGTCTAAAGTCTCTTTCATTTCTACTAGAGGCATTTTTTTTTTACTTGATGTCTACATTCACTAATTAACTATGGGTTTATCAAAAAGTCTTCATTCCCTATAAATTCAATTGGCTTTTGCTTAGCTTCACTAACAAAATTACAACCACTCCAGGTAGGTTTATGATGGTCTTGAATATGAAGAATTACTTTATACCATTTTTTATATATATTCGGATTGAATCCATTTATTATTGCATAACAAAGAAACTTTCTATTTTGTGAAAAATGTATACTTCCTTATCTAGAGGTAAGCTCATTATTTATGTTTACAAAGTAATTGGATAAGGCTATACAAACTTTTAATTTATTTTTATCTATGCCTTGAAGTCTCCATATTGCATCAATAAGTGCTTTTTAGGCTTCATCTATTTTTACTTTATTGATTTTTTAAATTCTAAAGATGAGCCTTTTAGATATATGAGAAGTTCAACTCTATTATAATTCATCATGGAAAATATGTTACTACTATAACTACTAGTAAGCCGTAGAACTGATTGAAGGGTTGTTGGCTCTTGTCTATTTGTCGTATTCATTTGTCTACTATTGAATGAGAATCTCATTAGGTTTTAGCTCATTGGACTTTGTTGAGGTGTCTTGTTATTGTAGTTCTCCATTAAAAATGTATTTACTCAAAATATTAGCTAAATTATTATCTTTTCATTTTATGTGTTTTATTTCTACTTTATAATTA
Source organism: Lumnitzera racemosa (assembly GCA_024138005.1). Lineage (NCBI taxonomy): Eukaryota > Viridiplantae > Streptophyta > Magnoliopsida > Myrtales > Combretaceae > Lumnitzera > Lumnitzera racemosa. The sequence continues at coordinate 86,000,879 of JAMXBC010000002.1, read as the reverse complement.
TAGTTGATTAAAATATCTATAAACTTAATCCACCTTCTTTGTGACATACTTTTATTATTCCTGTTTTTATAAAACTTAACAATAGCTTCATAGTTAGTCCTTACCAATATTTTAGCTTTATTAATTAAAAATAGTTTAAAACTATTTAATCTATAAATAACTACAAGGATCTCCATATCTATACTACCAGTTAATCCTTTCCCCCTCAATGTTCCACTATTATATCTACAAACTTCCTCTTGACTTTTTGGGGTACATTTATGAGGTTTTCTTTTTAAGACAACTCCTCATTTGTTTTCACATCCATCTGTTTCTACAATTAAATAATCATTGTCTAAAGGTAATCTTAAATTTGGAAATTTTCTCACCAGTTCTTTTATGTATTTTACTTGTTTTAATTCTTTTATGTTTAAAGGTTTAAAATTATTAGTTTTCTAAGATAATTGTTTGATATATTTTCCTAAATTTTTTTATAAATGGCTTAGCATAATTAACTAATCTTAAAAACTTTTGTAAATTTTTTTTTGTCAAATTCTTCACTAAATTCTAAAACTTTTTTAGAAATATGAGGTTGTAGTTTAATTTTCCCATTTCCTATTTCTACTCCTAAAAATTCTATATTTTTTCTATAAAATTAGGCCTTTTTACTACTTATAACTATTCCATTTTTATGGAATTCAGATCAAATTATTTTTAAATGGGATGTATATTCTTTTTTGGTTTTTGAATGTACTAAAATATTATCTATATATGCACAAACAAAGGGATATTTGAAAAAAATATCATCCATCTTCCTTTGAATGACTAAATGGGCATTTTTAATTCAAATGGCATGACTAACCACTCAAAGTGTAGCAATGACCATATAAAAATAATTTATGGAATAGATTCCTTATGCATTCTAATTTACCAAAATCCAGATTTATACACAAATTTACTAAAAATGTTATTACCTTGTATTCTATTTATTAAATCTATTTTATTAGGGATATCATATGCATCTGTCCTTATATTATCATTTAGTCATCTATAATCTATGACTTTTCTACTTTTACCTTTAACTATTTCACTTTGCTTTCTAACAATAAATGCTAGGCTTTTATGGGGACTATTCAACCTTCCGATGACTTTTAATTTTAGTAATTCTACAATAAGCATTTCAAATTCTTCTCTATCTAAATTATTACATTCTATTTTCTTAGATCTTATTTCTAAGTTTGGATTAAGTATAACTAATTTACAATATATTTTATTTCTATCCTAAACTTTATGGGATTTTCACCTATAACTTCTTCTTTTTTACTAATTATACTATTTATTTATGTTATTCTTTTTTTTATGAAATTAAATTTTTTTCTATAATTTAAACAATTATTTATCAATTCTAAATCCTCGTATTTTTCTATTACCTTTTCATGCAGTTCTTATTCTACTTTTATGTTTTCTTCTTTTCTTTTTTTCACTTTTTTTATCGACTATTTTTATCTTACATTTGTCTTGTTCATCATATTCACATTTCTCTTTCAAAAGAGGTGCTATAGGAGAAGCTAAAAGTATTAATACTTTTGTGCTTAAACTAAATTCATAATTATCATTGACAAAAACCGTAATCCTATTATACATTTGTGCCTATGGAATTTCGTATCTCTTACATATGTTTTAAAGCTGTGTAAACCATTTGTTCATCCTTTATCTGTTTTTAAAGCTATATTGTGTTTTGCTAATATATCACAGTATTGATATAATCTACCATCCATTTGTTCTACAAATATACATTCACTTGTTGGTAACTTTTTAATCAAATGTTTCGAGATTTGTTTGCTGTCTATGCAATTATTTGATGCTCCGGTATCTATTAAAGCTTGTGTTTCTAAGACAAACTCTCCTATAATAAATTTGATATTTATTCTCATATTTTTTGTTAATGATCTTAAGTTATTGTCTATCTATTTTCTAGAATTTGTTTTAGTTGTATTTATATGGTTATCATCTAATTTACTTTCTAATTTTTCTTCTATTACTATTCCTTTTCCTATTCTTTATTGGTGTTTTTATTCTTTATTTTCCTCTAAGTTTAATACTTCTTCAATTTTATCTACTCTTTCTTATAATTTTAGCATCCTTTTTTCAATTAGATCATTACTATCTTTTTTTTATAAAAGTTTTTGTTTTAAATTCTACTATTTCTCCTTAAATGTCTAAACAAATTTTGCAAGCTTCAATTAAACAATTATTACATTGGTATCTAAGCTTTAATTGAGTATATCTATTACAGAATTTACATAGACGATCATCTAATCTTGATCCTTGATTCCAACTATGATTACAACCTATTTTATCATCTACAAACTCTTAAATATTTATATTTTCTAGTATTTCTTCTATCTCATCGATTCCCCATAATGCTTCTATTCCTTTTTTGCTACTAAGATTTCTTGAATAAAATAATCATTCTCTATCTTTTATACTAATTATGCTGTATATGGTTTAATTATTATCCATAAATTCATTTACTTCTAAAATATCTTCTTCTGCATAGTTAATTAATGTGTCACATTTATCATAGATATTATGTCTTTTATTACAATCCCTAGCTAAATGTCCTTCCTTTTTACAAGAAAAGCATATCAATGTATTTTTATAATTTCTATCTTTATTATATTTTCTTACATGTCTATCTCTATTTAAGTAAGGTTTTCTTACTTTATTCCTTTTAAGATAATATCTTTTTATAGATATCTTTTGTCAAGGCTTATATTGTCTCCTTTTAGGTTCATTGTTTTCTTTATCTCCATATCTTTGATGTATATAAATATTTCCATAGAAACTATGTTTTCCTTTTAATTGTTTTGTTATTTGTATACTTGTACATTTTACTGCTAATTTTTCTATCACAAATTATACTCTTGTACCCAAATTATTTAATTCTATATTTAGGGTAGGTTCTTTTTGTTCTTTAAATCATTTATAAATTTGCTGTGCAAATAGTCTTGGTAATTTTAAAAAAAATTTGTCTATTATATTTGTTTCATAATAATATCTTTCCATTTTGCAATAATAAAAGAAATTATTTAAGAATCTTTTAACATATCTCCATTCCTATAATTATAATTGTTCTATAGCTCTTATAGCATTCATTTGTACTTATAAATGATTATCTATGTTAGGATGTATACTAACATGGTAATTTTATTTGTAAAGTTATAAGGGTTAGTTCCTAATTGTAAGTTTGCATGAAATTATTTTGGAAATTTTCTGTTATAACTTTCCCATGGAGCTCCAGTGCTAGGGGCAGATACGGTTCGGTTCGGTACAGTTCACCCCTCTTATCAAGCCAAACTTAATATTACAGTTTTTTTTTTTTTTAAATTGAACCTAACCATACAACTTGATTTATAAATTTTTCAAACCTAATTAAAAGAGGTTTGGTTAGGTTCAGTTTATGGTTGGAATCGTTTGTATCAAATTTTTGTTAAACATTTTTATCTCTAATAAATATGAAACTTCAAATGGAATTTACTTAACTTAATTTTAATAATTAATATAAAATTATGATAAGCAATAACAAAATATGAAAATTTTGATGAAATTTATAAAGATTGATGGAAAAAAATACAAAATAATTGCATAAATTTTTTTATTTAAGTAAATGGTTTGGTTTAGTTCTAAATGGTTCGGTTCAATTCGTTTCCCCGAACCAAATTATGAATTGTTTATACACAATCGAATTGAATCGTTAACCAAACGATTCAAAAAAAAAATTGATTTTTCGATTCATTTGGTTTGATTCAAGGTTTGATCTTCGGTTTGCGGTTTTTTTGCCCAACCTTATCTAGTATTGTCTCCTAGAAATTTTTTCTAAAAAGTTACACATTATTGTAACATTATTACTTACATTACACTTTTCCCATTCTCTAGTTACTAATTGAGTCCAGGCACTTAATATGTGTAGCTAGAGTTGGGGATCATGAGTTGCTAAATTAATTATCCTTCCGTTATCTACTAAATTTCTTTTGTCAAATGCTTTTAAGGACATTTATTTTCCAAAACTTTTATAGTCTCTCTCAGGTTCTCTATAGTATATATAAGGGGTTTTACTTGGTTGTCCTAGTAGGTTTTCTACTCTTGTGTTAAATATTGTAATGCTATTCACACACTACTGGTGTTTGAAATCATAAGTTCTACAAGTTCTCTGTTATACCTATATTCTAACATCATTGATTCATTTTCTAAAGGCTCATTTAGCGATCTTTCTATTTCTCTTACATATCTTTTAAAGATTCTGGTTCTTAGGAATCTAAGAAATAGTTGTTTATAAAAGTTGACATTATTTGTTTTTCTTCTTCTTCCCATTCATTTCTTATTTAAATATTATATCTTTGTATTAACTCTAAATTTTTGGATGATTTAACCCATTGTGTTTTATATATGTTTTTCCTCCTAAGGAATAGAAGTCTTAGTTTATGAAAAATTGAACATAAACTCTAAAATCATTAAAAGGAAGTTAATTTGAAAAAGAAAAGGAAAGACATAAGTATAATAAAATGAATGGCAATATGCCCAGTAACATTAAGTTCAAAATGTTTTTCATATTAAATATTGAGGTTATAAGTAGTATTACATGATACAGTAAAATATAAGAACAAGTAATATCCAGGTTTAGGGAAAGAGAACATGGGATAAAAACTCGAATTGGGCAATTAGAAAATATTATTAAAAGTCCTATATGTTGTAAAAGAGAAAATTTAATTACAGAAACATATTTACTTTTAAATAGAGCAAGGATAGAGTTAGAATCAACTTAGGAATATATTAGACATTGTTGTAACAATAGGATAAGGGTTTGTTCATAAACATGATTTTTTTAGAAAGAAATAATGAACAATCTAGATAATCTTGTTAACTCCATTGAAAACATACAATTAAATAGAATAGAAGTAATTAATAATTGTATTTGTAGGATAAGGGAAGAAATAGAGTTAAACATAGATTCTCTTAACAAATTAGTAATAGAAGAAGGTGGAGAAGCATTATATATACATTCTTGGCTTTATGGCAAGAGATAAGTTTTATTAGTTATTGTTAATTGCTTTTAGATAGCATCTCAGGAACCTAGAAAGTAATCATCCTGTCTCATTAAGAAGTTATTTTAGAAGATTAGGACATGGTTAGAATTATTGAAGTATTGTTAATCATTTATACAGTTTTAATCTTTAAATATTTAGAACATTTGTATGCAGAATAATATTTCTCATAAGATGAAAAAATCTTTACTGAGTTTGAAGACTACCAATTAGACTCAAACTAATTAAGTTAGTTTTTAAATTTTCATGTCTTAAGATACAAAGGATAATGATGGAAATGATCTTATAAAATTTGTGTGCTCCTTAGAAAATGCTATTGTGTTTTTAGTATATATTGTTTAGCAATATCATAGACTAGGACAAAGCTTTTACTTATGTGATATTTATGTTAGGCAACACAAAAAAGTTAGAGTGGTTGAGATTATAAATTTATAATCCAAATAGAAAGTTAGAAAAAACATGTTAATTCAAGCATACTTGTTATTTCTAATAGGCTGAACACTAGTTGCATGATAGTAATAAACAATTATATAGTATCATAAACTTACATATAACATTAGCATAACCTTTAACTCAATAGGAATTGAGAAATTTTAATCATTGAAAAAGTATACAATGTCACAAGTAGATAAAAATGATATATTAAAAGACATAAAACAAAATAAAAAATATATTAAGGAACAAAATAGCACAATCATTAGAAAATTAAATCAATTAGAAGAAGATAGACAAAATATAAAATCTCACAAGGGACATATAGAAATAAACCAAAAGCTCCAAGAAATACAACAAAATTACAGAAAGATACTAAGTTTAGTAGAAGAAATAAAGCATTTTGTACAAGGTTAATGAGTAATAATTTTATAGCAGAAATAAAATATGATAATAATTATTAGAAAGTCTTAGATTTAAATAGAAAATACTTGTCAAATTCTGAAGGGTTAACAAATTATAATGCTCTTATTGAACAAGATAAAATAATTATTAGACAAAATAATACTATAATTTTGTTATTGTTATCCTTACATAAAAAATTAGATCAGATACAATTAGAATTTAAAAATAAGAGCAAAGTACAAAAAGAAGAAAAGGATTACTCACAAGAATTAGAAAATATAATAGGACAACTTCAAGGAATAAAAATCTCCAAAAAACTAGTAGAAAAGGTAAAGAAAACTAGCAACATTTTTGGTATTTATAAACTACTAAAAAATTAAAGAAAGATCATAGATTTAAGGACAAGAACCATTCCATTCACAGAAATAGTAGAATACTTAGAGACAACCCAACTATAGAAGAGACTTCTATAGAAGGAGGAACCTTAGGTAGATTAACAAGTAGACGTAAATAGGGTGATTACATTGAACAACTAGAAGAGATAGTTGACATAGATAGAGATGTAGAAATTTATAATAATAGAAACATTGATTTGTTAAATCTTAGAATATTATATAGAGTAAGATGATTAAATTTAGGAAGAACATGATTGACAAGAACAAATTGGGAAGAAACCATCTCAGTAACTACCGAACTAGTTAGTATAAAGTTATTAAGTGATACAGTTATTAGAAAATTAAAACAAGAGGAATGAGACTAGTATATCTAGGAATGATAGTAGTAGGAATAAAAGGATTAGTAAGAAAACAAACCGAAGAAAAATTGTTATTAGTAATAATAGACAAATCTTAGCAAAATGATATTAAAAAAGCAATGGTAGATACAATGGAAATTGACATGAGCAATAATAAATACATATTTTATTGTGCACCAAATTTTATGCTTAGTAGAAATAATGTAAAAAATTTAGAAATTGGATTAAAAGGAAAAGGATACGAAGACCATATAGGAGGAAATATATTAATAAATATTAGATTTATAGGAAGAACATTAGATGGTAATAATACACAGTACAAACTAAACATAGATGATATAATATAAGAAATAGCCAGTGTAGGAATTAAGTTCATCTAACCTATGAAAATAGAGAGTAGAGATTTAAAAGGGTTTGAATGGAATATGTCCAAACAATTAGAAAGTATAAATACAAGTAGAGTTCCTGAAGATAGTATAATGTATAATAATCTTAATGGATCATATGGATTAAGATTTTTAGACTATAAAGAAAAAACAATATCAAAAGAGAAAGAATCAATAAATAAAAATTTAGAAAGTAGAACAGAATTGATGTTAGATGCTAGATGCTAGATGCTAGTAGAAGTAAACCTAAGTATTGGGGTATAATAGAAAGTCTAAGTAATGAGGGATTTTGAATTAAAATTTGGGAAGAGATTAATGAGGTAATGAAAGAATTGAGAAATAGGGGATATTTAGGAAAAGAAGAAGAATATTATTTTGTAGAAAATAGGTGTGACTTAAGAGAAAAAACATATGTAAGACATAGTGGGTTAAATCATTTAGAAAGTTTAGAAATAATACAAAGATAAAATATTCAATTAAGAAACAAACAGGAAGAAGAAGAAAAACAAATAATGGAAGCTTTTTTAGATAACTATTTCATAGTTTTCCAACAACCAGAACTTTTAGAAGATATTGTAAGAGAAGTAGAAAGATCACTAAATAAACCTTTAGAAAATGAATCAATGACATAAGAATATATGTATAATAGAGAACCTTTAGAACTTATGAATTCAAATACTTGTAGTATAAATAATGTTCTAATATTTAACACAATAGTAGAACAATCAAGTAGAACCTCTTATATATACTGTAGAGAACTTGAGAGAGACCATAAAAGCTTAGGAAAATGGATGCCCTTAGAAACAATTAATAAAAGAAATTTAGTAGACATTAGAAGGATACTTAATTTAGCAGCTCATGAACCCTAACTTTGGCCATAAATATTAAGTACCTAGAGAATGAGAAAATTGTAATGTAAGTAATAATGTTACGGCAATGTATAATTTTTTAGAAAAAATTTCTAGAAGACAATACTAGAGCTCTATGGGAAAGTTACAAAATAAAATTTTTAGAACAATTTCATCCAAACTTACAATTAGGAACTAACCCTTATAATTTTACAAATAAAATTATCATGTTAGTAATGAGTACACATCCTAACGTAAGTACAAATAAATGCAATGAGAGCCTTAAAACAATTATAATTAAAGGAATGGAGATATGTTAACAAATTATTAATTAATTTCTTTTATCATTGTAAAATGGTAGGATGTTATGAAACAAATATAATAGACAAATTATTTTTAAAATTACCAGAACCATTAGGACAGCAAATTTATAAACTTTAAAGAACAAAAAGAACCTACCTTACCTATAGAATTAAATAATTTGGGTGCAAGAGTATAATTTGTGATAGAAAAATTAGTAGAAAAATATATAAGTATACAAATAATAAAACAATTAAAAAAAGAATATAGTTTATGCGGAAATATTTATACATCTTAGAGATATGAAGATAAAGAAAACGATAGACCTAAGAAGAGATAATATAAACCTAGACAAAAGAGACCTATAAAAAGATATTATCTTAAAAGGAGTAAAGCAAGAAAACTTTACTTAAATAGAGTATAATGAAGATATAAATTATAAAAATACACTGGCATGCTTTGCTTATAAAAAAAAAAGGATATGTAGCGAGGGATTGTGATAAAAAACATAATATCCATGATAAATGTACCACATTAATTAACTATGTAAAAGAAAATATTTTAAAAGCAAATGAATTTATAAACGATATTGAAACCATATATAGTATAATTAGTATAAAAGATAGAGAAGAAATTGACAGTGATAAAGATATTAATTATTTTATTTAAGAAATCTTAGAAGCAGAAAGAGGAATACAAGTATTATAAGAAATAGATGAGGTAGAAGAAATACTAGAGAATATAAGTATTCAAGAGTTTATAGATAATAAAATAAATTGCAATCATAGTTGGAATCAAGGATTGAGATTGGATTATTATCGTTGTAAATTTTGTAATAGATATCCTCAATTATAGCTTAGATATCAATGTAATAATTATTTAATTGAAGCTTGTAAAATTTATTTAGATTATTAAGGAGAAATAGTAGAATGTAAAACAAAAATTTATAGAAAAAAAGATAGTAATGATTTAACTGAAAGAAGTATGCTAAAATAAAGAAAAATAGAAGAAATCCTAATTATTACTAAAGATCAAACAAATATAATTTAAGATTACTAACATATCTACAAAAAGTTAATAAGATAGTAGAAGAAAAAAGATAAATAAGGAATAGAATGAAAACTGAAACAACTTAAAGATTGTCTCCTTTGCTTTAACAATAAGTAAGTGAAGCGATGGAGATTACTGTAGTTCATTTAACCCTAGAGCTAAAAATGGAGGAATACGCTGGTTGTATAAGATTCTCTTGGGAGTCTCAAGATTATTACAAAATAGTTTTTATTAGGTTTAGGTGATTTCTAATTTTAATATTTTACCGTACTTCCAATTTTAGATGATACATGGTAACTTTTTTATCTTTACTTGCTTCTATATTTTAAGTTATCTATACATACATATATATATATATATATTATTTAAGCTCCAAGTTCATTATGCAACAGTTTACTTTTATCTATTAATTTTTTTTTCCCCTTAAGTATGTTACAACTTGAAATAAAGAAGGATTTAAATATTCATCTATTTTAACGAAGGATCTATGATGTTATCATTAGATTATAACTGTCTAAACTATTAAATTCTTTCCAATCCTCTTAAATTATATTTCTCAAAATTAATTACTATATATTAGTTAATTTTCTGCTGAAGATTTTTTATGAGTAATATAATAAATTCGCCAAATTAGCAGTTTTCCCATCCACTCAAAACTTCACGCCTAGAAAATAGGAGGACATGTTTTCTATCTCCTCGTTAAGTTAACTGGGCGTCATTCTAAAATTATTTACACGTGTAAATATGGTCTGTACTTACACAGACCATAGTTTCCCTAAAATTGAGAGAAGTAAAATTATTATGCATGTAGTTACGTTGTTTTGATATTTACATAAATTATTATAAACAAGTGTGCTTGTAATCATAAAAAATAGAAAAAATCTAAAGAAAAAAGAAAAAAGTAAATGGAAAACGACTCTAACACCTATAACAACAAACACATTATCCAAACTTGAACCTCTAAAAACAAAATATGAATTTAAAAAACTTCTAGCTATAGATATTAACGGGAATGAGTTGGAAAATGATTCTAAGTAAGAGGACTGATTCTTTTATCCATTCACTATTCAATTACATATTTTAAAATCTAAAGAATTAAATTCAAAATTTATTTAATAATTTAAATTTAAAGAAGTGTAAATCAAGAATGAGATAAATGACAATATTGATTTTATAAAAAATAAAGATAGGATCGTAAAAAAATCATATTATAAAATAAACTAAGTTTATTTACCGAAAGAGTGTAGAGTAATTCTTGCAACTGTACAGTTACTTTGGGAACCGAAGAAGGGTTGGAGATTTCTTTAGGAAGATGGAGGAATTTTTAATTTACCTCCTTAAAATGTTATTACAAATAACTAAGTTTGCAAGTATAAAAGAGAAGATGGGATTATAATGACATGTTGAGATTGAGTTATATTCCTAATATGATTTACTATTTCTTAATTACGTGAAAACACTTTTAGCCAAGTGGTGTGGATGCCATTTCTCAAATAAAATGGACTGGATTTGATTCTCATTTCTAAAAGTATAAATATAGATTTTTTTACGATCTCATTCTTTTTTTTTTTTACAATACAAATACTGCTATTATTTTTACCTTTAATTTAAGTACCTTTAAATCTGAACTATTAAACAATATGTGAATTTAATGGTTCAGATTTAAAGTATGAAAATGAATAGTAAGATTATGAACGAGACCAATCCTATCAAAATAAAGAATAGAACCGTACAATCTTCTATATAAATACATAATAATTAAGAAAACAAAAGAAATTAAGCCACATGTTGTTCTTAATGGAAAAAGTAAAGGCTAACTAATGGAGGACTTATTTACAAATTTTTTGGAAACATTGAGCATTGGAGAAGGAAAAAAAATAAATAATGTTCGATGACTTAATTAGAAAATAGTAGTAAAGTTTGAGAATTAAAAATGTAATCTCTCAAAAAGAAAAGAAAAAATCTAAAACTATTTTCGAATTTTATAAGTCTGGCATTTTAATTTGATGAATGTCAAATTGTTCCTTTTGTATATGTTTTGCTAGAAAAATAATTTCCATTCCTAATGAAAAACTTAAGACAAAAAAAAATAATTTCCACTTTTAATAAATGATCATTTTCATGATTCTTGAGCAAGAAGTAGGTGATTTTTTTTTCTTTTTCTGTAATTGCTATTATAGAAATTAAAATATCAAAAAATTGAATTTGAACTCGTTGAAAGACTAGTCTTTATATCACTTATCTACAAAGGTTTAGCCTTTAAACATGCTATCGATAAAGCTCATTGGTCATTGCTACCATTACTATCCACAAAGAAACTAGCAAGCAAAATTGTATAAAAATTGAATTTGAAAACAATTACAAAACCTATGTTACATGCTAGAAAGATAGTTGTATTTGGGAATGAATCATCTAAAATACTCTAGGTAAAGTTATAAATTTAATAGTTGGGATTGTCTAGATTTTTGAAATATTTTGTGACATCATTAATTAAGTCATTTTTTTTTTCATTAACACAAACTATTTACTATGTGTGGTTGCATTTTCTGGAGATAACTTTAAAAAAACTTTACAAGAAAACAACTTTAAAGGATCTGAATGCATTATCTGAATGCATTATATTCATGTTTAAAATCACTTCACATGCATAGGATTTAGACATTCTAATGCATCTTTTCAAGTTGATTAGGTAATTATAAAGTTATAATTCATTATCTTATCTTGAGGTGTCTTTACGCTCCTATCTTTCATTTTAATGAGACTAGTACAACCCTATCCCACTTTTAATTTATATCAATTAGATTTTAATTGTTGAAAACACAATTAGTTGAATGATTTAAATATAATGGATATAAAATTAAAAGTATGATGAGGATTGGACCAGTTTTATTAAAAATATAGATGGGATCACAAAAAAATCTTTTATTTTGATATGGTCTATAAAAATGACTACAAAGGAGAAATTTCTATCTTTTGGTATGTAATGCTCCAATCTAAAATTAGTGAATAACTAAATCAACATACACTAATAAACTTTTTTAACTACTTAGGTCCATAAATTAGTACCAAATCCCTCTCACAATCCATGTGAAACTTCACTTAACTAAAGGGTATTACAATCTCTCTCTCTTAAACATATGGCATTCTTATTGCAAGATTTTACAATTTGATCTAGCTCTTCTCCTTTTTGGTGTATGATTTTGGAAAATCAAAGAAAATGTGGTGATTGGATAAGCCTTGTAATACCCTTTTGGTCTTTTTAATTGACATAGAACCAAGTCATCCAATAAAATGAGGATGATGTGTATAGATTATTATCCGAATTGTCCACCTACTAGAGGGAGGTTGGCTCTTACAATATTTTTAACACCCTATGTAAAAAACAATAAATAACCAACTAACAAATATTAATAGGTTTTTTCAACCATTTAATTCAAAAGTTTCAAGTTTATACTAATAAAGTATTAATCATCATTGCTTAATAAGCTACTACTAAATCCTTTCACAATCCATATAGGACTTTACTCAACCATCAGATATCACATGGTATCTATCAAAGATAAAAAAACATCCTTATTACTTTCAAACCATAGACAGCTTGTTCATATTCTGCCAATCATTTGAATCCTTATAAATTTGGTAATGCTGGATCTACACTAGAAATAAGTTGGTATATATTGCATATTGCAGCGCAAGGTAAAATCGATACTTTTGGCAGTTCATTGGAAAATAGATAGTGGTTGGTTAGGACGCCTGGTGCAATTATGTTGATAAAAGAAAATAAGAACTATTTTCATACGACCTTTTTCATTCATATTAATGACATGATATATTTTGCATAGCTACCACGGAGAAAAGATCCATCGATATAACAACTATGTATATGTATATGCCTTAAATATCAATAAAATCTTCATATGCAACATAGTATGATAAATAGTTTCTAAATCAATTTCGCTTCTGTTTTGCATATAATATATATGTAAAAATTTTATTAATATTTATATAATATATAAAACCATCATGATCGCCATCGCTATAGCACCAGTATATTATCTATGTGGGACATTTTTGTCCCAATATTTATACGTGTAAGGTAATTGAAATACTAAGAATGCATGAGCGAAGAGGAATTTCAATATTAGGAGAACCAGAAGTTTTAATTTCTCACTTATATATAAGTCCACAACACTCTCAAGCCTTTATATAGTATAAAAGGCAATAATTGCAGAAAGTGAAAAATTAAGATAAGAGATAAAGGCTAGAGTCTTCTAAAACACTCTATAACCCCTTGTAAAGGTTGTCGAGAGCAAGTTCATCTTAATGGGGGTTCAAAAATTTAATTTTTCAATATTTACCAAAAATAAAAAAATAAAAACCTTGGAAGTGCTTTTTGAGTTTCCAAATACTCCCCCCCATCAAGGCATGCACAAAATGTTAGATGTCGTTCATGATATATATTAATAGGAAAATTTTTTTAATAGTACTAATATATCATGTGGATTAATTAATAACATATAAGTACTAGTTATAGTATATAGTTTATAAAAAATTAACATTTATATTTTTATATATTGAAATTTTATTAATATTTTTATGTTAGGGTCTACATAATTAGTCCTTTCAGGTAATTATAATATCTTATAGTGTGTGTATATATATAATATATATGCATATATATATATATATATATATATTTCTTGGGTTCTCCTTGTACAAGACATTCTTGTGCACAACTCTCCTCTTATTCGTGATAGTAGTAAATTTTGTTTTTAGAACAAAACCTCGATACAACTCTCAAACACTTTAGCAGTCACTTCTCGGTACAACGTAAACACAAACTAACTTAGTTGAAATAATTCCACTACAGAATCAGAGACCTATTAGCTAGTCTTGTCGTGCAAACTCTTAAGGCTTGCTCAGCTGTTAGCCGCACTTAGCTTATTGCTGAAAACTCCTATTTGTAGCAAGCTTGAGCTCATTCGGTTAATGTAAGAAACTCGTTGATAAATAGATAAAAAATCTTTCTTCTTAAATTCGAAAAACTGTTTTAATATTGATTCTGATAACCCCAAAATTAAAAGAAGGTATACTCTAGAACAATTTAATAAATGAGGAAAACGTCTTGGTCTGAGCCGATTATAACCTAGGCATTTCCTAAACTAAAAATCAGAAAATGATTTTGTTTTGAAAAACATAAGCAGATATCTAAATAGAAGAAAAGTTTGTTTTCTTTTTTAAGAGGAAATATAATTTCAGCAATCTTGCATATAGAATCTGCCGGACCCGCTTTCCATTGATGAAAATGGCACAAGAATACCTTCCCAAAACACGTGAAAAATAGACTCCTAAATGAATCACGTTTTGAAAGAAATAGTGCTGATATGAAACTTAGAAAACTATGCCAGTTAGAATCTAAACAACTTGACCCATAAACATTTTAACAGACACAATTTTAAATATGGAAAAAAAAATTCTAAATAGCTTCATTTAGATTTTACAAAAGTAGAATTACTTTCCCATTGAAATTAATTGAAAAACGAGAGCAATTATGACCAATCAAGTAAGAAAAATTACTTAATGCTTCTGTTATCATTGTATTATACAAATATACTTGATTAGTAAAAGCTATAGAAATAGATTTTAAATTAAGTGAAATGTGTAAATTATGTATTTAAAATGCTCAATAATTAATTAAGTTGACACCTGTATTAAACATAAGTAAAGAGAGAGAGGTTTGTAGTGTTGAACGAGATCTGTGAATAATAACATAGGTGTGTTTTTAACTATGTACATATTGGAAAAGTGTGAACAACTAAATATAGCAAAAATTGAGGTTCATGGTTAGTTTCATAAATATGAACCTGCCCGTGTTTCTCAAAAGGTAATTGTAAATAAAATACATAAGGTTTACCATCAAGGAATATGGTTGTGAGCTTGCTTATGTTTCTCAAAATGCAATTATTAAAAAGGATCTACAAGGATCATAGCCAAGAAGCATGGTCGTAAACTTGACTGTGATCATTGTGACAACAAAATTGAAGAATGTGTTTCTTGAAAGAATTGTAACATTTAATCAAATTTCAAAAATCCTAATTGTAAGAGTTGTAATGATTCGTGATTAAAGGTTTAGATTAGTATGTAACTAATCTAAATCCAATTTATTGAATGGAATTTAACTATTAGGTCAATATAATTCTTGACGAAAGGTTGTATCTTTTAAATTGGATCTTATAAGACAGTATATATGATGGCATAAGGAAATAAATAGAGTATTATCAAATATATGTGTGTTTCATAATATTTCATACTGTAACACATGTTTTTTTTATAAAATATATAGATATAGCTGCACATATTGTTTTCATATGACTATATTTGTTATATTGTACTTTTTTTTTCTTTTTTCTTTTTTTTTTTGTCTTTTACCTCCATTGTTATGTCATACTTGAAATAAGACTTATTAGATGTACGTGAGGCTTGAAACCGTTAGTACTTGTTAAATGATCGATGTGCCAATAAAACAAAATACGATAGGAACTTAAGACACGCATAGAGATTATAAGAATGGCAAAAATTGATTATATTAACTAGATACAATAATAAATGAATCGAAAAAATTTTCTACATAGAATAGGTTCAATATGAATGCCTACCTTCTATATGCATGTTATCATGGAAATTGTATATAATATTTCTTTACTACATCTGCGCAGTTGAATAAATGAATTCTTGATTATGTTATTACATGTTTATCATATTGAAATAAAAATGTGCATGTAATTTGTAATTTTTTTTTTCAATAAACATATATTATAATTGAAAATATATGAATGTTAATATGCATATTGTTTTCTTAATATAACTATATGTGTTATGTTATACGTGAAGCATATATTGCAATTGAAAAAATATGTACGTAGCTATATCTATCATGTTATATATGAGATGAGTTTTTATAATTGTAGGTCAACGAAACTTGTTTTTATGTGGTATATCACTTAATAAGTTTTACTTGAATACAAGTTATTACTAATATGATCGACATCCGATAAAATGTTTTTGTTTTGGGTTGTTTAGAGAACATATGTATTTCTTTAACTTTTTCAACTTGAACCTTGTGAGGAATATGAATAGTGCGTGTATGCTTGTTTCATTGAAATGAAAGAATATGACACATGTTATATAGATATCTTACATATGATATCTTATATTCTAAACAACAAGACCACTTGACAAATTTTAATTAAATTGAGATTTTGTGAAATGACAACATTCTATTTATTTTATTCGAATGTTATGTTTATAAGAAGTTCAACAAATTGAACTTAAAAGACATGGTCCTATGTGAGATGTTAAGTTGTAGTGGTTTGGTTAATATGATCGAAGTTTTAGTAGTTGTGTGAACAAGTTTCTAAGATATTGTGAATATTGAGCAAACTACATATGGCTAAAATTGTTTTAGTCCAGTGGTATTATTATTAGTCTCTTATTAGGATGAATTAGGGTTTGAATTTTCTTTTTCCCAAGTTATAACATAGCTAGAAAAAAAAAAGAAAAGAAAGAAAGAAAGAAAATTGAATATTAATAGAAACTTGTTAAAAATGTTTGTAGGATGGAAATAGTAGATATATCGGAGGAGGATACTATTGATACAATTTTCAAGAAATTGAAATGCAACTTATTTAGTATGAAAGTATATTGAAAATGTTGTGATATATTTTGTCTATAAAGTTTTATACTTTGAGAAAATTATATCTTTCCTATAAGAGAAAAATGATTGACATGGGTTTTATATTTGAGCTAATGTATATAAATAAAATCTAACATTTTGTTTTCTTCAAATGTATTGGTTATGCATTTGAAAATTAAATCACTTATGGTTGTAATGCTCCAAAATTGGGCATAGTGAATTACCTAAAATCTTTATATTACGTATGTTCCCATAATATAAAGACTACCTTAAAAGTTAGAGGTTACAAGACTCTAGTCAGTAAGTTTCTAATCATACCTAATCTTTTTACATATGTCTACTTAATTATATAAGTAGCTAGAGAAATAGAGTCACCTATGAAACAACAAGAAAGAGTAATTAAATTTCAATAAACATAAAAGTTACTAGATACTATGAATGTTAAGTTCAATTGATACAGTTTGCTATCCTACTCCTATACTTTTATTCCTCAGCTTAGTAGAGCACTTTGCACTCTAATTTTAGCCCAATCCCCTAGCTTTCTATGGCTTATAAGAGAAACTATTGGGAGTTAAGCTACATCTAGCTCAACGAGATCTCTCTTATCATATTACCAAGCAAAAGTTAGTAAGTTAACTAGCTAAAATACGACTAATCAAGCATATGGAATGCAAAAATGTATATAGTCAGCCGGTAATTGTAGACAACACGATTTTCATGCCTATTGTTATGCAGGCTGGAAAGTATTTAGATACATCAGGATCTAGGTTCTAAACACCATATTGAAAATCCAATGTAAATTTCACTTCATGATCTTTGACCTCTCTATTAATTAGGGCGTGGTTATTAAGAGCGTATATAGCCTCTCTCACCCTTAAGCAGTGATTACAACTTACCCTTAAACTAAGGCCAACATTACTCAGAGCTAAATAGTTCCCAAAAGTCATGGCAGGAATATGTGGTACAAAATTCATTGCATGATGACAACTATAACTTATTATTAATAATATGGATCCAATATTCATGATCCATAGTCCCACTACATGGTGCTGACATCCTTTCTTTGCTTATGCAATATTATTCAATGCATGTCCAATTCATTAATGGCCAAATAAGGTTAAGTCCGGTTTAGCAGGTAACGAACCAATATATATCACAAACACTTAGCAACCTTAGCATGCTTACTAATTTAGCACTTACATTTGCTATTGTATATTAGGATATCTTATCAAGCAAAGTATCCATAATCAAACACATACATTAATCCTGTATACCCCACATAATACATTTACAATATTAATAAGATACAACTAAATTACAGTCATAATCAAGTAAGATAGTCATTGTGATACTCACTTGGTCATGATGCCTATGGGTCATAGGAATCTCCAAGTATCCTAAGGTCAATATCTAATCATTGATAATAAAATAAAGATAATGCTATAAGTTTGTGGTAAAACTATCTAAAAAAACTACTTGAATTCGCTATAATATATAATTCCAACTAGTTTCATATTTTAGCCATAATATTTTTAGTTTAAGTTTTCTTTTTTTTTTTCTTATAATTGATTCCACTCATTTTTGAATGTTCTTTCACATGGTGAGGTCCATTTGGTGGTTTAAGACGAATAAATTATGGATATGGTCAGATTCAATTCATTGGTCAGAAAGGCTTATTTTGGCTTTGTAGGTTTTAGGTTTTATTATGGATCTAGATTGAAAATTTGACTGTTAGGTCACTTTTATTTGTTGTTAGGCCATTATTTACGAGTCTTAAGGTTATGTTATTAGAGGGCCCACTTAAATTTTAGTCCATTCCATTCTTTTTATTCTTATATGTCAAAATAAGCCTTTTTTGCTGGCTTTGGGCTCAAACTTAAGTTTGAGCTTATGTTGGCCTATCTTATTCACCTAGAGGACTTTAAAAGCCTTTCATTTACGTTTTGATTTTGTTGTTATGATCACTGGTGCTAAGTTTTAAGTATGCTCAAGTATGTTTTCTAATGCCTAATTGTGGTTTCAAGCCTAATTAAGCAGTTAGGCCTCTAGTTTAGCATCTAACCTTAATAAATAAGTCATAAATTGTCATTATCTCTAATTAGTTATGTCATTAAATAAAAATCTAAAGGTTTCATGTTTGAAGGTCATCTCTAAGTGTCAACTATAGGGACTTTAAAAGGGGGGCCCACCTTGTTTTGTGTAAATTTCATCCTAACTAGTTAGAATCACTTCTACATCACTTCCTAAGCTAGATTTAACTAAAAATATCAAAGAAAACTTAAAATAAGTTAAAGTTATGGAGCTACAAGTTTTGGCCAACATAGAGTTTATATGCTTGCTAGTGTTTTCTTTACTTCAAAAATTTCCTCATAATATGCCTATATATCTATATGATATTACTTTTATTTACTTTCAAATCCTTATATAAAAAATTTAAGCTTAAGAATATAAGCTATCCTACTTGAAAAATTGAAGTAACAAGCATAATGTAAAAATATTGCTAACACATTTTAGTTTTTAAAATACCAAGATAAAGCAAGTTGTGAGGTCTTACCTCTTTCCTCTAATGGCTGAAACCTTAGTAATGGATGGTGCCTATCCTTTTTGTTTCCTTAAGTTTCTAGCTCTTTGGTTTAGGGAATGGGGTATAGGGCTAGTAGGTGATTGGTGGTGGAAAATGGAAGAGAAAGTAGTGGTTAGGAATGAATAATTGGTAGCCAAATGGGTAGGGAAAGTAGCAGTTTTGTAAGGGGTTTTGAGAGCTCATTGGTCTTTGTTTTTTCTAGGTGAAATGATATTGAGAGTAAGGGTGTTTTGAGGGCATTTATGGTTGACACACAGAGGCGACTAAGGGGAATAAAGCTCTTCCATTTTGGATAAAAAAGGACATTGCTTTATAGTACAAAAGCCTTTTAATATGTTTACCTTTTAGGAAAGATTT
Organism: Lumnitzera racemosa; assembly: GCA_024138005.1. NCBI lineage: Eukaryota > Viridiplantae > Streptophyta > Magnoliopsida > Myrtales > Combretaceae > Lumnitzera > Lumnitzera racemosa. The sequence continues at coordinate 85,980,986 of JAMXBC010000002.1, read as the reverse complement.
GGTCCCTAAAGGTAAGACTCCTCACTAATGTAAGAGATTTACATCAACTAATTTTGGCATTATCCCATTAACAACCTTAGCTTCTAGTTAATTAAAATGCATGATTTAATTAATAGATTAAGAGTCAATTAGGGTTCTTTAACCCTAATTACATATAGATGGCACCATTTAAGGCTAGATTAGGGTTTTCATTTGATAATTAAATTGATCAAGGTTGTTGATTTATGCTTGTTTAATGAATTGATAATATTTAGTAATTAAAATCAATTATTGTTAATTAATTACATTTAAGAAGGTGAATCAGGGTTTAAGGTTAATTAATTGAATTGTTTAGAATTAGTAAATAGTTTTGACAATCAATTTAGGTCTTATAAGTAATTTAGGGTTTCAATTAAGGTATTAGAAGCCAAATTAAGGTTTTTGGGTCAATTTAGGGTTTCATGTTTTAGGGTTCGCACTTAGGGTTTTTGAAGATTCAATTAGGATTTTAGCATTTGAGTTAAGGCTTCCTTTTAGAGTTTAGGGTTGGTTTCACTAAATTATATTACACTTGACATTTAACATTAGTTATTGGTATTCATTTATAGGATTTAGGGTTTTAGGTGTGAGTGTCGAATTAGGGTTAAGCTTGTCATTTAGGGTTTTAGGAGTTTGAACTAGGGTTTTGAGTGTAGCCTTTAGTTATTTCATCGATACTCAAGATATCTTTTAGGCAACCTTATCAACTTCAAGCCCCTTATTTAGAAAATTTGTGGAGTTTACAGTAGTTGTATTGTATAAGGTACAAAAGATCAAGTTATTTGTTAAGTTAGTGCAATAAAAGTAATAATTCCTTATAGTATTGTCTGTGTTACTGATTAATGGCTACTATGAAAATTAAAATAAATATTATTTATTTTAGTTACAAGCATGAGATGTATTGTTATATTTCTTATGACTATCTATGTATGTGGTTTAGGTGATTTGTTGTTATTATGTTATTATTTATGACTTCTATGATAATAAAAAAGTATTTCTCTAATAACATTAATGGATACAATTTGCAAGCAGTATCCTATGGGTATATAAGTTAAGAATATTTGAAATAATGATTAGAGTAAAATAAGAGAACAAAATGTTTGTAATAAACCAATGCTTTAGGATCTTAATTGATTGACTCTTTATTAATTTGTTTGAAATTACTAATTTGTGGCCATTATGAAATAAAAAAAGGTTTAAATTCGTAACATTATAATTTCTTGTAGTATGTGTTTAAGAAACTCAAAGTGACGTATTTTCAACCATGAGTACAACTTATTGAGTTTCTATTATATAATATATTGGTTTCGAGAATAAGGTTTTGTGTTTAACCTATTTCAATGAAGTGATAATATGTCAATATGAAAAATTTAATGATCATTGTGACAAACTTTGTATATGTTCGGTAAACTAAAGTGTATATGATTTTTCAAGTTGAAGATGATGACTCAAATATAGTAGATACTAATTTAGTGATTAAAGTGTAAAGTTATAGTAAGGGAATGATGATAAATCAATGAGTTTGATTTACATCTCAAACTATTCTTAAATGGATGTCATAATTGCCATGTAAAACTTGGTAGTAGTAGTAAGAAAGGTAAAGGAATAAATCTAAGTGATGCTGATCAATTTGTAATGCCCCATATTCTAGGTATTTGCTTAAAATTTTTTCTTAAACTCTTAATACTTGAAGATGATTTTTTTATTGCCATCCTTGAGTTAAGGATAAGATAGAACCCATATTTAGCCTGCTTTTTTGTTCCATAAATGACTACTTTTAAATAATTTCTCATCCAATATGACTAACAATAGCGAAAGCTTCTACATTAGTGAGCCATACTTAAAGTAGCACAGTTATACACTTCTGTACAACATAGTATCTCTTTTACAAATACATGTTTTTAGATTACCACAACTATACTAAACCTTTGGTGAAATAATACCCACTACTTTCTTAAAAAGCTATTTTCGTGTACTTAAGCTATATTGTGTAGTCAATGATTTCTTAAGATCCCATCTTTAGCTAAAGTTTTGTAGTCTCCTTATCACTCTGATATCTTCTTCTATCTATTTATCCATAACCTAAGGATAAGAGAAATTTATTCCTTTAGTTATAACAAGTTACATAAAAGTGGATAGATACAAAACAATAATCCCATTTAAGTAGTTAATCTAATTATGTTACCTTAAAGTTGTCCAGCCAAGCCATGCAAATGCAATAAGCGTATACCATGCTCATACACGTATCATGCATTGGTATCGATATCCTAAGCTAGCTTAGTAATTCATTTGGTTCAATCAACTCAAATTGAGCATCTAGATAATATATCCAGAAAATTGGCAAACAATTCAACCTAGCAATAACCATCTAGAGTGATTGGAAAATTGAGCACGTAGTTAGCCTTGTAAATATAATACCGTCTCTATATGCTCAAAACCGAGATTTTACAAATCAAGTATTGCACTTGAAAAACCCAACTTTTTATATGGAAACCGTCTTAGCAATATCTCAGTTTTTAGAAAATTTAACCCATAAGTCTTTTTCATACCATGCTATGAATGCATTAGATCGTACACCTAGCAAAACCCAGCTAATCCAAGCAAACTTATTCGTCATTTGTTACTTAGCCTTTAATTTGTAGTTTTGTTAACTTTAGGATCATGGTATTGAGTTCGCTTAGGTGAATACCTTAAGAGATAGATTGTCACGATCTAAGGGGACTAGTTGTGGTAATCGTTGTATACCGAACAAAGGATTGCAGATTGAATTTTTTTACAATCGACAAACTTTTTATATGATATACAAGGCTATAGCTATAATTAACAACCCAAAGCACGCAAGCATAAGTAATATCATTACATGATAAATAATAAATTATAGAAACATAACACATAGTATATTTATATAAGAATTTACAAATAAGAAGTCTAAAACATATCTTAAGTCAAACTAGTATTACTTGATTACATATTCAGCTTTATAAACTATAAAAAATACTCTTTGATCACATCTAGCTCCCATATTAACCCCATATAGAACACTAACCTTGGGCATGCATTGGCCCGACTCCACAAATAACTCGACCTGCGAAAGAAGACTACAAGGGTATAAACTAATTAGCTTAGTAAGATAATTCCCTCAACCATACAACAATCAAGTTATACAATAATTAAGTTCGATCAAATGAATGCATAACAATCAGTTTGCCAAACAAATACATGCAGGTGACCAAGTACTGCATGTAACTTAAATTTAACGCCCTCTAAGATCAGGTTTGGAGATACATCGGCATAGTCAGATCCGGGTATTATATTAGAACTTATCTAATAATGAAACTCCGCATTTCATATTTAAAATGTAATGGTATATCATTTATCAATTTTATCAAAACGAGTTCTACATCTGATTGTGAAGAGGTTCACGCAACCCTCACTTACCCCTAAACGAAAGTCTCTGAACTCGACCTTTAGCTAGGCAGTTGGCGTCTCCAACGCTTAGTCATCCCGTGGGCTAAGGTAAGGTCATATCATACGTATATACCATATGAAATTTATAACAATCAATAATCAATCTATGTATGGCCTTTTGCTACCTCCATGTAATGTGACTGTTGGAATTCGTTATGTGATGCATGATTATGCGTGATCCGAGTTAACTTTTCTAGTTGAATAAAATTAGGTCTTATTTATTCAATAATCATTCTAAGTCACAAACAATCAATTCTTAGTGAATTTATTATGCAACAATCAATACATTATTGTAACAATCAATACATTATTGTAATTTAAAGTAAATTCACCATTAATAACAATTATTATACACAAGCATAACCTAACCTCATACACATTAATTTATTGATCATAATTTATATTCACTAACTACAAACACAAACAAGTATGGAATCATTAGGAAAACTTATTCAGCCATAGTCAATTTAAGGCTGATAGTAATCTGGTGGCAACTTAGAATCAATATCAAAATCACCTAAGAATAATAAAAATTTGTAAGTTTGAGGATTTAAAGCTAAACTAGTATCGTAATTTGTAAGGTTTACTTTACCTAGTTACGCGAAATTGTTGATTCAAGTTTTTTATTGAATCATGTATAACTTTTTCGTTTTAGTTTAGATCGTTATGAACTTATAGTCCATTTTGATCATTTTTTAGCGTATTTTTTTGTCACGAAGTTCGTTTTGGACGTTATGATTCACAATTTGAATTGCGATATAAAAATATCACAAAATTTATTATTTTATTTTAAAAATTATAAAATATTAATTTTATCTTTTTCTTAATATATTTATGATTTAATAATTATTTAAATCATATAATCGATATTTTTATTATTTTAAGCATAATTTTCCTATTTTTGAGATTTTAGTCTTATTACAATTATTATTAGTATTATTATTTTTTTATTCATTATTTTCTTATTACTCATTTATATTTCATGATACATACATACATACATACACACACACATGTATATATATATAGACTTATACTATATTTGATAAATTTTATAATTTATTTTAATGAGAAATTCCTAATTTACGGTAATATATATATATATATATATATACCTACTCTTTACATAATTATATATTTATTTTAGTTAGTAGATATTATTATATATATATATATTTGGTATACTACATATATATACTATAAGTTATATGTCATATGCAGACATATTTATATATTTATTTTATGAAAACAATAAATACTTATTTGACATACTCTTATGTACACATACATATATTCATGTATTTTTATTTCTACACATAGGTATACTCGTATGTGTATAAAATATAGTTTACATGTGTACATAAATATATAACTACTAAATACATAAATATATATATAGATAATATACAAATACTTATGCATACTATACAACTACATATTCATATATATACATATGAAAATAAATTTGTATACATATATACATCAATAAGTATTTCACGTGTACATATATATGTATATATCTATAGTTATTTTGTAAAAAAAAAATACTTAATACATATTATATATAATCTTATGGATACATTCTATATACACCTACCGTATATTATACCTATATACATACATGTCTGCATACGTATTTTTACACATACATATATATCTTAATTTAATTACTTATGTATACATACATGTATTAATGATGTAATATTTACTAAAATACATTACAAATACTACATATACACATGTACATACCATATACTATACACATATGCTACTAAAATACTTTTACTTACCTATTATTTTTAATTTTTCTTCTTCTTTTCTTCCTCCTTCTTCTTCCTTTTCTTCTTTCTTCTTAGTTTTTCCTCTTCATGTTTTTCAACTTCCAGGATTTTATTTTTTGATTTGTTTCTACTGTTTTTTTTTTCCAAATGTGACTCTTTAAGTAGAATAAAACAAAACAAATCAAAATAAGATTAATTACTAAGATAAGGTTTGCATTAATTATGATGGGACAAAGTGATCAAGTTTTCCTATCTTTTCTCCTTGATTAATTCACCACATGGGCTGCTTAATCTGATTTTTTTTCTTTTGATTGCAGGATGTGGCAGCCAAGGAGAAAGAAGAAAAGAAAGAAAAGAGAAAAAGATAGAAAGAAAAAGGAAGAAAATAAAAATTAAAAATAAATATATTTAATTTTTCTAATCATATAAATTATAACAATACTTATCATAAATTAATTTTGAAATTTTGTAAAAATTTATCAATTTAATTGGTACTCATTACAATTTAATTCTTAAAAGTTTTTGTAACGATTTCATTAAAATTTTATGCGAATAAGTGATTCAATCAATAATTACAATTGATTATAATTATATCACTATTGAGTAATATTTAACTATTTTATAGGCTTATAGTTATAGTTTTAGGGTTTCCATCAAATTCGGGTTTAATTTTGATTAATAGTGCATAAATCAATTAGGGTTTTAATATGCAATTTAGGGTTTTCAATTAATTTCTAGGGTTTTATTATTGGTGTTATATTTGATTTATTAAATTTTATAATATTTTATTATTACTAGCCTTATCGACTTATTACACAGTTTAGGACATTCGGACTTAAATTAGGGTTTAGACAATCAATTTTCTAGGGTTTATATAGATTTAATCTCTAGATTCTTTTTAAGATAACACGGATCCTAGCAAATGCTATATATGCTCTCATTAGCATCAACATATCAACCAAGTTTAATGTCATGTCACTGTTGAATCAGTAATAAGTATAATAGTTAGCTTTGTATAATATGTCGAACAGCACATCAACTTACAATCAATGTTCAACTAAGCTAAAACATCATAGAGCATACAAAGTTTAGGAGTAAAAAAAAAAAAAAGGCCTACTCAAAGCACACATAGATATCTATCTAACTCTATTATTCTTAGAGTTTTTAAGAAAAAACAACCTCGAGCAATGCTTTCAAATCCCCTATTTTTACATTTAACTCATAAATTACCTCTGACCTACTCTATGAGTATCATTATAGTGTAAAAATTCATTCACAAAACCTTTAAGCTATCCTCAACCTACAACCAATGTCCCCAAATTTAGTTGATTCACTCACTTTTCTTTCAAGTTACAATTATAGGATCAATTTAAAATAGTAAGTAACACTCCAAACAACCTTGCTTAACTTCATTGCTTCTCAAACCCTTATACATTACATGGCCAATTTACCAATTTTACCCTTATTCAACATATGGAGCAAAATATGTACAGATAGTAAGAAAATATATATATTACTTAGTATTTGTACCTCATGAAATCCATGAAATACACATTATATTTAGAAAATTATAGTGATCATTTTCTAGTCTAGAAAAATACCAAAATCACATATTATATTATATATTTCATAATAAGTGTTTAAGCTCTATTTCTTCAATAAATGACTAAAAATAGGGAACTAATCATGCTTAACCGTGAATTTAGAATATTGTACGTATGTCAATATTATTAATCACCAAAAAGTAAGCTTAATTGATTTTACATGCAAAATACGTTAAAATCTCCTTATTCGCATTAATCAACAAAATGGCTAATAAGTACCAAATAAATTATTATAAATAGTAAACATAATATTTTTTGAAAATTATTATGACCAAAATTTAGCATACAATATAGCAGTATTACATAAAAATTTTCAACTTGAAACAACATCATTTGATATTTTTGAAAATTTAATCAAAATTCATAATAACAAGGCACGTTCTTAAGGAAGTACTCTAAATTGATATGATTTCAAGAAAATAATATTACAACATGAAATTAAATGTAAAATAACCAAGGGAAATGAAATTTCATAAATTTTTGAGGTGATTTGGTATTTTTAGAAAATACATCAAAATCAGATGGGAAATTGGACACTCATTGCCGTACGGTACTCCAACCACCCTCTAGCCACCAGGGTGTATCTGCCCAACTCCCTTTGCCACCACTTGTTTAAATTCCAAGCCTTTCCATTTCAGGTTATGTGTAGCTATGAAAAGCCTTAAACCCTTATTTTTACTCCAAATTTTCCTTAATTTTTGTAAAATTTATGTGTTTACCTTCTAGAGAAAATTCTTGATGTTTAAGTGACCAAAATTGAGCAAGAATCAAGTTTGAATCCTTTTGTACAATTCTTAGGTCAGTAGCGTGGGGAAAATGAATTACAAGTGTCAATTTATGGATTATTTGGTGCCATTCTACTTGATTTGTGTCATTTGCTTTTTATTAATTTACGATTCCAACTGTCCCTACTACATATGAGATATGCCATGCCCTTTCATTGGAATTCTAGGTGTGATTGACATTTTTTATAATTTTTCCCTAATAAATTACGATTTTCAGTAATTATTTGGTATATTTAATAATATATTTATGTATTGTGTATATAATGTATATAACATATATACTATATGACTATATATTCACGTTATATGTCATTTGACCCTTAAATATTATTTTTATAATTTAAATAATTTATGTCTAATGGCTTGTTATATCTCAAGACTCAAACGTTAAGCTTTTGGTAATTAACAAATATATCTAGTAAAAATATGCTTTATTGAAATTAAATATTATATATATTATTTTGAGAAATTGAAATTACCAAGGCTATTTTTCTAACTTTTATGAACTTATATTAAAATTTGGCTCAATTAGGATAAAATTATCCAAAGGCCTAAAATTATTCTGAATGTCATAAACCGTATTGATATTAAATAGTTCGTATAAACCTTATGAATTTAGCTATTTGAGAGTAAAACTAAACTCTAGTACGATAGGTAACTTTAAGAGTTAATAAGGTCGAGTAAGATAAAAATTTTATTAAATTATGAAATCGAATATAGTATTCATAATAAGAACCCTAAAAATTTGATCGAAACTTAAATCGTATACAAAAAACCTAAATCTAATGTACATGTAAATATCTAAAATTGAACTCGAACTTGATGAAAACCCTAAAAATATAATTTAATTTATAAAATGGATAAATATTACTTTATAGTAATAAAATCTTAGTCGATTGTAATTATCAAAAAATAGGAAAATAGGAAAAAGCAAAAGAAATACGAAATTTAGAAAAAATACGAAAAAATGTAAAAATTTAGAAAAATATGTAAGTCAAGAAAAATTGAAAATATAGGGAATTTAGAAAATAATAAAATTCTTTAAGTAGTTTAAATAAAATAGATTTTTTTAATTTAAATTTAAATAAACTTTAATAAATAGCTATTGAATATAGGTTTAGATTTGAATTTAATTGAAGCAGACTTAACTTATATATGCAAATTGTACATATGAATATGGTATAAGCAAATGGCCTAATGTTAAAACACTTGGTTTAAGCGTATGGATTTATTTAGAGATCATTTGTTCGAGGCTTATTGGAGGCATAGGGATTTTTTTTATTTTTTTTATTTTTCAAACTCGATACGTGGCCACATGTCAAGCCATTACTAGGCCATGTATCTAAAATTGATACGTATCATTTTGTGATTAGACTAAATAGCAAATTTTCTTTCTGTTTTTTCCTTCTCTTCTTTCCTTTTTTTTTTCTTTACTTTCTCGTTTAAAGAAATAAAAAAAAGGAGAGAAAACAGATACATAGGGCTCAATTCTCATTTGGCATAGGGAGATAGGGGAATTTTAGAGACATATACACATGCATTGAATAAGGGGGGGATTTATGAAAAAAGAAAAAGGAGATCTCTCTCTCTTGGCCTAAGTCACTCTCTCTCCCACTAACTCTCTCTTCTCCCACTCACTCTCTCACTCTCAAACTTGTTCTTTCTCAACTCTCTTTTACCTTCAATCGAAAAAACGTACATAACGCGTGCGGGGGGAAGAGGGGCAAGGTGGAGGTTGGGGCTGAGGTTAGGGGAGGGGGACTAACTAAGCCGAACATGAAGCTTTCTCTCTCCTCTATTGAACTCTCTCTCACTCTTGGTCCTCTTTCGCTCCACCTTCTTTCTATCAGATAAAATTTGACCCGATACCCTCTCTTTATCCATCTCCAACCACATACCTACATACTATCAAAATACAAACACACATACCTACTCTAAACCCTGAACCATCTATACATGGCCACCCTTTGGTTCTTTCTCTCTGTATGATCTCACTTCACATGACCTACCATCGTATGACACTACACAAATGCACAGCACTAACACCTGAAGGAGCCCATGCATACAACTACATGAACCACCTCCATACACAAACAATCGAACTACGTAAGATACACACATATGCCATAATCTCTTGGCCACTACTATCTATAAACACAGCCACCTACTACCGCTTTGCTCTAGATCTGACTTAACACTGCATCCCTAGTTACTCGATCCACACTATCTCTCTCACTTGAGTAGCACCCTCTCATTGATCCTCTCCTACACACCACCATATGACCCACCATCATGATCTCCACCAATAACCACCAAATGCAGTAGCATCGAAAATACCCTCCATTCTCCAATAGAATATTCATGAAAATCACCTTTCCCACTTGTTTTGGTGGCCAAATTGAAGTGAAACACCCCCTTCAAATTGCTGTATGCAACCCAACGACCTAACCTGTAGAGCTCCGACTCGATTAGTAACCAGCGACTTATGTGCCCCAGTTCGACCCATGCCCTTTCTCAATTTGGTTTGGCTATGTGCTTTATTTTAGGACCATTTATTATTTTCTTATTTTATCTATTTATTTTTTATTTGATTTTTATTGTTTGTTGTAATTTGTAAATGTACTTGTAAATTAAAAGAAAAAAGAGAAAAGAAAAAAAAGAGAAAAAATTAGTTTATTTATTTGTTATTTTATTTAGTGTAATAGATAAAATAAAATAATCATAATAAATAAATAAATAAAGAAGTAAAGAGTAAATAATAAATAAAATAAAATAATTGAGCTAAATAAAATTCATTTTATCATTTAGGAAAAATAAATTTTCAAAAATAAAACTAAATGGATTCTTTTTTCTAAAATTAGGATGCTTTGGAATTTCCAAAAATCAAGTCAATTTAGGACCCTTAGAAAATTTTCTTCAAATAATCAAAATGGGAAAAAACATAAATCCGCCTGTCTTTCAAAAGTTAAAATCAATCAACTTATTATGTTTTTGGTGACCGAACTACTGAAGTCTGATCCCAAATAAAAGGTACTTAGGTATCCGTACAAAAGTACAAGGCATCTTAAAATATGAAAATTTTTATTTTTTCCATTTTCGTAGATATTCGTGTAAATTAATTAATTTAAGTTACATGTGATATGATTAGTCATTTAGAAATAGAAAAAAGGTATTATTAAAAAGTGAATTTAAAATTGGAAAGTTAAAGAGTGATATCCATTTAGGGATTAATAAATTAGCCTCTAGATCTGGATCTCTGATTTTCAATAAATCGTTTTATAAAATGGTTTAATTAATAGATGGATAGTTAAGTTATAATTAATCCACCCAATTAGTTATAACTTAACTCTTTTTCCTAACTTCGGTTGGGTGGTGACTTTAAAGTACTTTCAAAATGTAAAAAGAGTTGGTTTTCTTCAAACCTTAGTCAAGGGTTGGTATTAAATGGGTAAGGTTTAATACTGGTTGATTTGAAGGAAACCTAATATAAAAAGAAAAGCAACGGGAAAGTGAAAAACTAGGCTTGACAGCTTGGTATCGCTTTTCTGATTACTCATGTTGTTTATTTATTTATTTATTTATTTTGTATATTTGTTATTGACTTTATGTACATATTTGTTTTAATTAGCATATTTATTTTGAAAATAGCATACACCGGGGCATGGGGGCTTCATTTATTGCATCAAAGATGTAGGGTAGATGTAGTCAAACCTAGATTGTCTTAGGACCCTAAAAGGGAGGCTATTGTGTAAGTTTCAGGTGTAGTGGGGTAACTACTATTCGAGACTGATTAGACTACCCCACTTAAGCTCATTATGACCAATGAAAGTGTTTTCTCAAAAAACAAGTGAGGTTACAAAACTTAAGGGCCTTTTAGAACCTACCATAATTATATATACTCCCTTTCGAGTTTGAGTTAATACACTACCCTTAAGAAATTGCAACCCTACTAATCGTTCGAGAGTCTTAATACAATTAAGTTTTTGAAAATTACAGTAGGGTTGTAACTTAAGGAGTAATGTATTAACACAAACGACCCTAACATCTGTATATTTCCTTTTTTTTCTCCTTCTTTTATTGCATTGATGACTAATTCTTGTCCATAGAATGTGTAAACTTAGGATAACAGACAGCTAAGCAAACGATAAGGAAAACAATAAGCCATTAGACATCTTTAGGATCTATGAATAGATGATAAGAGATGAAATTGCCTATTTAAAGGAAAAACTCAAGTGTTTTGAGGCTTACAATTGGGCCTTAAGGTCCCTTCTAGGTCATTAGAGATACTTATGAGATGATAGAGGATCTTAAGGCTCGTATATGAGACTTAATGTAGAGTTTTTTCCAATTCAAAGCCTAGAATAAGCATCAAATTCTTGAACAATGTTAGGTTCTCTGCCTTTATTTTTGTCTTCTGATCTTTTTTCAAAATAATAAAGTTCTCTTTAGTTCATTGTTCTTCATCCTTTAACATTCTTGTCTTTATAAATAGTCTTCAATAAACATTTATCTAATCACTATTTGTTCTCATTTACGGAAATGTAAATAAAATCCATAGACTTGTAAATAAAAACCCAAAAATCACAATCTATATTTGTAAATTATTTTTTGAAAATAAAACTTTACCTTTCTTTCTCTTAAAAAAAAAAGGAAAAATAAAAAATATATAAAAATGAAAAGAAAAGTTGCTAACAGTTATAAATCTTTATAGGCTTAAGGAACCAATATAAGCTCATGGCTTTGGCTTACTTAAGTGATAAACCTAAATACACGGTTTCCTAACTATATGAGGTCCCTCGACCTATTAAGGAAGCTAAATATGAGTCCTTTAGCCCATTCAACCCCAACAAGAGCCCTTACCCCATTCAATAAACATGAGTCCTTTGGCCTACTCAAGGAGCCAGCCCAAACACTTGGCTTTCAACCTACACCAAATCTTTCAATCTATTAAAGAAGCCAACATGAGCCCTTTATTGCCATTTAATCAAAACAAAAGTCACTTGGTCAACACCAACCTTAGGCCCATTTAGGTTACCTACCCAAATACAGGCCACTTGGCTAAGCATTCAACTTAAAGACCAACCTTGGGCTCATTCAAGCAACCTACCCAAACGACAAGCTACTAGGCCAGGCAGCCAATCTAAAACATGAACCATAGCCCATTGAGGCAGCTAAACTGAGCACAATCCTCAACCCCTAAAAGTAACCAAGCTAAGCCAAAACCCCTAATTTGTTTAGAAAGCCAAGCTTAATCATGAACTAAGCTAAAACATAAAGTCAAATGCTAGGGCATGATTTAAGAAACTGGGGGGTAAAACTAATTCTCATCCTGGGCAAACGAAAAAATAGACTCCTCCTTAAGAAACCGGTAACTCACTTTTTGAAAAGTTTAGGATGAGAAGAGGCAAACTATATTCTATATACTAATCCTTGAAACACTTTGAGAGTTGAGCAACATAATGGTGAGAATATTTTGGACTCATTCCTTAAAGAAGGTTCACTTTGAATGTGATACGTAGATTAAAGCAAGGTTAGACATTCATTTCAAAATCTTAAACACAATCCTCTATTGCTCACCTCGTTGGACCTATTTGAAGAATTTTTAAATTTAAACCTTATCAAGAACTACCCTACAATGGGTTAATTCAGAGGTTAGGGTCATTAATTAGAAGATAGGGATAAATTTGGTTTATGCTTATTTAAGTAACTTTTACTTAAAAAGGGATTTTATTTTTGATAAACTATTTTCTCTTTGAAATGAAGAAGAGCCAATTTCCTTTTCAAATACTTCAATCCCATACATTAGAAATCGATCAATTTAGGGCCCTGAATCACTTAAAAAGAAAAAAATCGATAACAATCACTCTTGGAGTCAAAAGGAAAGAAAAGAATAGCAAGAGATGGTGAGTAAAAGTAAAGAGAAGATGAAAAGAAAAAAGGCCAAAGAATTGGGCCCAAGTATAAGACAAAACCTCCAAGAGATATGTCATACCTTTATAAGGGCAGCAAACTGAATCAAAAGGTAAGGAACTTAAGCCCAAAAAACCATAAGAAACATAAGGCCGTAAATCACGCTCCAAAGCTTGGAAACCCAAATACACATATCCACTCTAACACTTTGAAGCCTCTCTTATCTTTACTAAATTACACTAGGCCTACCCACCCACAATACCACCCTTACACAAGTAAAAGCTTTTATGATATTAAAAGATTTTATCTTTAATAAAAATTGTTTTTTAAACTAAGGTAAGCATACTCTTAATTTTTTCCTAAAGTTCTTGACTTATACATCTAGGATAGACAAAATATTTCTTTCAAAATAGGCCTTCCTAGTTAATCTTTTTTGAATCCCTTAGACCAAAAGCCTAAATTCATAATGTTGAACCGAAAAGACCTAATGGATTGATCAAGATGTACTACTTACAAACTAGACTGTTATTTTTGGAATTGAAGTTAAAAGTGAAATCTAGACTGGGAGCTAGTGAGAAAGACCTCTTTGATTAAACTAATCATGAGTTACCTTTTGCTTAAGAAAGGAATGTCTTGAAATCATAAAAGCCTTATGAGAAGCCCCAAGGTCAGGGACATTAAGAAACTCTACATGATTACTAAGGATAGGGTTAACTATAAGATTATCTTAATAACAATTTATACCCATTAGCAAAACTCTCAAAAAAAAAAAAGAAAAAAAGAAAAAAAAATGAATGATAAAAAATGAAGAAGAAAAAGAAGAGAGAGAAAGTAAAGGCTTGCCACAAAATTCTTATCTAATCCATGTTGGCTCATATAGCCAAGTTTTCAATCCATGTCATCCATTTCCTTTTCAAGGTGGTCTTTTTTGTTTTTAAAATTAACCTTAATAGGTTAAGTCATTCTTCCCTAATTGTAGTTTTTAATATCCTTCAACTCTTTTTCAAATCAAGGGGCCTATCCCTAATGCATTTTTTTTTTCATAAATGGTTTTTCAACAATATCTCTGTAAATACTTTTCTAAGTCAAGAAGTCTTTTAAAACTAGTTTCTTTCCTTACTTTACTTTTTCAATCCTTCATCAAAATTCTTTTTAGGGATCCTGCTAGACTTTAGGGTGCCATCCCATCTTTCTAAACTAATAGCTAACTTTTATCCCCTCTTTCGTCATCTTCCTTTAAGGTCTTTAGTGAGCCCATAAGGCACTTCCTTCACCAACTTTCTCTTAGAGAGCCCATAGGGCATGTTTCCTCATCAAATTTCACTTAGTGAGCTTGTTAAGCACTTTCTATCATCAAATCCTCTCAAGCGAGCCCATAAGGCACGTCTCCTCATCAACTTTCTCTTGGCGAGCCCGTTGGGTGCTTTCTTTCAACTTTCTCTTAGCAAGCCCATAGGGTGCTTCTATTCTTTTAACTAGCCTTTAGGGCCCTTTTGTTCCTTTAGAAAGCCCATAGGGTGTTTCCTTTTGTAAATTTCTCTCAAATGAGCCCATAGGGTGCTTCTCCTTCTTGATTCCCTTTTAGCGAGCCCATAGAACGCTTTCTTTTACTAATCTTCCCAGATAAGCTTAAAGGGTGCTTCTTCTCATCATTAATTCTAAAAGATAGGTTTGCTCGTCTCCGAGAGATGCTCCTGCCTAGGTTAGTTAGTTCAAAGGAGCACTACCAGATTTTGTAAATTGATCCAATTTTAGGGTTGTTAGGTGCTTCCCATTCTCAACTCCCTTTTAGTGAGCCCATAGAGCGCTTTCTTTTACTAATCTTCCTAGATAAGCCTAAAGGATGCTTCCTTTCATCATTAATTCCAAAAGATAGGTTTGCTAGTCCCCAAGAGATGCTTCTGCCTAGGTTAGTTAGTTTAAAGGAGCACTACCAAATTTTCTAAATTGATCTAATTTTAGGGTTGCTAGTCCTTGAGAGATGCTCCTATTTAGGTTGGTCAGCTCAAAGGAGCACTACTAGGTCTTTTAGATCAATCCAATTTTAAGGTTGTTAGTTCTCGAGAGATGCTCTCACTTAGGTTGGTTAACATAAAGGAGCATTACTAAGTCTTCTAGATCCATCTAATTTTAGTGTTGTTAGTCCTTGAGAGATGTTCTCACTTAGTTTGGTTAGCTCAAAGGAACACTACTAGGTTTTCCAGATTGATCCGATTTTAGGGTTACTACTCCGCGAGAGACACTCTCACCTATGTTAGTTATCTCAAAGGAGCACTACCAAGTCTTCTAGATTGATCAAATTCTAGGCTTACTAGTCCCCGAGAGATGCTTCCACTTAGGTTAGTAAGCCTATTGAGACACTACTAGGTTTTCTAGATTAATCAAATTCTAGGGTTGCTAGTCTTTGAGAGACGCTTTCGCCTAGGTTAGTAAGCTTAGTGAAGCACTACTATGTTTTCTAGATTGATCAAATTCTAAGGTTGCTAGTCCCTGAGAGACACTCTCTCCTAAGCTAGTGAGCCTAGTAAGGTACTACTAGGTTTCCTAGATCGATTCAATTTTAGGATTGTTAGTACTCGAGAGACGCTCATGCCTAAGTTAATGAGCTTAGTGAGGCACTACCAATTCTTCCAAATAGATTAAATTTTAGGTTTACTAGTCCTCGAGAGATGCTTCCGCTTAGGTTAGTTAGCTCAAAGGAGCACTACCAGGTTCTTCAAATTGATCAAAATTTAAGGTTGCTAGTTTACTAGAGATGCTCCCACCTTAGTTAATCAGCTCATTAAGGCACAGCTAGGTTTTATCATTCAATTTAGGGTTTTAGTCAACTCTGGGAGTGCTTCACTTACCTTGGTTAGTTAGTTCATTAAGATACAATCAAGTTTCTTCATTCAATTTAGGGTTTTAGCCAACTTTAGGTATGCTTTGCTTACCTTGGTTAGTCAGCTCATTAGGGCACAACCAAGTTTTCTCATCTCTTTTAAGGTCTTAGCTAACTTTAGAAGCGCTTCACTCATTTCACCTCAGTTCGTCAGCTCATAAGAGCATGACTGGACTTCATTTCTTCTTTCAGCTTTTTGGCTAGCTCTTAGAATGCTACCCCTCTCTTCACTAAGTCCCCAATGGATCGGGCCTAAGATAACTAGCTAGATGTGACACTTATTAGGATAAAATATATCCTTGGGGCAAAAATAGTGTCTCTTTTGTTTTTATAGCGAAGTTTTGCTCAAACTTTATCATAAAGAGGGGAAGTTGTAGACACCTCATTTTTGCCCTCTTTTTATTTTTTAAAATAAGTTATAGGGTCCTAAATTAAGGAAAATACAAAAAAAAAAATTAAAGAAAGCCTAAAAAAATAGAAAGATAAGAAAACCTAAAAATATGAAGTTTAAAAAAATACAAAAAAATAGGAAAATAGGAAAAAGCACAAAAAATAAGAAATTTAGAAAAAATACAAAAGAAATGGAAAAATTTAGAAAAATATATAAGTCACAAAAAATAGAAAAGGTAAGGAGTTTAGAAAATAATAAAATTCTTTAGGTAGTTTAAATAGAATAAAATTTTGGATTTAAATTTAAATAAACTTTAATAAAGGACTATTAAACTTAGGCTTAGATTTGAATCTAATCTAGGTTAACCTAACCTATTGCACATATAGATAAGGTATAAGCCAATGGTCTAATGGTAAAACACTTGGACTAAGCGTATGGACTTAGTTGGAGATCATGGGTTTGAGACTTATTGGAGGCATGGGGATGTTTTTTATCTTTTTGTTTTTTAAACTCCACACGTGTCTACATGTTATGCCATCACTGAGCTACATGTTTGAAATTGACATATGGCATTTTGTGATTGGATAGGTAAAAAGAATCGATTTTCTTTAAACCCTAGTTGAGGGTCGGTATTAAACGGGTAGGGTCTAATGCTGATTGGTTTGAAGGAAACCTAATTTAAATAGAAAAGAAATAGGAGGGTGAAAAATCAGGCTTGATAATGTTCGAGTAAGTGCTTTTGATGACTTTGTACTTCTTTTGTTCTTATAGTTAGTGTACATAAATTAAATATTAATAACTCGATGTATGGGGGTTCAGGTTATGCATATGTTTGATATTGATTTATTACTGTGCAAAATACTGTTAAATATGATAATTTAAGATTTGGTTATATGATTGATTGTTGCATAATTTGAATGGTTTGTTGATAATGATTGATCATTTGATAAATTGACTTAATCATACTCGACTTAATTTAAAATAAAATGGATTATGCATAAGCATGAACATTGCATATAATGTTTCTATCGTCACCTCATGTGGTTGGTAATGAAGGGCCTTAGAGGGATAAATTCCTACATGATTTGATTAATACAGTATAGGAGTATTGATATAACAAGACCCTACCCTTGGCTCATGGGTTTTACTGGTGCCGAAGACGCTAGCCGTAGGTTGTGTTTAGAAACTACCGTTGTAGGGTGTGAGTGTGGACTGTGAGAGTTACTTCACCGCTAGACCTGGGAAAATGTATACTACTAACTGTTGAAAATAGAAACTTATTTCATGAAATAGGAAATTTCTATATGTATTTATATGTGGTTAAAAACCTACGTAATAGAGCTTGATTGTGATTGGTGCTAAGGTATCTCCAACCTTTACTTTGGAGGGCATTAAATCTAATGTTGTATGTAGCACCCATTAACTCTCTATATATTGTTCGGCATACTATTTGTTCATGCATTCATATGTTTATTAATGAATTGTTTGATAACCTACTTGTTAATATAGTATGAGGGATAACTCACTAAACTCTTGTAGCTTACTTCCTAATAGTTTTCTTTTGTAGGTTGATAGATAATCGAGTATGGGTTAAAAGCTGAGTGTTGAGTACCAGTATCGAGATACATAGAAGTTAAAATATATGGATAGACTATATATTTTTTTTGAAGTATATGTTATAACTTGCATAAGTTTAAGTTTTAGAACTTTACTACCTTATCTTATCGTTTGGTAAAGGATATTTATTCTTTGCAGTTCTGATGTATTATGGCTTATTGGATATTCATAGTCACTTATATGTTATAGTAAGTTAATTAAATAAAGAATTGAAAATTTAGTAACTAATTGTTTAAAGTTTTATAATCTTTAGATTGTAAGATGGTTTTTGTATTATGGATGCATATGTAATATGAAAATTTTTGACCATCCTACTTGGCTCCTCTTAGGATCATGACAGTTCATGTATGGTCACTTAACTTAACCTATTTCTTAGGCCTCTCTTAAAGACTTTACTTTATTACTTCCATTAGCTTTTAGGGATAGGCACGATTTGGTTTGGTATGTTTTGTTCTTCCTTACCGAATCGAACCTAATATAATGGTTTTTTTTTTTTTTTTTGAAATCGAATCTATCCATATGACTTAGTTCTTAAATTTTTCAAACTTAATTGAAATTAGTTCAGTTCGGTTCAAACTGTTAATGTCAAATTTTCGTTAAACATTTTTATTTCCAATAATATATTTTTCTTTCCATTGAACTTTCATATGTTTTCAATTAGTTTCTCATATATTTATCATGTATAATAATACTTAGTAAAAAGTTGCAAGGATCTTAATGAACTTAACTTGATTGAATGGGGATAAGAGGTTTATTCGAGCGAATAAATAATAAGGAGGGAGAAGTAAAGTTACCTATCCAAAAGCAATATGAAGAAAACAAAAGAGCTACACTAAAGACTGAAAAAGAAACGATAGATACGTAAAATGCACCATGGTGAGAAACTTGATTTAAAAACATATAAAAAAATGACAATTTAAAAATGAAAAATTTCTAAATGTGAAATTTTATATGGAATTCACTCAACTTAATCTTAATAGTTCGCCCAAAAATAAGACAAAGAAGAAGTAGATTTGAAAAATTTGATGAAATTTATAAAAGTTGATGAAAGAAAAAAATATAACAAAACAATTGCATGAAATTATTTTTGTTTAACTAAACTATTTGGTTCGAATTGCATTCTTCAACCAAACCACAAATTGTTTATACATGATCGAACCAAACTGTAACCAAACGGTTTATTGAAAAAACCCTTTTTTTTTTTGTTCAGTTTGATTTGGTTTATAGTTTGATCCATGGTTTGCAGTTTTTTTGCCTAGCCTTATTAGCTATACTCCCTAGGTCTCATGTATAGTAGAGGTGGTCTACCGCTTTAGGTCTCAAGTAGTAAGTTGAAGATTGGGTTCCCTACAATTGTTCGATGTTGTAATTTAGTAAATTTTATTACACTTAGTTAACTAATATGAAGTTGAAATTACAGTTGACAAAATGTAAAAACAAAGTAGTTATAAACTCTTATTATTAGTGGTGATGGAACCATAGCCTATTTTAGCACGTCATTAGTTTCAAGGTCCAAAGGGTGAAAATAAGTCAATGTTAGCTAAGTGTGTTACAAGTATTATTAGTTAACAGATAATGGGATACAATTTAATAAATATCTCTTATTGGATAAAAATTATATCTAAATCAATAAGTTCGATAGAGTTAACCTAATCAAAGATAAAGTGGTAACCTCCTAGTAAAAGTCTAATGAGTTTTTTTTTTTTAAATGTAAAATGAAATTGGGATGAGTATATGACCATAATTATGCTACCATGAAATCTATAGCATGAAAGTTAAAAGCATCATCATGCGGATTGTCATGAGGAGTTTATGTTTAGATAATCAGAAATTTAGTGGGTGAATGTGGAAATGATTTGCCTATTATGTGTTTTGAAGTCTTTAAATTATGTATTTAAGATACTTAATGATTAACCAAGTCGGTATTGATGTTATGCAAGAGCAAAAGAGGAAGGTCAGTAGTGTTCAATGAGATCCATGGACAAGAGCATGGGCATATTCTTGACAGTCTACACTTTTTAAAATTATGAATAATTGAATATAGCAAAAAGTGAGGTTTATAGTTAGGTTCACAAGCATGAACCTACCCATGTTTCTCAAAGGAGTAATTGTAAATAAAATATGGAAGGTTCAGGACTAAGGAATACGGTCATGAACTTGCTCATGTTTCTTAAACTACAATTGTTAAAATAGATTCGTAAGAATCATGGCCAAAAAGCACGACCATGAACCTAGTTATGATCTCTATGATAGTAAATCTGAAAAATGTGTTTCCTAAAAGAGTTGCAACTTTTAATCAAATTTCATAATTCTTAAATGTAAGAGTTGTCATAATTCGTGATTAAGGGTTTAGATGAGTTTATAACTGATCTAAACTCAATCCAATGAAAATGAATGGAATTTAACTAGTGGATCATGCGAAATCAACATGCTACTTTGTTCCTCCCTCTAACTTTTAGAGAGAGAAATTCTCCTTATAGGAGAGTAGGTCATACCTTTAGGATGTTTCTTAAGAATTGAACATTCCTTCCGTTTTTAAGTCTGCTACATAACTATTACGTACTTTCTTAAATATTTTAAATCATTTACTGAATTAACACTGGTTTTCTTTTGCAAATTATAACCATTCCTTCATTTCTCCATCATTTCACTTGCATCAATTGATCTAAGTATTGCTCTCTTATCTAGTCTTTACATTTGGAAAATACAAAAAAAGCTTAAAATCTAAAAAAAATTACATAAAAATTTAAAATAACATAGTTCCATTTCCACATTTCTATAGTTAGCTTTCTTGCGATCTTTTTCACCCATTACAATCATTTATCTTCAAATCTTCATTTTCGTTTGTAGTTTGTTTATATCTATAGATGGCTTCTACTTCATTAACAAATCTTACTACTAGAGATTAATAATTTGATGAAACACCTTTAGAAGAATTAGATCTAGAAGTAAATCATAGCTAAGAAAAGTCAGATTGGGTATTAATTGCAAAAATTTTATTAGATAAAACTATAAATAAGAATGTTATCATGGGTGTTATGAGAAAATGTTAGAAGGAGTTTGGGGAAGTTGTAATTTCATCAATGGGTAACAATGTATTCACAATTTAGTTGGAATTGATGGAGAAGCATAAGTTGATGTTAAATGAAAGTCCTTGGGCTATTATGGGTTATTGTGTTGTACTTTTAGAATGGAAATCTCATTAGAATATGAGTGAAGTGCCTCTAAATATGATACCATTTTTGGTATAAATCTATGACTTGAAATTGGATCAATTGTCAGTTGTAAATGTTTGGAAGATTAGAGTTAGGATTGGGAAGGTGTTGGAAGTAGAGGATCTGATCTCTCCTAATGGCAATAGAAGTTGCTTCTTAAGGGCTAGGATTCTATTTGATTGTTTGTATCTTTTGAAATTAAGGGCATAGGTGTCTAGAGGTAATGGAGAAAGGTATCTAGTGTTCTTTAAGTATGAAAAACTCAATGGGTGGTGTTATAAATGTGGTAGACTTGATTATGTTAGTAAGGGTTGTAAGTATACTACTGTGAATGGTGAAAACTTTGGTCCTCAACTAAGTACAATTGCTCTTAAAAGTTAGCCCAAAGCAACAAAAGAACCAAAGCATGATGATGGTTTAAACTCTACCAAATCAAAATCTTAGCAAAACCATCCTATATGCTCAAAACCTTTGTTGCAATCGCTGTCAATGAATACCTAAAACCCTTCTTCCTTTAGACCTCCTCTAACATCTTTGGGCTTAAACAGTTTACCTACTCCTAAAGTTTTGAACAAAGAATCTATCTCAAATGTTATTTTTTCACACTTAGATATATAATCGACTACCTACCTAAAACCAAAATCCACTCAAACATCAAAGGAAAATGTGATTTCATTTAGTATTACTCCCAAACATTGATCAAAACACAGCTATTCCTATTACAGATTCAAAAATTAGAAATAAAGAGAATGAACCTGAATAAAGAGATGTATAACATCTTAATACTGTTGGTAGAGCTAAATCTAGTAGTACTTATAGAGCGCAAACAAGATGGGAAATAGTTAGTTATTTCACCAACACATAAAGAGATGACTAATGTTGTTAAGTTGTTGAGCATCAAAAGGAAAAGGGATTAGGTTGCAAATGAAGATGAACATAAGAAAATAAAAGTGGAGTTAATGCATGAAATGAAGGATGTGCTTAAGTTTGCACAAGGAAGTTACGTGGAGGGTCACAGGGTGAGAAAATATGCTATAAATAAGAATGATAATAAAGTGGAGAAGTTAGTGATGGTTTATGTAGAGAGCACTATTAAGAAGTCATTTATGGGTAGTGATTAGGTTGAAGTTCCTATTAACTTTGTAAATAGGCAATCGTGGTTGGCTCGAATCGACCAAAAGTCAGCCATGAATTTCATATCTTGGAACTAACTAGGTATGGGATCTATTGAGACAGTTTACAATTTAAAAGATCTCATTAATAAATACAACCCTACTATGGTCTTTTTGACGGAGACCAAGAATAAAGCAAATAAAATTGAGAGGTTGTGTAATGGGATGAGATATGCGAAGGCATTTTATGTGCAATGTAGGGGCTTAGTTGGTAGGTTAGCCTTTTAGAGGAGTGATAGTGTTGAAGTTTCTTTTCTTGAAGATAATTTTCACTTTATAAATACCATGGTTAAAGACCATGATGGGGGAATGTTAGGCTACATCACTTGGATTCACTCTCACTCAGATTTTCATCAAAAAGTTTGACTATGGAATACTCTAAGAGAGAAGCCAATTAAAAACCGAGGTCCTTAGCTTTGTATTAGTGACTTTAATGCAGTAGCAAAATATCATGAGAAATCCAATGGAAGAAGAAAAGAAGCTAGGTTAGTAAAAGTTTTTAGAGACATGATTTTTGGTTTTAATCTACAAGACCTAGGCTTCAAGGGTCCTTAATATACTTGGACAAATAAAAGGGAAGAAGGAGTGTTGGTTAAAGAAACATTAGATACAGGACTTTGCGGACTGAGAAATTTCTAAAGTGACAAATTTTACATCAAACAATTATGGCATCAAACAATGTGGCCTTAATCATGTAGCTAAATGGAAATGCCTTGAATGTAATGAAGATATTTCATTTTGAAAACATGTAGCTAGCATCCTCACGGTATAAGGATATTGTGGTGTCTTCTTAGAAGAATGATAGTGATGAGGGAATGTGAAATAATATGGATAATTTAGTTAGTTGTTGTTGTGCCCTTCTTAATTGGAGAAATGTAGAATTCTCGAATAATAGAGTAGAGATTGATACTCTTTTGAGCAAGCTAGTTGACGTACATAACTTGGAAGCAAATGAAAGTAATCTAGATGAAGAGAGTATTTTTGAACAAATTAACATCCTTTAGGAAATAGAAGAAAGGTTTTGGCATCAATGTTCAAGGATGAATTGGTTGAAGTATGGAGATCAAAATATGACCTTTTTTTCTAGAAGAGGGCAAGTTATGCATTTAAGATGCTTTGTGATTAACAAAGTTGATACCTGTGTTATGCATGAGTAAAAGAGGAACGCTTGTAGTGTTTAGTGAGATACAAGGACAAGAACATGGATGTGTTCTTGACTGTCTACATTTTTGAAAAGTGTAAACAATTAAATATAATGAAAAGTAAGGTTTATAGTTAGGTTTACAAGCATTAACTTGCCCAAGTTTCTCAAAAGAGTAATTGGAAATAAAATCCACAAGGTTCATGACTATGGAACATGGTCATGAACATGCTTGTGTTTTTGAAACTACGGCTATTAAATTGGCTCCATAAGGATCATGGTGAAGGAGTATGACCATGAACTTGGCTATGGTCTTTGTGACAACAAATTTGGGAAATGTGTTTCATAAAAGAGTTGCAACTTTTGATCAAATTTCATAAATCTCAATTGCAAGAGTTGTAGTAATTCGTGATTGAGGATTTAGTTGAGTTTATAACTGATCTAAACTCAATCCAATGAAAATGAATGGAACTTAACTAGTAGATTGATATGACTCTTGATGAAAGGTTATTACCTTTCAAGTTGAGTAATAGAAGAAAGTGTTGTAACTCTAATTTGGAGTCATCCTTTTAGCATGAATTTCCACTAATTTTTCTACAAATTCCCTCCTTCAAAACTATACAAGATAAACACCGTTTTTATATTTAAGTGTGGTTTGATACCTGAATTTTTGTTATTCATATAAAAAGACTTAATTCTAACATAAGAAAATTCTACATAACTACTATAGTAAACCGAGTAAAGAAGTGTAAATTTTCTAAAGAAAGCGATCTAATCATGCTTCTATGTCATTATTAATTATAAAACCATTATACACTATTGCAAACCATACTTATTTCCCGGTAACAATTGAGTTTGTAGTCTGGATTTATCAAATTTTTCTTACTTCTCCTATCAACACTAAATAAATGCGTTCAACAATGTCTTTCATACAAAATCGGATATTAATCTGATACTTTCCTTGTAGTTAATTACAAACCTTAAGTATGATATCTCAGTTGTCTGCTCGTTTACATAGACGGATCGGTACAAGAAATTTCCTTCTTTTTTCCCTTATGTTTTTAGTGTCTATCAATGCATATTTTGCTCTGACAGAGAGTTGGTTTAAATAAATTCAAAAACAAAAAAAAAAAAAGAGATTCCTTGCTAAACGTAGATAGCACATGTTTACCTCATCGCAATTAGTTGAATCCCTAACGTATAAATTTACTTAAAAAAATATTAAATATGCTTTTCAGAGCTTTCTTGTGGAACTAGCGACAACTTGGGATCGCATATTGCAGTCTTAAGGTGGTTTCGGAGACCGTTCATATTGTCCTCAAGTTGACTAAACAAGTGTTATTTCTTGCCACGACTGTTACACCAAGAAGACAGGACCAAACATCAACCTAGGCAATAAGGATAATATATACATATATATATATATATATTATTTTTGGCTCTTACTTGTTCTCTTTAAAGCACATCCTGGCTGCTGAAACCACCACCGAACATATCTCACCGACAAAAATATGGATGAGAACAAAGTGAAGCCTCATGCGATGATGATACCTCTTCCTTTGCAAGGCCATGTGAGACCCTTTGCCCATCTTGCCATGAGACTTGCATCCAAAGGCTTCTCCATCACCTTTGTCAACATGGAACATATCCATCACCAATTGACCGAAACTAAGCATAATCAGGATAGCACTGACGATGATATGTTCACCAAGGCACGTAAATCCGGTCTTGATATACGGTATACCACGATAAGTGATGGTCTTCCTTTAGGATTCGATCGTATACTCAATCTGGAGCAAAATATTCATGCTTGCATACATGTTCAATCTGCTCATGTGGATGACCTGTTGAAAAGAATAATTCACCTGGATCCTCCAATCAATTGTTTGATTGCGGATACGTTTCATGTATGGCCATCCATGATTGCCAGAAGGTATAATCTGGTTAATGTTTCTTTCTGGACCCAGACGGCTTTAGCTTTCGATCTTTATTGTAATATGGACCTCCTGAGGATTAATGGTCATTATGCTAGCAAAGGTACCTTTCTATTCACTTTTTAATGGTGGGATGTACAATTTTGGATGCTATGTTGAGCTCAATTTTGTAATAAAAAGGTTCATGCTCATAAAGTGACAATCACATAACTGATTTAAGTAGTTGATATCAGTGCTTTCATCTAATCTTTGGTATTGTTATCCTCAGATAATCGCAAAGATGCGATTGATTACATACCGGGCGTTTGTGTGATCGAACCGAAAGACTTAATATCATATCTTCAAGAGACTGATACAACCTCTGCGTTTCATGAGCTTCTAGCTAAAGCATTTGCTGATGTGAAAAATGCAGACATGATAATTTGCAACACTATTCAAGAACTTGAATTTGAAGCCATAAGTGCCTTGCAAGAGCACAGACCGGTTTATGCAATTGGCCCCATATTTCCTGGAAGTTTCTCTAGCATCAGCTCTCTTTCGACTAGCTTGTGGTTGGAAGTTGATTGCATCCAGTGGCTAGACAACAAGCCAAGAGGTTCAGTTCTGTACGTTTCGTTCGGTAGCTTTTGCAATGTAAGCAAAGAAGAAGTGACTGAAATAGCCTATGGCCTTTTGCTTAGCAAAGTGAATTTCATCTGGGTGTTCCGTGTATCGACAAGCCTGGTTGAAACAGGTCCCCTGCCGGCTGGGTTTGTGGACGAAATCAATAGCCGTGGCTTGATTGTGCCCTGGTGCTCTCAAACTGATGTGATATCTCATCCTGCAGTAGGCGGTTTCTTGACACATTGTGGATGGAACTCAATACTGGAAGGCATGTGCTGTGGCATTCCATTGATATGCCTTCCCCTGTACACTGATCAATTTACTAACAGAAAGCTTGTGGTGGATGATTGGAAGATCGGAGTCAATCTCTGTGACAAAAGGCCTGTCCGGAGAGATGAGTGCGCCGAAAGCATTAAACACCTAATGCACGGTGATTCCGGTGGTGAGATGAGGAGGAAAATCACGGAGATGAAAGTCCTGCTGGAGAAGGAATTGAACTCTAATGGATCTTCGGATAAGAACTTTCGCAACTTCATTCAGGATCTTAAGGATGCCATTCGGAATAAAAATTGTGCTTAGGATCGATATTTGACATTACAAAATATAAATTACACGCTGATGAATTTTCCTGCTGTGAAAATGTTCGTAACCATTGCGCAGTTCCTCGTTTTATGTCCTATGACGATAGTTCATATTGTTTTTGAACCTTTTAACTTGTATGCTTTTGGTCCTCTTTCGACATGACACGATTCTTAGTATATTCACAGAAGAACCACTCCAATGATTATTGAGAAATCGATCCTTAATGAAATTGTACAAGGCTTAAGCGGTCTTTTAATCTAATAGTAGATGTTCTATCGGTTGAAAATTAGGATTTTCATGGAAAAGATCAGTTTTCAATCATGAATAAGATTTCGATAGAAAGATATTCAACCATTTATAGTTTTGAGCCTAAGTTTTCGTAAAAAAGCATAACTAATTGATATTAAATTATAAAATCTAAAAGATGAAAATTGGAAGGAAGCACGAAAAGGCATGTACCACCTTCCATGCTGATCGGCTTGTCTATGGTTAGGTTGATCAACCTACTTCCTTAGTTTGATCGTATTAGCAAAATGTGTACATTGAATAGCTGGTTTTATGACCTAAATTATATAGGACTTGCTAAAATTATGTTATAATAATAAATAAGAAGGAATTTATAGAAAAGAATGAAGGATTGAATTATTTTAATTATATAGCAATATCTTAGAGACAATGACTTAAAATAATGGTTTTTGAGAAACCCAAAAGTGAATAACATTACTATTGTTTACTGCATCTTCTTATAGGACTGAATTTAAATTAATCCAATGATTATTTAGTTTCAACTAATTAATTGATTATGGCTTATGTTTAGTTGAGATCACTAGCCCTTCCAAGTCATGGGTTATGAGTACATGACATCCTTTTGAAGGCCGGTAGTTTAGGCACTCTATGTGGATAGACATTATGGCCACTATATGTTTATAAGCAAATGTTGATATGATAGTGTAAAACTTGAAAGAGAAAAAAAAAATATAAAAATAAAAATAGAAAGAGAAATAAGTGGTATAATAAGGTAAGGGCACCCTTGACATTAACAATAACCAGAAGGGGTATTTCGTGCATAGGAAAAGTCCTAATGAACCAAGTATAAAAAGGGTTACATAAGGTTGAGGAAACGCATTTTGCAATTCTCTCACGTGTTGCACACTTTGCTTAGGGTTTTGCATGAATTCTTAAAGCAAGGAAGTGAAACAACAAAATTTAGCAAGATTGGATTAGGAGAAACTAAGGTAAGGTTGCGAAATGCCCTTTTATTGTAGAATTTTAATGGATTCTCAATGAAAACTTGTTTTTCCATGTAGGGTAGCAACCAAAACGAATTTGAGAGGGTTCATTGGGAGTTCAACAGTGGATCTTTAGCAGTGAAATAGAGGTTAAGGTGGTAGATCTTAAGGTAAGGTTGTTTGGATCAATTCTTCTGGGTTCTTGGTTGAATCTCTTAAGAAATTCATTTTTAAAGAGCACGACCAAACTAGGCAATACAACCTATTGCCTCAAGGTTAGTTTGGTCATAGATTCTTCTATTCCTTATCATTTGACACCTCATTCCAAAACCTTATTTATAACTTTTTTTGTACTCTTTCAAGCTATTTTATTGACAAATAACATTTTATTAACCACTTTTAGTCAAGATTAATCTTACCTATTAATGTTAAGGATATATGTATGTATGGTTTAACGTCAAGGATAAAGGGTTTTCCTTAAGTCCAAATAGCAAGACTAAAATCAAAACCATAGTCATTTGTTGTAGTTTTATTTTTCAATTAAGTATTTGGCACGACTCGAGAGGGTTAGTTGTGGCAATCGCCGTATATCATACAAAGAATTACAGATTGAATTCTCTTATAATCGACGACCCTTTTATATAATACACAAGGCTACAGCTACTACTAACTACCAAGAGTACACAAACTTAAGCAATATCATTTCATGATAAATAATAAAATTATAAAAACATAATACATTGTCTATTTATATAAAAGTTTACAAATACGAAGTCTAAAACATGTCTTAAGTTAAACCAATATATAATTACATATTCAGCTCTATAAACTATCAGAAATACTTTCTGATCACATCCAGCTCCCATATTGATCCCGTATAGAAAACTAACCTCGGGTATGCGACGGCTCGTCTCTATAAAAAGATCGGCCTGCTAGAGAAGACTATAAGGGTATAAATTAACTAGCTTAGTGAGATAATTTTCCTCAACCATATAGTACTCAAGTCATACAATAGTTAGCTTCAACTAAATGAATGCATGATAAATTGTATGCTAAACAAATACATGCAAGTGACCATGTATTGTATACAACTCAGATTTAACGCCTTCTGAAATCAGAGTTAGAGATTTATCAGTACAGTCAGATCCGGGTATCATATTAGAACTTATTTTATAACGAAACTCTGCGTTTCGTATTTAAAATGTAATAGTACATTCATTACCAGCTTTATCAAAATGAATTCTACATATAATTGTGACTAGGTTTACACAATTCTCACTTACCCTTAAACGAAGGCCTTTAGACTTGACCTCAGCTAAGCGGTTGGCACCTTTAATGCCTAGTCATCTTGCGGGCCAAGGTAAGGTCATATTGCACGTGTCCACCGTACGAAATCTATAACAATCAATAATCAACCCACGTATGGCCTCTCGCTACCTCCATGTAATGTGACTAATGGAATTAGTTATGCAGTGCATGATTGTGCGTAATCCAAGTTAACTTTTCTAGTTGAATAAAATTAAGTTTTATTTATTCGGTGATAATTCTAAGTCACAAACAATTAATTCTTAGTGAATTTACTATGCAATAATCATTACATTATTGAAGTTTAAAGTAAATTCACCATCAATAACAATTATCATACACAAGCATAATCTAACCCATACACATTCATTTATTAATCATAACTTATATTCACTAACTATAAATACAAACAAGTATGAAATCATTAGGAAAAACTCACTCAGTCATGGCTAATTTAGGGGTTGTAGTAGTCTGGTGGTAGCTCAGGATTTATATCGAAATCTCTTGAGAATAATAAAAATTTATAAGTTTAGGAATTTAAAGCTAACCAGTATTATAATTTGTAAGGTCCATTTCACCTAGTTACGTGAAATTGTTGATTCTAGCTTTTCATTGAATCATGTATAACTTTTCGTTTTAGTTCGAATAGTTATGAACTTATAGCCTATTTTGATCATTTTCGAGCGTATTTTCTCGTAATGAGGTCCGTTTTGGGCGTTATACGTTACAATTTAAATTGTGATATAAAAATATCACAAAATTTACTTTTTAAGTTATAAAATTATAAAATATTAATTTTCTCTTTTTCTTAATATATTTATGATTTAATAATTATTTAAATCATGTATTCGATATTTTTATTGTTTTGAGCATACTTTTCCTATTTTTGAGATTTTAGCTTTATTATGATTATTATTGTTATTATTATTATTTCCATTATTATTTTAATTATTTCTTATTTTCTTATTATTTATCTATATTTCACAATTTATATACACACACACATACATACATATATATATATATAGACTTATAATATATTTGATGAATTTTATAATTTTATCTTATTGAAAAATCCTTAATTTACAGTAATATATATATATATATATAGATACCTACTCCTTATGTAATTATAAACTTATTTTAGTTTATAGATATTATTATATAACATATGTATTTTCGGTATACTACACATATATACTATATGTTATACGCCATATGTATGTATATATATTTATTCATATTCTTATGTACATATTTATATATTTATATATTTGTATTTATACATATAAAGTTTACACGTGTACATAAATATAAATACATACATATATATAAATAATATACAAATACCTATTCATGTTTTATATATTCGGTATATATATATTTATATAATATTTATTATAAAATATGTATACTATATATTATACATGTATTATATGGTATATGCGGTATATCACAATATATACTCTACATTATATATATATATATGTCCTATATACATATATTACCACTTATAGAATATACTATTACATATATATCACACGATTACATATATACATATGAAAATAATTATACATGTATACATATATACATAGTTTATGTGTACCTACACACACACATATATATATATATATGCTATAGTTATTTTGTAAAAATACTTAATACTAATTATATGTATTCTTAAAAAAAAAATACATAATACATACTCTTTCCGTATAATATATCTATGTACATACATGTATATATACATATCTTTATACACGCATATATAATTTAATCTAAGTATTTATGCATATATACATGTACTAGCAATGTTATATATATAAAAATACCATACAAATACTATATTTATACATGTATATACTATATAACATATATCTATAATTACAAAATAATTTCTTACCTATTTCTTTTAACTTTTCTTCTTTCTTTTTCTTCCTTCTCCTCACAGTTTTATTTCCTAGAAATTTTTTTTTCTTCTTTTCAGTTTGCTTTGCAATTTTTTTCTTTGAGGATTTTTATTTCTTTCTCTTATAACTCATGTGTTCAGTAATTTAAGAAGAGCAACATAAAAAAAAAATCTTATCCTAATCCTTTACATTAATGAAGATGAGACAAAATTAATCATTTCAAAATTTTTCATTTTTTTGTAAATCAACACTTGGCATTTTCATTTCCTTACGTAGGTTGCTGATTTAGATTTTCTTCAAATTCTTTCCAGGACGTGTTAAATGGAGAAAAAAAGAAAAAGAAAGAGAGAGAAAATAAAAATTAATAATAAAGATATATAATTTTTCTAAACGTATAAATTATAACAATACTCATCGTAAATTAATTTTTAAATTTTTGTGAAAATTTATCAATTTAAATGGTACCCATTAGGACCAATTTAAACGTATTAATTTTTAAATTTTTGTGAAAATTTTCGTATTATAAACCTATACATTAGCCTGATATATGATATAGTAATTGGTCCTAATGAGATATTTGTTGAATTTGTAAAAGATTGATTTTTTGGGAACATAATAGGTGTTGTTTGGTTTAGGAAATATGGAACTTTAGGATTTTTAATTTAGATTTACAGTTTATTTTAGTTAATTATAAAATTATAATAATAGATGGTCAAATTGGTAATACGAAGGGGTAATTTTAGGTTTTTGACAATACTAATTATTTTGGATTCTTAAGATATATTAATAATACTCAAAATAACGATCGTGATAATATAAAATTTACTGAAATCAGATAGGAAAGGAGTAAAATATGGTAAAATGAAGTAGGGAAAGTTTATGAGAATTTGGATTCAACCAATACTTGACTTGAAAACTGTATTTATATTTTTTTAGGTGTGATAAGTAAAGAAGGATCACATCATCAATTTTAGGATTCTATGCTATTACTAAACCTAAGTGGATCTAACCCATGCTTGGAGTAATTATATTGCTACTCATAACATTGCGTGTTATCTGATACTATGTTGATTGAATATTAGTATATCTTGGGTTAATTGATATGTCACTATAGTGGATGCAAATGCGGTGATTTTGAATGATAGTAACTATATCTTGGTTAAACTATTATGCTATTATGGTGGGTGTTAATGTGGTGTATATGAATGATGATACTAACTTGGAGAGTTGAGGGATTGCTAACTCAATTTTTTGGGTGTTCACTTAAGTGAACCCTAAGTGAGATACAATAAATTTGCTAGGGAGAGTTCAAAAACTAGAATTAGATCACCAGGTTAAATAAAACTGAAAGACTGCTTGTGCTAAGTGATATACTTGAGTTGTTATTGCATATCATGGTACGACATAAAAAGGACCTACGGGTCAGAAGTTTTAGAATGGGACTTCTAAGTGATCACGGAAAAAGCATGGCTTTATGAACTCAATTTTTGGAGGCATATAGATTTGCATTGTCCAAACATTATGACTATTTTGATAGTTAGATTTGGTAGACTACAGTGTATGGTCTAATTCAGTATTGTTGCCCCTTTGATTTAGTGAACTATACTGTGTAGTCTAATTTTGTAAAATAAAGTTGGGGGTCCTATTCTTAGGTAGCTTCTTGTTGCCCATAGGTTCCTAGATGTTGTATCTAGATGCCCAATTATGTCGACTAACCTGATGAAAATTGGAAGGGCATAGGATAGCAGTATAAATGCATGCTACGTACATGAGTATAACATGCTGCATTGGTAGCAATAAATGCCTAGTTGGGTAAATGCGTATGTGAAGTTGAACCTGTAAATTATGATTAAAATGTTTCGGTTATGATGTACGATATTGTTTATATTATATTGTTTCTTATCTACTCTTACTTAGCTTCAATGGCTAAGAGGATAAAATGTTTTGTCCTCAAGTTAACACCGTCATAAAGGTCCCAACACTAGGGGGAATGTATATTGAGAGCATGAGTTAGATTCGACAACTTTTGTATGGAACATATACTAAGTTGAGAATCCTACTATTGTGAAGATGACAACAAAAAAAGATGGTTCATGTTTTGTTGTATAATATTATACTGTACACATAAGTTATAATTGAATATCTAGCTGAACTCTAATGTAGCAACTTTTTTATCATGTAAACAAAGTTGTCTTTTGATGAATGAGTAGATTAAGTTAAGTTTTTAATAAGTATTCTTATGTGATGATGTATTCAGTGCTAAATTGAGATGTGATAGTAAAGCGACTAAAAGAATGCTTAATCTCTTCACTAGGAAGGATACAGAATGTTTCATATTGTTGTATCAAGGAATTAATCCTTGTTTCCTTAATAGTGTACATCCCATCATAGGTTTGAACTAGTGGACCCAAATCTCCTTTGCTATACCATAAAAAGAGATAAAATAGAACTCAGAATGTGCAACAATATAAAGAAGAAGGTTCTTAGTCTTTGAGTTCAATTTAGTGTTTGTTATTTCGCCTAATGTAAGAGGAGTTTTTGAGACTTTGACATCTCCATTTGAAATGATCCCCTAAGTTTAGTAATCAGTAGCCTTTGTATATGTCTCCATCCTGAATTTCTAACAAGGAAAGTTAGTACAATTGAAGAATGAAGTCTTGCTAGGTTGAATAGTCAATAAATCACTACTTTTTGCTATTTGATCTTTAATTCAATATGATAAAAGCGCATGGTTGACTTTTTTTTGAAAAAAAAAATTGATCTTTTTGCTAAAAAACTTTCTCTTTTAAAAATTAAGCCTCACATTGATACCAATTATAAGTCTTGTGTAAGATATTAAGAGGGAGGTGAATTGATATCTTTAAAAAATTGAAACTTTTTTGAATTAAAAAAGCCCTCTTAATAATTTCAAATGGCATGAGTAGTTGTTAATTGATTGTTAACTTTAAGCACATAAATAATAACACAAACAATAAATTGCAAGAAATAAATAGAGAGAAGGAAGAAAGAAGATCAAGAAAGTGATTTAAAGAGCTTCAACCTTACGCCTTCTACTCTCTTCTAGGTCCGCTATTGAGGAGTTAATCTTTCTCATTAGTGACGCTCTACTAATCCAATTCTTTTAATAATAATAATAATAATAATAAAAATAAAAGGAAACTTGAGGTTACATCAATATCTGGTCACTCTTTGCCTTATCTTACTAACTTTTCTCTAAGCTAAACTTAGGCTTGTAGAGAACTCCCTAACCTTACACTCACTTGATAACACTTTCTCAATAATGATTACAAGAAATGAGATAATATAGTAGAAGAAATATCTCTAAAACATTTGCACAAATGCAAAACATTAGAGTGAAAATTCTAGGTAGCATAGTTTTTAACTAAGTTTCCGATAAGGTTTCTAATAGTCTGCATAAGAAAATCTCTAAGAATTTTGTTCTATTTCTGTTTTGAGTGTCTCTATCTTGTTTCTTCTACAACTTGACTTATAATGACTTGTTTCATGGAGTAACAATTAGAAATAGCTAGTTCCTTATTTTTCTTGAAAAGATCTTACCTAATCTTATCTTCTTTTGCTGTAAGAGAAAAAAATCCTAAGAAAATAGGAAATTTGAACTTTAAAAAAATTTGAAACCAAGAGCTAGTATTCCTTGATGTATTTCATGCAAAGCTTGATCTCTCTTCTTGATTGTTGCTACTTGTAGAACTTGATTTAGATGCCTTGAAAACTTTATTTAAAATTTTAAAAACTGAGATAAAAATATCTTGTAAGATGGATAAACTTAAAGGGATCATATCCAATTTTTAGCTGGTTGGATCTTATGTTACACTCTTCAAATTTCAAAGATAACCTATCTCTTTCACATCCAATTTAAAGGAAAATATCCTTTAAAAGTTTGCACATGTATATCAAAATACTTAAGCTTAATCCTTCAAAATATATCAGATTTAATTTAAAAATTTGATTCATCTTATCTTATCATGCTAGAAATGAAATATAAAATGTCAAGCCTTATCTTAAAAATTTGTAGCTCAATTCCTTTTGAATTTGTAAATTATATCCCTTAATAGGGATCATGGACCTATCACACGTTCTCGAGCTCTATGACTTGCTCATATGGTTTGATAAGCTATTTAAGGAGAGTTAAACTCCCAAGAGTAGTGCATTCTCTAATCTAACCTGCTGAGTTACTTTGCTCTCCACCTCATTCATAAGATTGTTGAGGTGACTAACCTGTTGCTAAGCCAACCCCTTTACAATACATTGATCTAAGGCTAAGCAAGAAACTTGCACACAGCCAACCTATTGCATTGCTGAGGTTGGGCTAAATCCAATCATAAGCAAACTAATTAAGGTCGACTTGCCTATCAAACTAGCCCTTCCCCAGTCTAAAACATTCAAGCTATCTAGCCTGACTTGATTTGCTTTGAAGTTGCTTTGCTCGACAAGTAGCATCATTAGGACCATAGAAGGTACAATTGACACACACCTTATTTTTGTAACATCTGTATTGTTCTTTTTTATAACCAAATATTCTTTTGTTTGATTACAACTCTATCCTCGTAAATTATTCCTTTTTCCTTTGATAGTAGGAATCTTTTTGTAATTTACACTAACTTAGAACTTATCTTAATTAGGTCATATAAATAGTTGCAAATTGTAATAGCTGCAATAGTTAATACCATTGATACTTAGACATACTTTCGTGAGATAAGCTACTCTTGCTTACTTTAGTTTACTCTTATCCAATCCATTGTGAGCATGAATTAGAGGTGAGTGACCTCTAGCGACACTTGTTTGTCACATTAAGTATGACTTAAGCTTCTATGAAGCTTTGGTATGTCGTATCTACCGTTGGTACATGAGGTGTCCCTACTCAAACCTTCAACTACCATTTATCTTTCAGACCATCTTACAGTTTAGACCCATCCCCTTGGTTTGAGTGATACCGGACGCCGTATGTTCATCTATGGCTACCCATATCATCTTGGTATTAAAGCTTAGCTATATGCGAGCAAGTTTCTATTACTTTGTACTTTGAGAGATTTATTGCTATTTTCATGTGTTTTAAAAGTTTTGTTGTTGTCATGGTTGTTTTGAAAAGTATTTAGTGTTGAAGAAATTTCATGCTCTGTTTTCCCCTGTTTCTTGTACATAGAACTTAGTGCAAGTATTTGTTTGTTTATCATGTGTAGTTGACATATCGGTAGGAATGTTAGGTGTTTCTTAGTTGTTGTTATTTGTGGAGAGAGTTTTGAGTGGTATTTTGAGTTGTTAATCTCTTTAAATAGACTACAATGTCTAATTTTAGTGTTCAAGGAACTTTAGGTAACTAAGAGAGTGGTGCTCAAAATGGCTAATGTCAATAAGGAAGCTTTAGCCCCCAATCAATAGGTGACTGACAGGACAGCTCTTAAAGTGGAAGGGTTAAGGATGCATATCCTAAGTTTTTCTGGAAGTGGAAATGCAGATGACTACTTAGATTAGGTTGATAGGATCAAGAACCATTTGAAATGCCATGAAGTGCCTGACAACATTAAGGTTAGACTTGCTATGTTGGAGTTTACTGGCTATGTTGCCTTATAGTGGAAGAACTTACAAGCTACTCATAGAAGAGAAGGAGATCATGAAGTTAGAAATTAGGACTAGATGAAAAGAGTCATGGGAAGAAGATTTGTCCATAGCTACTATTTGTAGGATGCATTCATGAGGTTAGAAGAGTTGAGGCTAGGAGGATCAAGTATAGATGCATATATGAAGGAATTCTAGATGTTAATGATCTAATGTGAAGTTATTGAGCTTAAAAACCAAACTATATCTCGATTCATTAGTGGGTTGAAATACAAGATTGGAGATATTTTGGAGACCATGGAAATTGGATCAATTGATAAAGCTATTCAAGCTACCTAGAGAATCAAGAGTCACTAATTAGGGAGATTTTGAGCTCCTACAAGTCGACCTATTACTAACCGACTTGTTCTAGTAGACTTGTATGATAGGAACAAAGTAAAGTTGTTGAAACCCAACTTACTTAAGCTGTCCAAGTAGAAGAGAAGGAGATCTCAAGGAAGTTTGAGAAAGGTTAGAGCTAAGAAAGGAGGACAAGTGAGATCAAGTGTTTCAAATGTCAAAGATTTAGATACATGGCTACTTAATGTCTAAACAGAAGAACTATGGTGATCCGAAGTGAGGTGCTAACCATTGAGGTAGACAGTATTGATGAGGAAGTGGAAGGCTTAAAAGAGATCGGACAAACTAAACTGTTTGAAGAAGAGGAAGTCATCTATAGTGAGGTGGGTAACTTTACACTTGTTACTTTAGTATTGAGGAGAACGATGAATGTGGGACTTATACTTGAGGAGGAACAATTAAATAACCTATTCTACATTGGATTTAAGGTGAATGCGTTAATGTATGCATTGATTGTTGATAGTGGCAGCTGTACCATTGCAGAATTTGCATTCATGGTCCAGCAATTGAAGTTGTCGACTAGGAACTATCTTAAACCTTATAAACTATATTGGCTTAGTGATAAAGAAGCCCTACAAGTAAATAAACAAGTCTTTGTACCAATCAGTTTGGAAACCATTGAGATGAAGTACTCAGTGACGTGTTACTCATGAGTGTGTCTTACATCTTACTTAGACAACTATGGATGTTTGATCGAAGTGTGATATATGATGGAAGAAAGAACACCTGTTCCCTTAGGTATGAGGTTGAAGTTAATCCCTATGATTGCTGAACAAGTTAGAAGCATGTAAATTTAAATTGAGTTGAGTTTTGAAGAAAGTGGCTTTGGTTTTTACTCGAGCCAAGTTGAAGAGCAAGGTAGTGCTTAAAGCGTCAACTTATCTACTAGTTAGAAGGTTACTTGAGATGAAGGGATTTGCTACCTACCAAAGTAAAAACCTTATTAGATCAATTTATTGACTTATTCCTAGGAGAATTACCTTAAGGTCTGCTTCCCCTCCAAAGTATTGAACATGTAATTAATTTGCAACCAAGAGTTGTACTATTGAATAAGCCTGCCAATAGGTTGAACCCTAAATAGGCTTCTAAGTTGTAGAGATAGGTGGATGAGTTGTTGAAAAAAGGGTATGTGATAGGAATTAAGCTACAAGACCCCCTGACCTACAGCCGAGCCTGAGGACTAGAGGGGTTGGCATAATGAATCCTTATATTCCAACTAACCCTTACTGAGGTCGAATACTTACTTGCCAAGTCACCTCTAATGCCATACCACATGATTGCCCTTTATTCTATGGCATACTAAGTCGACGATTACTCTCTATTGCTAAGCTACCTAATCACTCAGCATCATCCTTACCGAGAAGCTGAGAGAGAGAATCCGGATTGATTAAGCTATCCCTGCTTAGACAAGCCCATCTGTTTGTACTTTTTATGTGCATCTCCTAATAACCCAGTCAATGCCACATCACCATGTGTACAATGTCATATGGAGAATCTATAGCACCAATGATTATTTTCCTTGTATATTTATTTTTGCCCCTTTATAACATGTACATTGCCCTTTTAAGAAATGCCCTTTTTGTTTTTTCCCTTTTAGGAAACTTACCCTAGTTTATAGGTATAAATACCCCTGTACTTGCAATTGCAACATAATTAGATTACCTTCAATACACTTGAATACTTTCTTCCTTGCGTAAACATTACTTATTTACTCTTGGCATCACTCTTATCCTTTCCCTTAAGCAAGGTTAGGTGGCGAACAACCTCATCGGACCAATTTGTACGTCATATCAAATTATGCTGTAAGTCCTTGGAAGTTCCTTTGGTATGTCATATACTCTAGAACTGTTCGTGGGTTTTTGCTTACTACTCCATTCTCCTTTGTCACTCTTTTTATACCTTTCCCCATTAGCCCTTTTTCAAGCTTTTTAATATATAAATATTTTCTACAAAGGATGTCTATGTATCATCTAAAAAGTACTTAACTACTTCTAATACTAGTATACATATCTTCATCTCGTACTTAGCACTTGAGACATATCCCAATCCTATCGTAAGTAAACCTATAAAGGAAACTAAAGGGGAATGAGCATAAAACAGATCAATGAGTTCGTCCCTTGCTACTACTGTTCAAGCAAGTTATCACATATTATTATCACACATGTAAGCAAGTTATCTATATACATGATGAATGTAGGCGTAATGAATGCAAGCAACACATCCATAGGAGTCTGGGACTATGGAAGGTGTAAAATTACATTATCTACACTTTGATTATCCCCTATACTTACCAGCATAGGGTACCTCAACTTACCCGCATGAAGCTATCTAGAGGCACCACTCTTCTAGGAGAAACTCGATTATTACCCTAGTCGAGAAAAGAGTTTCAATCCAAATAGGGAGATTCCAAACTAGGACTATCCACCCTCTAAGGCCCCTCGGGCACAAACATGCGAGTTCTCTAGCAACCAAAATTATCTAAGGCCTTACAGGCATAATAAAGTAAGTTCTCTCGCTATCAAGTGGAGAACCAATGCTAGCTTTGCCTTCACGTTAAAACATTATTTATGGCTTAACAAGTCTTAATAGAAATCATACAAAAATATGTTTAAGAGTAGAAAAGCATTTTTTCAAAAACATTTTTCCCAAGATTTTTGCAAAGCTAGCACTCTTTATTTATACCTTTACCGAGTCACAGACATATGACGAGTATAATTAGTTATTTTGGTCTGATACTTATATTTATCAATTTAAAAAGGTGATCACATAGATGATAGCAAACAAGCAAAGCAGTCATTCAAATATACAAGCAACAGTAAGCAGCAAAACCTCAAACAAGTAACATGTACAAGCATGTAATAGGTCATTAGACTCTCACTTAGATTGTTACTCATTCTCTAAGCCTTTGGGGTTTCCAAGACTCGATGTCAAACACCTAAATTAAAATAGCAAAACTTATAAATGTTCTGAGAAGTCAGACTCTTCAGTCAACCAAAAGTCTATTATAGTTTATCTAATTTCCCCCAATATAACCCAAGTATAATGTGTATAGGGTTTATCATATTCAATGGGGTTAATATTAACTATTTTTTTATATTTGTAAGTTATGAGACTTCCTTTATGTATTTTGTAACTTTTTCATTTTAATTTTGATATTTGTGAACATATAGTCTATTTTCATCGTTTTCGGACGCATGTTCACATGGTGATGTCCGTTTTGGACGTTAAGACCCATGTTTTATGATATGGGATAAACTTATTAAAATTTTAACTCATTGAAACTTAATTAGTCTTATTACTTATATTTATATCCTAATATCTCCTGTTTTAGGACTTAATGATTTAATTAGCTATTAGATCCTTACACTAAGGATTTTTACATTGGTGCTACTAATTCACATACTTGGTTAAGTTTAATTCAATCTAGGAAGTGTATTAGGGTTTAAAGGATCTTCGACTCCTAAGTACATGCATACATATATATGTTATATTCTTATGTAATCTTATAATTTATTATTTTACAAGCTTATGCTTATGTCATGGCTTATGGAATCTTTTGATGATGTCATGGCTTATGTAATTCATTCATTACATATAAATATATATATATATATCCTTATGTACTCATACATATACATATGTTATATACCTACCTACACTTATAACATACTAATATGTATACTTATGTACTTATACATATGTTAATACACATACCCATATACACAGCCTATGACATACATATTCTTATATGTATTTTCGTATGCCTTATTTACTCCCTTAAGAAAACTTCTCAAATTTCACCTTTTTGTATTTTAAAGGTATATTTATCATGGTATATGTATGTATAGTTAGTAGATGTCTTAATTTAGATTATGTACATAATGAATACTTATGTACAAAGGTATTTATACATGTATATCTGTAGCATACCCTTATGTACAATACTCAAAGACATGTACACATACATCTTCCATTGCCTAAAGATTTCTATACCTCCATATGTAAAGATTAAAACTTTAGGCCCAAAGCAACATGTATATACACAACACATAACCACTTAACTTATCCTACTCTCCTTTTAACTAGTAAAGAGGATGAAGCAAGACATATTATCATATACTTTTATCACATTGCTCTTGAAAATGGATGAAAAGTTGAAAAGGAAAGAAGAGTGAAAGGGGAAGGGAAGATACGGTTGGAAAGGGGAAGAAGAAAGGGACTTCGCTTTGTTTTAGTTTGTATTTGAAAAAGTGAAGAAAAGTGGGCTCTAGAAGAAGGAAGAAGTAGACGACACAAAAAGAAAAAAGAAGGGAAAAACTAAAAGAAAAGAAAAGAAATCATGAGAAGGAATATATTTTTTTCAAATGAAAGAGACATTTGTGTTAACTTGGCCAACTTCCCATACATAATGTAGTAATTAAAGAAAATTAGGAGAAAAATTAAGGAAATGAGGAGTTTAATGGATTGATTAGGAAAATAGATGATGAAATATTACTTTAGGTATTTATATCCTATATACGTCATTTGGTATGCCACGTTATGTAATTGTCATGAAAAGTATCATTTAAGGTATTAAGGTTTACTACATTTAACCTAAGCATCAACTAGACCCTTAACTCTATGTAATACTAACCTAGTTATATACTTAGAAGATGAATATGATCTAAGATGCAATATCTTAGTTTCTAAGGGATCACTTAAGTATTCTAAATATTTATGCATGATTGAAAGTTATCTTTAGTCGTTTACTAATGAAATGGCAAAATATGGAGGATATAGTATCACTTAGGGTTTTAGGGTAAATTATGGTGAATTAGTATATTTATATCCTTAAAGTTATAGTTTTAGGGTTTTTATTACTTTAGGGCATAATCTCTAATGTTTTTATACATTTAAGGTTTAATATATTCATATATGATTAAGTCTTCAATTGTTATGTCAAGGTTTTGATGAGGTTCGAGATTAACTTTGGCAGTTACATATACTTGAGGTTTTAGGGTCTTCGTATACGGTTAGAGTTTCAATTGATAATTTAAGGTTTTCATATTCACTTTAGGTTTTGGATTGAGATTTTAATTGGTTTTAAATCTCACTGGCCCTATTGACTTCAGGAAAACATCTCCAGTTTGGACGTTTGTTTTTATACTTAGAAAGCTAAATTCATAAGGTTTATAGGTACGATGAGGTAGCTAACCTCTTGGTAGATCTTACCCGAGCTATTCATGCACTATCTTAACGACCTACGGA
The DNA here is from genome assembly GCA_024138005.1 of Lumnitzera racemosa. Taxonomy (NCBI): domain Eukaryota; kingdom Viridiplantae; phylum Streptophyta; class Magnoliopsida; order Myrtales; family Combretaceae; genus Lumnitzera; species Lumnitzera racemosa. The sequence continues at coordinate 85,938,220 of JAMXBC010000002.1, read as the reverse complement.
GCTTGCGTAAAATACTCCATAAGTTACTCAACCTGTTAGAGGTTAAAACCTAGCTTGACCATTTCGAGGTGGAGGAGTTGGTGGACGAGCAAGGTGAAGGATAGACATGAGAGAGCTTGATGAGGAGGAAGAGGAGTATTTTGAAGAGGAGTATGTATGAGTCCCTAAAGCATTTGGCCATGTAAAGCTTCGAATTCTGAGTTTTAATGGAACTGGGAATACTAACGAGTATCTAGATTGGGAAGAGAAGGTGGAGTATGTGTTTGATTATTACTAGTATGAGGATTGCAAGAAAGTGAGGACTACCGCTGTTGAATTTTTTGGATATGCTGCTATGTGATGGAAGAACCTTCAGGCCATGAGAAGGAGAGAGGAGTGTCGAAAGATTAATACTTGGCCTGAGATGAAGAGAGTTCTTAAAAATAGGTTCATGTCAGAAACATATCTCTAAGATACTTTCACTCAGTTTCAGGAGCTGAGATAAGTAAGCCAAACTATTGATGAGTATGTTTAAGAATTCTAAATGTTTATGATACGATGCGAAGTGGAGGAACCACCAACTCGAATAGTCTCAAGATTTGTTAATAGGTTAAGAGGAGACATTCAAGACATTGTGGAACTCCAATGATTTGATACGATGGATGAAGCTATTAGGATTGCCCAACATGTAGAGAGGCAAAGAGAAAACTGAGCAACGACTTGAATGCTAACTTGCCGATTAGGACAGGCAAGTAACCACACTTTGCCGAGTACCAAGCTAAGTAGAAGGATTGATGTTAGAGTTGAGCAAAAAAGCTGACTTAAAGATACAGTGTCGACCTGAACATTTGAGAAGGGGTAAGGGTTTAGTAGGAAGACTAACCAGATCAAATGCCTAAACCAAAGGATGATGGTCATTAAGGGAGACATCCCAAAGTTAGACGTAAAGAATATGGATGAGGAACTTGAGGAGGAAGAGGTTTTTGCTGAAAAGAAGAATCCTGAGAAAGAGTTGATTGAGGAAGATGTGTTTGTTGAGGACTTTAACCAGTTACTCATGGTTTTCTAACACACTATGTGTATAGAACCCTCATGAGAGAAGGAGCAGAATTTATTTCATGTCACCTGCAAGGTGAATGAATAGACGTGCACCTTCATTATAGATAGTAGAAGTTGTACCAATATGGCGTCAGCTAACCTAGTCTCAAAACTAAGTTTGCCGACTGTTGCACATCCGAAGTCGTACAAATTGCATTGGTTGAGTGAGAAAGGAGCATTACACGTCATTCAGCAAATACTATTGCCTATCATTATTGGAAATTACTTCGACTAGATTCTTTGTGATGTACTGCCCATGTGTACTTCTCACGTATTGTTAGGGAGACTATGGCTGTTTGATAGGAGAGTCATCTATGATGGTTACAAGAATACCTATATGCTTAAAATGGATGATTGGAAGATCACACTACATCCAATGACGCTAAGAGAAGTTCATAAGTTACAGACGAAACTTGCTTATGAATTAAAGAAGGCTCTGGTGATGAGTAGAGCCAAGTTTCGAAAGGCCATTAATGCCAATGAGTCGACCCTCTTATTAGTCAGGCGACTACTGGAAATGAAGGAGTGGGATGATTTACCTTAGGAGGTAAGGGAATTGTTGGATGAATATGCCGACCCGTTCTTAGAATAGTTATCTGAAGGGTTGCCTCCGACCCGAGGCATAGAGCATTGCATTGACTTAGTACACAGTATTACATTATTGAATAAGCCAGCTTATCGCATGAATCCCAAGCAAGATTCTAAGTTTTAATGTCAAGTCAATGAGTTGATGGAAAGAGGATATGTGAGAGAGAGTCTCAACCTTTATGCTGTGCCTACACTTCTAGTGCCAAATAAGGATAGAACTTGGTGGATGTGTGTTGATAGTTGAGTCGTAAGCAAAATCACGATCAAATATAGGTATCTAATCCCCAGGCTAGAAGACATGTTGGATGAACTGAGTAGAGCCAAAATTTTCAACAAGATTGATCTCAAGTCTGGTTACCATCAAATCTACATGAGGCTAAGAGACGAGTGGAAGACTACGTTTAAGACTCGATATAGACTTTATGAGTAGATGGTCATACCCTTCAGCTTGTTGAATGCCTTGAACACCTTCATGAGACTTATGAACCATGTACTGAGACATCTCATCTGGAAGTGTATCGTGGTGTACTTCGATGACATCCAAATCTATAGTGTCGATATACCGAGTCACTGTGAACACATTAAAGCAGTCTTGAATATTCGTTATGTTGAGAGATTATTCGGCAATTTAAAAAAAAATGTTGCTTTTGCTAGGAAGAAGTAGTATTTTTGGGCCATGTAGTTAATAGAGGAGGCTTACGAGTTGATGATGAGAAGATCTAAGTAATTGTTGAATGGCTGACCCTTATTAGTGCTGATGTGAGAAGTTTCCATAGATTGGCTTCATTTTACCAAAGGTTCATTAGGAACTGTAGTACCCTCGCTGTACCCCTTATTAAATTAACGAAGAAAAACATTGATTACAGATGGGGAGAAATGGAGGAGAAGAGTTTTACTAAGATAAAGAAGAAGTTGACCTTTGCCTCAATGTTAGCACTCCCCAACTTCAATAAAATTTTTAAGCTAAAGTGTGATGCGTTAGGCATTAGAATAGGCGCTATCCTGATGTAGGAATGCCAATTAATTGCCTTCCACAGTGAGAAGTTTCGAGGACCTTAATTAAATTACTCTGTTTATGACAAAGAGCTCTTAGCACTAATCTAAGCACTATAAATGTAGTAGCACCATTTACTACAAAGAGAATTTTTCATATATACTGACCACGAGTCATTGCAGTAACTCCGAAGTAAAACTAAACTATCGAAGTGGCAGGCGAGATAGGTTGAATTCCTTGAGGGATTCAATTTTGTGATCATATAAAAGCAAGGAAAGAGTAACGTGGTTGCAGATGCTCTTTTAGGGAGGCATGCGCTCTTATCAAAACTACAGACTAGACTATTTGGTTTTACGAGTATCAAAGAATAGTTCTCCGATGATCTATACTTTGGACCAATAATTTGTGATGCGTGGATGGGAGGACAATGGACAAGTATTATGTGGAGCATTTCTATTTGTTCCAAGGGAGGAAACTGTGTGTGCTGACTTGCTCCCTACGGGAATCATTAATCAGAGAAGCCTACAATGGTAGACTCTTCAGACACTTTGGAGGAAGGAGGACTTATGAACTATTGAATGGTCGATTCTTTTAACTTAAAATGCGAATAGATGTGCACCGAGTGGTCAAAAGTTGTACTATGTACAAAAAGGCTAAATGTTGATTCGAACAAGGTAAAGCAATGCCTCTACTTGTCCTGATGAGGCCATGGATTGAACTAAGCATGGACTTTGTTCTCGGACTATCGAAAATTCCTTGAGGAAAAGATTTTGTAATGGTCGTCGTAGATTAGTTCAGCAAGATGGCACACTTCTTGCTTTGTACCAAAACTAATGACGTTTTGACTATTACTTCTCTTTTCTTACAGGAGGTTCTGTAGATATACGGTGTATCGAGAAGTGTGGTCTCCAATAGAGACCTGAAGTTCTAGAGCCATTTCTGGAGAACCTTATAGTGTCGACTAGGAACCAAATTACTCTTTAGCACCTTATGTCACCCTTAAACCGACGACCAAATAGAGGTGGTTAATCGTACTTTGGGTTCACTGCTCAAAGCTGCAGTAGGTAAGAACTTGGTTGATTAGGACATCTACTTATCAGTGGTTGAGTTTGCTTATAACTGAACTATACATGTCACTACTAAGCAGAGCCCCCTCAAAGTGGTCTATGGATTTAATATTGAGTTGCTCCTTGACCACGCCCCTGTACCTGCACCTATGCAAGAGGACACCAACGCCTTGGCCAGAGCACAATCCCTTTATCACATCTATAACAAGGTCACTCAGCACATTAACCAAGCTATTAGAAGAATGCGTAAAAAGGCTAAGGGTTGGTTGGCCAAACAATTTTAGTCAGGAGACTTGGTATGGCTACACCTCAACAAGGAGCGATTTCTGAACAAAAGAAAGAACAAGTCATCTGCAAGAGTGGAAGGACCTTTTAGAATCCTCTAGAAAATCAGTGGTAGTTCCTATTATTTAGAGCTGCTTGAGGACTTTAGGGTTTTTGATGCCTTCAACTTTGCCGACTTCAGTCTATATCATCCTGACAAAAGATTGAGCGAATACCATTTAGATTTGATCCTAAATCCAAAACAACCCAAATGGAATTATGGGAATCAAGCTATGAGTCCCTTGACCTGTAGCCAAGCATGAGGACTAGAGGGGATGGTACGACAAATCTTTATGCTCCAACCAACCCTTGCTAAGGTCAAATACTTACTTACTAAGTCACCTTTAATGTCGTGACATATAACCACCCTTTATTCTATGGCATGTCGAGTTGACGATTACTCTTTATTGTTAGGCCGCCTAGTCATTCAGCATCATCCTTATTGAGAAGCCGAGAGAGAGAATTTAGACTAATTAAGCCATCCTTGCTCAAATAAGCCCATCTATTTGTACTTTTTGTCTGTATCTCCTAACGACCCTGCCAATGTTGCATCGCCATGTATATAGTATCACATGTTGAATCTATAGTACTAATAATTATTTTCCTTATATATTCATTTTTGCCCCTTTGTAACATGTATATTGCCGCTTTAGGAAATGCCTTTTTTATCTTTTCCCTTTTGGGCAAGTTTCTCTAGTTTATAGGTATAAATACCCTTGTACTTGCAATTGCAACATAAGCAAATTACCTTCAATACACTTGAATACTTTCTTCCTTGCATAAACATTTCTTATTTACTCTCGATATCACTCTTATCCTTTCTCTTAAGCAAAGTTAGGTCGCGAGTAACCTCATTGGACCAATTCTTATGTCATATCGAATCGTACCATGAGTCTTCAAAAAGTTTCTTTGGTGCGTCATATCCTCTGGATCTGTTCGTAGGTTTTTGCTTACTTCTCTATTCTCTTTTGTCACTCTTTTTGTACCTTTCCCCATTAGCCCTTTCTCGAGCTTTTTGCAAGCTTGGACCCATCCAATGACCGGCCTTATTTGTTCTTGGTCATGGTTTGCACCAGGTATGTATGAGAGTCCTTAAGTCCATGTGTTGTCCTAGCCCTTTTGGTACTAAAGAAAGATGGGACATAGAGGAGATATGTAGATAGTCAAGCAATCAATCACATCACCATCAAGTACAGGTATTCTATACCAAGGCTTGATGATATGCTAGATGAGTTGAACAATGTAAGAGTATTCTCTAAGATTAATCTAATCTAGATGCCATTAGATCCAAATGTGGGAAGGAGCTGAGTAGAAGATCGCATTTAAGACCTGACATGGATTATATGAATGGCTTATGATGCCATTTAGACTGTTAAATATACTAAGCATATTCATGTGATTGATGAACCATGTATTCCAAGAACTAATAGGGATATTTGTGGTGGTGCATTTTGGTCATCTTAATCTATAGTCCTGATTTGGAGACTCATCAAGAGTATCTCTAAGTAGTTTTTTCAAAACTCCGAGCTGAGAAGGTCTATGTTGATCTAAAGAAATGTGACTTTTCTTAATCTGAAGTAATCTTTCAGGGGTTTGCTGTGAGTGGTTGTGGCTTTCAGGTTGATGATGAGATGATAAGAGTGATTATTAAATAGCTTGAGCTAATCTATTTAGTCGACGTATGAAACTTCCATGGCTTGGCATTATTATATCATCGATTTATAAGGAATTTCAGTATAATTGTGGCTTGACTCACTGAACTATCAAAGAAGAATGCTAAGTTCAAGTAGGAAGAGAATGAGTAGAGGTATTTTGAAGAAGTAAAAGAGAAGTTGACTATAGCCTAGGTCTTAGCTCTATTAAGCTTTGATAAGGTATTTGAAATGATATGTGATGCATCTAAATTAGGCATAAGTGCTATACTGATGTAGTAAGGCTAACTTATTGCCTCCTTTAGTGAAAAGCTTCGAGGAGCTACCTTTAATTATTCTATTTATGATAAACAGTTTTATGCCTTGATCAAAGCCTTAACTGTATGGCAACATGATTTATTACCTATAGAATTTGTGATCTACATTGATCGTGAATCTTTCAAAAATCTAAAGAGCCAACATAAGTTATTTCAAAGATAAGCTAAGTGGGTCGAGTTTATGAAGGGATTTTTTTATGTTATGAAGTATAAGAACAGAAAGAACAATGTAGTGGCCGATGCCCTATCGAGATGACATTACCTCCTATCCAAATTGCAAAACCAATTAATGTAGTTTTCTATGATTAAGGACTTATATGTTGAGGATCTACATTTTAGTCTTATCTATGTTATATGTGAGGAAGGCCAAACACTTGATGACTATCACAAGGAGGATAGATACTTATTTATGAAGAGGAGATTATGAATCCCGACATCTTCCATAAGCAAGTTATTAGTGCGTAAGGTACATGGAGAAGGATTGTTTAAATATTTTGGTAAGCACTGAACTCACGAGGTACTATCCTCAAGATTCTTTTAGCCAAAGATGATGAGAGATGTCCAAGTTGTGTTGGAAAGGTGTACTACCTACAAAAAGGGAAAGAACTAAGGAAAATATTTACCATTGCTGGTTTCGACCAAACCATGGTCTAAGCTAAGCATAGACTTTATGCTAGGTTTGCTAAGGACATCCTGAGGAAATGATTCCATCATGGTGGTCGTAGACCATTTCAAAAAGATGGTACATTTCGTACCTTATTCTAAGACTAATGATGCTTTGACTATCTTTCTTCTTTACTTACAAGAGGTCATTAAAATTCATAGAGTGCCCAGGACTATTGTTTCAAATAGAGACCCAAAGTTCTTAAGTCATTTTTGGAGGATGTTATGGAGACAAATGGGAACTAAACAATTGTACAACATGTCTTGTCATTTACAAAAAAACAGACAAATTGAGGTTGTTAATAGGATACTGGTAACTTTACTTAAGATTGCTATTGATCAAAAAATGGTCGATTGAGATCTATGCCTACCTTTAATTGAGTTCTCTACAATAAGATTGCCTACAATATCACGAATATCTTACAATTTGATGTCAGCTATGGGTTCAATCCTAAGCTCCCATTAGACTAGAGATCTCTTTCGAGTTTAGATGATGATTAACTAGTTGTAGAAAGAGTCAAGGCCATTAGAGCAATGCACCAAAAGGTTGTAGAACATTTGAGCCAAGCTACTACCAAGCTTGATAGATGCGATTGAGGATGGAAAACAGAGAGTTTTAGTTAGGTGATTTGGTTTAGATTCATCTCAATAAGGAACAATTCCCAAGTTTAAGGAAGAGCAAGCTACCTCCTAAGGCTGACTGACCATTTAAAGTGCTTGAAAGATTAGTCCTAATGCCTACAGGATTGTACTACCTAAAGAGTATGGAGTCTTTGACTCCTTTAATATTGCCAAACTCCACTCGTATATTCTTAAAGATAAGTAAAATGGAGCTAAGCCAGATTTGATCCTAAGTCTTAAATAGCTCGAAGGGGATGATCGGGATCACGAACCTATTACATGCTCCTAAGCTTAAGGACTTGCTCATATGGTTTGTTAAGTTATCTGAGAAGAGTTAAACTTTATAGAGCAATGCATTCTCCAGCCCGACTTGCCGAGTTACTTTGCTCTCCATCTCATCTAAGAGACTACCAAGGTGATTGACCTATTATTGAATTGACCCCTCTATAATACATTAATCTAAGGCTAAGCACCAAACCTGCATACAATTGACCTGCTACATTACTGAGGCCAAGCAAAATCCAATCCCAAGCCAACCAGCCAAGGTTAACTTGATAATATACCACTTCCTAAACTAACCATTCCCAAGTTTGGAACATCTGAGTTGCCAAGCCTAGCCTGATTTGTTCTAAACATGCTCTTCTTGGCAAGTAGCATCATTAGAACCACAGATCATATTATTGACACATACCTATTCTTTTGACATCTGGACTATCCTTTTTTGTAACCAAATATTCTTTTTGTTTGATTACAACTCTACCAATGTAAATTATTCCTTTCTCCTTTCCTAGTAAGAATCTTTTTATAATTTCTACTAACCTAGCACTTACCCTAACTAGGTCATATAAATGCTTATAATTGTAATAGCTGCAACAATAAATACCAATGATATTTAGACATACCTTTGTGAGCTAAGTTACTCTTGCTTAGTCTTGTTTACTCTTATATAATCCATTGTGAGTGTAGATTAGTGGTGAGTGACTTCCAACCACATTTGTGTATCAAATCAAGTGCAACTTGAGATCGTATGAGGCGTTAGTACGTTGTATCTACCATTGGTGCATGAGAACCCCCTACTCCAATCTTTGACGACTACCATTTACCTTTTGAACCATTTTACAGGTCGAACCCATCCCCTTAGTTCAAACGATATTAGATGTCGTGTGTTCATCCACGACTACTCATATCATCCTTTATCCAATTTTTCAATTTAATTTTCTTAGAATATCTTATTCTAAAAATTGTTATTCAACATGATCTCATTCTTCAATATCAGCAAATCTACTAAACATCAATTGATTCCTAAGCTTTCTTAAACTTTGAATTATAATATTCCTACCATATTTGCATGCTTGATATTTCTAGTAGCTTTGCATCTATGTCAATTTAATAATCTTCTAACGTGATTTTGCATAAAATTATTCATATCAATTATTTAAGAATGATTTCAACATGCTTAATATAACTCCATCTTCGAATACTAAGGACTAAAGTGGAATGGAATTGACCATATTTCCTTAATATACTTAATAAAAGTAGGGTTAGGTCATCTTTAAAATTTGTCCAACTTGATTAACCTAAATTGTTCAAAGATTAGCTTAGGATAACCTTCTAATCATGATTCTAGAATCTGTTAATATAGTTCTATTCTTTTGATGATATACATTTTAACTTGACAATTATTCAAAACTTCATTTTCTTTCTTGAGCTGATTTTATTCTAAATTAACTTGCATACTTAGTAAATATATTAGTAATAACTTAAAACGTGTTTTGTTATCATCAAAACCTTAATAGAAGACTGAATAAGTTTTAATAAGTAAATAAATAATTTTATTTATTAATAAAAAAGAAACATAATCCAAAATTAATTGATGTTTAAGCAATTAATGGTCAGAAATTGATGAAGTAGAATTCATATGTTTTAATCAAATCCAGAGAAGCATGACTTTCATGTATGAATTATGTGATATTACTTTCTCAATAAAAACATAAGAAATGTTCTCGCTTTCAATCTTTGGGAAAGATATAGCTGGTAAAGTTATTAACATTGAAAAATGAGCAAATGGAAGAAAATCCTCTTTAGTTTTTAATAGGATCATTTCACTTAGATTCTTTCCTTCTTTCTTGAAGTTTGACAACTTTCTTGAAACATATGAATTATCTCGTATCAATTTCTAGCCTTAAATTATTGTAATATTAATTAATCTACAATAAACTTTGGATTCCACTTCCTTTTTAATTAATGAATTATTTGTTTATTTATTCACTGAAGTTTTTTATTTTAGTTATTAACTTTTCTTCCTAAATTTAAAAAAAAAAGTGTGGATATACTCCCCTTTTCTACTTCATATACACTTAGCCCCCTTATCTTTAAAGTTGTACTTTTAGGCCCCTAAATTAAAGAGAGAGAGAGAGAGAGAGAGAGAGAGAGAGAGAGAGAGTATTTTGACTACTATATTCCTATTTTGAGAATTTAAGTCTACATTCATTAATGATTAGGATGTCTAAAAGCACGTTTTCAAAGATAAATTAACTAAAGATACATGAAGAAAATATAGGGAGGTGTATTTACAAGTTACCCTAAAATTTATTCATGCCCTCATAACCTAACTTGCACAATGGTAACTTTTTCATCTAATAAGTCGTTCAATGGGTTATAAGTTTGCCCTAGGTGTACTTTAATTGCCTTTGCTACAATGATTTTATTACTAGCAATTTCCGTTCTATTTCTTTTTTTCTTTTTTTATAAATTCATTCTATAAGATATGATTTCAAGAATTGAAATGGATAAAATCAGTTAAAAATCACAATAAAAGTTGCTATATATTGAATGATGTTAAGCTTTTACTTATTTTTTGACATACAGAAAAATGAGATTTATAGATGGTTTATGATTATCTATGTTTCTTCCAGTATCTTATGTGTTAAAAGGTAAATAAATGATACATGGGCTCTAGTATTAGGATTACAAACAAATACAGCACTGAAGTGAGTAACCTTATCAAATTTTCAAACCTACTTTACCTTTTATATCTAATTAGGTTCTTGGTAGATTTTGAAATTCACAGGATGGGTTCTACTCTCAATTCTTTGGAGCTTACATTAATAAGATAGCATACATGGTATAGATGGTACAATGTGAAGTATCTTCGTAACCTGCATTTACTCTATGAGCTTACTCTAAGGTATACAAGATATTAGTTTCAAGGTATTCCTAATTAATAATGTTGAATATAACAAAAAATAAGATTTTCAGCCTAATACATACTCAAACTTTAAGCCAATTTACTCATGGAATATATTTGAGTTAAAATTGTTCAAAGTTTGATTTACTTTCTTGTATAATGTTTTTCATAAGATGTTCTACTATTAGTAAAAATTGTTCTAAGGTATAGATTTGGTTCTACTATTTATTTTAAACAAGTGAACCCATGCCTTATTATTGCAATTTTATGAAAAACATTTTGTGATAAATCATTTGGAATTATATCATCAAACCATGATGTATATCTTCTTAATAAATATATGATTGGATATATCAGATTAAATTGTTAGAATAGAGAACAAAGTTAGTTAAAAATATATGGAAAAATAACGCATTATTGAATAACTTACCAAAAGAATCTTATATTATAAAAGTATAACAAAATACTTCACCTGTTTCACATGTCATATATTGATACCAATTAATGCAACATGTAGCATGATAGACATAAATATGTGAAGGACGAACTTGTATTAATTCAAAAGATTGTGAATAAAATTGAGTCATAGGATATTTGTAGTCTATTAACCCTAGAGTTATTAAGAAAACTAAATAAAATTGAAATTCTAATAAATTAGGAAACAAATGAATTAACTTAAACTTTTCTAAAACAACATTAAATCTTCAACCACTCAGTTTTCTTCCCAAATGTTTTTTAGCATAAGTAAAGGCATATACAATCTGATATTTTTTCACTATCCCTTAACCCTTTGACACACAATACATCCTTTGATAAGCTTACACACATCTGATGCGGTATGGGACATAAGGAACTAAATGCAAGTAAGGGTGCCTATGATTAGGTCTTACCATAGGATAGATGGGTCCTTCAAAGCTATCAAAGAAGAAGATATTGCACTAGGATAGGTTTTAAGGATGAAAGGGGTTAAGCAATCTGTAAGTTGTTTAAATGGATGTTACGTATCACTCAAACATAACATGCTTACAATTTTCCAAATGTGATGCACTGGTCTAAGTTATTGGTTTGCTCATTACAATCATTACTTAAGAGATTGATAACAACTAAAAGGATTTAGGATTTCTCATAGGGGAGTAAGTCATTAATCTGAAGAGGATTCTGATTACAATAGTCCTATAATGGGGTATTTATATTGTCATTGCTAGGGTAACATGATATAATTAGTATTTACTAGAAAGGGTAAACATATATATCTAATCTGTTACAAAAGAAAAGGGAAATTTCGTAATCAAAATAGAAGAACATTCTAATGGCAATGTATGACTTACGTAGTTGGATACGTGTTGCTCAGAGAGATGGTTGAAGATTTGCTACATAACGGCTCTTGAATTGTTTGGATAAGGTTGACAACAACGGGTTTCTAGTCAGATCAGCATTCGTACCTTGATAATTTTGTATTGGTTAGGTAACATAGTCTCTATAATAGGCCTGCATTAAGACTCAGGAGTTCTTAAATAGTCACATTGACCTTATTCTTGCATTGAGATGACACCCCACCTGCCATATCTTGGGTACATGATCAAATTAGCTCAACATAATAAGCTAGCTTCTTCTAGGCATGGGTGATGACATGAAATCCAGTAAACCATGTTAGCTAGTCCTTTAGCTTTGGAATGAGTATAAGGTCCATGGCGATGGATTCCTACTATTCCCTCTAGGTTGTTTTGGATTTGGGATAAATTGCATGAAGTTCTTCTCTTAGTGCTTCCTCCTTGAGTTTCTATGGACTCAAGTAAGCACTATTGAAGACACTAGAGACTTCGTGCCCTTTTGGTAACTTGAGCTTACAAGTACTGTCATTGATCCTCTGAAGCACTTTAAATGGTCCTTCAGCTTAAGGAAAAAGCTTATTCTTCTTCTTATTCGAAAAAATTTCCTTATTAAGTTGTAGCCATATAACATCTCTAAGTTAAAATAGCTTCTTATTTCTCTATCCTTGACTTCCTTGCTTCAATTTCTTAACAACTTACATTAGTCATTTGATTAGCTTTTGGTAGATCTATTGTAAAGTTCTAGCTTGATCATCAAATTTAGGGTCTCCTTGCTCTCTTGGTACAGGAGTGTAATATCCTGCCTTCTAAACATCTACTTAAAAATTTTCCTTAACTTATGCTGCTTAAAGATGGTTTGTTATTGCCATTCTTAAATTAGGGAAAAAGGCTAAAGCTGTAAACAACCTATTAACTCAATCTCTACTATATACATTTCCAATAAAACTTCTTTCAATTAATAAAAAATAATACAATGTAACTTTATCAAGTATAGGTCTCATTCAAAGTATCATGTTTCACTTCACTATTCAATTCTTAATCTAATTAAGATAACAAACATTATATTCAAAACCATAACACTAAAAACCTATAAAGTAGCATGATGACCTTTTTTCAAAGTTACTTCCAAGAACTTGATTTGAAAACTATGCAACTAATCTCTCTCTCTTACCCAACCCAGCTTTTGATATCTAACGTGCTTTGTCTTCAATACCTAAGGTTAGATAAGCTAACCTCTCAGCTTAGGTTTTGAGCCAAGTGAGTATAAAACTAAATATAGAAAGTATAGAACTGAGTATTCTAAATCATAACAAGCAGTATATATCATATATTTGATTATCCCAACATCATTACTAACTTAGCATTTTTAGACATCCAATAATATCAAGCATATGCACAATGATACATGCATCATACGGATGTCATGCAAATGTATACGACATGTACTGGTATCGGTATCCTAGCTTAGCTTAGATCTCATCCAATTAGTTAACACTGTTAAGTATCTAAATACAAAGTCTAAGAACCTAAGATAACAAGGAGCTACCAAAACCCAACATATAGCTAACTTAGTTGAAATTACATGAAGTGGCAAGAATTGATTGAGCATTGCATCTCTATATGCTCAAAACCTGGCTTAGTAATATCTTTAGTTGAGAAAGCTTAACTCATAGGTCTATTTTATGCTATCCTATGAATGCATTCAAACAATATACTTAGCTCAACTAAGTATGGATTTTGAATCAATTAGCTAAGTACAGTTTCTATGTAAATTAATTAGGCTAAGAATGAATCTTAGCCAAATACCAAAGACCACGAAAACAAAACCAAGCCTAAATTTTTACTCAGTAATCAAATATCACAAGTGCATAAGTGACATGAAAGAGAAATCATATCTTTTGTACAAAGTGAAGTCATCTCAACATCCATTCACTGTTATCTAAGAATAACCAAGTCATAATATATTATGATCAATCATCACATAAGACAAATGTCAGCCAAATTGATAAAGCTAATTTAACCCTTGTTTTTATTAGTGGCAATTCAACGATATCCTAAAGATTTATGTGCTTAATTGAAAGAATTGACACTTAACTATTTACTATATTTGCCTCGGGTTCAATTCAATAAAAAAGGGAGAAAAGGAGCTGGAAAGAGTGCATTTGGAGCATGAAAACACAGAGGAATGAAGACTTTCCGCAAGCAAGGGAGGATCCACGACTGTGGCTAAAACAGCCGATGAATAGCAATGGAAATGAGATGATCAATGGAGCTTATGACCTTGAACCACGGCCGTGGTGGTAGTGACAACTACGGCTTTACACACGGTCATGGTCTACCTGGTGTGCACGAAAAGGAAGAATTTTTATTATATTTTATTTTTTTGTAGGGACATATATATAGAGGAGAGGAGAGAGAAGGGCAGTAAGGTTCGGAGGATAGATACATTTTCCTTTAGTTGTTTTGTGTTTTCGAGATGAAAAAGGAGGGTTTAATATAATTGGAGAGATTGCACTGTGAGATTTATCGGAAGATCTGAAAAACGTTTGCTTGGATTTCAATTGAGAGTTTACCTATTGGAATTTCTTGAGAAAAGTGCGCACTTTCCAGTGTTTTCATCTATATAAGGAATCGGTGAGATTGTTCACATTTCTTGTTATAATAGAGAATTGTGTTGCAATTGTAATTACATTGAATCATGAATTCCTTCATACATAATTATATTGATGCTATGAATTCCATGGCTAACTAATTTATTAGATGGGAATGAGACAAACCCTAGAGTGCTAAAATGATTGTAGTAATTACGTTATAGGAGTAATATAAATATGGCTTATTTCAGATTGTAGCTCTTTCTATTTCAATTATGACTTGTCTAAGTTATGACTGTTAGAGGTTATAGACATTGGAGTGTTTGTAAACTCATTAGGAGTTCTTGATTAAAGAATTCAGATAATTGCAGAAGCAGTGTCTAATTGTTTAATCAGAGATTATTGGGAGATTAATGCAATATCTTAGACTCATTAATCACTAAGGAATTAGGATAATTGGGCTAAAGATATTAAATTATCATATAATTGGAAGATGTATGATAATGTTATAGAATCCACTATTGATTAGAAAGTAGAAGTGGACTAATTAGATTAGAGGCCGAATCCTTAATTTAAGGAATTATAATCTCAATGAAATAACCATACATATATTATTCTATATAACTCAATGGCAACTTGATTCCCATCACTTTTCCATTGATAAGTTTTTCAAATCATTTTTTGATCTCATTGTAATTGAATTAAGTTAGTTTTAATTTTAGTATACAAAAATTAGAATAAAAAAAAAAACCCATTCTTGATTTACCTAAATATTAACTAAAACTAGCACAGGTTTAGTACTCTAATTAAGTCCTCGTGGGATCGACTCTTGTTTTCAACATTATACTACTTGATACGATCCAGTATACTTACTGGTATTGCACTCCATTTTTTTTAAACACCTTTTCAGTATATTAAGTTTTTGGCGCCGTTGCCGGGGACTTCATTAGATATTAGACTTTTTAGCTTTGTTGGTAATTTAGGTGCATTTTACGCTTAGATTTGTTTTTGTCTCTTACAGGTTCTACATACGAAGAAGTAGAAGTGCTGATCTTTTACTAATTGATCAAGAGATAGAACGCACTTTATTTCAACTGAGAAGGGGTAACAGGCAAAGGGAGGAATTACAAGAGGACATCATGGAAAATCAGGATAATTGCCAGCCCTAGAATGCTCTACGAGCTCTTTGTGAACTGTTCAGGGACCTGCTATCAGAAGGCCAACCATCTAGGCTAACACCTTAGAACTCAAGCCGGCACTCATCCAGATGGTACAATCAAATCAGTTTAGAGGATTTCCAAACGAGAGTCCAGATGAACACATAGCGGGATTCCTCCAATACTGTAATCTGATCAAGATGAATGGTGTACCGGATGATGCAATTAGATTGCAACTTTTTCCTTTTTCATTAAGGGATAAAGCAAGAGCATGGTTTAACTCTCTACCTCAGGATTCTGTAACTATGTGGGCTGAGCTTCAGTCAATGTTTCTGAGGAGATTTTCCCTACCTGTACGCACAGCCAAGTTAAGGAGTGATATCACTAACTTCTCTAAGTTTCCTGTTGAATCACTATATGATGCATAGGAGACATTTAAAGAAACAATTAGGAGGTGCCTACACCATGGACTCCCTGATAATCTCTTGATAGAGGTATTTTGCCTTAGTTTAGATGAAACCATGAGATCTTTAGTTGATGCTGCAGCAGGAGATGCCTTGATGGGAAAAAGTTATGAGGAAGCAAGTGCTTTGATTGAGGAAATTGCCTCTAGCGCACACAACTGGCAGCATGAAAGGGGCAAATCAAGAGTGGCTTCAATCAATGATATGGATGCTATTTCTGCCCAGTTTGCAGCACTCACCACTTAGGTAAGTCAATTGACTTCTTCACACTCCTTTACTCCTAATCTGGTGGCCTTTTGTGAGTTATGTTCAAGACCACATTCTACCATGGAGTGTATGTCTAGGAATGCCGCATCTTCATCAAGTGGAGATCAAGTGAACTTTGTCAACAACTTCCAAAGGAGCAATTAGGGACCTTACTCCAATACTTACAATCCAGGATGGCGTAACCAACCGAACTTTTCTTGGAGAAATGAGAACAATGCGTTTAAACCTCCACCACCTGGATTTCAGAAGCAAAGTCCTACTCAGAATGCTTTGCCTCATCAGCAACATCAACAGCAGTAGTCTAAATTGGAGGAACTCATGCTTAGTTACACGCACAAGACTGATACTCTCCTCCAAAATCAACAAGCTTCAATTCGGAACTTGGAAGGACAGTTGAGTCAATTATATCAACAGATAAGTACTAGACCATCAGGGTCTTTACCTAGCAACACGGAGGAGAACCTTAAGGGAATTAATGCTATCATGTTAAGGAGTGGCAAAGAATTGGAAGAAGCAAACAACAAGGTTAAGGAGAAAAAGGAGAGCTTAGAGAAAGAAAGAAGGAAGGCAAAGGAGGAGGAACCAAAACTGAAATCATCAGAGGTGAACCCATATTTTCCTCTTGTTCCTTTTCCGGGAAGACTGAAGCAGCAGCAGTTAGACATGCAGTTTGCCAAATTTTTGCATGTCTTCAAGAAACTGCAAATCAACATTCCATTTGTAGAAGTTCTCCAGCAAATGCCCACATATGCGAGATTCATGAAGGATCTGCTCACCAAGAAAAGGAACGAGATCAGGGGAGTTTTACTGTTCCTTGCAAAATTGGAAATTGTTATTTTGGTAAAGTACTTATTGATTCAGGTGCTAGTATAAATTTGATGCCCTTATCTATTTTCAGGAAATTGAGACTTGGAGAATACAAGAAGACTCATCTCACCTTACAACTGGCTGACAGGAGCATTAAATACCCTAGAGGTATTGTGGAGAATGTCTTAGTGAAAGTAGATAAATTCTACTTTCCATTAGATTTCATTGTGTTGGAGATGGAAGAGAATAGAGAGGTACCAATGATCTTGGGCAGACCATTCCTTGCAACAGGTAAAGCACTAATAGATGTGGAACAAGGTAAGCTTACTTTAAGAGTCATGGATGATCAAATAACGTTCAATGTATATGATGCCATGAAGAAGTTTGAGGAGTGTAAGTCATGTTATACCATTGATACAATTGACTAAATTATTTATGAGGATATGGAAGAGAATGCAGGTATATATACCATGGAGTCTATTTTGAGAGATTTAGATGATTGGAGTGATAATGATGAACCTATGGAAGAAGTTGTGGAACAAGTGCCAAAAATCAAGGCTAGACACTATGAGGAGGTAGGAACAAGTGCAACAAAACCAGTGTCATCTTTGATACAACCCCCGATGCTTGAGTTTAAACTTTTACCTTGTCATTTGAAATATGCTTATTTGGGAACAAATGATACGTTGCCAATAATCATTTCTTCTTTTTTGACAAATGATCAAGAACAACAACTCTTAGAGGTCTTGAGAGAGCACAAGGAGGCGATAGGATGGATAATTGCTGATATTAAGGGAATAAGCCCTTCAATGTGTACCCATCGAATCTATCTTGAAGCTGAGTGCAAACCTACAATTCAACCGCAGAGACGACTTAACCCAACTCTCAAAGAGGTAGTGAAGAAGGACGTGTTCAAACTGCTAGATGCAGGTATTATCTTTCCTATCTCTGATACCAAGTAGGTTAGTTCTGTTCGAGTAGTGCCAAAAAAAGGTGGTATGACTGTAGTGACAAATGAATCTAATGAGTTGATCCCTACTAGAACAGTGATGGGGTGAAGAGTCTGTATTGACTATAGGAAAGTAAATGATGCCACCCGAAAAGACCATTTCCCTCTTCCTTTTTTAGATCAAATGTTAGAAAACTTGCAGGCCATGATTACTATTGTTTTTTAGATGGTTATTCTGGTTATAATCAAATCCATATAGCACCCTGGGACCATGAAAAAACCACATATACTTGTCCTTATGGCATGTTTGCCTTTAGAAGAATGCCCTTTGGTCTCTGTAATATACCTGATACTTTTCAAAGGTGTATGATGTCTATTTTTTCTGACATGCTAGAAAAATTCATTGAAATATTTATGGATGATTTTTCAGTTTTTGGTAAATCATTTGAAGCATGTCTGGTAAATTTAGGCTATGTACTCAAAAGATGTAAGGAGACTAATTTGATTTTGAACTGGGAGAAATGCCATTTTATGGTAAAGGAAGGAATAGTCTTAGGTCTAAAGTATCTAAAAAAGGGATTGAAGTTAACAGGGTAAAAGTGGAGGTAATTGAGAAGTTGCCACCACCCACCTCAGTGAAAGGAGTTAGAAGCTTCCTTGGTCATGCTGGATTCTACAGGAGATTTATCAGGGACTTCTCTAAAATCTCTAAGCCTCATTGTAATTTACTGGAAAAAGATACTACTTTTGAATTCAATGATGATTGTTTACAGGCATTTAATTTGTTGAAGGAGAAGCTTACTACAGCACCAATGATTATGGCTCTCGATTGGGAGCTTTCGTTTGAATTAATGTGTGATGCTAGCGACTTTGCTATAGGTGCAGTTCTAGGCCAGAGGAGAGGTAAGTTCTTTCATGTTATATACTATGCTAGTAGAACTTTAAATGAAGCTCAATGGAATTATGCAACTACGGAAAAAGAACTTTTAGCAATCGTTTTTGCATGTGACAAATTCCATCCTTATTTGATAGGTTCTAAAATCATAGTATATACTGATCATGCTGTGCTTAAGTATTTGTTTGCTAAGGCTGATGCTAAACCAAGACTAATCCATTGGATTCTTCTACTACAAGAGTTTGAACATGAAATTAAAGATAAAAAGGGAACTGAGAATATTGTGGATGATCATTTGTCTAGGATAGAATCCGTTTGTGTAAATTTCCTTATCAATGAAACGTTTCCTGATGAACAATTACATGTAATAGGAATCTAAGGATTTCCTTGGTATGCCGATATTGTTAATTACTTGGTTAGTAAACTTTTGCCTTATGGTTTGTCATCTCAATAGAAAAAGAAGTTTTTACATGATATAAAATACTATTTTTAGGAAGAACCATACTTGTTTAAATGTTGTGCTGACCAAGTAATAAGACGTTGTGTGCCTGAAAATGAGTAGTTTAGCATCATTGAGCATTGTCATTCGAAAGAAGTAGGAGGTCATTTTGGTGTAGAGAGAACAGCAGCAAAAATTTTGTCTTGTGGATTTTTTTAACCCAAATTGTTTCATGATTGTAGAAGTTTCATTATGACTTATGCTCAATGCCAAAGGGCTGGCAACATTTATAGGAGACATGAATTATCACAAAACAATATCCTTGTAATTGAACCTTTTGATGTGTGGGAAATTGACTTCATGGGTCCCTTCCCTTCTTCTTTTTCAAATAAATACATTCTTTTGGCAGTAGATTATGTCTCAAAATGGGTAGAAGCAGTTGCTTTACAAAGTAATGATGCCAGAGTTGTCATTAGATTTTTTAAAAAGAACATATTTTCAAGATTTGGGGTACCTAAAGCTATCATTAGTGATGGGGGGTTGGACTTTTGCAATAGACAAGTTGAAAAATTGTTAACAAAATATGGAGTTTCCCATAGGACTGCTACCCCCTATCATCCACAAATTTGTAGACAAGTAGAGGTTTCTACTAGGGAGATTAAGCAAATCTTAGAGAAAACAGTCAATGCATTTAGGAAGGATTGGTCTTTAAAACTAGATGATGCATTGTGGGCTTATAGGACTGCTTTTAAAACTCCTATTGGAATGTCCCCATACAAGATTATTTTTGCTAAGTCATGTCACTTACCTGTAGAGCTTGAGCACAAGGCATATTGGGCCATAAAATTTTTGAACTTTGATTTGCGAGCTGCAGGTGAAAAGAGATTACTTCAATTGAATCAATTGGTTGAGTTAAGAGAAGAAGCGTATGAGAATGCAAGGATTTACAAAGAAAGAGCAAAAAGATGCCATGATAAAAACATCTTACAAAGAGAATTTGTGCCAGGCCAAAAGGTTTTACTGTACAACTCTCGATTGAAGTTGTTTCCAGGGAAGTTGCATTCAAGATGGTCTGGACCCTTCGTTGTCACTAAGGTTTTTCCCTATGGTACTGTAGAAGTGAAGGCGGAGAACAATCGTATTTTCAAGGTAAATGGACAACTTCTCAAGCATTACCAAGTAAGGGAAGACATTGATCAAAAGACCACAATTGTAGATCTTGAAAATCCTAAGTAAGTCAAAGGAAAGTCGGGCTATCGACTCTAAACTAAGCGCTTCATGGGAGGCAGCCCATGTTTTAGGGAGGAATAAATTATTATAATAATAATAATAATAAAAATAAAAAAAAATCTACAATGGGATTTATGGGGTTACCCTACGGCCGTGGGATAGGCCGTGGCCACCCTAACAAAAAAATCCACAGTGGGATTTATGGGGTTACCCTACGGCCGTGGCCACCCCAATAAAAAATCTATAGTGGGATTTATGGGGTTACCCCACGGCCGTGGGTCGGTGAACTGTTATAAAAAAAAAAAGAGAAGAAGAAGAAACCACGGGTCGGAGCACGACCGTAGGTCTTCCCGTGCCTGATTTGGGTATTTTAAATACAAGCATGACAGAATTTTTTTTCTTCTTTCTCTTTCATCCTATATTTCCTTCACTCTCTTCCGCTCTGCATTTTCTCTCTCTAAACCTTTTTCCTCAAAGGTTTTCTCCGAAAAGCTTCCATCTTTGTACACTACATCTTCTTTCTCAAGCAAAAAAAGGTAACATCTTTCACTTTCATCCTAATTCCTGTACTTTTCCATGCTTGTTCTTGTCTCGGGTAGAATAGATCTGAGTTCATTATTTCGGTTCGTGATGAAGGGGACTTTGATTTTTGAATGATCTTGTATTTCTCTTGCACGTGCATGTGAAAATTGCTTATCCTTTATTGTTTTTGACGAATCTTTAAAGAACGTATGTGCATGTAATGGGTATTTGCAAATGTTTCTATTGTTGATGTTTTAAAGCTTGCTTCTTTTGTGGTGTTTATACATGTTCTGAATAAAGTTTGTAGATCTTACTTCTACACGGCCGTGGAAGGATTTTTACTAGCCGTTTTTCTTTTGAAAATACAATTTTTGGCGCAAACTTCGCACTATATGATGAGCTACGGCTGTGTCATGTATGGAGCTCCTCGGTCTTGTTGTGTGATGTGAGAAAAATGCTTGTTGATGTTTTTTTGCTATGTTGCCTAGTCAAGGGTTTACGTATTTTGTTCAAATACTCCTGTTTGATGATTTTATTTTATTTATTTATTTATTTATTTTTTAAGAATCTTAGTATGTTAGAACATCAATTATGAGTATTATATGGTTGCATATCAAATGCTGAGAGACCAAGGCCAGTCATCTTCTAAAAAGAGAGCACGTAAGGATAAAAGAATAGTAAGACCTACTGTTCAATCGCGAAAGGATCCATATCCTTTTGGCTTAAGGCAGCAGCATCAAGACCGCTACAACTTAGTGCTGAAAGAGAAGGTGATTAAAGCTAACATGGTTTTAAACTGGGAAGTGTTAGAGCGATATGGCTTCGCTCAAGAATTCAAGACCTTCTTCCAAGACAGGGCATGGAGAAATTTGTTAGATATCAAAGAAAACATTTATCGGAAGATTGTTGTGGAGTTTATGGCCACATTTGAACTTACAACTAACCCGACCATGGGAATGGAAAATTCAGTATTCTTTTTGTTTGGTGGTAGGTATTTCACAATGTCTATTGGTGAGTTCATAAAGATGCTGGGAATTTATGAGAATGAGGAGTATGTGTTTTCTGATGATTTGGGGAGATTGAAGGATTATTGGTACGATTAGATGTTAGCAGCTAGATTTTGGGATGTGATTGGTAAAGGGTCTTACAGTGCATCCACCTCTTGGGGTTCTGAGTTGAAAAATCCTGCTCACAGGATACTTCACTATATAATTGCCCGCTCCACAAGTGGGAAGATAGATAGTGAAGGGATTGTAAGCGTGTTTGATTGTTTGCAAATGTGGTCTATGATTCAAAACCGACGTCTAGATGTCGGACTTGTAGCAGTCAAGTGCATCAGACGACAATGTGAGAAAGGAAGAAAAGGGATCTATGTAGGAGCATGGATTACAAGAATTCTGAAGAACATGGGGATTTTTCCAGAAAAAGAGCCAACTGATAGAGTGGGTTCTTCTATCTTAATGCCTGAACAGATTCTTCGAGTGTGGGGTTTTGGTCCAGTTCCTAAAGAAGAATCAGGTCCTAGTAGGGTCGACGTTCCTCAGCAAGAAAGGAGAGGATTCTCTACCTCTCTCGATCAATTTCAAGAAGACATTGAGGGAATTAAAAGGGAATAATAAGCACAAAGAAAAGAAATCAAAAGGTTGAAGAAGTATGTCTATACTTGCTTCAAGAAGATGGGTGATGCTTTGGGCTTCAACGTTCCTCCTTGCGGGAGTAGTTCCGATGAAGACATTGTTCCTCCACCACTACTGCCTACTGAAGATCAACCTCCTACTAAAGATCTTCCCATTGCCATTATTCCTAGCACATCCACTGGAGGTTGTCAAATGAAAATCACACCCAGAAGGTCTACCATAATCAGAACAGGGAGAGCAGTAGAACCTATACCAGAAATTGTAGAAGAGAGCTCATCTTTTGAAGAGGACGATTCTAGAGACAAGGAGGACACCGAATATGGTGATGAAGAGGAGTATGGTGATGATGATGATGAGGATTAGTCATTGTATTTCTGCATTTTCGAACCACAAAGATTTTGGTGTAATTAGCTTTGGAAAGTACGCTATCAATTGTCAGCTATTCTGATGTACTCCTTTTTAAGGAAGTTTCGTTACTCCAATGCATGTTTAATGTTTTATTTTCCTCACTTATACTTTCAGAGTAGACAATAGGGACATTGTCCAATATTAAGTATAGGGAAGGTTGTATGTGCACATGATAAGATGAATAAGAACTTAAGGATTGAGAATGCTCTTGAGACTACAGTTGCATGTATTACTGAACTTGTCTTATCCTTAAAGTGATATGGCTGTTTTCGGGATACATTTATGCACGACTTTCATACAATCTAAGATTGTACGTTATTTCCTTTATGAAAAAAAAAAAAGAAAACAAAAAGGGAGACTTGAAGAGGTGCCTTACTCACTTACTATTGTGACTAGTTTACTTAGTGATAATTAAGTGATAGAATCTTGAAGGCACAAATTTACCTTTTGTTTAGCTTTTGAATTTTGAATTTGAGAGTAGGTCGAGTCTTTGAGTGTAGAATAAGTAGGTCTACTTCTTGGTGGATTGAGCTTGTGTATGTTCCTTTGAGTTACCTTGAGAGTATTTTAACACTTAGTGAAAGAGGTAAATAAATTATAAAAAGAGTCTTAATGGAAGGTAATATGGAAAAGTGAAAGTAAAACCCTTACTCCAATGACTTAGGTAAGTGAGTTAAGAGTATCCAATCTTGAATGTTAGAGTAAGTGAGAGTTCGTAGGGGTCCCTTTAAAACCTGGTCACTTGGGTGATGAGCCTGGGATGTGCCGACTCAGTGAACTCACTATAACGACAAGGGTGGAATGAAAAAAAAAAACTAATCAAGTATATATATACTTGAAATAAAAAAAATAAAATAAAATAGAATAAAAATAGATAAATCTAGGGAGAGAGTAGATACCTTTTACTTTCACTTTGTGTTAACTTGTTTAGATAGGTAATTTGAGAGATCATATACTTGTTTGTTGCTAATGAAGTTTAAATAAGTTTTCTTCCTCACTTGACTGAGCATTTACTTTTGAACTAAGAATTCTGAGGTTAAACAATAAGATTAAAAGTTTACTCTTTCTAGATTAATTACACAATTATAACTAAAGTAATCTAGTTACATGTTTACAGTATAGTTAAAGTAGTGGGTACTAGAAATGCAAGTCTTAAATTATGAGAAAGATAAGATGTTAGGATTATGGTAAGAAGGAAATGTAGTGCTTTCGATGATGTATTATTGAATTGATTTTGTCTAATTGCTTGAGGACAAGTAAAAGTTCAAGTGTAGGGATATTTGATAAAGCTAATTTAACCCCTATTTTTATTAGTGGCAATTCAACGATATCCTAAAGATTTATGTACTTAATTGAAAGAATTGACACTTAACTATTTAATATATTTTCCTCAGGTTCAATTCAATAAAAAAGGGAGAAAAGGAGCTAGAAAGAGTGCATTTGGAGCATGAAAACATAGAGGAATGAATACTTTCCGCAAGCAAGGGAGGATCTACAACCGTGGCTAAAACAGTCGATGAATAGCAGTGGAAATGAGATGATCAGTGGAGCTTATGACCTTGAACCACTGCCGTGGTGGTGGTGACAACTACGGCTTTACACACGGCCGTGGTCCACCTGGTGTGCACAAAAAGAAAGAATTTTTATTGTATTTTATTTTTTTGTGGGGACATATATATAGAGGAGAGGAGAGAGAAGGGCAGTAGGGTTTGGACGATAGAGACATTTTCCTTTAGTTGTTTTGTGTTTTCGAGATAAAAAAGGAGGGTTTAATATAATTGGAGAGATTACACCGTGAGATTTATCGTAAGATCTGAAAAACGTTTGCTTGGATTTCAATTGAGAGTTTACCTATTGGAATTTCTTGAGAAAAGTGTGCACTTTCCAGTGTTTTCATCTATATAAGGAATCGGTGAGATTGTTCGCATTTCTTGTTATCATAGAGAATTGTGTTGCAATTGTAATTACATTGAATCATGAATTCCTTCATACATAATTATATTGAGCTATGAATTCCATGGCTAACTAATTTATTAGATGGGAATGAGATAAACCCTAGAGTGCTAAAATGATTGTAGTAATTACGTTATAGGAGTAATATAAATATGGCTTATTTCAGATTGCAGCTCTTTCTATTTCAATTATGACTTGTCTAAGTTATGACTGTTAGAGGTTATAGACATTGGAGTGTTTGTAAACTCATTAGGAGTTCTTGATTAAAGAATTCAGATAATTGCAGAAGCAGTGTCTAATTGTTTAATCAGAGATTATTGGGAGATTAATGCAATATCTTAGACTCATTAATCACTAAGGAATTAGGATAATTGGGCTAAAGATATTAGATTATCATATAATTGGAAGATGTATGATAATGTTATAGAATCCACTATTGATTAGAAAGCGGAAGTGGACTAATTAGATTAGAGGTCGAATCCTTAATTTATGGAATTATAATCTCAATGAAATAACCATACATATATTATTCTATATAACTCAATGGCAACTTGATTAGTATCTTTAGGGTGGAATCTTGATTTCCCATCACTTTTCCATTGATAAGTTTTTCAAATCATTTTTTGATCTCATTGTAATTGAATTAAGTTAGTTTTAATTTTAGTATACAAAAATTAGAATAAAAAAAAAAACCATTCTTGATTTACCTAAATATTAACTAAAACTAGCACAGGTTTAGTACTCTATTTAAGTCTTATGGGATCAACTCTTGTTTTCAACATTATACTACTTGATACAATCTAGTATACTTGTTGGTATTGCGCTCCATTTTTTTTAAACACCTTTTCAGCGTATCACAAATACACTTGCATAACCAAGATCAACAAAGTTAAATTTTCAATGAATCTCAAACCATTATTAGAAGCACAAAATATAAGAACTATAATATACCAAGTAAAAGATTATTGTAAACCATATCAATCTGGAGTATTAATACTTCAAGCCATGCGATATACTTAAGTGTATCTTATGGCTACATATAATAGGTAAGTGAGTAGTGTATGCTTTTAGCCACCACATGACATAGAACAACTTAGTAAGGGGTATACACTTGAGCCTCGTGCTTATTCTACCATTAGATATGGCTATCTTCACCTATATACATTAATTCATATACTAGAGTAATTAATTTTTCATCTTCCAAATATAGTAATGGTAGCTATCCTATATTGCTAATCTATTGTACGCTAAACTAGTATTGATTATAGCTTCTTAATTTCTTATCTCTTTCTAGCAAAACATATACAACCATGATCCTTATATAGAGAACTATGCAAATATCTTAGGGTATCAACTTAACCAATAAAGTAACATTACCAAAAATACCCTTTTGCAATTCCGATTTGATTGTATATTATCCTAGTTGCCTAAATAATCCATATTATACTCAATAACTTAGAGTTACTCAGAAATTCCTACTAAACCACACTAATCAATGAGTATTCTTTAGGAAAATTTCATGCTTAAGTTATGTAAGTATTATAAATATTAGCATTTTTTTTTACAATACATCAATATAGTCAAAATATGGCTGAATACTCACTATTTGTAGAATAAATAGTAAGCTAAATCGATCAATTCCATAAAAATTAAGACAAACTCATAAAAATATATAGTTTTATATCTATTTATTAAAGATGTTAAACTAGTCTGTTAGATATAGTTTCCAAATTATTAATTTTAGGTCCAATTTTTATAATAATTAGCATCAATTAGTTCAATAATCAAATTTAATTACAATACCAAAACTAAACACTTTAAATATCATTACTGGATTCTAGAAACCACTCAAAGTCCAATTCATCAAAAAAATTACTTGAAAAAACACTTTATTTCATTAAATTGCAAAATAACATAAAATATGTAATATCTCATAAATCAGCAATCAAGACATGAATATCTAAGTATTATGGTAAAGCTCTATCCTCATATAATTAGGGTTAATAATTGATTTAAGACATTTGGAAAAGTAAACCGATTAAGCTAGAAACTTATGAGAGACTTGATAACCCTAATTGATGAATTCTCGTATATTTGAAAATCTACAATACAATAAGAATATCAAGAATATAATCAAAATAGTGAAAATTTACTTTATATGAGATCCAAATAGTTTAAGGTTTTTAGGAGAAGTTATTCGATTAAACTTAAACTTTATGACTAAGATGACAAAGTTAGTTGAAGTAATTTAGTGAAGTTAGATTTTGAAAATAATTACCCAAAACCCTGATTTTGCCCCTAAAAGTATGATTACTTATTATAGTATAAAAATAATCGAAACCCCTAAAACCGAGCTCGGAATATAACTAGGACTTAGTGACAAGTTAATTAGGCAATAAAAGAAAATAATATAGCATAATATACTATGTGAGTATACACATATTTTTATTATAATACCCGGTATATATAATAAATTTACTTAAAATAATATAATTATGTAAAATGATTGATAAAATCACAAAATTAAATAGGAAAAGTATCTTAAAAATAAAAGATATGCTAGAAATATGATTACATGTATATAATTACTCATTACGTGTATGATATATATAGGATATATACCCGTATATTAATAAAAATAATTATTTACTAATATAAAATACCAAAATACCCTAAAATTTCTTCTAAAAAATAAAAATTAAAATTAAAAAACAACATGGAATATGATTGGATTAAATGTTAAGCAGCTTAAAAAGAATAACCAGCTGCATCAAAAGTAACTAAATAAAAATTTGACACCTCATATATGTAAATTCATTAAAACAATAACTAAATAAATAAAAAATAATAATTAATTTATGACTAAGAAAATTCCAACCGACTTAGAAAACTATAAATAGGATATTAGGACTTAGATTTAACATTTTGGCAACTAAAAACACCTAAAGAAAATTTTGAAAAATATATATAAAAAATAAGAAAAAATAGGAAAAATAGAGCAAAGATCGAGCCTAGCTCATTCCTAGACCAAACCTAGATATACTATGACACCCTTATACCACCATGTAGAACCACCAATACCCTTGCCGGCCGATATATCGCTACCACTCAATGGTGGCCGGTGTACCGATGAATAAGTCGATCAACTTTCTACCTTGTTTTTCTTATGATTTCTAAAAATATTAAATTAAGTCACAAAATTATGAAAAAAAAAATTATATATGGGTTAATAAAATTATAATTATTTTATGTACATAGTTATGAAAGTCACTATTTATCCAAATTTTGACTTTCAAAATAAATACCTTAAATGATGTAGTTTCTAGCTCAAAATTTTTCTATAGGTTATACATGATATATAGATAATTTCTATGTAGCCTGAGTTTTTATCTGAATATTTATAATATTTATTGTATTTTTCAACCTAAAAATAACTTGAAAATAGGTTGAAATTGTGAAAAAAATAGGCAGCTATGAAATTAAATGATGAAATGGACATGTATTGATTTATAGTGAATAATAAGAATGTTGGGATAGGTTGAAATCAATTTGGTGCAGAAAAGATTATAGGGTAAATTAGGATAATTCGAGAGTAAAATCATAAAAGCGAATATATAGGCGATAGATCAAAAACTCGAAACCAAGTACTGGTTAAGTTCCCCATATTTTTAGGAGTTTATAGAAATTTTTGGGGGTTTATTCGATGACCTGAGCTTTTTATTATGAATTCACATAGTAAAATAGTTTAAATATTGAACTGATACCATGCTCTAGTAATAATAGGTTAAAATATGATAAATTGTTGAATAAAAACTATATATTTATGAACTTGTCAGATTGGATAAAAATTATATATTTTTTAAATATATTTGATGATATTCTAATAATCGGGATACATTATAGAGATATTAGGATTATATAATACTTATATTGTAGGTTATATTGACAAATTAGGTAAAATATAGTCTAATAACATAAATTACGTATCGTATGATAATATTTGATTAGATATGTATAACTATGTTAAAAACTCGAATTACCCATTAAAAGTCTAGAAATTAGGACTTGTAATATGTGTCGTTACGTCTATACGAGCCTAACAATATTATTTTTACTTAAATTAGATAAACCTAGGTGATATAACCTATATCTCTACAATATTACTAATTTATGTATTACTATAACTCTACCTAATTGAAACGTGATTTAAATGACTAAAAGAACGTTTTGATACGATTAGAATGATATATTAATGAAACTGTATATTATTATATAAGGAAAATGATAATATACTTTATATATATATATAGCTGCTTGAGATAAAATCCTAATGTTTTCATAACTATTACGAAAACTAAATTTGGATCTTGCATATATAGGGTCTCCCAATCATCAGACCATTGATGATATGAGTTTTCCGTAGTAAGTATTAGGATAGGTAAGTGGGATCAATGTTTTACTGTATTTTAGGATATTATTTCAGAATATCTAGAGAGTTTGGTATGTATTGGCTTGTGATTGTAGTTAGCTATTTGTGCATATGTAACGTTTATGGTTGGGTTTCGATTTACTATGAAGGGAGCTGAGCCCCATGATATGGTTATTCTATGATTATTATTATGCTTGAATTGTTTGAGCTTAGTTGATCACTCTGAAAAGATGAACTAACTGAAACTTGACTTAACATCTAATTTGATATGCATTGTAACCTACTAGTGGTAACGACTAGGATTCTTGGGCTAAATACGGACTCCCTTCGATGCTAATAACTAAAATGGTCCTTTCCCCACCTTTAGCCAAACTAAGTGATAGGAGAAGAGGACGCGGCAAGGTTGGGGGCTGTGGTTCTAAGGTGGTTACGAAAAGAGGGTATTTTTCATTGCATAAGCCTCGATTTGGTTTCAATCTGTAAGTATGTAATGTTAATCTCCTTAACTCGGATCAGAGCGAGCATAATTTCTTTAATTTCATGATGGGCTAGATAATGTCGTGCAATGGAATTTACTTGTGCATTCATTGCATCTAACTAACTTGGTTGAAAACCCTACTTGTGATGTACTAAGTGTATACTCCTATCTTTACCTCACTTATTGGGCAAGTTATTGCTCATTTAGTTTGTTTTGTAGGTTCCAAATAGCTTATAAGTGCCTACCCAACATTAGAACCCTAGTAAACTAGGATAGGGAGTGAGATACAAGAATAAATGGCCAGTTATTACCCTAAATATGAGCATTTTATCTTTTAAGGAAAACTATAAAAACTTCTTCAAAGGGTTTGGTAATTTTCAATATTTTGGTTTGTATATGAAATAATAGGTACCTATGAGATTTATTACTATTCTTTTATAAGGTCAAATGACAAGTTTATTATTACAAATTATTTCAGAGGCTTATTCCATAGGTTTATATCAAACAGGTATTGAATTGGATGCTTCAAAGGGGTAGAGTCAAATGCACCTGGTATGAACTAGGTCTAAGATAGTAGCTGTAAGGATAGTTTCTATCTCAAGATGGTTCATACTACAAGACTGTCATGACTTCACCTTTTCGAGACGTGATAGAATAGTAAAATAATTTTAATAAATTCTAATTGTATAGCTTATCAAAAATTATTTTAATAAAACTAAATATATCATATGAAAAATATTTATACAAAAAATTAGCTCAGAATAATATAATTTATTATTTTTGAAAATTAATACAAAATTCATTAGACTAAGGTGGTATCCAATGAACCCATATAAGCACTTCTAATTTTAAAATTTCGAGTTGATATTCGAATTCTTCACACATAACTACCTAGGGAAAAGAATTTATAAATTTTAGATATCATTTGATATTTTTAATAATTTTAGAGACTTACAGGTGGAAATTGAACTGATCGATTTATTGACCACTGGAGCTCCACCGATAGCGAGGTTATGTTAATTGGACTTCTCATAGTAGCTACCTTTAACCATCGAAGCCCTAAGATGTCAAGTTGAGGCTTATTGTATGAACCCCAATGACTAGGTCATTTCCCCTATTTATTTTCTTATTTCTTCTAAATATTTTTCCTAATTTTCTTTAATATATTTTTCTAGTTTTTTAAGCTTCTAAAATTGTGAAACGAAGTGTGTTAGTATATTTATAAGCTTGAGGGTCGGTTGCATGGAAAAATATAGGTGCCATGTCTCAATTTTGCTCATTTTTCTACATTGCAACTATGTTTGATGTGTCCTTTTTCTATTGTTTGGTTGATGACCTATCTTTTTAAAACCATTTCTATGTTGCCACATCTTGTTTTGATGAGTTGACGATTCATCAAGTTGTTTTTTAAATAATTATAACCATTTTTATATTGATTTGCCTATATTTTATGTATTTATATTAATATATTTACATATTTAATGCATATGATGTATATTCTATATAAATACATCTATATTATATAAAATTTCACCCCATTAATTATTTTTATAAGTTAAATAACTTATCTCTAAGATCTCATTATATCTCAAAGCTCGAAGCTCAAGTTTTTTTATAAATATCGACTTTACTAATAAATTTACTTTTTATCAAATTAAACCTTTTATATACTTTATTTTGAGAATTTGACTTTACTGAGTTACTTTTTTTAACTTTTCTAATCTTATTGTGAAGTTTAAATTAGAACGAACAAAGTTGCTTCATACCCTAAATTTAGAGGATTGGAACTTAAGGTTATCATATAAGGCTTTGTCAAGAGGTAACTCAAGGTTGATACAATAGACAACCTCGAACTGGATGTTACCTATAGTTTGTGTACAGATCAGTTATAAGTGAACTCCACTTTAAGTAAGCAAGTATCCCAATTAGTTAAATTCCTTCCAATAATAGTTTAAAGTAATGATCCTAATGTCTTGTTGACAACCTCTACTTGACTATTAGTTTGTGGTTGGCATATGTATTGAACAGAACCTTGATCCTTAGTCATTGCCACACGGTCTTCTAAAAGTGGCTCAAGAATTTTGGGTTTCTATTAGAAAGATTACTTTAGGACATTCCATTTATCTTCATGATCTTCTAGCACTATCACAATAGATCATGATCTTCTATCTAGCACTATCAAAATGGCATACTTCTCATAGGCTATTCTAAGTAAGCCA
This sequence comes from Lumnitzera racemosa, assembly GCA_024138005.1. NCBI lineage: Eukaryota > Viridiplantae > Streptophyta > Magnoliopsida > Myrtales > Combretaceae > Lumnitzera > Lumnitzera racemosa. The sequence goes on along the minus strand of JAMXBC010000002.1, from coordinate 85,905,954 downwards.
AGACCAAGATCCATGCTCACCTTTATCCCTAGTTTGGTCAGGTATGGCCCTTCCTTGCATAACTCAAATCTTTACCTCTTTACATGTCCCATACCTTTCTACAATTCGGTGGACATCCCTTAACATCTTAGGCCAATAGAAACTATACTTTAATACCTCACGTGTACTTCTCTCTCCATAATGACTTAGATAATCCTCCACCATGTGCTTCCTTCATAAGTAAGTCTCGGATAGAACAGGTAGTTGCACACAATTTTCTAGCTCAGAACAAATATTTGTCTTCAGTGAGGTAATCATCTACTATTCTTCCTTCAATGCACTAGGGATAGATTGAACTAAGATGGGGGTTCTAGATGTTATTTCTCTATGATATTTGAAATCTCATTAGTCTCACTTGTAGGTTGGTAAGCATCATATGTCCCTTGGATAAGGGGCTAGATACTACATTTTCCTTTCCTCACTTTTACTTTATCACAAATGAAAACCCTTCATAGTACTCAATCCACTTGATTGCTTGGACAACGTTGGTTGGCTTCTCAAATATCTTAAAAAATAGTGATTAGTATATATGATGGACTCTTCAAGAAGTAACTAATACTACCATGTTTGCATAGCTTAGATTAGTGCATACAATTCCTTCTCATACATGGAGTAGTTTAAATTAGCTCCCTTGAGCTTCCCATTAAAGTAAGCAAAGGGTCATTAGTCGTGCACGGTAACTTCTCTTATGCCAACACTAGAAGCATCACACTCTTACTTAAAAACTTGGTCAAAATCAGGTAAGGCTAGAATTAAGATTGAAGTTAGCCTTCTCTTTATCTTAGAAAAACATTCCTCCTTATTTTCCCTATTGGCAATCCATATTTTTCTTGGTTAGCTCTATTAAGGGTATTGCAATAGTATTGAAATTTTGGATAAACCATTGATAGGAGGATGTCAAGCCATGAAGGCTTCTTATGTTAGCATTAGAGGTAGGGTAGGTTATTCTACAATTGCTCAGATCTTTTCTTCATCCCTTAAGCTTCCTTTACTAATAACATAGGTATAAACAACACTTCTTCAAGTTGCTGAACAACCTCTTAGTTGGTAGCACCTTGAAAATAGTTCAAAGATGATCTATGTGGCTTAATGGATCAGGACTATATACTAAGATATGGTCAAAATAGACTATAACAAGCTTCCTAATTTCATTCCTCCTTCGCACATAAGTAACCAATCTCATAAATGTATTAGGAACATTTGATAATCCAAAAGGCATTAGTAGCCATTCATACAATTTATGTCTAATCTTAAAGGCAATCTTCCATTCATTGCCTAACCTTATGTAGATTTGATGGTATCCAAATTTTAGATCAATCTTTGAGAATAGTTTAGCTCCATCTATCTCGTTTAATATGTCATTTAGTTTGGGAATCAGGTACCTATACTTGATGTTGATTTTGTTTATAGCTCAATTGTCTATATTCTTTGAGTTCCATCTTTCTTTGGTACCAACAATATAGGCATAATGCATGGGCTTAAACTTTCTTTGAAATAACCTCGTTTAATGAGCTTGTTCACCTACCTCTACAACTCAATAGCTTACTTAAGATTCATCTTATAGGTTAGATGTTTAGCAGGGGAGGCTTTAAGCTACTAATCAATACAGCAATCTATTCCATGTAACGAGAGTAAGCCTTTTGGTAACTTTTTGGGAAATAGGTCGACGAACTCTTACATCAATGCCCTAACCTCTTCTCGCAAGTCACTTTGTTCCCATAGTTCCAATAGCCTTTGAATCAATTGGAAGGTTAGGTCATTAAACATTATGATTCCCTTTAATTTAGATTGGCTCATCACTATAATTTTCTTAGTTTGTTTGCTTAACCTAGATTACATATTGCTCACCTGGCTAGAGGTTAGATTAAGAATAATCTTTTGACCAACCTTCTCGAATGCATAAGTGTTCCTATATCCATCATGCATGACCTTTCGATTAAAGAGCCAGGGTCAATCTAATCGGATATACGATGCATATATTGGCAATACATCACTTAAAATCTCATCCTTATAACTTCCAATTGAAATAGGTATTAAGACTTAATGCAAAACATGCAATGAACCCTTCTCATTCAACTAATATAATTTGTATGGCTTAAGGTATAAGGAGGTTAGTAACTATAATTGGTCAACTAAGCTAGTGAATGTCATGACCCGAGGGGGCTAGTTGTGGTAGTCACTACGTACCGTACAAAAGATTGCAGATTGAATTCCCTTACAATTGACGACCTTTTATACGATATACAAGGCTACAACTTCTACTAACTATCAAGAGTGTGCAAGCTTAAGTAATATCATTTCATAATAAATAATAAAATTATAAAAACATAACGTATGGTCTATTTGTATAAAAGTTTACAAATGCAAAGTCTAAAACATATCTTAAGTTAAACCAGTATAACAATTACATATTCAGATCTATAAACTATTAGAAATACTCTCTTATCACATCTAGCTCCAACATTGTCCCCATGTAGAAACTAATCTCGAGCATGTGATAGCCCGAATCCACAAAAAGATCGGTTTACGAGAGAAGACTATAAGGGTATAAGCTAACTAGCATAGTGAGATAATCTCCCTTAACCATACCGCAATCAAATTATACAATAGTTAGACTTAACCAAATGAATGCATGACAAATAGTATGCTAAACAAATACATGTAGGTGACCAGGTAATGCATGAAACTTGGATTTAATGCCTTTCAAAGTTAGGGTTGGAGATACATTGGTACAATTAGATCCGGGTATCATATTATAACTTATTTTATAACGAAACTCTGCGTTTCGTATTTAAAATGTAATGGTAGATTCATTATTAGTTTTATCAAAACGAGTTCTACATATGATTGTGAGTAGGTTCATGCAGCCTTTACTAACCCCTAAACGAAAACCTCTAGACTTGACCCTCAACCAGGCGGTTGGTGCCTCCAACGCCTAGTTATCCTATGGGCTAGGGTAAGGTCATATCGTACGTGCGCACTGTATGAAATCTATAACAATCAATAATCAACCCACATATGGCCTCTCGCTACCTCCGTATACTATGACTGCCAGAATTAGTTATGTAGTGCATGATTATACGTGATCCAAGTTAACTTTTCCTAGTCAAATAAAATTAAGTCTTATTTATTTAGTGATCATTCCAAGTCACAAACAATCAATTCCTAGTGAATCTACTATGCAATAATCATTACATTATTGAAGTTTAAAGTAAATTCACCATCAACAACAATTATCATACATAAGCATAACCCAATCCTATACACATTCATTTATAGATCATAACTTATATTCACTAATTACAAACACAAATAAGTATGGAATCATGAGGAAAAACTTATTCAGTCATCACTAACTCAAGGGTCTATATCGAAATCACTTGAGAATAATAGAAATTTGTAAGTTTGGGAATTTAAGGCTAACTAGTATCATAATTTGTAAGGTCTACTTCATCTAGGTATATGAAATTGTCGATTCGAGCTTTTTATCGAATTGTGTATAATTTTTTCGTTTTAACTCGGATCGTTATAAACTTATAGTATATTTTGATCGTTTTCGAGTGTATTTTCTCGTAACGAAGTTCGTTTTGGATGTTGTGACTCGTAGTTTAAATATGATATAAAAATATCACAAAGTTTATTATTTAAGTTTAAAAATTATAAAATATTAATTTTTTCTTTTTCTTAATATATTTATGATGTAATAATTATTTAAACCATATATATGATATTTTTATTATTTTGAGCATACTTTTCCTATTTTTGAGATTTTAGTTTTATTATGATTATTATTATGCCGTTATTATCTTTATTATTCTTATTATTCATCTATATTTCACAATTTATACACACACACACACATATACACATATATATAGACTTATAGTATTTTTGATAAATTTTATAATTTTACTTTATTTAGAAAATCTTAATTTACGGTAATATATATATATATATACCTACTCTTTACATAATTATAAATTTATTTTAGTGTATAGATATTATTATATTACATATATATATTTTCGGTATACTATATACATATACTATATGTTATATGCTATATGTATGTATATATTTATTTTATGAAAACAAACATACTCTTATATACATATACATATATTTATGTATTTGTATTTATACATATGTACATAAATATAATTATCGAATAAATATATATATAATATACAAATACTTGTACATGTATGATATTTTTGGTATACCACAACATATACTCTATATTATATATATACGTCCTATATACATTATGTATTTAAACATATATTCCCACTTATAGAAATATACTACTACATATATATTATACGACTACACATTTATATATATATATATATGTATATGAAAATAATTATACATGTATACGTATATATATATATATATATATATATATAGTTTACGTGTACACACACACATACATATATATATATATATGCTATAGTTATTTTGTAAAAATACTTAATATTAATTATATATATTCTTAAAAAAAATACATAATACATAACCCTTCCGTATAATATACCTATGTACATACATGTATACATACATAGCTTTATACATGGCTTTATACATACATATATAATTCAATTTAAGTATTTATGCATATATACATATAATAGTAATGTTATATATATAAAAATACCATAAAAATACTATATTTATACATGTACATACTATATATTATACATTTATACTTGAAAAATAATTTACTTATCTATTTCTTATAATTTTTCTTCTTCTTTTCTTCCTTCTCCTTATGTTTTTGTTTTTTCAACTTCCAAGATTTTTTTCTTTTCTTTCTCTTCTTTCAGTTTGGTTTCTTTTTATTTTTTTTCCAGGTTTTTGGTTGCTTCTATTGCATGTCCAAATTGTGGTCTTTTGACTGGAGTAAACATATATATATATATATCTTATACAAATCCAATTGAATTAGTATTGATGAGGAAAAGACAACCTAATCTAATTGTTTTGATTTTTTTTTCTCCTAATTGCAACACCTGTAAGCTTAATTCTTTACGTGGGCTACTATGTGCTGATTCCTTTTTTTTTTTTCTCATTTTGCAGGACGTGGCAAGCAAAGAAAAGGAGAAAAGAAAGAAAAGAGAAAAAAAGAAAAAGAAAGAGGAAGAAAATAAAAATTAATAATAAACATATAAATTATAAAGATACTCATCATAAATTAATTTTGAAATTTTTATAAAAATTTATCAATTTAATTGGTACCCAGGACAATTATAATTTTTATAAGTTATTGTAATGATTTTGTTAAAATTTAATGCGAATAGGCGATTTAGTTGAAAATTGTAATCGACTATGATTATATCACTATAGACTAATATTTAAGTATTTTATAGGTTTATATTTATAATTTTAGGGTTTCGAATAAATTCGGGTTCAATTTTGATTAATGGTGCATAAATCATTTTTAGGGTTTTAATACACGAATAAGGGTTTTGATCAATTCTTAGGGTTTTGTTATCGATGTTATATTTGATTTATTAAATTTCATAATCTTTTATTGTTAATCGCCTTATCGACTTATTGTACAGCTTAGGACACTCAGACTTGAGTTGGGGTTCAACTATTGATTTCGTAGGGCTTATAGTGAATGCAACATTTGTACAACTCCCTCTCTTAACTATCAATGCACATAGTTGATCTCTTACATTGCATGTAGTATGGAATAAATTCTCCAGTTATTCATTCTTTTTATTAGATTCTAAGGTCATAACTTAGTGAACAACTAATCACAACATGTCTCTTCCCTTTAGATAAATTTTGTCTCTTGTGACTTTCACTTTTACTCTGTCTTCTAGTTCTTTTATAACTTCACAAACTTCTTCATCAATATTGTATACTTCAAAGGTTAGAATATTACCCTTGATCACTATGGTTTGTCGATTCGAACATTGAATAGCCATGTGCCTAAATCTTTTATATTTGAAGTAATTGATCTCATTAATCTTTCTCCCTAAGGTTTGTCATCTTTCAAACTTTCTCTCTTTTCCCGATTGCTCCATCTTAACTTCTTTAGCTTGCACTATTGCCTTCTTTATTCCCCATCATAGAGCTACTCAGTTTCTTAACACTTCCCTAAATAAGTTGGGCCAATTAGACTGGTTGGACTAGTTGGGCTTGATAAGGTTAGCTCTTCTTCTACTACTTAACTCACTAAGCGACCTCGAAAGCACCTTAGAGAGTATCAAAGGACTGTAACTTCAACAATGTCTCTAAGCCATATCTCAAACTAATGATAAATCTAGAGATAATTTAAGTTTTGGGCTCATCTACATCACAATGGATTATAAGCATGTGAAATTTGTACACATATTCATCAACAGTTTAGTTTCCTTATCTAAGCTCTTGTAGCTTGGCAAATGTATCCTAGAAACAACAGTAAGAAATGAACCTTCCATACAATATCCTCTTTATTTCTTCCTATGTTTTAACATCTTGTCGTCTATCTCTCCTTCACATTATAAGCAACTTCTTCCATTGTACATTAGCATACTTAGTAAATTATAGTGTGGCAAGTCGAACTTTGTCTTTATTGAGATATCGATAACATTTAAACAATTTCTCTACCCATTCTTCCTAATCTAAATATTTGTCAGCATTACCACTTGTAGAGAAGCTTGAAATTTATCTAAAAAGTTTCAATCATTGTCTATAGAAACCCATATGCAACTTTCAAAGATTACTTTTAGTAATTCCAATTGTGATAATCAAATTGCAATGCTTAAGGATGCTTAGATTGACATAAAGAATGCTTAAATTAACCTGTGGAATTCATTGAAAGAGATGTATGCTTCATTATAGGTACGATCAACATTTGATTTTTCTAGTGTTTTTCTTGCAAATTTAGTTAATCATAATAAGAGATTTCATAGTAAAGCTCCTATTGATAATCGTAACATTATTCATGATCATTCTTTTCCATATGATACTATTTGTGATGATATTTGATTAAGATCTCATAAACCTTACGTTAATGATGCAGCTAAAGATTAGTATCATATTTTTCAATCAAAGTATTGATATAATGTGCCAATCAAAACTACTTATGTATTACTTATAGGTGATTGTAAAGGTTGGTTGCAAGGTATTTTTAATGTAGTTTCTTATTCTATTAATGCTTATGGAGATTGTAGCATAAGTGTTTCCCAAAAGTTCAATGCTGGTGTTTTAACTATTTCATAAATTGATAAGGAAGCTATCGTAAGTAAGCCTCTTGTTACTTCAACAACTTGAGCTCATTATTTTGTCTAATTACTATTCATTAAACTAACAACTAAACTTGCTTTATCTATGTTTGATTGTGTGGATCCTACAACATAATTAGCTATAATTAAACAATAGTTTGATATTAATTAGACTAAAGTCGTAGGAAAATTGGTATGATAGCTAAAAAATTCAAGGAAAGACTATACATTGGCTTAAATCACTACAAAGGCAACATCTATACTTAGATTGGAGTATGTTGGTCCAGAAGTTCTTATAGAGATTTGATAATAGTTTAGCCTTCAATTCTTATGCGAGTTTATCTATTCTAAGACAAACTTTAGCAATTAAATAATATGTTAATGAATTTAAGGCACTTTCTTTCCATTAATATCAAAATTATAATTTCTTAGTTATTTTCTTAGTGGTTTAAGGGATGTCATTTGTACTCAAGTGACTACTTTAGGCCCTAAAACATCAGAGAAGGTAATGGAGTTAGCTTAACAATGCTGAAAAAGAACTTAATCTAAGGTGACAAACTAGATCTAAAGCATCTTCTTCTCAAGTTCCCTCTTCATTTATATCATTGTTGTAAGTATACAGCCTTATTTTGAGGATTAGCAGCATTTTAATGGTAATGTGCAACATGAAAATAATGTTTCAACTCTAATCTTTCTACTTAAAATGCTTAAATACTCGAATAAGGTAGGTACCAACTGAATGTTGGTTTTGTTGTTGAAAGCTCTAACAATAAGGGTATTGAAGGATAAAAAAAAAAAAAACTATCCTATGTTGAATTTTTCGATAAGAAAAATAATAGCTTATGTTTTGTGGTTTTTAAAATCATGATTTTATTTTTACTTTGAACATTGGTAGAGTATATAGAATCATATAAAACCAGTAAAATCATAAGTTCATAAAATCATATATTAAAATTCATAATTTTATAAAAAATCTATTCCTAAACAATTGTACTTCAGTTTTAAAAAAGAAAAATATTAAAAAATCATGCACTTATATAATCGTATATTTGAATTTTGTTTTTAACAACTTAAGAGTGATTAGCCTTTTTTTCTTCAACATGTTTATCAAAAATTTTTTATGTTTTCTTGTTTAGAGGATGATGTAGAGTATGACAAGGAGGAGTAGGTGCATGTATAGCTAGCTTGTGAAGGGTCATGGAGCATAATAAAGCAAATGATGTTGGGTTTGCAACTACTAATATAAGCTAGTTGTGGTTATTGTTTTCCTTAGGAGCGAGGAAAATCTTTAAGTGAAAGGTATTGATACAATCTCTAAAGCTATCCAGCATTTTTAGTATTAATAGCTATTACTTCTAGTATTTTTGTATAGGTTAGTATTTGTATTTACTATGCACATATAGCTCGAGGCTTATGTTTTATATGGTTTTCTTTTTTCTTTATCTAGAGGTTTGACTTTTAAACCTTAGACAGTAGGTTTTAGAAGCTTTTAGGAATTTCCAAAGCTTATAAGAACATCTTTACTAGAGTTCCTTAGACCAATATCCAAAACTAAGGAACTCAATCTAAGAAACTCCAAAATAATTAAACTTGGTTCCTTAATTTTCCAAAATTCCTCTATAAAGGAACTTAAAAAGTAAGGTTCCTTATTTATTTATTTATTTATTTTATTAACTTTATATGTACAAGTTTGATATGGAACTAGTAAAACTTTTAAAAAATTGTCAAAGAACTTTCATGAAGGACCTTAAGATTAATGTTAAGAGTTTCATAATAAAGAGAATTCCCTATGACTTAGATATGACATTCTAAGGAAACTCATTCAAAAGATGCTCCAAAAGGCTTGGTAAGGGAGTATAGGTGTAAAATGCTGGGACTCTAGTGGGTGCTATAACCTATCACATGTTCCTAGTTTTCTAATGACATGTTAAGGCTCTAGAACTAACTGTGATCTCTAAAATCACTTTTATTGAAAATAATTCTTCAATTATAAAAATTCAAAAATGACTCACAAGTGAATTATTCTAACCACAATTATACATAAAAGATTTCTAACTCTAAAACACAAATCTCGTTATCAATTCCAATCAATACCATCTCCACAATTCTATATTGCATGAACCTCGTTAACACAATAAATAATTGATTATCTCTCTCCCCTAACCCAAATATCCATTCTCGTACTTATCACAGATAGCAACTTTTTAAGTTAACTTGGATCTCAAAAAATAAAAAAATGATCAAAAACCTAATACGGATGCATAAGTACACACGGATATCAAGTTGATTCATACATATGCATATAATGTAGTTATAACAAGGATAAATCAAGCAATAAATTAATTATCTTTGATTTAGGCCCATAACCATCAAAGTAATACTCATATGCCAGTTACACCGTGATCTTTTTCCATATACATAGGTGGATATAAATATATGATTTCCTTTAAGTCCTTTAGCCTGAGTCTAAAGTCTAGAAATCCTAGAATTCTAGCTGTATCGTCCCATATGAAAGTTCACTAAGGAAACTTTATATATGATTAATAGTTACTCCTCTAGGGAACTTCCACTATGGCCCCCTAGAGTAGGTGGGTTAATCACAATCAACAAACCATTCATTTAGGCCAAATATAAATTAGTCATGTTAGCTCACTAAGTCTTAATAAGCATAAGCAAACAATTAAGCACTACGTACTTGAATAGCGAAACAAGACCAATATTAGAGTTGAGTAAGTATAAATGAAGCAATTTGAGCGATTAACCTGATCATAAGCATAAATCCTTTGTAACTTTCTTAATTAACTAAAATTAACAAGACTTTAAGTTATGAAACCCTTTAACCCTCTTTGTCTTTAACTATCCTAAGCTTTTAAAGACTAGAAGTGTGTAAAGACTGAATATTTTCAAGGTAAAAAGGCTAAACAAAGATATGATTGGGTAGTTAAATGTTAGAAGAAGGCTTAAGAAACAAAAGAACTTGAAATAGGTTACAACGTTTAGATGCTATATAGTGTAGAATTTGGACATTACACCCTGTTTTAAGTTCTTTTGTTTCTTAAGCCTTGCATTTAGATATCAAGTTGAAGCCACTTACAGTAACTTAGTGTTTGGATGTAATAGAGTAAGGTGTCTAGAAGCTTTGCTCCCATTTTGCAAATTTTTGCATTTCATAACCCATTCAAAACCATAACCAAAATACCTAAATCCTTATCTACAACTCACATACTTCCGATCCTAACTCTAGGCATTAAACACTAAGGATTCACAACACTTGATTTCAACTAAAACTCCACATTTCAACTTCGACCAACTGAAATCAACACAACAAATCAAGACTAAGAATAATTTTTTAAAGCACTTACTTGGAAATGATTCAAACAATTGTTGTACTTCGAAAATGAAGAAATGTACCTCTTATAATCTAAACAACACATGATTTAGATTGAATCCTTAGTAAAATACCAGGGTCATCTTCTCTTAAATATTAACCCAACAAGAAAACCAAACTTAACTTTAAGAACCTCCATTACACTTACGTTATACACCCAAATGAGTTATCACTTGAAGGTACTCAACAATCCTTACTTAAATTTCTTAGAAACCAGTTGTAAACTACAAGAAATAAGAAGTTTTAGAGGGCTAGAAAGCTTGACACGAATTTGCTTAGGCTTAAGCTTCGATGTTCTCAACTTAAACACTTGTACCTTCCTCTTGAGGTAGGGTTTTGGAGAAGAGCCCTTAGTTTTTTGCCAAAAGTGGAGTGTTTTAAGCTTAAAGAGACAAATATTAGGGTTTAGTAAGGAAGGACATTAAGAGTAGGGTTTTATAAGCTTAAGAAATGTCCAAAATGCCTTTCTTTTTGGAAAACATTTTCTTAGTCTATTACAATTGGACATTAGATCCGATTTTGGTTAGATTGAGAGCTAACTCGATAGCACTTTTGCACATGACTAGTCGTAGTAGTCTTTTATAGAGAAAAATTTTCAGATCTATTAATAAAAATTACATGTTTTTAATAATAAAACCTGTAATGTAACAATATTGTTAACAATTTTTTTATTTATGAATGAAAAGGCATTTAGCATAACTATATTTGACAATTTTAAGGAGAATGAGTACAAAGGCAAGGACAAGAAAAAAAAATATATAATTCCATTTTTTGTTTGGGTTTACAGGATGAACATAGATTGAAATGTTTGATTAACATGTTTGGTTGATGTGACAAAAGGAAGATGCAATGAGTATTATAAGCCAAGAGTATGTACGAGTGATACTTTCAATACCAATAGCATTTTAATGCATGGTAGTACTTGTAAAATATAAATGGTAGTTTTTTTTTTAATTACCTGTCACCATCACCATGTATTTAAATGTGATTGGTTGTTTTACATTATCCATACATATACGTAATATGTTATATCTAACAAAAGGAAATTTAAAAAATTAAAATTTTAGTTAGACTCATATACCTTCTTATCTTCTTAACTATGTCTTAAGGTTATTATTATTATTTTACACCAATTTCCAGTGAAAGATAAAAATATTGCATTTTTAAAAAATCATCAAATGCAGCCATTAGAAGCTAATCCAAAAAATACATCACATAAACACTATGTTTAGCATAGATGAAATCAGTGGAAAGCTATAGAAATAAAATAAAATTAGTAGAAATATTGTGTTTAGTATTAAAAGTTGACGTAGAAATAGATGGGAATATAAGGAAATCAATGTAAATACTTCCATGCTAGTTATGTCCCTCTTGGTAGGTTAGAAAGGATTTTAATGGAATTGGCGATTTTGACTTCAAAGAGAAACCTATCTTTAAAAAAGTAGAATTATAATTTCATTTGCTTCATTAGTTATTGTTATTAAAATAACTTTCATTCAAATTATGACATCCAATGATTAAGATGTTTTTGATAAATATTACTATGTGTACATTCCATTCCATTAACCCTTGGACATTTCAAAAATGAATTTATAATTCTATTCTTAGTTCCATTCATTCAATTCTATCTTATTATAATCCATTTCATTCCAAACATTCTCTCATACCAAATGTAATATTAATCTACAAAGGTGGGAATGGGTGGAAATTGAGTAAAATTATACAAGTACCATTTAAAGAAAAATTAAATACATAAAGTTGTGAATATTTTGGTCCATCACCAAAATAAAAAGGAAACGTTTCCTTTTATTTTCCTCTTATAAATAGAAGGATGCAGGTTGATGCTTTTCTAACTAATAGAGCGGAGGTTGGGTTCATGCATTTAGTGAAATCTCTAAAAGAATCAAGCTCACAATGAAGGGAAGTTATTGTGAAAGTTTGCATTACGTTTTGATTAATTTGGAAACATTGCAATAAGTGTTTATGTGATAAACTTCAACCAAATTTCTTTTTCAGTTCTTGAAAGAATTGAAGCTTCATCTGCTGCATGGAGTGACAAGAGACGTACGACAGCAAATAAATCTGAAAATGCAGTAGCGGACGGACGGTGTTCTGTCAACTCTGAAACTGCAGCAGCAGGTACTAAGAAGTGGCATCCTCCTGATGCTGACACGCTGAAAATAAATTGCGATGGGTCGGTAGATGCTAAGCGAAAAGTTGCTGGAATTGGTTTTGTGGTTCGCAATCATGAGGGGAAATGCTTATTTGCTTTTTCGCAACAAGTTTCTTGTTTGGATGTGGAGTATAAAGAAGCTATAGCAATTAGAGAGGCATTGAAGTTTGCTATGGAGAAGAATTGGTCATGCATGGAGATGAAATCAGACTCTGCTCTTTTGGTATCAAGTTTGCTTGCTTCCTATTGGCGACCTAAGCCAATTGTTGAAGGCATTTTACATCTCTTGGGTCCTTCCTCTTCTTGTTCTTTTTATATTTATCTCTAGAAAAGCTAATACTAGCACCGATTGAGTTGCAACCCAGGATGTGAAGGGGTGAGTAAAGTTTATGGAGATTGCAATCTTCCCATCCTCTTTATAACTTTTGTTGAATGTAGAGAAGCAGGATCTAAACCTCCCAGCTCTTAAGCTGTTTCTTGATTTTTTCAATAAAGTTCATCTTTGGCCAAAAAAAAAAAAAAAATGCTAGCTGATTTTCCTTCCATCTCCTTTCTTTATATTTCCACTCTTTCCGCTATAGCTAAGATACCAAACACAGTGGAAATTGTTTCTCCACAATAGGATTTCAAATCTGCTTGAAATGGTGTGCGTTTGAGCTCTTGAAATTGTGTCTCGTACGCCATGCTCTCCTTCTACCTTGCCACTGTTCAAAAAAGAAGCCTGGTCCCTTTCACTGCTGTTTCCGATTTGATGCTCTCCTTTCTCCAGAAGAAGTCCCTCTATGGCCACGTCACTGGCCCATGGAAGGATACGTTGGACTAAGAAAACCCATCGTTATTTACTCACACGCTCGTTGTTGTCTCCTTTGGAAAGGATAATCGGTCAATCGGGTGGATGAAGCATTTAATACTCTCTGTGAGATGAAAGGAGCTTGCTTTGTCCCTGAAGAGGTCACATATAATCTCTTCATTAATATGTACACCAAAAATGGTGATCTTGATGGAGCAGACATGCTCTATCAGGAAATAAGGTCTCAGGCTATCGTCCTTCGCAACCACACTTGTGCTTTCCGTCTTTCTCTATGTTATAACAAAGGAGATTATTGGAGGGCTCTTTTGCTTTTCTCGAAGATGGAGACCTTAAGTTTCCTCTGGATAAAGCTTTCTAAAATCTTATCTTCAATACATTATTTTTCGTGTCAATTTAAAATAGTCTCTTGAAAACATGATTTTATGTGAGGTAAATATGGGATTAATTTCGTATGGTGCATTTTACTTAGGGACTACTTTTTGAATTATGCATATCCTTATCTTTTCCCACCAATTTCTACTCATTTTTTTATCCCATTCTCTTCAAAAAGCAGAGAAAAGCTAATTAGGTTTTAAAAGTGACTACGTTTCCTTTTATGTCCATTAATTTCCACCGATTTATTTATTCATTTAAATTATCCAAATCTAACATTCAGCGATTTTATTCTATTTTCATAATTTTCCACCGATTCTTTGTTGCTAAACAGTGCAAGGAAACAAGAGACCTGTGAAACATCTATTTCCGTTACCTTCATCGTCACAGGGTGCCCCATGCTGCCACCTTGGTAGCTCGCCATTTGTAGGACCAATAAGGATTACTTTCTCTCAACATGGATCGTTTTCACAGCAAGAAAACACTACTCTTGATACAATTGTTACTAATCACTTTTGTCCACTCTTTCTCTTGTGAATCATGCTGCACCCATTCTTCATCCATGGCAGAAGTATATGAAGTATGTTTCTTCCACTAAAAATATCTCCATCAAAGTTTTGCATCGTATAGTAAATGATTATAAGGGGCAATGACAGTGGTCGGCCACCAGTGGAGGTTGTTAGTAAACAGAGAAAATACTTATGGAAAATGAGAAAATTTGAAATGAATATATTTTTTTTCCAAATTTCTATTCGACATTTTCATATTAGTTAATGACTTCCATTCGCCATCGGTTATGACCATTCCCTCCCATCATTAGCTTCAGCTAAAACCCACTATAAATCATAGCCTCTCGAATTTTACGTGATAATATTTGACAGTTTTGAAGCTTTGTAACACATGTAGGAAAGGCAATGGAAACCATGAAAAGCATAATTTTATGTATCTTCATACCAAGCAGAAGCCAAAAGGAGTATATAAACTCTTCTCAGTTTCTCTATCACATAGAAAAAAAGATGGATAGCGAGCAGAAGCCTTAAGCAATTATGATGCCCCTTCCCATGCAAGGCCATGTACGACCCCTAGCTCATCTTGCTACCAAGCTTGCATCCAAAGGCTTTACCATCATATTTGTCAACACAGAATCTACTCATCACCAACCATGTAAAGCTAACGAAACCAGTGAAATCTTCAATGAAGCACGGAACTATGGTCTTGACATACATTATGTTACCATTAGAGATTGTCTTCCTCAGGGATATTCGATTCCATACTCGATTTTGATGGACACAGGCTTTCTCTGCTTGTGTGGAAGAAAGAATTAAAACTATAATCCATTTGGATCCTCTTGTCAATTGTTTGATTGTAGACACGTTTAACATTTAGGCATCCACAATAGCAACGAAAGTATAACCTTGTCAACCTTTGTTTCAGGACTGAACCAGCTTTGGTATTTTCCATTTACTATCACTTGGATTTTCTCGGATGTATTGGTGGCTATGAAAGCAGAGGTAAATTCCTTTGATCTCATCCATGGACAACTTTCTTTTGTACAGTCTAATGGTTGAGAATTAACTTGCATCTCACTAGTTACATCTCATTTCATTATTATTGTCACGCAAATGCGCTTATGTCAAATTACTAGTTCTTCTGGTGAATAAGAACTGTCATTGTTCATCAATATCCTAATACAAGTATACTTTTGGAGAAAAATTATGGAAAACTCTGTTAAGAACCAAAATCAATTGCGAGGAAAAATTATGAACTATGGATAGAAAACCGGATGAAAACGGGGAGGAAAGTGGCACCTGAGCAGAAGATCAGCTGACTGATCTTACTTCTAATTCTCAAGAAAAGGTGCGAAGCTGTCCAAAACTAACTTCCCATGCCTTTCTAAACTCCAGGTCATAGAATATTCCAGATGTGGCCACGTCTGCCACTAAACCAATCAACACATCCCACACTAAACCCACCAGCCACGTCAGCAAATAACACCTCATACTCACTACGATAGCAACTACCCCCGGCCACATACTAACTCGTTAACCCACCCTACACATATAGCTATATAACACACCCTACACAATACACCACCCAACACAAACCCAAACACAACACAACACAACACACACCCATCATTACACGAACTGCAGACACCACCAAACCACCTAAACTCCCAGCACAATACGAACACACACACACACACAAACACAAAATACACACAACACGCCTGGTAAGTTTCAAAGCTGCATGCTAGGAAGCATCCTTCCTAGGCCTCCCTTATAAACACGCCATATAGGGGGCTGTTGTCTAGGCTTACACATCAGACTCTCGTTTCTAAATGAAGCGTGTAAGGCTTTTGAGCAAGTGAACTTTAGCAACCATCACCCTGCTCAAGCTGGTTTTGTTCGATAAGCAACAGGCCTCCATAGAGGACCAAGAGTCCCACCTTGGCTCCTTAAAAATTCTTTGTGATATCTTTGCAAACTAGCTCAGCTTAGGTTTCTAAAAAAGTATGAAGGTTAAGATTTCTAGTGCATTCATCTCTTCAAAACTCTTATAGATAGTATGGAATTTGCATTTCGTTAGGACATTCTGAGTACTCCTATTCCTGGAACCGAGTTCCAGCATTATTTCACTGCTGTCACATATGATTATTCTTCTTCCCAGATAACCGCAAGGACCCTATAGATTACATCCCAAGTGCAGGTGCAGTCGTACCAGGGGACTTCATGTCATTTCTGCAGGAGACTTGTACATCTACCCCGAGCCATAAGTTCATTGAGAAGGCATATAGAGATATATAACATGTGGATACAATACTTTGTAACGCTGCTGAGGAATTGGAATTTGATGTAACAGCAGCCTTAAAAGAGAAGCAATCATTCTATGCAATAGCACCTGTTTCCCTGAAGATCGCTCATGTATCTGCTCAATCAAAACTGGTCTCTGGTTTGAATCAGATTGTATCAAATGGCTAGATACCAAGCCAAAAGGCTCAGCCCTATACATATTTTGTGGAAGCATGGACTTTTGCTTAGTAAATTCAGCTTCATTTGGGTGCATTTTCAATGCAACGAAATGCTTGTTCAATGCTAGTACCCCACCAATGGGATTTCAAAGTGAAATTGAAGATCGAGGCTTGATTGTCTGTTGGTGTTCTCAGCCTACAGTGATCTGACATCCAGCAGTTGGTGGGTTTTTGACACATTGCATATGGAATTCATACTGAAAAGTATTGTGTGTGATGTCCCAATTGTATGTCTTCCTCTATATAGCAATCAAATTACTAACAGGAAACTTGTGGTGGATGATCAAATATCTTATGGAGAATGTTTTGCACATTAATGGATCTTTGGAAAAAAATTTGGGCAATTTCATTCATTCGGTTATGGATAGCATTCAACAAAAACAATGTTTTGTGCTCCGTTGTATAGTGCTGTGCTTTACTTCCGATACAATACCGCTTAGTGAAATAGAACTAAGGCCCAAGCATTTGGCAATCAAACAGAAGCAAATTAGTATCAAGGTATCATTGTTCAAGTTCTATATCTCATTCTGTTGATTGTTGTTCTACTGGAGCATTAGTCTGGTTTTTAAGAAGGCTTCTCGATTTTAGCGTATGCTCCATCTTAATTTGATATGGATGTTATAGAAACAACATTCTCTTTCCAAAATAAATCGATAATACACATTAATAAAGTTGTAAATATCTATATAAGAAGTATGCATTTTATTTAAATATAGGGCCTGCTTGTTTTCTGTCTCTCTCTCTTTTTTTTAATATATTTTATATGTATTTGATCATTATCTGTACTAATTTGTATCCGATATGTATTTGTTCTGTATATACTAAGTGCCCTTGTATTATCATTTTTATTGCATATGTCTAAGCCAAAGCACCTGTCTTCAAACCATTGTCAAAATAAGACTAAAATGACAAGTCAGAAAGCACATAACTGAGAGTGACAGCAGCCATCGCTCTTATCTTTCTTGTGCTGTTCACAACGAGTCGAATCCATATTACAGCGCAATGGATTATGATAGAAACATGAAGCCTAGGAATGTAAAAACTTTATTCTAGTTGACGATACCAAATGCCAGAAAGAAACGTAACCATATACAATCCCTCTCAATTTCATGCATGGCACATGTAGTCCCAAAGATCTAGACCAAACAAGTAGCCCGTTCGCAGGTTAATAGGACGTGCTTAAAGGTTTCGGGCTTTTCACGAAAAGGAAAGTTAAGGTTAGGTTTGATATGTCAAAGAAAGAGATTTTTCCTTGTCAAAGGGAATTTGTGAAAACTCTCCATGGAATGTGATGAATTTTGGGCAAGGTTTCCAAGTTCCAAACCCTTTTTCCAATGATCTTTGCTTATTAAACACTAGCTCTTGTTATCACCATCTCATTCGGCATAAATCATGAAACAATCTATTAATGTCCGGGAATAGAATTGTGACAATGTCAAATTATTTTGCTTGTGGATAAGTGATGGTTCAGACCTAGGTGTGCTAGTGTTTTTAAACTCCATATTCTTACCCACTTTTAGCCTCTATCTATGGCGTTACCTAATAAAGCGTTAAGAAGAACCACACTTGAACATGTCTCTCTACACAAGGTCCCTTACAGATGGAGATTTCATGAATGTCAATAAGCTTACGGCAAAATGGTTGAAAGTTCTAGGAACTAATGTTCTCTATGTATGAGTAGATCCCACGTTTTGAAATACATCGTTTGAATGAAATAGCGAATCTTCTTTCATGGAACTTGTTGATTTCCTGTCTTGAATTTACATGATCATTGAGCTTTAGAGTGTAAATAAACAAAGAAATAAGCAAAAGGTCTTATGGGCTTACAGTAGGCTATGCCAATTTCTCATTTTGTGCTTTTTCTGTTTTCTAATTGCTAAGGTTACTTTCTATTCTATGTGTTAGGCTTAGGAGCTTCTCCAGCACCAGTTTTTTGTGTATCAAGTGGTGTACGATATATTAGAAAAATTATGGAGTTCTTGATGTGCTTTTACAATTATATGAGAATAAATTTATCATTGCTCTTACAAATGAATTGATTTAGTCTTGCTAATGGCTCTCTATCCCAATACCTTCGGTGCTTTTACATAATCTTTGTGTGTACTTCTTTTTATCTTTACCTTTTTTTTTTCTGGTAATTTTTGTAATTTGTGATATAATGAAAAATTCAAATGTAATCCTAAAATAACTTACATTCTAAACTTACACTTTCTTCGGAACTCTCATTAGTTTAATTCTACTAAATTTTCAACACATAGTTATCTATATCTAAGTGGGATTTTAGGTATGTATAATTATTTTAGTTTAATTTTGGTTATTATACTTTTTGTTACTCTTCACTGTTGTTTTTGTGATCATTATCGTTTGTTGGAATGAACTTAGATTTAAATTCATATTTTGTTTACAATGTTAGCTAATTGCAAATTGTGTGTGTTGTATCTTAATTCTAGTAATGAAATGATAAACTATTTGAATAGTAAGATAGAGTTTAGACCAATGAGTGGGGCTTTAGTTTAGTATTTCTTTGTGCACAACATTTGTGGCTTGGATGAGAGAACCAAACCTCAATACGTAATCACTAATTTGTGTGGATCCTAAGAGCTATACTGGTCTTAGTTATCATCTCAGATTGGAATGGTACAAAAGACAATATTAAATAAGTGACTTGGTTAAGTTTCATTAATTAACATAACCTTACTTGTAGCTACATTGATCTTATGCCTTTGATATTAGTTTGTATAGTTTGATTTAGTTTAGTAAGTTTGTTTATATTTTTGTTTGGATAAATTAAGTTTAGACACAATTTGTTAATTTACCAAACCACTTCCTGTAGGTTTGACAATTAAAGCATTTGAAAGTCCATCTTTATTTCTAATAACTGAAATGCATTTGCATAGAAATCATTTGCATTGGCTCTTATCTTAGATTGGTGGGAAAATCAATGGTGGCTATTTGCAATAAATTTGAGTTAGTGGTGAAATTTGCATGTTGTTTGAATGGTAGTAATGAAGTAACAAGTAATTGATATGCCTAATATAAAGTGTTGGCCTTTTGAGTGGATTTTCTATTGTTTTGAGGGTGGTTTAAGAGGTAAGCTTAATCGATAAGATGGAGGCTATGTTGCAAATGCAACAGAAGATGATGTGTCTTAGGCTCAAACACACGAGAGCGCACTAGGATGGGACTAAAAACAAAGTAAAAGCTACCAAAAACCCAAGTGTGATCAAGTGAATATGATGCATTGATCAATCCATATGACCTAATGAACACTTGATATGAAGCATAAGAGCTCACTAGGGTCATTCGCTATTAACACTTAGTAAAGCAATTAGAAAAGAGTTGAAGAGAGGATAAATTACTCTCGAAATATACAAGGGTTATATCCAATGTTAAAGATTAGTTATCTATTGCTTACAATAGAAACCCTTATATTCTTGGCCTTTTAGGGTTATAATATTAAGGAAAAGATAAAAAAAAGAGTAAATTACAAAATAAGTTACAGTGGATTCTTAGCATACATTTTAAAAAGGGTAAAAGGGGCAAAAAATAAAAGGAATATGTAAAAGAATAATCATAGGATCATGAGTTGGGAGACATGTGTTGGCTGTAAGTTAGAGGCTCTAACAAAAGGATAGAAAAGGAATGGTCAATTGGGTCTTGGAGAATATGGATCTTGGTAACTTGGGTGTCTCGACTACTTGGATGGATGGCTTAGCAAGGAACAAGGAAGAGCATTAGGTGATTAACCAACTTGATTGGGATCAGGGTAGTAGGTTGGATAAGTTAGCTTGATGCTTAGTATTCATGAGATTGAGCCACCTTACATCTTACGATCTGTTATCCTAACTTGAAGTAGTTTGGTGGTTATCTTGGTCATTGATGGACCACTGACTTCAAGACCCTGCACCTAAGCTCATCTTAGGGGCTTGCAGGGTCATGTAAGAAGAATCCAGTCTTCTCAACTCACCCAAGATGGGCTTTAGTATCAGGAAGGCTTAATATTAAACTTTTACATGGCCAACTTAGATGTAACCTACTTTGGTCTACTGCGAATGCAAATGTTAAGCTCAAAATCCCTCCCATTACGTTTGACTTGTCTAGTGCTATGGTCCTTGATTCTGACCTTTGAATCCTTCTTTATTGACTTGTTCTCGCATCTAAATAGCTCCACTCCAGTACCTCATTACCCTTCGTATAGATTCAAAAGCAATGCACCTCCTTTCCTAGCTTTTTTTTTTTTAATTTTTTTTTACATTTGTACTATATTCCCTTTTGTCTTTTGTTCCATTTACCCTTTTTAGTATTGTACTAGGTTTCCTTACCTTATATTAGCCTTTATGTAATTTTATGCATTTTTGTGTAACCCTAAGGGCTTATTATAAATAGCCTTTATTCTTTGTAGCCTGAATCATCTTATATTATTGTAAATGAATATTCTCTTATGTTCTTATGAGAAACCCTCTCCGAGTATATTTCTTACATTCTTATCTAATCTTATTAGCAGCTCGATGTTAGTAGCCAGTGGACTTTAGTTCATTATTTATGCATAATATCAAGTAGAGGTTATATCGTATGGTGTTCATCAGTTTGTCATATTTAGTGAGAAGCTTCACGAAGCTACTAGAGTGTCTAACCAATCCATTTTGTGCTTTCTTTAAGAGTTTGAAAGACCTATTCTATTTTCCTGTAGTAAGCCCTTATGATAACTTAGCTACAAGGTACATCATATTAGCCTAGTATCAAAGCTTTAGGTTATGATCAAAAGCTAATTGTTTATTGTAACTAGTTTGTTGTGTTAACTTGGCATCAGAGCTTGAGGTTATAATTGAGAGCTAAGTGTTTATAGTGATTAGTTTGTTTTGCATAATATACATACTTTGTCGTATTCTATTTACTCTACTTCCAATTAGAGCATGTTATTGAAGTTGTTATGCAAAATAGTGCTTAGTAGTGTTGTATGGAATCTTTCATTAGGTTGTGAACTTGTTGAAATTTTATTGTGAGGATGTTGAATCTCAGTATACAAGGAGAGATTGTTGATGTTGAAAGTAACGCATATGGTTGTGTTGAACAATAGACTCCTCAAACTGCAGACAAATAGATACAGAACCTCATTGCCATTGTAACTAACTTGGCTATGTCCATGTAGAGACTAGTGGAAACTTAACCATAAGAAAGGAATGTTGAGTATGGCCAAGGTGTATAAGATAGGATGAGAGGGTAAAGAGTGGAAATCCGAGCTTCTACTGCTATGAATGCACCGTTAGCTCAACCCTATTAAGTTGAATGACTCATATAATGAAGACTTGATTTGGAAGAAGTTGAAGAAGATGAAGAGCAATTTCTTAAGCATGATGAGTATGAGCTTTGAGCTCCTCGAGGGATTGAGAACATTAAAATGCAATTTCTAAGCTTCTTTAGAATAGAAAGTGTAGATGAATATATGGATTCGAAAGAGAAGGTAGAGAAAATTTTTTACTTCTATGAATATGGGGATGCTGTTCGAGCTCAAGTTGTTGCTTTAGAGTTTTTTGGATTTGTAGCAATATGGTGGAAGAAATTGTGGACCACGTGTCAATAAGCACAACGTAAGATTTGAGCTTGGAATGAAATGAAGCAAGTCTTAAGGAATAGATTTGTCACTATTAGCAGGACACTTTCTAACATCTTCAAGAGCTCAAGCAAGATAGTCGATTTGTAGATGATTATGTTCGTGAATTTTAGTTATTGATAATTTGATGTGATGTTGATGAGCCAGAAGTGTGAACCATCGCAAGATTAATATTTGGTTTGTAACTTGAGATTAGAAATATAATGGAGGTATAGAGGATAAGACTTTAGACAAGATAATATGAATTGGCTAGTAAGTAGAACTATAGAGGAGAACTTAGCTCAATTGAGCTTAAACTACTTGACATGGTGTGAAAAGCTAACCTAGATATAGCCAAGCTCTAAGCAGACTTATGATGGCTAAGGTAAAGTTAAGGTTAAGGAGCTTGACATTAGGAAGTACTAAGGTTAGAGCTTAGGATGTAAGACCAAGGAAATCAAATGTATCAAATGCCTTAGCTTTGGATATGTTACTAACCAGTATTCAAATCGACCTGTGATGACCATATGTGAGGCACCATAGATTGAGGTGGAGAGTACAAGTGAAAGAGAAGAGGAGATAGATGTTGGAAATTTGTTGGAGAAGTTATAAGAAAACCTTGGCACCTTTGACTTGAAATTGTGGAATATTGTATAGTCATCCGAAGAACCCTCAATGACTTTGCTACTAATGAGAATGAACATAGAGAGAACCTCTTCCATATGAACTTCCATGTGAATGGCAATCTATATACCTTAATTATAGATGGAGGAAGCTGTACTAATGTGGTTGCTTAAGGAATGGTGGAGAGCTTGAAGTTGCTAACTTGTTCGCACTCCCATTCTAATAGGATCCATTAGCTTTATGAGAAAGGTAAACTTTGGTTACCGAACAAGTAAAGTTTTTTATCTCCATTAAATATAAATACAAGGACAAGGTGCTATGTGATGTCTTACCTATGTGTGCCTCATACATACTTCTTATCTGACCTTGGTTATTTGACTTAAGAGTACTCCCCCACAGATATCAAAATGCTTATATGTTCTAGAAAAATGGCAAGAAAGTAGTACTAACCCTCATGAGCCCTAAAGAAGTTTAGGAATCCTAAGTTAAGATTTCTAAGTCCTTAGAGATGAAGTCCTTAGTGATCTCCTAGGCTCAATTCTCTAAGGAAGTTAAGATAAAAAAATGTATCTTCTTATTAGTGAGAAGACTACTTGAATCGAAGGAGGATAGATCTCTACCAACTAACGTTCAAGCCTTACTCCAAGAATATGCAGGAATATTTCCTAACAAGCTACCTAAGGGGTTACCCCCTATTAGAGGTATTAAGCATTATATTGATCTCTAGATTGGAGTAGCACTGCTAAATTGACTTGCTTATGAGCTTAATCTCGAGTAGGCAATTGAGCTAAAGAAATAAGTTGATGAGATAATTAACAAAGGGTATGTTAGAGAAAGTATAACCTCTTATGCCATGCCCATTTTTCTAGTACTAAAGAAGGATGGCTCTTTATTACGGCCCAATAGTATCGTTATCATGGTAGGTAGCCGTGTACTGTATGAAGGTCTATTATCAACCCTCTTGCTAATCATAAGCCTTTTATATGATACACAAGGCTCCTTCTACTCTACGTTACCACTAAGCCCATAGACAAGTAACATAGAGCAATTTAACTAAAATTACTTCTAGGTTATAGATTAGTTAATTGTGTGGGATCGTGGGACCCACACCAAAAACTATTAAAATAAATGCAGTTCAAAACGGAACTGCATTAAATCTGTGTTATGAGTAAATACAAAAAAGTATTTAAATGTCTATAATTCTATTACAAAAAGTCCTCTTCACTCTTTGATCGCTTCAACCTGTCTCTATACGAGACTTACCACGGGCATACCTTGGCCCGGATTAGTGAAGAGGTTCTGCTGCATCAACAAAAATCTATAGGGGTGTAAGCTTAAGCTTAGTGAGATAAATACCCTCGTCAGTACCACATGACAGAAATTTATTAGATGCATAATGATATGAATACATGAATAATTGGTATGCCAAACAACGCATGCAGTGACCTAGGAACTGCATATGACTTAGAATTACGCCCCCTGAGTCGGGGTTTGGAGATAATTAACCGACCCAAACCAAAATCCGGGTTCTAGACCTTGGGTTTTATTTCACTTGCACTATCGTGCTCAAGCCAAAACAAAACTCTATATGTATATATATATATATATATATATATATATATACTTCCTTTACCAAAATCATATCATATCTTTTAAAATCCCAAGTCTAGTGGTATGGTAGCCCCCGCAGTCCACAAACAGACGCCCTAAACAGAAGCCACAAGACACGGCCCTTCGATGACAGTTGGCATCTCCCAGCGCCTAATAAGCCCATCACCTTAAGATAGAGACTCAATATATATGATGGCATAACTAGTACCCAATCCTGTAGGAAACTCGTATTCTTATGAGTACCTTCCCATCTTCTGCGTGAAGCGGCAGTTGGTGTTATCCGTATGCAATTTGGGGAATGCATGATTCATTTTGAGTTCTTAATTGTATAAGTGATTAACTTGATTTTTAGGGTGATCGAATAATTTCATTCCATACAATTCACATATATAAATTAATACAAACAATTCTCATTATTATATATATAATTAACAAGTTATCACATTCATCCATAAATTCATACACATGCATCTCCCATATCCCACAAGCATCCAAATTTATATATATAAGTTTAGGTGCATCTACTTTACAAGCATAATTAAGTAAAGAGTCATCGGGAATTTACTCACTCTGCCATGTGGGTCAATCAAAGTAATCCGGAGGTAAGACGTCTTCGTAAACAGTGTCCCCTGGTCATTGAAATAATTTTTATAAGGAATTGAAACAAACTTAAGAAACTAAGTAAATTTTCCTTAAGTTATATTTTTAACTAGTTTTCGTAATTTTTCCTGGTTTTTACCTAAAGTTTAATCTCAATTAACCTTTTTGTTTTAAATCCGATTTTTATGATCTTATAGTCAATCTTCATCATTTTCGGGTTTACTTTAACGTGGTAAGGTTAGATTTTTGAAATGAGGTATATAATTCTGTCCATGGGTCAGAACAGTAGCATTCCTCATGTGTTGGAGTGCTTTTGGGCCTTGTTTGGTAAATGGGCTTTTTAATAACTTAAGAAATTCTTTGGGCTTGGTCTTAAGATTTTATCCTAAGCTTAAAATACTCCTTGAGATCAGATTTACAACTTTGATTTATATTCCTAAGGCTAACAACCACTTCTTGGGCCCTTTAGTGGGCTTAAGTTGTCAAATGGACTTGTTTTTGGTTCAAACTAAAGTTAGTGACTTTGGTGGGCTTATGGGGCCTTAGGTAGATTTCTTATGGGCTTCAAAACAACCTCTCTTGATACTTTAAGGTGCTGGTCAGAATTTCATTGAAGGCCCATTTTAGAGTTCTAGGCTTGTTTTGAGAGTTTTAGGCTTGGTTTTGAGTTTTAGGTTTTGTATGCTTACCATACTTGCTTTGGTTAATCTTTTCACATTGTTCATTCACTTTTATCGTATTTTTAGGCTTCTTTCTCCCACATTCCAGATCTGTTTATGGTGGTTCCAAGGGGTCCTTACTTGGTTTTTTCAACTCATTTCATCATTTCCTTAAGTTTAGGTGGTAGATTATGTACTTAGACTACTTGTGTCCAAATCTTAACTTAACTTTTCTTCTACAAGTTGATTCTTTAACTTATGTTCCATACAAAGAAATAGAAGATCTTATATTTAATACAACTCTTATATCATAGCTCATGTCATACAAAGTTGGTTTCTTCATAAAACCTCATGTGATGGATTTTTCCTTAACTTAAGTCTAGATTTGAGCATGTTTAACTTAATGGAAACAAAATCAACATCCAAAAGACTATGGAACCCTCACGTTCAGCATGCTCATCCTCCATTAAAGTTCTTATTTCAAGATTTTCTTAGCTTAAAATCTTCCATTCAAAGCTTTAAACAAATGTCTTTACAAAACACCAACTTTACATGCTTATGTTTCAACTTCATGTAAGGGTTTCATGGTTTGTTTCTTAAAACGATTTTTGTTGTTATAACAACTTAAACCTTACTCATATCTTCAAGAAATCAAAGTCTCCTAATATAAATACTAATCCACATATCACAAGAAACACTTACTCGTCCTTAAAGCAAAGTTTGGTAGTTGTGCACTAAGGTTCCACTTAAGTTTGGTAGTCTTTTGGAATGGGGTTTATAGAAGATTCTAATGGTCTTAAAAGGTCTTAGATGGTGAAAGAAAATGACACAAGAACAAAAGAAAAAAATTGCCGTGAGTGAAGCTTCAAAAATGGAAGAAAAGTTGATTTTGTGGGGTAAGGTTGTTTTCTCCTTTTTATGTTTGTTTCAAAGGAGAGAAAGAAGATGTGAAAGTGAAATTGAAAGTGAGAGAAATGATGGAGAGAGTGGCCAGTTGGAATGGACAGAGAATGAGGGTTTAATTGTCTTGAAAGTGTTGTCTTGTAGCTTACACAAAAGTCAACAATTGCAACTATTGATGATGTTAGCAATAGGGGGTGAATAGTGATGTGTAAGAAGAAGTGATTGATGGGTGAATGACAAGTGCATGCCCCCCCCCCCCCCCCCCCCCCCCCCCCCCCCCCCTTTCCCCCTTGTTTAGATCTGCCATTTAAAGTCTTTTTAGGCCATGAAGTGGTCTTGTCTCATTTATTAAAGTTAAGCTTATGAAATCTTGTGAAAAATTGTCCATATGTAGTATAAGTGAAGAGGTGATAAGGAAATTGTCTTATCACTAGATTTTGATAAGTTATCAATTGATAAATGATTCCAACTCTCAATTGATAAGTTATCTAAGGTGTTTGGTTGGTCTACTTATTTATGTATAAGGCTTATACATGAAGATAAGGGCATAACCTTATAGCAAATTGTTTTTAGGTTTTCATCTCACATTGTTTTGTAATTTATGATTTGATTTTTATAAAATTGTGAAATTTTCTAAAGTTGAATGATATTATTCAAATTAAATTATTGATTAATTACTTGGGGTTAAAATTCCTTAATGGTTTTAAGGTTTAGGATTTTAAGTAACTTTAGAACTTGCAGTTCTTCATGCTTAGGTTTTATCGACAATTGGCTTTTGAATTGTAAAAATTTAATTCGTTTTGAAATATAAACTTAATTTTTTGGTTTAGTTGATCTTTAGGAACGTTCGGAAGGTACTCTTAATCAAGTCTTAGGCCCACTAAAAGTAGGGTTTACACTCTTGGTGGATGTGCATTAGTAGCCGAGTAATCAACAAGATCACCATCAAATATAGGTATTTAATAACTCCATTGGATGACATGTTGGACGAACTACGTGGTGCATGGATCTTTTTAAATGTACATTTGAAAAGTGGCTATCATCAAATTAGGATGAACCAAGAGACTAGTGGAAAACAAATTTCAAAATGAAAGATATTCTCTTTGAGTGGTTGGTAATGCCTTTCGGACTAAAGAATGGACTAAGTATTTTTATGCAACTCATGATTCATGTGTTGAGATCATTGATCAGTTACTATGTTGCAGTTTATTTTGATGACATCTTGGTATTTTGTACCGACCTCTCATCTCATGTCGAGCACTTGAAAGTTATATTTGATATTCTTTGAGATGAACACTTATTCGGTAACTTAAAGAAATGAGTGTTCAATCAATGTAAGGTTATGTTCCTCAGATATGTTGCGCTTAATGGAGGTATTTGAGTTCACTATGAGAAGGTTTGAGCTACACTTGATTAGCAAACACCTACTAGTGCTAATGATGTGAGGAGTTTATATGGTTTTGCCTCGTTTTATAGAAGGTTTATTCGAAACTTCAGTTCTATAGCCTTCCCATTAACTGAGTTGACCAAAAAGAATTCCAAGTTTATGTGGTTGGAGAAAGCTTGAAAGAGTTTTAAGGATATCAAGTCCCAATTGACTTCTACCTTAGAACTTGCATTATTGACTTTGATAAAGTCTTTGAATTGGAATTTGATGCTTCTAGAGTCGGTATTGGTGGCATTCTCATGTAAGATAGCTAACTGGTCACCTACTTCAGTGAGAAACTCTATGAAGCTACTTTAAACTATTTAGCATATGATAAGGAGTTCTATGCCCTTTTTTAAGCTCTTTAAAATTGGCAACATCATTTGCTATCTCGAGAATTCATTATCTACATAGACCATGAGTCCTTAAACACTTATGAGGTCAACAAAAGCTCTCCAACATCATGCCAAATGGGTTGAGCTCTTGGAAACCTTCTATTATTTAATCAAGTACTAGAAATGGAGTTCTAACAATGTGGTCGATGCCTTATCATGTCGATATGTTCTTGTTACAACCTTACAAGCATGAGTACTAGGATTTAGTACCCTTCTTGACCAGTATTAGCAAGATCCTTAATATGGACCTACAGTAGTCAAGTGTAGTTATGGAGGTGTCATCGATGGGTTTTATCTGAACTAAAGGGTTTCTAATGAAGGGTAAATGTATATGTTTGTTGAATAACTCAACTAGAGAACGATTAGTTCAGGAAACTCATGTCAAAAGCTTAGCCAATCATTTTAGGGAAAAGAAGACACATAAGTTGTTGAAAGAGTATTTCTATTGGCTTAGGATGATGAAGGATATTCACAAGGTGATTGAGAGGTGCGAGGTGTGTAAACATACAAAAGGTAAAAAAAAAAAAAAAATCCATATGGGGAGTACATATCTTTATCTATACTTAAGTAGCCCTTGACTAACCTAAGCATGGATTTCATACTTTGATTGCCCTAAATAGCTTGGAAACATGACTTTATCATGGTAATGGTTAATTGGCTCAGCAAAATGAGCTACTTCCCTCTCTTTGCAGAAGATCGTACCACTCTATAGAGTTCTAAGAATCGTTATGTTAGATTAATATGCAAAGTTCATGAGCTTACTTTGGCAAACCTTGTTGAAGAAGCTTGGCTGCAAGTTGATGTTTAGTACTTTCTATCATCCTCAGATAGATAGCCAGACCATAGTTGTGATAAGAACAATTGGAAATCTACTTTAAGCTACTATTGGGAAGAACTTATGTGATTGGAATCTATGTCTATCAGTTGAATTTTCTTACAATCTCTCTTCTTACAGTTTGATAGGAAAATCACCCTTTGAGGTTATCTATGGGCTCAACCTAAATTTTCCCTTAGACATGATCACTGGCCTGACCTCTTGAGTAAAAAGCTAATTGGAGTTACAGCAAGCCAAAGAGTTCCATAGGTTATATAAGAAGGTCCCCAAGCACCTAGCTAAGATAGTAGCTTAACAACAGGAGCAAGGCAATAGAGGTTGGAAAAGCATTGCATTTAATTCTAAAGATTTAGTTCAGATCTATCTTAGTAAGGAAGGTTCCCTACCATGAGGACTAGCAAATTATCCCCCAAATCGGATGGTCCATTGAGAGTCCTTCGATAGATCAACAAAAAAGCCTATGAGTTGGAGCTACTCGAAGGATATGGAGTGTTGTTGACCTTCAATGTCGCAAACTTAACACCATATGCACCTAAGGAGAAGGCTGAGCCATATTTGAGGGCAAATCTTTAACAACCTTGGGGAGCTGATGGATTGTTGACCTTAGAACCCCTCACCTAAGCTTGTCTCAAGGGCTTACAAGGTCTTGTAAAAGGAATCCAATCTTCTTAGCTCGCCCAGGATGAGCTCCAATATCAGGAGGCTTGTTGTTGAACTCTTTATGAGGACAGCTTAGATACACCATACTCTGCTCTATTACCAACACAAATGTTAAGCTCTTAATCCTTCCCAACATGGTCATCCTATCCAGTGTCGAGGTTCTTGATTCTAACCTCTGAATCCTTCTTTGTTGACTTAATCTTGCATCTAAACAGCTTAACTCTAGCACCTTACTACCTTCAGTATGGATTTAATAGCAACATACCACCTATCTTAGCTTTTTCTGACATTTGTACTATGTCCCCTTTTGTCTTTTGACCCATTTACCCTTTTTAGTATTGTACTAAGTTTCCCTATCCTATATCACCCTTTATGTAATTTCATGCATTACTTTATAACCTTAAGGGCTTAATATAAATGGCCCTTTTCTTTTGTAGCCGAAATTATCTTATCTTATTATGAATGAATATTCTTCCATGTTCTTGCGATAAACTTTCTCTAAGTACATTTCTTACACTTTTATCTAATCTTGCTAGTAGCTCGAGGTTAGTGGTGAGTTGACCTTAGTTGTTTGCTTGTGTGTAATATTAAGTAGAGGCTAAGTTATATGGTATTAATCAGTGTGTCATATCTAAGGAGTAGTTTCATGAAGCTATTAAAAAGTTTGACTAATTTGTTTTATAATTTCTTTGATAGTTTGAAGGACCTATTCCACTTCCCCCTAGTAAGGCCTTATGATAACTTAGCTTCAAGGCACATCAGTTGTAACTAGTGTCCAATACTCTAATGGGATGAATTGCACAAGACCTTGGCTTTGAAAGGAAATTTCCATCCATTCATGGTTCTTGAGCAAAGATACATTAGGCTATGCCTTAGAGTCCTCTAGCTTAGCTTTTGTTTTTTAGTCTAAAGTGTTGATTCCTATAATCTCGTTGAGGTTTTGGATGATTTGTCCTCAAATCTATTGGATTTTGTTCTTATATCGGCTACCCTTAGTGCTTTTCTTCTTCATTTTCTACTTGTTTGTAGGAAATTAGTTTAGATACATTAAAAATCAAAGAAACATTGTAGTTCTTAAGTAACTTGATTTGGTAAGAGTAACAATTGACGTTCCTTAAGAACTTAAATTGACCATTAGCTTGCAATGATAACTTGTTCTTCCTCAAATGTAGAAATCACCCTTGGTTGAGATGGATCCAAACTAGGTCATTTGGATTGAAACTGATAGCTTATTGGCCATAGCCACCGATCTGGTACTACCTTTCATTGAATTTGGCAATCTACTTAGCTACATGTTGATGTCGCATGTGTACTTCTTGGGCTCAATCCACTCCAAATTGACCCTCTTCTAAGGTTGCTAGGGTATCAACCAAGTCAAGTGGCATGGTCAGGTTAAGGCTATAAATGACCTCTAAGGGAGTCCTTCCCATGGTACTTTGTACAATTCGATTATATGTAAGCATCATAATTGATAAGCATAAGTCTTAGTACCTTAGATTTTTCCCTACAATAGCTTAACGTAGTTTACCAAGGTTCTTGCTCACTAGCCCAGTTTATCTATTAGTTTGAGGATAGTGATTAGAGCCGAATATAAGCTTTATGCCAATCCTTCACTATATTGTCTTTCGAAAATAACTTAAGAACTTATATCTCAATCTACAACAATAGGCTTCGAAAATCCATGTAGTTTGACCACTTCCTGCAAAAACAAATCAATAATATATAATGCATCATTAGTTTGGTAGGATAGTATAAAGTGTGCCATTTTATTGAAAGAGTCTATATCTATTAAGAAAAAATCTTATTCTCAAGATCTCTACAGCAACCTTAAGACAAATTAGATGTTGAGGTTGGCTTTAAGTAAGGTTAGCATGGGTAGGGGCATATACTCTCCTTATGGCTCCCTTCTTCCTTTGGCCCTCTTATAGATCTTGCAATTGTTAGCGACCTTATGGACATCCCTTACCATACTAGGCTATTAGACATTTTCTTCAACAAGGTCGGTGGTTTTGGTTTCACTAAAGTGTCTTGATAAGACTCTACAATGAGCCTCCCATACTAATAGCTCTTAAGTTGAATGGCTCGGAATGCATAATTTTCAATCCTTGGATAGGCATCCATCCTTCATGTAATATCCTTCAACTGATAATCCTTCATTGCACTTCTTACTGATAGGACTGAGCTAAGGGTTTTGAGCATACTGCTCAATTATGAGAGAAAAATTAAGTGACTTCATTTGTAGTGTAGTAAGTAGAGCTTATCGACGAGAAAGGGCATTTGCTACCACACTAGCAATACCTCTATTATGCTTGATAACATAAGAGAAATCCCCTATGAACTTAAGCTACTTTGCCTGCCACTTTGAGACTTTGTTTTGATTATTGAGGTGTTTTAAGGATTCATGGTTTGTGTAAATAACAAACTCTAGAGGGAACAAGTAGTGTTGCCTTATAGTTAAAGCTTAGTATAGAGAGTAAAGTGTTGATCTTGAATTTTTCTTAGTTTTTCTTATTTTCCTCAACCTAATTAGTATTAAATCTTAATTTGTTTAATACTAACTCTCGACTAAGAGTTAACAAAAACTTGGTTTTTCTTTTTATTTTGAAAACTATTTTGAAGTTGTCACCCAACCAGAGTTAGGAAAAAGAGTTAAATTATGACTAATTGAGTTGATTAATTATAACCTAGCTAATGGTTTTTTGATAAAACCAATTTGTTTTAAAAAAAGGTTTTGAAACTAGAGATTTTAGATTAAGGGACTACCCTATTAAATCTTTAATAGGTATCACTTTCAACTTTTTGAATTTAATTTTATCTTTAAAAACTCATTTAATTTAAAATTACGATTTCTATTTTATAAGTAAAGAAAATAATAAACCATGTCTATAAAAAAAAAGATAAATGGATAAATAAAGAACTAATTTTTTACAAAGGGGAAAAAATAAATTTTTTCTATATTTTAAGTCACCTTGTAATTGCATACTAGTACTTACATAACTGCTATTTAGGATTAGACTCCCATAGATCATTTACAAAAACTTTAATGGGTGAATTAAAAAAAAAATTGGCTAAGTTTGTGTCTCTTAAGCATTTGATTTTGTTTTAAAAAATTATAGAGAAGGGTACCGAATTAGTATTTTTTTTTAATTTTTGAAAATTCTAAAAGGAAGTCTTAATTTTAAAAAGGTTTAATTTATTTCTATTTATTTGGAAAAAGGATTCTTCTTTGTGATAAATCCTTTTTTATTTTCAATTTTTTATTTTTTTATTATATTATTTAATTTTGATCAAAATATTCCAAATAAATAAATAAAGCTTTACCTTCTCTTTTTCTTCTTTTTTCTTTTCTTTCTCATATTTTTTTTATTTTTATTTTATTTTTCCTTTCTTTTTTTCTTCTTTATTTACATTTTGTACACTAATTAAAGAAAGAGAGAGAATAAAAAAACCAAAAAAAAAACTAAATAGAATAGAAAAAGGCTAGACTTAAGTAATGAGACTCGATTACAAATCAAATGGTTAGACTTGGGTCGGTTTGAATGGGTTAGACTTAGTTTTTGGGTTGTACAATAGGCTTTTCAAGACAAGAAGGACTAGTAACTAAGTAACATCCAACAGTGGCTTCTAGTAGTTAAAACGAGTGGGGAGGGTAATCTTCATGAGTATTTGATTGAAGAATGCGTGTTTGGTTTTAGTATGGTGATGAGTAGTGGTGGTTTTGGTGGTATATAGAGTTGAGTAATGATGGTGGTTCAAGTACTAGAAGCTATAGGAAAGGGTATTGGTGCCACTAATGGAATGCTCTCAAACAGTGGATGTTAGTTTTAGCTTCGGTTTAGCTCGGAAGTGAATAAATATGAATTTTTTGTGGAGAGAGAAAGAAGGGTTGGTTATTAGGGAGAGAAAGAGATCTAAATAAAGGAAAGAGGGGATTTGGAAGGAGGATGATAATGTGGGTTTTAGGAGCATAACAACAAGCTAAAATACATAGGTTCAAAAACTCTTTCCATTAGAAGCTTATTGGAATTATAAAGTCAGTTCAAAACGACCTGAGCTTGCTCTAATTTTAAAGAGAGAGTTACAACTAGGCTAGAGAGAGAAAGAGTGGTATGTGTATGTTCTTGATTGTTTTGATTGAAAATTGATGATCTTAATAGCTTCCTATGACCCCTTTTTATACTAACCAACCCTTAGATTAGTATAGTAAGTGTAGAAATTTCATTAATTTGAAGATTTGAATTAATGAATTTTAACCTACGACTTGATATTTTTCAAGTTTAAGGCTTGATTTTAGTGATGTAATCATTTGAATTTGGATGTGTTTTTGGATGAATTCAAAACTAGGCTATACATAGTATATGATTCCACTAGAAAAAGGGGTGGAATCGAGTGAAAAATGCTAGTAAAATGGCTTAGAAAACAATCCTCCATACTAATTACATGAGAAGAAATCTAGGGAAACGGAGAAATCAAGGGAGCAAGGAGGAAACTAAGTGTGCTAGCATGTATAGCACATGCCAAATACGCGATACATGTACTTGTTTCAAAATAAAACCCAGCCGCTTATGTGCTTGGGCCTGACCATCTAAGTAGGGCTTTTTATCCCTGTTAAAAATCACGAATGGACCAAGTTTGAGAATTGGTTTGATCCATACCCCACTTATGTTATTTTTTTAAAGAGTTGATAACTTAAAAAAATAAAAAATAATGTAAAAGGAAATCAAAATGAAACTCTCTCTCTTTTCTCTTATTGGATTAATTTATTTACTTAGCTTCAAACAAAAAATTAACCCCAATTAACCCTATAATCTTATTTATCCTAATTATTTTTTTGTATTTTCTAAATTTTCTACTTTTTTCTTGAATTTTTTTAAAGATTCTATTTTTTTGTGAATTTTTTTGTATGTTTCCTAAA
The DNA here is from genome assembly GCA_024138005.1 of Lumnitzera racemosa. Taxonomy (NCBI): domain Eukaryota; kingdom Viridiplantae; phylum Streptophyta; class Magnoliopsida; order Myrtales; family Combretaceae; genus Lumnitzera; species Lumnitzera racemosa. The sequence goes on along the minus strand of JAMXBC010000002.1, from coordinate 85,870,705 downwards.
TTAGGATAATTTTCCATATTCTGAAAAAAAAAAATTTGAAACTACAGGGGAGCAAAAATGGCGTATCTAGAGTTGCTCTTCTTTGTGGTGAAGTTTGAATACAATCTAACTATAAAGACAAAAAAAGACACCATTTTTACCTTAAGGATGAATTTACCCTAACAGGTGCTATATCTAGCTAGCTATCCTAGGATTGATCTGCTAGGGATTTAGTGAAAGATGAAAGATATTTTGAGACAGAAGGTACTCTAAGAGCTGATTGAGACATTAAAATGAGTTTTAGAGGGGTTTAATGCCCTACAAGTTAGCTAGAAATGTGGATGTGAAACCTACTCATACCCTTCTAAGATAACTAACTTAAACGGGAGCATCTTTAGGGGACTAATAACCTTAAATGAAAATCGATTTGTGAAAAACTGGTCGTATTCCTTTTGAGCTCACAAACTTAGGTGAGAGCATCTCTAGGAGACTAGTAGCCCTATATTGGAATCGATTTAGAAAACCTGGTCGTGTTCCTTTAAGCTCAATAACTTAAGTCGAAGCATTTCTAGGGGAATAGCAACTCTAAATTGGAATCGATTTAGAAAACCTAATTGTGCTCCTTTGAGCTTACTAACCTTGGTGAAACTGTTACTTGGGGACTAGTAACCCTAACATAAGAGTCTATTCAAGAAAACCTAGTATTGTTCCTATGATCTCACTAACTTCGGTGAGAGCGTCTCTAAGGGACTAGCAACCCTAAAATAAGAATCAGTTTGAGAAAACTTAGTTATACTCTTTTGAGTTCACTAACCTAGGTAGGAGTGTTTTTAGGGAATAACAACCCCAAATAAGAATCGATTTGAGAAAACTTAGTCATGCTCCTCTAAACTCACTAACCTAGATAGGCACGTCTTTAGGAGAATACTTTTGAGAAAACTTAGTCATGCTCCTCTAAGCTTACTAAATTATGTAGCAGCATCTTAAGGGGACTAATAACCCTAAAATAAGAATAGATTTGAGAAAACCTGGTTGTGCTCTTCCAAGCTAACTAGCCTAGGTAAGAGTATCCTTAGGAGACTAGTAACCTCTAAATAAGAATTGATTTGAGAAAACTTGCTCATACGCCACTAAGCTCACTAACCTAAGTGGGAGCATCCTTAGGGGACTAGCAACCTTAAAATGAGAAGCAATTTGAGAAGACCTGGTTATGGATCTTTGAGCTCAATAACCTAGCCGGAAGTATCTGGAAGAGACTAGCAATCCTAAAATAAGGGATTAGCAACTTTAAATGAGAATCAATTTAGGAAAACTTAGTCATGCTTCTCTAAGCTCACTAACCTAGATGCAAGCGTCTCCAAGGGAATCGATTTGAGAAAACCTAGTCATGATCCTCTAAGCTCACTAACCTAGGTGAGAACGTCTCTAAGAGACTAGCAACCTAAAAATAAGAATCGATTTAGAAAACTTGGTCTTGTTCCTTTGAGCTTACTGACTAAGCGAGAGTGTCTTTAGGGGACTAACAACTCTAAAATAAGAATTGATTCGAGAAAACCTAGTTGTACTCCTTTGAGCTCACTAATCTTGGTGGGAGCGTCTCTAAGAGACTAGTAACCATAAAATAAAAATTGATTTGAGAAAACTTGGTTGTACTCCTTTGATTTTACTAACTTAGGCGGGAGTATCTTTAAGGGACTAGCAGCCCTAAATGAGAATCGATTTGAGAAAACTTAATCATGCTCTTATGAACTCACTAACTTAGATGAGAGCGTCTCTAGGAGAATCGATTTGAGAAAACTTAGTCATGCTCCTCCGAGTTAACTAACTTAAGTAGGAGCGTCTCTAGGGGACTAGTAGCCTAAAAATAAGAGTCGATTTGAGAAAACTTGGTAGTGCTCCTTTGGGCTCACTAACCTAAATGGAAGCATTTTAGGGGACTAGTAACCTTAAAATAAGGATTGAATTGAGAAATCCTCACTATTCTCTTCTAAGCTCACTAAACTTGATGAGAACATCTTTGGGGGACTAGTAACCTTAAACTAAGAATCAATTTAAGAATACCTGGTCATGCTCTTTTGAGCTCTTTAACCTAGGCGAGAGCATCTCTAAGGGACTAGTAACCTTAAAATAAGAATCAATTTGAGAAAACCTGGTTGAACTCCTTTGAGTTCATTAACATAGGCGGGAGCGTCTCTAATGGATTAGCAACCCTAAATGAGAATCAATTTTAGAAAACTTGGTTGTGCATCTCTAGGCGAATCGACTTGAGAAAACCAAGTCATGCTTCTCTAAGCTCACTAACCTAAGTGAGAGCATCTCTAAGGGACTGCTAGCTTAAAAATAAGAATTGATTTAAGAAAACCCAGTAATGCTCCTTTGAGCTCATTAACCTAAGTAGGAGTGTCACTTAAGGACTTACAACCCTAAATGAGAATCGATTTGAGAAAACTTCGTCATGTTCTATGAGCCCACTAACCTAGGTAAGAGCATCTTTGGAGGACTCAATTTGAGAAAACCTGATCATTCTTCTCTAGGCTTACTAACCTAGATGGGAGTGTCTCTAGGGAAATCAATTTGAGAAAACTTAGTCATGCTCCTCCGAGCTCACTAACCTAGGTGAGAGTGTCTCAAGGAGACTGGAAACCCAAAAGTAAGAATAAATTTAGAAAACTTAGTTATGTTCCATTAAGCTCACTAACTTGGGCAAGAGCATCTCTAAGAGACTAGTAACCATAAAATAAGAATTGATTTGACGAAACCTAGGTGTGTTCATTTGACCTTACTAACTTAGGTAGGAGTGCAATTGGGGACTAGCAACCTTAAAATAAGAATTGATTCAAGAAAACTTTGCCATGCTCCTATGAGCTTACTAACCTAGGTAGGAGTATTTATAAGGGACTAAAAACCCTAAAATAAGAATCCATTTGAGAAAACCTGGTTGTGCTTCTTTGAGCTCATTAACCTACGCAAGAGTGTCTCTAAGGGACTAGAAACCATAAAATAAGAATCGATTTGAGAAAACTTGGCGTACTTCTTTAAGCTCACTAACCTAGGCGGGAGCATCACTAGGGAATTAGCAACCTTAAAATAAGAGTCGATTTGAGAAAACTTGGTTTTGCACCTCTAAGTTCACTAACTTAGGTGGGAGTGTCTCTAGGGGACTAGTAACCCTAAAATAAGAGTCAATTTGAGAATACTTGGTCATGCTTCTTTGAGCTCACTAACCTAGTTGGGAACGTCTGTAAGGGATTAGCAACCCTAAAATAAGAATTGATTTTAGTAAACCTAGTCATAGTCCTTTGAGTTCACTAACTTAGGCGATGTATCTTGAAGGGATTAGCTACCTTAAATTAGGATTCAATTTGAGAAAACTTAGTTGTGCTCCTTTAAGCTTAATAACTTAAATGGGAGTGTATCCAAGGGAATTGATTTAAGAAATCTGGTCATGCTCCTCTGAGCTCACTAACGTGGGCAAGAGTGTCTCTAGGGGATTAGTAACCTTAAAATAAGAATTGATTTGAGAAAACTTAGCTGTACTCCTTTCATCTCACTAACTTAAGCGGAAGCATCTCTAGGGGACTAATAACCCTAAAATAAGAATTGATTTGAAAAAACCTAGACATACTCCTCTAAGCTCACTAACCTAGGTGGGAGCATCTTTAGGGGATTAGCAACCCTAAAATAAGAATCAATTTGAGAATATTTGGTCGTGCTCCTTTGAGCTCACTAACATAGGCGGGAGCATCTCTAAGAGACTAGCAACCCAAAAATAAGAATTTATTTGAGAAAAATTGGCTGTGCTCCTTTGAGTTCACTAACTTAGGTGAGAGCATCTCTAAGAGATTAGCAGCCCTAAGTGGGAAACAATGGACACAAGTACCTTACGAGCTCATTATAACAACTAAAAAGAGGTTAATAAAGGGAAGCACCCTACGAGCTCACTAAGAAAACTAAAAAGTGGTTGATAAAGGGAAGCAACCAATGAGCTTGCTAAGACCCTAAGAGAAATTGATGAAGGGAAGCATCCTATGGGCTCATTAAACCTTAAAGTAGAATATCAATCAAGATAGAACTTTAAGAGTTGGCTAGAAATGTAAAGACTGGTTGAAAAATGGGATAGTGCTGTATGAGCTAGCTAGACCCCTAAAAATAAAGGAAGAAGGGAAGTGGCATATGGGCTCGGTTAAAACCCTATAGAAGGATTTGATGAAGGATTAAAGAAGTAAGGGGAGGAAAGCAACTAGTTTGAAAAACTTCCTAACTTGAAAAATTTTTATAGACAAAGAACTTGGTGAAAACCATTTGTGACAAAAAAAAGGCATAAGAGATTAAGTCCCTTAATAAAAAACTATATTAAGGAAAATGACTCAAACTATTATGATCAACTTAAAAGGTATGACTACATTGGAAGGAAGTTGGTGACATGAATTGAAAGGTTTGGCTAATTGAGCCAACATGGACTTTGAAATTGGATAAAAATCTTGTAATAAGCCTTTACTTTCTCTCTCTCTCTCTGTTTTCTTTTTTCTTAAAAGTTTGTTAACGGGTATAAATTCTAATTAAGGAGCAAATGTTATAACTATCCTCTTTCTTGGTAAACATGTGGGCCATCTCCTATTCTTCTTAGTCTTTGAAAATGTCACCTGACCTTAATACTGGGCTTCCTCGTGGTACATTCCTTTCCTAAGGAAAAGCTAACTCACGATTAGTCTAGTTGAAGGGGGCTTCCTTATGCACATTTAGTCCATATTACACTCTTGACTTCTATTCCAAAAATTATAGTCCATTTTGTAGGTAACATGTTTTGATCAATTTGTTAGGTTTTTTTCTGTCCAATATCATGAATTAAGCTTTTTGACAAATGGTTTCAAGAGGAAAAATGGGAAGGCTTATTTTGAAAGATTTATTCATTCAACCTAGGTGTACAAGTCAAGAACCTTTAGGAAAAAAAACTTGCTCCAGTTATTAAAGATAAATTATCCTTTAAGATCAAAAGAGCTTTTATCAAGCATAGGAGGTATTCGAAGTAGGGAAGCCATGTGTGATTCAACATGAGTAAGAAAGTTTTATGTTTGTGATTTTGAATTTTGATTCAAAAAGAATATGGAGGTATTTTGTTTTTAGTCTTAGAATGTGATTCATGGCTTTAGGTTTTTGGGGCTATTTAGGCTTTAATTCCAAGCCATTTGATTCAATTTTACTACTCTTGTTGGGATGTGCTATATCTTTTGGAGCTTTCGTCTTATACTTAGGCTTAATTTTTTTATTTCTTCTTCTCCTTCTTTTTTTTTTTTAATTTTTTTGTTTCCCCATTCTTTCATTTTTTTTTCTTTTACCCCTTTTTACTTAGGCTTAGAAATAATTGTTTCCTTAAAGTGTTTAGATTGTACGTATAGGGTTCTTATAAGCTCTTTTTTATTTTAGAGAAAATAAATTATCAAAATTAAAATTTAGTCTTGAATCGATGTCACTAAAGCAAGCATAAACTAGTTTTAATCCTTTTCCCCTAATTAAATGCCCTAACCTCCAAATTGCCTGAGTATGAGGTAGTTCTTGATAGGTTTTTAATTTGAAGATTCTTTAAATTAGTCTAACGAGGTTAACAATGGATAGTTGTGTTTAGGATTTGAAAAAGGAATGGCTTACTTCATTTTAATCTGTGTATCAAATTCAAAATGAACCTCCTTTAAAGAATAAGTCTAAAGTATCTTTACCATGATGTCATTCAACTCTTAAAGTGTTGAAAGTTAATGTGTAGGATATAGTTTGCTTTTTTTTTTTTTTTTCATCCTAAACCTTTTAAAAGTGAGTTATCAATTCCTTAGGGAGAAATTTATATTTATTTGCCCCAGGGTAGAGATTGATTTTTTCCCTCATTTTTCTTAAAACAAGCCTTAGTTTTGATACTTTTCACTTAATCTAAGCTAGAGACTAAGGTTGCATTTGACTTCATGTTTTGACTTGGTTCATGGTTAGGCTTTTTCTCAATAGATGAATGGTTTTGGCTTGGTTCGGTTACCTTAATGGGTCGAGGGTTAGTATTTGGGTTAGCTACTTAAATGGGTTGAGAGGCATGTGTTGGGATTGGTTGTCTAATGGGCTAAGTGGCTTTGTGTTTGGGTTGACCCATAAGAATTTGTAATTGTAAGCAAATTTCTTCTTTTTTTTTTCTTTTGGTTTTGTGGGAGAGAAAGATAAGGCTTTATTTTACAAAAACTAAGAAATCTAATTACAAATAAGGATAATAATTTTGGGGTTTTATTTACAAGTTTATGGAATTTATTTACATTTCCCTAAGTGAGGGGAGAAAATAGTTAGATGAAAGACTATTTACAAAAGGGGAATACTAAAGAATGAAGAATAGTAAGCTAAAGGGAACTTTTGATATTTTGAAAATTGGAGTATAGAAAGCAAAGCAAGAGGGCCTAGTACTTATTCTCGACTATTATTTAATGAAACTTCACATTTATTCTAGGTCCTTAGCTATAATTTGAAAAGGCCTAAACTAAGTCTTGCAAATGAGCTTTAAGGTCTTCTAGCATTTCAGGGGTTTCTCTAACGACTTGTTTAAGAAGGCCTTTTAAGGCCTAGTTGTGAGCTTTAGAGTATTTGAGCTTCTCTTTCACTTAAACAATCTAAACTTTTAGTAGCTACTTGTGAATCTTAAGGAGGTCTTGTAGCCTATCGGTTCTCTAATTATTCACAAGTTACCTACCATTATCTATAGACCTAAACAAATAATGGGTAAGAATCATTTATCAATGGAAAATAATGTACGTTGAAACATGCGGATGCTAGTACCGTTTGGATTAATACATTATTTCTTAAGTTGTAACCCTACTATTTGATTTGATGTTTATAATAGATACAAAATTTGATAAAAAAACATTAGTGGGGTTGCAACTTCTAGGAGTAGTGTATTAACTCATGATTTAAGTGTATGCAATTTAGGTGGGTTCTAAAAGTCCTAATTTTTCTTATTTTCCTTAACATAATTAATATTAAACCTTAACTCGTTTAATACTAACCTGTGACCAAAAGTTAAGAAAAACTTAGTTTTTCTTTTTATTTTGTAAACTATTTTGGAGTTGCCACTTGATTGAAGTCAATAAAAAAAAAGTTATAACTAATTGGGTGAATTTATTATAATCTAGTTACCGATCTTTCAATAAAACCAATTAAAAAAAAAAGGTTTTGAAATTAGAGATCTTACATTTAGAAGCTACCTTATTAAACCCTTAATGGGTACTACTTTTAACTTTTCAAATTTAATTTTATCTTTAAAGTACCTGTTTAATTTGAAATTATAGTTTCTATTTTGCAAGTGAATAATAAATCATGACAATAAAAAAAAGGATAAATGAATAAATAAAGAACTAATTATTTACAAATAGGAAAAAATAAAATTTTCCATATTTTAAGTCACTCCGTAATTACATATAATTACCTACATATCTGCTATTCGAGATTAGACTTCCTTAGTTCGTTTATGAAAACATTAATAGGTGAATTAAAAAAAAAAATTAGGTGAGTTTATGTTTCTTTGCCATTTGATTTTGTTTTGAAAAATTCTAAAGAAGGATCTTAAATTGGTATTTTTGTTTTTGAAAATTCTAAAAAGAAGTCCTAATTTTAGGGTTAATTTATTTTTATTTGTTTGGTAAATTTTTTTTATAAATGATAAATCATTTTTTATTTTTATATTATTTTATTTAATTTTTGATAAAAAAATGCTAAATAAATAAGTCAAGCTTTTCTTTCTCTTTTTCTTTTTTCTTTCTTTGTTTTTCTTTTTTCTTTTTAATTTTTTGTTTACATATTGTACACTAATTAAAGAAAGAGAGAAAAAAAAAAAAAAAACTAAATAGAATAGAAAAGGCTAGACTTGACCAATAGGGTGAGATTGTGAATCAAAGGGTTGAACTTAGGTTAATTTGAACGGATCGGATCTAGTTTTTAAGTCGCTTAACTAGGTATTCAAGACAACAAGGAGTAGTAATCAAACCAACGTCCAACAACAACTTCTAATAGTTAAAATGAGTGGGGTTTGGTGTTAGTGCGGTGGTAAATAGTGGTGGTTTTAGTAGTGCACAGAGTTGAGCAGTAGCAGTGGCCATGGTGGCTCAAGCATTAGAAACTATAGCAAAGGGTATTAGTGCCACAATGGAAAGCTCTTAACCCATGGATGCTACATTTAGCTTTGGTTTAGTTAGAAAGTAACTAAATAAATAAACTTTGTACAGGGAGAAAGAGGGGCACCACATTAGAGAGAGAAAGAGATCGAAATGAGGGAAAGAAGGGATTTAGAAGGAGGTTAATGATGTTGTTACGAACTGAGGATGACCTAGTCGTGGCAGATGCCGTATACTATACGAAGAACCCTTGATTGGTTACCCTTCCAATCATGAACTCTTCACACAATATACAAGGCTCTATAAGCACTAGTTTCCCAAGAATATATAGATTCAGATGATATCATCATATAAACATATTTATATAAAATTTGAACTACAAAGCTTACAAGACACAGTAATTGAGTATATCTAAGTCTATAATACTAGTAAAACATAAGTACATGAGTAAGAGTCTACATAAACTGTTCTCTCTTAATACACAAGATAGCTCTCTCTTGCTTAAGTCCTTAAGCTAACCTGTGGCATCCTCCGGCTAGCCTTTACGAACAAGTTATCCAGCAGCAAAAGTCTAAGGAGGTGTAAGCCTAATCTTAGTGAACAAAACCCTTAGCTATACTACAGGCAAATTATAAATATATTATATTCACGTATATGAATGAATGATCAAATAGAATGCCAAACAATACATATAGTTAACTAGTCCATATACATAACTTAGATTTAACACCCTCCGAAGTTAAGGTTGGAGTATATACGACACCAATCAGATTCGGGTATTATACAAAAACTTACTTTATTATGGAACTCCACGCTCTGTATTTAAAACAAATAATTCTTTTATTTTCATAAAAACCAAGTTTTAGTATAATCGTGAGTGGACTTTCGCAGTCCACACTCACCCTTAAACAGAGGCCTCTAGACTCAATCTTTAGCTAGGCAATTAGCCTCTTTAACGCCTAGTGCTCCTGTAGGCCAAGAAATTAATAACAACAACCCTCGAATGGCCTCTCTTTACCTCCGTGTGATATGACGGCTGAAATTGTGTCTATACAATGCATGTTCTAATTTCTTTTTATAAGCCGAGTATAATTAAGTTCAAATTACGTTGTGACCATCCAATAATACACACAATCGTTTTCTATACTACCATGCAACAAACAAAGTATTATCTGTATTTAAGGTAAGCTCACAACTCAGTACACAATAACATATACAAGCATTCTCGAATCCTATACAGTAGTCAATTAACAATAATATTTAAATCTACTATCTATAATCACAAATAAGCATAGAATCATATGGTAAATACTCACTAGGCCATAACGACTCGCTTTAGTTGTAGTATTCAATTGGGAGATCCTCGCCTACTTCGGGATCACCTGATCATTACAATATAATAACGCTATTAAGTAATTGAATTAACTAATAATTTTAAATATTTATTTACTTAATTTCACTTCAATTACTATCAACTTTTATTCGGTTAGGTTTTATTATTAATTGTATGTAACTTTTTTCGTTCTGTTTCTGATATTTATGAATTTATAGTCATTTTTCATCGTTTTCGGACGTACATTCACACAGTGATGTTCGTTTTGGTTGTTAAGACCCATGTTTTACAATATGGACTAAATTTATAGAAATTTTAACTATGGAAACTTAATTATTCTTATGGCTTATATTTATATCCTTTATTTATACTTAATGATTTAGTTAACCCTTAAATTCTTGTACTTAGAGAATTTTACTTTGCTATTACTAATTCATGTACTTAATTAAGTGTAATCCAATTTAGGAAGTGTATTAGGGTTTATTAATTTATGTACGTAATTATTATGCACTCTTCTTATTTCTTATTTTATAAACCTATGCTTATGTCATCGCTTACATCATTAATTGCTTGAGTCATTGCTTATGTCATCACTTGTTTATGTCATTGCTTATGTTATCTTTTAATTACATCATTGCTTACCTCATCATTTAGTTACATATGCCTTACCTTATGCTTACGTCATACCTAAGTGTCTTATGTACACTTTACATAAACTACTATATACTTATACTCTTACTATACTTATATGTATACTAGTATAATTATACATATAATTATACTTATATCGTATTTATACTTGTACATATACTCATATACCTATATGGTCATATACATATTTTTGTACAAATTTCATATGCCAAATTTTCCTCTTAAGAAAACCTTCCTAATTTCATTCTTTTATGTTTTTAAGTGTGTATTTAGTATGGTATAAGTATGTATAGTTAGGATTTGTCTTAGTTTAGGTTATGTACATAGTAAATACTTATGTACAAAGGTCTCCATACTTGTATTCTTTTAGTATATCCTTATTTATATATACTTAAGGGCATATACACATGTATTCATTTCCTCTTCATCATGATTCCTATCCTTCTACACTTAAAGGTAGAAACTTTATGCCTTATTCTACATGATCACACATAACATATATCTACTTATCTAATCTACCTCATCACCTAATTAATAAGTAATATAAAGCAATATATAATAACATGATCACATACCTTAATTTGTGTTTGAATTACGGAGACAAAGTTGGAAAATTTTGAAAGTGAAAGGGAAAGGAGGTGTCATGGCAATGGAGATAGGGTTTTGCTTTGTTTCTTTTTGTTTTGTTTGCTTTTGAAATGATGAAGATGGTGGGGTCTAGAAGAAAAGAAGTGGATGGCAATTAAGGAGAAGAAGGGAAAAGAAAAGCTAAAAGAAAAGAGAATAAAAGAAATCATGAGATGGATTAGATATTTTCTTATACATTAGTGTCCTTTGTTGACTTTTATAATTGTTGACTTAGTTGACATTTTGACCTTGGTCAACATGTGTTGACTTGGTCAACTTTCCATAAGCATATGCCATTTTGTATACATAATGTAGTAATTAAGGAAAATTAAGAGAAAAATTAACAAAATGAGGCATTTGGTGAATTGGTTAGTAGAAATAGATGATGAAGTCTTAATTTAGGTATTTATATCCTATATACATCATTTTGTAAGCTACTTAGTATAACTAGTATGAAAAGTACTAATTAGGGTATTAAGGTTCACTACATTTAACCTAAGCTTTAACTATACCCCTAACTCTATGTAATACTATCTTAATCATATACTTAGAAGATAAATGTATTCTACAATTCATTATCTTAGTTTCTAAAGGATTACTTAAGGATTCTAAATATATATACATGATTGAAAGTCTGCTCTAATCTTTCACTAATGATTTTGCAAAGTATGAAGGTTATATTGTTAATTAAGTTTTTAGGGTATATTATGATGAATTAATGCTCGTATGTCTTTCAGGTTGTCATTTTAGGGTTTTTATCACTTTTGAATGGAATCTTTAGTGTCTACATACGTTTAGGGTAAAAAAGTTTCATATACGATTAATTAGTTCTTTTAAGGTTTTCACATTCATTAACCTTGTCAACTCCTAAATTATCTAACATACTCAAATCTATTTCAAAAGCTAAATAAAAAATTTTAGGAGCTTATAGATGTGGTGTTTGGGAGCATAATAACAAGCTAGAAGGCTTGGGTTTGAAAACTCTTGTTGTGGGAAGCTTATTGGAATTACAATGTCAACTTGAAATGACCTAAGCTTGCACCAATTTTAGAGAGAAAGTCATTACTAGCCTAGCGAGAGAAAGAGTGGTATGTATGTGTTCTTTACTATTTTAAATGAAAATTGATGATCATAACAGTTTCCTAAGACTTCTTTTTATATTATCTAACCCTTAGATTACTAGAGAAAGTCTAGAAATTTCATTAATTTAAAGATTCGAATTAATGACTTTTAACTTGCAACTTTATTTTTTTTTTTAAATTTAAAGCTTGATTTTAGTTATGTAATCCTTTGAATTTGGATTGTTTCTAGATGAATTCAAAACTAGGCTATGCTTGATAGACAATTCCACCAAAAGAAGGGGTGGAATCATGTGGAAAATGCAGGTAAATTGGTTTAGATCACAAGACTCCATACTGATTACATAAGAGAAAATTTAGGGAAAGGGATAAATTGAGGGAGTAAGGAGGAAACTAGGTGTGTTGGCATGTGTAGCATATGCCAAATATGCCTTGATAGGTGTATGAATTACACACACTTGTTTCAAAATAAAACTTAGGCACGTAAGTGCCTAGGCCTAACCATCTAAGTAGGGCTTTTTAGCCTTATTGCAAATAATGAATGGATCGGGTGTGAGACTTGGTCCAATCCATACCCCACTTTTGTTTTTCCTTTTAAAGAATTGATAACTTAAAAAAATAAAGAAATTGAAATAAAACTCTCTCTCTTTTCTCTTATTGGATTAATTTATTTACGAAACTTTAAACAAAAATTAAACCTAATTGAACGTAGACTCTTATTTTTTTGTATTTTTATGAATTTTCAAAATTTTTTTATTTATTTCTAGATTTTCTATCTTTTTCATTTTTAAACTTCTATTTTTTGTGCTTCTTTTTTATATTTTTTTCAAATTAGGACCCTTTTTTCCTATTCTAAAAAAAAAAAATTGAAACTATAGGGGGGCAAAAACAAGGTATCAACATAAAGATCTTCTCATATACAGAATAGTTCAGAGTAGCACCAAAGAGTCTCTCATTGTAATAGACAATGGGTTACTTACATCAACAAGATACTAATGCAGACACTTGAGGCATCACATTTTAGCTCAAAAAGCTTCTCAAAGTCAAGTCAAGCAAGGATAAGGTTAGGGTAGTTGTTAGCTACTCTTTTATCTCTCTAAAGTTTTTCTTGGCTTGCTCAATCCATTGGAAGCCATCCCCTTTCTTCATAAGCTTGGTTAAGGGGCTTCTTATAGTGTTGAAATTCTTAATTAGTTATCTCTGAAAGGAAGCAAGTCTATGGAAAATTCTAACTTCAGAAACACTTTTCAGGGTTAGCTACTCCAAAATAGCTCAAATCTTTTCCTCATCAGCTCAGATTTCATCATTTGACACTATATATCCCAGGAAAATAACTTTATATTGAAAAGGTGTTCATTTCTTCAAATTTATAAACAGTTTCTTAATAGGGAGTATATTAAAAACAACTTGAAGGTGTTTAATGAAGGTTGCTAGATCGACGCTATATACTAAGATGTCAACAAAGTATACTACTAGTCACCATCCAATCAAGGGTCTTATCACATGGTTCATAAGCCTCATAAATATGCTCATCACATTTAATAAGCTAAAAGGCATGACTAGTTATGCATAGAGACTATGTTATGTTTTGAAAGTAGTATTTTACTTATCTCCTAACTTCATATGAATTTGGTGATGGCTATTCCTCAAATCAATCTTCGAAAATACCTTATCACCATGAAGCTCATCTAATATGTTATCAAGCCTTAGTACTTGATACGTATACTTCACAATAATACAGTTAATTACTCATTATCTATGCACATGAGCTATAAACAATCTTTCTTGGGTATGACTAGAGTGGGCATAGCACATGGACTTATACTTTCTCTTACATAGCCAAGCTCAATGAGCTCATCCACTCGCCTCTTCAACTTGGTAGCCTACTTTGAATTCATCCTATATGTAGGTTGTTTGGTAGAGCAACATCAGGCTGTAGGTCAAAGCAATGCTTAATCCCTTAGAAAGGGGTTAGTCACTTGGGTATTTCTTTAAGGAACAGGTTGGAAAACTCATTAGTTAACTTTGTAATCTCTTTTAGCACATTGTTTAGGCCCCTAAGCTCTAAGAATCTATGAATTAACAAAAACATAGGCTCTTTGCCCTTCTTAACAACTCGTAATTCATTATAGGACAACACTAAGGCCTTTTTCTTCATAGTTTGGGTAAGTTAGTTATGTGTCTCTTTCACTTGGCTAGGAGTCATGGTTTTCAAGAAACTTCACTGCATCCTTGGTGACGGCATAAGTTTTCTTATATCCATCATGCATGATACGATAATCAAACGTCCATAGTTTTCCCAAGAGCAAATGTGAAGCACCCTCGGGAATGACACCATAGACCACTTTGTGCTTGTACAACTCCCTAATAGTGAACGACATAGTCACTTAGTCAGTCACAAAATGCAGCCTTGTTGTGTAGCTAGTATAGCTTATAAGGTCAAGGGTACCTAGAAGTCAGCAAACTTAGCCTCTATAATAGCAATTGGCCCATAAAATTTGTATAACTCCCACCATCTACTATAAAAATGCATAGTTTTCCTTTGGTAGTAAACTCTATATGGAAAAGATTTTTGCTTTGTTCTTCCTTAGAGTTTGGCATTAAGCACCCTCTTCAAGACAAAAGTCATGACTTTTCCCTGGTTGGCATAAACACAAGTCTCTTCCTCAAACTCTCCTTTAAGCTTTTTAACCTCTTTTTCTTCCTTCTTAGGCTTACTCTCATCAATGCTATCTACATTATTACCTTAGACCACTATGACAAGTTGGTTAGGACATAAGGTAGCCATGTGTTTATAACCTTAGTACTTGAAGCATTTCATCTCACTAGTATTTTGTTTAGAGGATTGGCCTTTCTCAAACCTCATACCTATAGGCTTATCAATTGCTTGAATCCTCAATTCACTTCAGCCATCGATAAGTCAGCTACGTGCTTTCTCTACCCTTACTAGCTTTTTGTGTGTAAACTAACTAGCTCAACTAAAAGGAGTAGTTCGAATTGATCTAGGTTAGAATGAAATGTTTTGCTTTTGATTTTTAGCTCTTTAGGTAATCTTAATGGCTTCCTTTAAGGTGTAAATCTTTGAACTTTTACTATGTCTCGTATTTAAGTCTAGAAATAAATCTTAAAATGGTGCAAGCCTTGAGCTCATCTACATCTGTTTAGATCATCACCATCTGAAGTTCCTTAACATAGTCATCAATGGTTTCATTTCCCTAGTAGAGCTCTTGTAAAATCTTAAATGTATCCTATAAGTAGGACTTATAGAGAAATCTTCCCCTCAGTATCCTCTTCATCTGGTTGTAGTTTCTAACACTATGTTGGCCATCTCTTCTCATGGTAGTAGTTAGGCTCTTCCATTACATGGCAGCATAACTACAGAGCTTAAGGGTAGCAAGGCAAACCTTGACTTCCTTACGTACTGATAGTAATAAAACATTTTCTTGACTTTCTCTTCTCACTTAAAACATTCATCTACACTCTTAAAGAAGGTTAGGATTTAGACTTTGACAATGCTAAGTTCGCAGGGAGCTTGACATTTGGACTCTTTAATTTCAATTCATACTCTTCAACTTCTCCTTCATTTCTTCATCTACTTCTTCTATTTCTTCTAAGGTAAGTCTTTGCCTAATAGGTTTTTCCACTCCTTAGCTTAGGTATTTTGATCGTGGTAGTTAGTGCAACCTATGTCACCATAACTTCAATCAGGTGCTTCATCAACTTAGCATTATACCATTCAGCCTTATGGGGTTGTCCATTGTTCCTTATGGCAATAACTAGGCCTTCCACCAAGTCGATAAGCCTATCAATCTTATCATTAATGGACCTCAGGGTATAACTTCTTTACAAACCTTAGCCTTGAGCTCCACTTTCATTATCTCTAGCTATAGCCTTAACACTTAAATCTAACATTATCCCTACTCCAAAACCAACTTTGACAACTAGTTTACTAAACCCAATAACATCAACTTCCACTACTGCAACTGAACTTCTTCAACACTCCAACAACTATACTTACAATATAGAAAACCTATATACTCTACTTTTTAGCAATGCAACTTGGGATAACAGACCACTTGTTAACACAACTTAAACAAACTCTAAACTACCACTCAATATCCATAGCTCACTTCCATAACAACCTTCAATAATAGAAACTACACATACACACTACAATTGCTATGGAAGAACATAGTAGCCACCATAGAATATACATAAAACTTCATTGCACTTTGTATACTCCCTTGAATTGTGCTCTAATACTAGCGAAGATGATGCATCTTTGGGTGAAGAACATGAAAGCGCACCAAGATAGGATTAAAAGCAAAGTAAAAGCTATCAAAAATTGGAGTGCAATCAAATGACGTACCAATTGATCCATATGGCCTAATGAAAACTTGATACGACCTATAGGATCTCACTAAGGTCACTCGCCACTAACTCTCACTAAAGGAGTTAGATAAGAACTAAAGAGAGGAGAAATTACTTTTGGAAAATGCAAGGGGTATGTCTAATATTCAAGACTAGTTATCTATTGCTTATAATAGAGGCCCTTTTATACTTGGCCTTCTAGGGTTACAATATTAAGGAAAAGACAAAAAGAGGCAAATTAGAAGATAAGTTACAATGGATTCCTAGCACACATTTTAGAAAGGGTAAAAGAGATAAAGAATAAAAGGAATTTGTAATAGAATAATCATGGGATCATGAACTAGGAGGCATATATTGACAACAGTTAGAGGCTCTATCAAAGAACAAAAAAGGAATACTCAACTAGCTCTTGGAGAATATGGATCTCGACAACTTAGCTAGCTCAATGACTAGGATGGATAGCTCGGTACGGAACACAGAAGAGCACTAGATGATCAGCCAACTTGATTGGAGTTAGGGTGAGAGGTTGGGTAGGTTAGCTTAGTACTTAGTATTCTTAAGATTAGGTCACTGTGCATCTTACGATGCACCATCCCATCTTGAGGTAGGTCGATGGTCATCTTAGTCGTGATTAGTGTCCAGTTCGTTGACCATATGAAGTTCACAAGACCTTAACCTTGAAAGGAATCTTCATCCCTACATAGTTCTTGAGCTAAGATACATCAAGCTAGGCTTTGGAGTCCTTTAGCTCAACTTTTGGTAACATGCTTAGGTGTTAGTTCCTATTTAAGGATGTCGTGGGTTCAAATGGTGATTGAATGGGCATAAATGTTGGGGGAAAAGTGAAGGTAGTAGTGTGAAGGTCTACTATAAGATGGTCTTTCAACTGATATTCCCCAGTAAAGCTAATTCAAGGAAGTATAAAGAAGACTTACATGATAATTCCTTTTCAAAAACTCTTTTAGAGATTTCTTCTCTTTCTTTATTGTCAAAAGTAGAAAATCTAAGTGCTAGTTGAGTTATACCTAAGGCGAAGTTTGGGATAAGTTGTAGTCTTAGGGTTAGTAAACCCTTATCTTAGGTTTCTAATCTTTTATTTGTTGAATGGCTTAGCTATCCTCCAAACTAAGTTTGAAACATTGTTGATTTATTAATAAATTTCTTTCTTTAACCAAAAATAAAAGGAAAGTAAATAAAAAAAACTAGGACTACACTTATTGATGTATAAACTTAGTAAGGTAAGAGATTGAAGATAACTTTGTAAAAATAGCACATGTAAGCTATAAATGGGGCATTGGAGGTGGTTCCAGTATGACTACTCTAATGTCTAAGTGTACACTAGGCTTGTTGAATGTTTGTAGAAGTAAAGAGTATGCATGGTGAGAGAGTGAAGATCTTTTACTTGTTGTGGTTACCTGGTATATGTTGGAATGGTGGGCAAGCTAATTATGAAATGTAGATCACAATCTCGAGATCCTCTCTTTTTCTCTAGATCTAATAGGGAAGATCTCAAGTTAAATGCGTATTAACTATAGACTTTCCTTACCTAGTTGAGCCGTTTCCACTTAGTGTTCTTCTAAACCTTTTGGTCAGCTTTTGCATCATAGGCTTTAAGTTTTGACTCTAAGAGGTTGGTTGGAGATAGAAGATTGATTTCTTCAACCTAGATCTTGGGGGCTTAATCTTGGTTATGGAGAGATGATCTAATCATAATTAGCTTAGCCATGAGAGGTCAACCAAACTCCAACTCTTAGATCGGTCTAGACCTTTGCTCTTGGCCTAAACTTAAAGACATTCAAAATGGCATATCAACTCTTACCTTCCTATAATGACCCCACTTAAACTCCTCCAATTAAGGTATTGTTTGCTTTAGCATGGAATGTTATATGGTTGTCTCTTGCTATAGCAGCTTTCTAAGAAATCGCCCATCTTAAGATTGACCTAGCTTAAGCATGCTTAACTTGGTAGTTTTGATGAAGTCTAAGCTACTATACCAAAAAATGCTTTGATGATTAGATTTTTGTAACCTAATATTTAAGGGATACTACAATCTACCTCTATTACAGAACTGTCATCCTTTTCAGTTTTGTTACATAAGTTTAGGACCACTACTATGTAAGGACTCCACTCTTTCCACTACTGGACTGATTTGATATTATCTGTAACGATCTAATTAGAACTATTCTAATTGAGGTATTATCTACTTTGACATGGAATACCTTATGATTTTGCTCCTTGTGCAAAAGCTTCCCAAGAGGTCACTCATCTTAAGATTGACCTACATCACGCTTAAATTCGAAGTTCTGATGAACTCTAAGTGACTAAACCAAAGGTGCCATAAAGATTAGAGTTCCATCATCTAGTATTTAAGAGGTATTACACCTTTACTCTTATTATGATAGGTTGGTAAGGAGAGTAAGCTCTTGGTAAGGTCTCTAAAGTCTTAGTATGGGCTACTTAATGAGGTTGGGTCTAGCAAGCTAATCTATTGTATTGTTAACCTAACTGTTAAAGATAGTTCGTTAAATGGAGGGTTATTCTATACAATGGGATGTTTAAGTTGCTCTAAGCTTTTGTCCCTTCGAGATTAAGTTACAAGGCTTTAATTCTATAATTAGAAAAGTAACGGTATTTGAATTTTTTTAAGCATAGATCCATAGAGTTGTACCATGCTCATGATGCCTTTATTTAAATTGTCTTTGTGTACATTAATTTGAGAGAATTTAGTATTAGGGATAGGTGTTAGTAAGCTATTGGTTATGTCTATACATAATAGTTTTGGTCAATTGATATCAACCATTCATTTGTTTAATGGAACTCATGGTAAGATCTACTCTCTATATGTCTAACCTATTCATTTTTCAATAATAGCTACCTTAGCTTCAGTACATGTGGTCATAAGTAAGAGAGGTCACATTCGAGATTACGCTTTTGCATCCTTAAACATTCATGAGTTGTCTTCTTAAATTCTCTTTCCTAGATTCAAACTAATATCTTTGCAAAAGTTTTAAAAATCTCTTTCTTCACCACTTTATGGAAGGTAAGGCACAAACTTGTTCTTGTTATGCCCTTATAAATAAGATGGTGAAAAGAATTTATGCCCAAAGAGTTTCTCCCCTTGAGGTAATGGTATTGAAAGATCCTTCATGGTGATACCCTCATTCGGCAGCAATTGGAAGTGATTAGCTTGATTATTTAATAGCGAGTGACGACATCAACCTAGATGATGATGAGTAATGGAAATTAGCTACTCTTGTGATGCCTCAATCCATAAGTAGTAAATAACCAAGCCAATAAACACTAATGGGCCTATTTTTAACCATTGCCCCAAAAGTTTCAAGATTGTTTTGACAAAGTATTCACAGCCATGGCCTTATAAACCAGTATCATAATCTCCTACAACCTATGTAGGACACTTAACCATGGGGTCTCACAATCTACCCCCGTTAAACACACGCCGTCCTCATCGTAAGACCTTATAATTGGGCCCGGATCTTTCTTCCTTATAATTGGGTCACCCACTACGTATAGGTCATCTTAGAAGCATGCAAGTAGTCACACCCTCGTGATACTCCCTACCTTCCTCGGACCTCCTCTAAATTGGAGCCAGACCCAAATTATGCACTTACTGGCAAAGGGTTCTCTCTGATACCATTTGTAATGTCTCAGTTCATAAGCAGTGAATAACTAAGCCAACAAACATTAATAGGCCTATTTTCAATCAATGGCCTAAAAATTTCAAGCTTATGCTGATAAGGTATTCACAACCATGGCCTTATAAACTAGTATCACAGTCTTCCATAACCCATATGGGACACTTAACCATGAGGTCTCACAACTCTTATATGAAGAGACCCAATGATTAGTCAAATGCCGAATGGAGCTATAAGCTAGCTTACTGATTCAGATGTTAAGGCTATAATTAGGTATTGCACTTGCCAGCATGTTGGTATATTGAAAGGCATTAGAGGAGTGATAAGGCAGCGATCGAAAGATGGTCACTGGTTCTTCCTTTATTATAAACATTTTTGAGTATCGACTCTGTGTTCCATTTAAAACCTTCCATAAGGCATCTTTTACTTATCACCAAGTGAATCTGAGCCTGCTTATTCATAATGTGTATTACATATTGGTTGCATTTAAGTAAGTAGGCTCTAAGTTAAAGGCGAAGTGACTCTATATCCATTTAGGCATTTTTATACCTTAAAGATGAATGGATTAGCGAAGAGTTGGTACTATTTGACTTATCAAACTATCAAAAAGTTGTTCTTGGGATTGGAATCCTCCATATACAGTTGAAAGGATAGGTACATGTTTGTCAATTCGAAAGTACATTTTCACTTCTAGACTAGTCGAGTCAACCCCACCAAAACTTTCCCCATCGAACTGTAGTGTAACAACTCCAAAGCTATAGGAGTTCTTAAGGATAAGATGTGAAAGGATGGCTTAAATGGTGCACAATAGAAAGTGTGATAATAGTTTAGCTTAGATTTCATTTTTGAAGAGGAGAAATAAGGGGAAGGTACAATCATCAATTGTTGTTGTACTAAGGTGGATTAACCGTAGGGGAGCTATTGGTCTACGAGAGTAAGGAAGAAAAGGTTCCTCGGGGGCTCGTGATAAGTACGTTTGTTATGCCTTCATTTTTAGTTGCCTTCCTTAATATATCTTGACTTTTCTACATATGAGGGAATTTAACATTAAGGAGCTAAAAGAGGCTAACCAAGCACTATGAAGGAATAAAACAAGGCTCTAACTAAGATGAAGGTCTTGCCTCTTAAAAAGAAGAAAGGGCTTGCCTCCTGCTGGCAAGAAAGTTTAACTATGAATAAAAGGGAGGAGATATCCTTCGGTATGCTTGTTGCTACCTAAGCTCTTATGATGGTACTACCAAAGAAGATTGAACCTCTAAAGGCCTATAAGCGACCTAAGGATGAGGATGATAAGATGGTGCCTAAGATGTCCCTGACCGAGCCTAATGTGTAGATAGGGATGCAATCAGGATGGGTTTAGGATGAGTTTTCTAAAACCTGACCTACTTCCTTAAAAGGGTTCCCAAAACCTGTTAAAAATCTTATAGGGTTTATTATTATCAACCTATGACTTGCCCTGATATGGAATTATAATGCTCGAAACCTACCTTACTCTACCCATTTACATGCTAGCTGTCATCTTTTTCTCTCTCTCTCTCTCTCTCTCTCTCTCTCTCTATAAAAAAAGACTAATATTGGAAACATCATCAAGGAATAATGATGTAGGATTAGTTATTAATTCGAAAATGTAGGCAAGTCTAAGTACATCTTTTTACGAGACAATTTTTTGCTTTCTATTATATGATGTTGCTCTTCATTATTTGAGAATGATTTGCTTGTTGCAATACCATATAGTAAAAAACTAATGGCTTAAAGTGTGTAACTACAAGATGTCTCCTTTGGTATACTAATATAGATGTAGGCTCATAGTAATCAACATCAAATATGAATATTAATGCAAAAGATTCTAATGAAGAAGTTTCTTAATATGCTAAATTTGGATATTGCTTCTCGAATTAGTCATCATGTAGTTCCTTTGAAATGTATGCATATTATTGCATTATTATGTAGTTAAACATGGCAAACAATAGATCTATTTATAATCAACTTAACATTGCTATATTATTTATAATTATTATTGAATCAAGTTTTCCATTTGGTTTTTTTGAAATCTTATAACTAGACCCTATAAGTTATTGGGTTTTAGATCAATTCCAAAACTAGACCCTATGTTGAGTACCCTATTATGACTCACCTAGTTGCATCGCTTGGTGCAAATGGTGAGCATACAGATATAAGGGATTGGCCCTTTAAGGTGTTCATCTTTGCAGCTTTCGTTTGAGGATCAAGGGCTTAGGTTTGCCCCTAATTGGGCTATGCATCAAAGGAAGAAGGCCTTAGGGCATCACAATGTGCACCATAAGCTAATGGCAAGCGTGGTACTGCTTAGGAAGAGGGATGATAGTGATGTTAGCCTCTTGCTTGAAGAAGATGACTAGTTTCAATGGTTGCTCAATAAGTTTTATGAGGTAACCATTATCAACATGTGAGATTCATTGAATAATGTATGCTCTTGAGTTCGATCAATCATGTAATTTGTATTTTGTGCTGTTATAGGCTAATGCCATGGTCCATACTTTATTTCATATGCCTAAAAGGAGGCAAAATGAAGGTAGCTCAACTTGTTTTAAGTGTGATAAGATGCTAGCTTAGAATCAGAATTTCATGCTAACAACATTCATTAGTTATAAAGAGCCCAAGAACTTGAGGTAGGGTAAAAGAAGGTTAAGGAGAAGCTAAGGAGAGTTGAAAAGGATGCTTGAGTGAAAATTGTTAAAGTGGAAGGTAAGCCATCTTAGAATTAGGTTGGCTCATGAAGGTTAATGCCATGAACAAAAGGTATGCATATAATTGTTAAAATCGCGATTCTATTTATACGATTCTATGGGTTTATGATTTTAAGAGACTTTCAAGTTAACTTGTGTATAAAATCATTTTCATGTAAATACTTATATCTATAACTAAGTTTACATGTAAAGTCAGCAGAAACTTACGTTTTTGATCAAGTTTACCTTTCTTACATATTTAAGTTGAATAGGCTAAAAAAAAAGAAAAAAATTTACATTCCATCAACTATTAAGGCATTGCATCATCTTCCTTATCTTATTTTAATTTCTTTTTCCTCTTTTTCTCTCTCTTATTTTCTTATTTTATGTTTGTAGTCTTCATCCAAGTTTCAACTCTAATAGCAAATATTACAAGAAAAATTATATACTTCAAGTTATATTATCAATAATTTAAAATGAATTAACATTTTTTGTTCTCTTTATTTCATTACATTTAAAAGAAAATGGAAAAAGTTTAGTTTCAAGTTTGATTGTTTTTCTTCTATACATGTTAAATTATATATTATTAAGAATTTTCTTTTATGAAAAAAGGACTAAATTTCTACACTAACTTATTTGCATCATGTATTTCAAATTTTAAATAATTACTATAAGCATATCAACCATTTTTTAAAGCTACTTTATATAGATTAGTAAAACTTGTGTATCTAATTTTCAATTTCATGTTTTGATTTTATTGACCCTCTAGTGATTCTAAGTGGAATTGTGATTTCACAACCTTGGGTGTGCGAATCTTCAAAATAAGTTGAATGAAGTTGAAATGTTACAAAGTCAAGCTGAAGTCTCAATAGAAGTACATCAATAAGGAGCTTAAAAAACTACAAGAGCTCAGAAACTCTTTTAAGCTACAAGAGAAAGATTATAAATAGAAAGAGTCTTAGTTGGAGATGCATAAAAAGAAGGTGATTCCCAAGGCATATACCACATTCATTAAGTAAGTGCACTAAATTACTCAAACTAATGATGGTTTGCAATATTGATGATATTTTGAATAAAAGTAAAGAGGTGAAATTAATGAGAAACTTACTATGTGCATAATAATAAAATAAAAATAAATAACTATAAATGGGGATATCTAAACTCTAATCATCAAGAGTGTAGCATGTAGTAGCCTAAGGTTTTTAATGAATTTCTTATTCTTATTAACTAGAGAAATTCGATTGCTAATCTAATAAGAATCACTTCTCTATTAAATTCTAATCCTAATTATATTCTACTTGAATTGCTTCTATGATAGAAATCCTTAGAACAACATTAAGAATAGGAATTCCACAAAACAAACAAGAAACAATTTTCAATTCTAGAAGAAGTCTGTAACTTATCTCTATGCTTATAGTAAATCTATTCAATTACAGTGGATCTATTCATGTATTGGCCTTACGACTTCCATATATAAAATAAGATAATTTAGTTGAAACTCTAGAAATAACAATTTAATCTACACAAAACACGCAATAGAATTAACAAGGACAAGAAAACTTCATTAAAATAAAGCTATTATTGTACGCTACATTGTTACCTCAAGGGTTCACAGATCTATATATCAATGCTTTACACTATAATCATGATAAAAATGAAAGCTTACATGATAAAAGTAAACCCTAAGAAAAAGATTACTCCATGCCAAACTGCATCTCTCCTCTCTTTTGTACATGTGTCTCTCATCTATTTATAACATCTGGGTAGAATAATCTCTAAATGGCAATTGAATCAAAATATATTATAGGTACATGGGGGTAGTAGTTAGATGTGAGCTACTCTTTACAATAATTCTTAAGAAATCATAATGAAATTAAGGGCGAAAGGATTATGATTGGTTAACATGGCTATAGTAGGAGATCGTGGTCATATTATTGTCTAAGAATCCTTTAAACTTCAATTGGTAATTACCAACGTAGGTTCACAGCCAAGGAACATAGCCATGAAGGATAACGATGGTCATCTTTCTTACTTTATTCTTGAACAAATTCTCTTGAACACTTGCTATCTTTTGATTATTTGTCAAAATAGATGAAATTCTTCTCATAAAACACATGAATTGTCATCTTTTCATCTTATTGCTTCATTTAAGTCCTACAACCAAGAAACAACTTAAATCAATAGCAACTTTAACAAAATTATATCAAAACATCTCAAAATATATAGGAAAATAATAAAAAGGATGAATGTAATTTTATACTCTTTGAATCTCTCTACACTTAAACATATGTGTAAACCCCTAAAATTTTCAACCTAATACCCAAAGTAAACTTAGTATGCTTGAAGACTCTAAGAGTTGATAAGGCTAGTTAAGATAAAAGTTCTAAGATAACAATTGAAGACTTAATCGTATATGAATATATTAAACCTTAAATGTATAAAAACACTAGAGATTGTACCTGGAAGTAATAAAAACCCTAAAACTATAACTTTAAGGATGTAAAGGTACTAATTCACTATAATTTACTTTTAAACCCTAATTGATAATATATTCTTAGTAACATACTAAATTATACTAAATCATTAGTAAAAGGTCAAAGATAATTTTCAATCATTCATAAATACATGTAATACTAAAGTAATCCATTAGAAATTAGTATATTGCATTATTGATCATATTTATTTTCTAATTATATAACTAAGTTAGTGTTATATAGAGTTAAGTGATTAGTTGGTGTTTATATTACATATAGTAGACATTAGCATCCTAAATGGTATATTTCATGATCGTTACACTAAGTACCATACTAAATAATGTATGTAGGATATAAATACTTAGAGGAAGATTTCATTAACCATTCTTACTTTTCATTTCAATAAACTCTACATTTCCCTTCAATTCATTGATTTTTCTCCTAAATTTTCCTTAATTACATCATTTTGCACACACAAATTTCACTTAATTTCAAAATGTTGGCCAAGTAAACAAAATGTCATTGTCATCTAGAATTTTCTCCTGTCTTCTCTAACTTTCTATGCATTTACACATGTAATCTTGTCCCCTTTTGCTTCCTTCTTCTAGTCCATCTTTCCCCACACCTAGACCCTACTTATTTTCATTTTTAAAACATAATTGAAGACGCTAAAACACTCTTTTCTCCTTCACTTCCAAAACGTAAACTTCCCTTGCCTTTTTCACCTTCAACCTTTTCATAATTTCAATATATAACTTCAACTGTTATCATAAACTAACATACCATATATACTTGTCTTCCTTTTGATATTATAAAGTAGAAAGAGGTGTGTTTTCATATAATCTTTCATCTCAAATTTGTAATTAGTTGTTTATGTTATGTTAGTTTTGGAATTATCATTTAATATGTACATATATGTTGACACAAATAAGATTCTTATATAGATGTACATAAGTGTAGGAACACTTAGGTATAAGAGTAGAATACGTAGTATAGATGTACATATATATATAGGTAAGAATAGGAAAAATACTTGTACATAAACTTAGCAAGCCATGTACATGAATAACCTTTATGTATATAGCCAAAAAGAAGGAATATACTAAGTATATACACATATACCTTGCTAAATACACCTTTAAAGTGTAAAAATATGGGTTTGGTGACGTTTTCTTAAGAGGGTATATAAAGCATACGAAAATACGTATAAAAATACGTATGTCACCATATGTGTATATGGGTATGTATATTAGTGTACATATAAGTACATAATTATACATATTAGTACATTAGAAGTACAAGTATATATATAACATATGTATAAAGTGTAAGAATACATAAGGATTAGTATACATATGTAATGGATGATATAAGCAAATGATGATGTAAGTAATGACCTAATCAAATAATGATATAAGCCATGACATAAGCAAATGATGACATAAGCGATAACATAAGCTACTAAAACAATAAATCATAGGATCATCTAAGTATAAGAATTAATGGCCAATGAAATCATTAGCTCCTAAAATAAAACATAAAACTAGCTAGTAAGAATATTTAAGCTTCAATAGATAACATTTCAAAAAATTTAGTCTATATCACAAAATACGGGTCCTAACATCCAAAACGGATATCACCATGTGAACGTGCGTCCGAAAATGATTATAAGTTCATAAATATCAGAAATAGAATGAAAAAGTTACATACAATTAACAATTAGGTTTAATTGAATAAAAACTGATAGTAATCTAAGTAAAATTAGGTAGATAGATATCTAGAATCATTGGTTAATTCAATTACTTATTATCCCTGTTATCTCATAATGATTAAGTAATCCTTATGAAGGCGAGGATCTTCTGATCATTATTAGGACTAAAGTGAGTTGTCATAGTCAGGTGAGTACTCCCCGATGACTCTATACTTGTTTGTATTTGTAGTTAATGCACTTAAATTAAATAGTGATAACTTGATGCGTAGGGATTCGGGATATGCATATACTTGATATTGATTGTTTACTATGAAAAATATTGTTTAATATAATAATTAAGGATTTGATTATGTGATTGATTATTTGATTGTTACATGATTTGGATGGTTTGCTGATATTGATTGATTACTTCATAATTTGACTTAATTATATTTGGCTTATCTTAAATGAAAAAGAGCATGCATTATCTATGCATTGCATTACTTATTCCAGTTATCATTTCACACGAAGGTAAAGAGAGGCCTTGTGGGAGTTGTTTATATATATTAAAGTGTTTTTGTATGGTGCACTCATATAACATGACCTTGCCCGAACCTACGGGCTTACTAGGCGATGGAGACGCCAATTGCATGGTTGAGGGTCTAGTCTAGAGATCTCTACTGTAGGATGTGAGTGTGGACTACGGGGGCTATCTCACTATTAGGCTTGGGATTTTATGTACTACTGGATTTTCAAAAATGAAAACGTATTTTTGTAAAATACGGAATTCAAAGTTATGGGTAAAAACCTAAATGCTAGAGCTAGTCGTGATTGGTGTCGATGAATCTCCAACCTTTATCTTGAAGGGCGTTAAAATCCGATATTATATGCAGTATCGGTCAACTACATATATTGTTTGGCATACTATGTTTGAATACATTCATATGGTTGTAACAATTTATTTGATAACTTGTTTGCTAGTATAGTATGACAGATACTAAGCTCTTGTAGCTTACCCCCCAATAGTTTTTCTTTTGCAAGATGATAGATAAACGGACATGGGTTAGGAACCAAGCGTTGAGTGTAAGTGTTGAGATGTTTTAGAGGTTATAATTAGAGAGAAATTGTTTAGTTCATGCATAACCTTAAATGTAAATACTACTTATATATTTAAATTTAGTAACTTCAATAAATTTTAATTTTAAGTTTATTCTCTTTTATCTTATCATTTGGTAGGGGATATCAATTCTCTACGATTCTGAGGAACTGTAGAATATTGAATATCCATAGTTACTTATATCCTATAATATGTTAATTAATTTACAATTCAACATCCTTAGTAAGTAATCATTTAGAGTTTTGCAATCTCTGACTTGCAAGGTGATTTCCATATCATAGGTGCATACATGACATGGAAATTTTTAGGTAATCCTACTAGACCCCCTTTAGGGTTCTGACAATATGCTTGTCCTCAAGCAAATTAATCAATCCTTAACAAGGATCGATGAAAGAAATTAGGACAGGATTTTCCAATCGACCTTCTATTATTTAGGAATCATAAAAGAATTCGAATTAACCCAACAAATAGATGTTGCATCTGATTGGCATAATTGTGTATTATATTAATTTTTGATGATTGAAGAGCAAGAAGATGATATTTATTCAAGATAAAGTGAAGAGGAGATGAAATTACACAAAAATAAGAAAATTTAGAGCAATCACTCCTGATAGGAATTAGGCTACTAGGCCTTTAACCTATAGTCGAGCTTGAGGATAAGAAGGATTGGTAAGGCAAATCCTCCTACTTTAGTTGACTCCTATCGAAGTTAAGTATCTCTTTACCGATCCATTCTACATGACTAGTCGTATGATGACCTACTTCTCAGAGGCTTTGTGTTGAATTGTTGAATGCCAAGACATTTGTCAAACCTTATGCACTTACTCATTCATGCCTGAGCTGACCACTTGCTCAGCATTACTCCTACTGAGAGAACTACCTAGTGTAATCTTTAGTTACCCTACTTAGATAAGCAATCTTATCGTACTTTTTTGTCTGCATCCTCCAATAGCACAACCAATGCATCTCTACTACGTATACAGGGCCATGTATAGAATTTACTACACTAATAATTGCTTTTTTTGAATATTCATTTTTGCCTTTTTGTGTTCTTGTACATTACTTCTTTAGGACAATACCCTTTTTATTTTTTCCTTCTTAGGCAAGTTCCCTTAACTTATCAGGTATAAATACCTCTTGTACTTATAGCTGTAGGAAGGGAGAATTAACATCAATATACTAAATATTCTTCATTTTCATAAACACTATTTGTTTACTCTCATTTCGTTTTTATCATAAGCCTTAATCAAGGCTAGGTGGCGAGTAACCTTACCATACCATCTCCTACACCGTATAGAGCTGTGCCATGAGTCTTCCGAAGTTCTACTAGTGCATCATATCTTTCCAAGTTGTTTGTGGGTTTCGCTTACTCTTTCATTCATCTTTTGCCACTTTCATGCTTTCCTCCATGACCCTTTCAAGCTTTCGGTAAGCTTAGATCCATTCTTATGATTGACCTTGTCTGTTCTTAGTTATGGTACGCACTACTCGATATTAGATTGGAGATTTCATTTGAGTTGTACTAGTTTGTTTTGAGCTACTGTATTTGTTTAACTATTGTATTGTGAGAGTCTTTGCTCTAACACCTGGTCGAAAAGTTGAAATTTAGATCTATAAAAGAAAATGATGAACCTAAGTGTTAATGTTGACATTAGGGAAGACTATAGTGGTGTTGCCTTCCATGGCCAACAATCTCAAGGTACTCTAAGAAGTAGGGATGAAAGACTAGATGATGTTGCTAACCTGCTAGTAGATTTGACTCAAGCTGCTTTTGTGTTGGCTTATCAACCTGTTGAAGCCACGTATAACACCCCATAAGCTACCCAACTTACAAAGTCAAAACCTAACTTGACAAGGTTGAATTGCTTAATGAGTAGAAAGGCAATGAATAGGTTGAATGTCGACTCGACTGTCAACTAACCAACTTGTTCAGTTAAGCCAACTTGTTTAAGGAATATATTGAAGTTAAGTGAGTACCAAGCCAATCTGACTATTGGGTGTCAGGATTAACTAGAAGGACCAAATAGAAAGTGACATGTAGACCAAAACATATGAAAAAGGGTAAGGATTTGGTAGGAAGACTAGTCTGATCAAGTGCTTTAAGTGACAAAGGTTTGGACATATGGCTGTTTAGTGCTTAAACTGAAGGACTACGATCATCAAAGGAGGTACCTTGAAGGTGGAAGTGGAAAGTATTGATGAAGAACTTGAGGAGGAAGAGAGCATTGCTGAGAAAGAAGTTCCCTAGGAAAATGAACTCATTGAAGAGGATGTGATTGCTGAATTCTTAAATCAGTTAATCTTAGTTGTTCGATGCGTAATGAACTTAGAACCCTTACATGAGGAGGAGTAGAGGGAGAACTTGTTTCATACCACCTATAGGGTAAATGAACAAGTGTACATACTGATTATGGATGGTGGAAGTT
Source organism: Lumnitzera racemosa (assembly GCA_024138005.1). Lineage (NCBI taxonomy): Eukaryota > Viridiplantae > Streptophyta > Magnoliopsida > Myrtales > Combretaceae > Lumnitzera > Lumnitzera racemosa. Next base: position 85,840,468 of record JAMXBC010000002.1, on the reverse strand, counting down.
TCACCAATGTGGCATCAGTTGATTTGATCACAAGGTTAAAGTTGCCAACTATTGCACATTCGAGGTTATAGAAGTTGCACAGGTGAGTGAGAAGTGAGTATTACATATCACTTAGTAACTACTACTACCAGTCACTATCAGAAATTATTCTGACGAGATTCTTCGCGATGTGTTACCTATGTGCACTTCCCCCGTGTTGCTTGGCAAACCATAGCTACTTGGTATAAGAGTTATCCATGATGGATATAGGAACATGTATGTGTTCAAGAAGAATGGTCGAAAGATTATACTAAACCCGATGCCACCTAATGAAGTTAACAAATTGCAGGCAAAACTTGTTCACGAATTAAGAAGACTCTGATGATGAGTAGAGCCTAGCTTCAAGAGGTTGCTAAGGATGATGTACAGACCCTTATGTTAATCAAATGTCTATTATAGTTGAAGGAGCGGGGTAAACTATCCCTTGAAGTAAGAAAGTTACTAGATGAATATGTTGACCTATTCCCTGAATAATTGCTTGAAAGGTTACCCCTGTTCGAGGCATCGAACATTACATTGACTTAATACCTGACACCGCCCTATCAAATAAGCCAACCTATTGGATGAGTCTCGAATAGGCTTTATAGCTCTAATGACAAGTTAATGAACTATTAGAGAGAGGGTATGTTAAGGAAAGTCTCAATTCTTATGTTGTTCTAGTGCTGCTAGTGCTAAAAGAGGATGGTACCTAACGGATGTATATTGACAGTTGAGCAATGAACAAGACAACAACGAAATATAGTTTTCCTATCCCTAAGTTAGAAGACATGCTAGATGAATTGAGTGGAGCTAAGATCTTCAATAAGATTGATTTGAAGTCTAGTTATCATAAAATTTGCATGACGTTAGGAGATGAGTGGAAGACTACATTTGAAACTTGGCGTAGTCTCTATGAGTGGATGGTCATGCCATTTGGCTTATCAAATGCCCTAAGCACTTTCATGAGACTAATGAAACTCGTGCTAAGACATTTAATGGGGAAGTCTATCATAGTGTATTTTGATGACATTCTAGTGTATAGTACTAACATACCGAGTCATTGTAAACATCTCCAAATCGTATTGAATATCCTCCACATCGAGAGATTATTCAACAATCTTAAAAAGTGTTGCTTTTGTTTGGAGGAAATGGTATTCTTAGGCTATTTAGTAAATGGAGGTAGCTTATGATGGATGATAAGAAGATTTGAGCAATCCTTGAGTGGCTAACTCTAACTACCTATGTTGAGATGAGAAGTTTCCATGGATTAGCTTCCTTCTATAGAAGATTTATAAGGAGTTTCAATACCCTTGCTACACCCTTTACTGAGTTGACGAAGAAGAATACTGACTTTAGATGGGGGGAAGGAGGAAAGAAGTTTTTCCAGGGTAAAGCAGAGGTTAACCTTCACCCTTGTACTAGTTTTACCTAACTTTGAGAAAGTATGTGAGTTGGAATGTGATGTGTCAAGCATTGGAGTAAGCGTTGTTCTAATGACCAATTGCCTACTACAATGAAAAGCTTAAGGGACCTCAACTAAACTACTTAGTTTATGATAAAGAACTCCTAACGTTGATCTGAGTACTGAAAGTATGGTAGTATTACTACTGTTGAGAGAATTTGCCATCTATATTGACCATGAATCTCTAAGGCATCTCCAAAGTCAGACGAAGTTGTCGAAATGATAGGTGAGATGGGTCCAATTCCTCGAAGGTTTTAATTTTGTAATAAAATGCAAACGAGGAACGAGCAATGTGGTTGTAGATGCTCTTTCAAGAAGACATGTACTCCTAACTAAACTACAGACCAAGTTGTTTGGGTTTGCAAGCATTAAGGAACAATACTCTAGAGATCCATACTTTGGACCTATACTTATAAGTTGTGTTGATGGAAGGACATTGGAAAAATATCATATGGAAGAGGGATACTTGTTCTGATTAGGGAAATTTTACGTGTTGACCTGTTAACTAAGAGAATTATAGATTAAGGAAGCCTATAGTGGAGGATTCTCTAGACATTTTAAGGAAAGAAGAACATATGAACTATTGAATGGATGTTTATTTTAGAAGAGAATGAGGTAAGATGTGTACCTAGTTGTTAAAGGATGTGCTTTGTGCAAGCTGGCTAAATGCTAAGCTAAGCAAGGGAAAGCAATACCTTTGCCTATTTTGATGAAACCATAGACTGAGTTGAGTATGGATGATGGGAATCAAGCTACCGGATCTTTAACCCGTAGCTGAACTTGAGGACTAGAGGGGCTAGCATGACAAATCCTTTTGTTACAACTAACCCCTGCCGAGGCCGAATACTTCCTTATTGAGTTAACTTTCATGCTATGTCATATGACTGCTTGTTTTTTTTTGTGGTATACCAAGTTGATGATTACTCTCTAGCACCAAGTTGACCAATTACTTGGCATCTTCCTTACCGAGAAGTCAAGAAAGAGAATCCAAACTGACTAAGCTATCCCTGCTTAGACAAGCCCATCTATTCGTACTTTTTGTCTACATCTTCTAATGACCTTACCAATATAGTATCGCTATATGTACATTATTATGTGCAAAATCCGTTGCATTAATAATTGTTTTTCTTGTATATTCATTTTTACCCTTTTGTATCTTGTACATTACTTTCTTAGAAAATCCTCTTTTTGTCTTTTCCCTTTTAGGTAGGTTACCATAACTTATGGGTATAAATACCCTTATACTTGTAACTACGAAAAAATCCTTTTGTAGCGAATCATTTATTAAGAACAATTGAGAAACTTAACACAAAGGGCGAAAAAGAAATAATAAGAACTTGGTCTCGGGCATCTACCATTATACCTACAATGATCGGACATACTATTGCTATACATACTGGACGGGAGCATTGGCCTATTTTTATAAAAGATGGTATGGTAGGCCATAAATTGAGAAGTTTGTACCTACTATGAAATCCGCTACACATGCGAAAAATGGTAATAAATCCCGTCATTAATAATTACTAAAATGAATATAGGTACTTATTTTATTGAACATCAAATCATTCTTAATATACATTCTTTTGAGTATTTTTTCCTCCTTACGTAAATATTATTTATTACTTTCAGCATCACTCTTATCCTTTCCTTTAAGCAAGGTTAGGTGGTGAGTAATCTCATTGGACCTATTTGTACGTCATATCGAATTGAGCCGTGAGTCCTTGGAAGTTCCATTGGTGTATCATATCCTTTGGAGCTGTTCGTAGGTTTTTCTTACAGTTTCATTCTTCGTTTTGTCCTTTTCACACTTTCCCATTAATCCTTTTCAAGCTTTCTGTAAGCTTAGACCCATTTAACGATCGACCTTGTCCGTTTTCGGTTACGGTTCATAACAATGGACTTTGTTCTCGAGTTACCATGCATTGCTTAAGGTAAATATTTTGTAATGGTTGTCATAGATAGGTTTAGTAAGAAAGCACACTTTGTGCCTTACTCTAAAACTAATGATGCTTTGGTTATTGTTTCTCTTTTCTTGTAGGAAATTGTTAGGTTGCACGATGCACCGAGAAATATAGTGTCCGACATAAATCTAAAGTTCTTGAGCCATTTCTAGAGAACTCTATGGCGATGAATGGGGATTAAATTGCTATTTAGTACTTCCCCTCACCCCTAAATGGATGGCTAAATAGAAGTAGTCAATTGCACTTTAAGATTGTTGCTTCGAGCTATAATAGGCAAGAACTTAGCTGATTGGGACGTCTTCTTACCAGTGGTCAAATTTACCTATATCGAACCGTACATGACAACACTAAGTAGACCCCCTTTGAGGTTGTCTATGGTTTTAATCTCAAATTGTCACTAGATCACACACATGTACCTATTTCCAAATAAGAAGACCTTAATGCGAGAGCTCGAGCATAATCCCTTCAACACATCTTCAACAAAGTTACTCGGTAAATCGACTAAGCCACTAGAAAAATGTTAAAGAAGGTCAAAGGTAGAACAACTAAACAATTCTAGCCAGGAGACTTAGTGTAGTTACACCTAAGTAAGGAAAGGTTTTCGAATAAGAGGAGGAACAAGCTATGCACAAGAGCTAAAGGATGTTTCAGATTCCTTCAAAAGATTAATGACAATGCCTATAGGTTAGAGCAGCCCAAAGATTATGGGGTTTATGATACCTTCAACATTGTCAACCTCTATCTATATTACTCGAATAGAGAGCTGGTCGAAAACTACTCGAATTTGATCCCAAATCCAAATTAACTCAAAGGGAATAATTAGAATCAAGCTATTAGCCTTTTAACTTGTAATCAAGCCTGAGGACTAGAAGGACTGGTAAGGAGAATCCTCTTGCTCTAATCAACCCCTACCAAAGCTGAGTATCTCTTTGTTGATCTACTCTACATGACTAGTCATATGACTATCCACTTCTTAAAGGCTTTGTGATAAATTGTTGAATGTTGAGACATCTTCCAAACCTTATGCACTTACTCACCAATGCCAGAGCTGACCACTTGCTCAGCATCACTCTTGTCGAGAGGCTAAGAGAACCGCCTACACTAATCTTTAGACATCCTACTCGGATAAGCAATATGATTATACTCTTTTGTTTGCATCCTCCAACGACATCACCAATGCATCTCTACCACGTGTACAGGACCATGGGTAGAATCTGCTACATTAGTTATTACTTTTCTTGAATATTCATTTGTATCCTTTTGTATTCTTATACATTACATCATTAGGACATTACCCTTTTGTGTCTTTTCATTCTTAGGTAAGTTTCCTTAATTTACGGGGTATAAATACCCCTTGTACTTATAGCCATAGGAAGGGGAAATTAACATCGATACATTGAATATTCTTTCTTTTTGTAAACACTATTTGCTTATTCTCATTTTATTATTATCCTAACCTTTAAGCAAGGCTAGGTGGTGAGTAACCTCACCAGACCATCTCGTGTATCATATTGAGCTTTGTCATGAGTCTTTGAAAGTTCCACTGGTGCATCATATCCTTTGGAGCTATTCGTGGGTTTTGCTTACTCTTTCATTCATCTTTCACCCATTTCATGTGCTCCCTCATCACCCCTTTAAGCTTTCGACAAGTTGGGATCCATCCCTATGAATGACCTTATCTGTTCTTAGTTACGGTATGCATCAACACTTGTGATGAAAGCATAATTTTAAAGGTAAACCAATGTGCATTCAATCATAGGCATGATAAAAGAGGAATTAAGTGTCCAGCCCTATTATGCCCTCCATCATGGGCATAACTAAGGGAAATACTGTTTATCACACCTATGATTGTATATTAGGAGAGGCATCACTCCTTCTATCATGGGCATGAGGAGATGAATCTATTTTTAACTTAGGCGTTTGCAGCAAACATCATGACCGTGATAAGTGGAGACTATTCTTATTCAAGACTATCACACCCTGAATTACGGGCATGATGGGAGTAAACATAACTATTCCTTTTAAATTTTTCACTTTAATTGACGAGTTTAACAAGTTTAAAACCCATGGGGCATCTTAAAATGGTGTATTTTGGATCTTTTGATGAGAAGAATATAAATACACTTGCAATTTTTAGACACAACACATCACATCATAGTAGAGAACATCTGATTCTTTGTATTAGACATCTTAGATCTTTTGCTCTGATCTTGAACCACAAACACATTTGTTAACCTAAGTTGTATCCATTATATATTTACATTTCTAGTATGATTCTCTATGCATATATCATACATTTCTTAGAATTACATGAGAAAGATGATGGAAATTCATTGTTCATACATTGTAAGACTTTCATAGTGGAATTAAAAAGAGGTTTTACTCTTCTACTGATCTTATGCTATATTTCTTATTAGTTATGAGTTTTGTTGATATGTATTATCATTTCATCATGTATAAGCAGTAATTTAGGACTTCTTACATCAACTTAGTATGAACAAGTTTGTGAATTGGTGATTTCCTAATTTTTGTTATTTCTAGTGAATTGAACTTAATGAATCTAAGTATAGTGTAGTGTATGACAATAACTTAGAATAGGTTTCAATAGAATATGTTGAGAGACAATTTTACTAAATAGATCAAATTGATTAGAACAACTTACTTCCAATATTAAAGATATTATTAGGAAAATTGTTGTATCCTTGAGGAAATTGATAAGTTATTATGATGTTAAATGTGATTTTAATTGACTGTTAAGTCAAAAGAGATTCTAATAGATACGATTAGGATTAGAAGTAAGTAACTGTAAGAAGAATGCTTACAGACTAGTGATTCCCTACAAATAGCAAGCATTAGGACAAAAATTTATTGGAGATATCATATTATGTGTTAATAGTCGAGTCTCATTTACTTATCTATTTGATTGTTGAGAGGCCAAGTTTACTACAATCTTGGCTAATGTTGAGAAACATAGATCCATGTCTAATTTGAATTCATGGGAAGTGATGTGAACATTCATCACTTGGTACAGTTATAGTACATAATTGCCCACTCTCACTATATTTTAGGAATTTACTTAATCAAGGGGCCTCTATGTATCCCGATAATTGTTGCTTCAGATACAACATTCACCTATAAATATAAGAAAGAAACATTGTAAGAGATATCTAATAACTCTTGACTACTCACTCAACCTGTCCTACATTCATTTATTGGTTGTACCGGATTAGCTCCAGTGCCCAAATGTTTTTCCTAAAACATACCTACATGGTAAAGACTAGAATAACTAAAGGTACAGGTGCTGGAACTTCCTCCCAACACCTGGAGGTAGGGGTTAGGCATACTAATGAGTGATGTTTAGTTAGGCTCAAGCAACTTTGCCTCAACTTGGTTAAAGGAAATTAGGAACTAAACAAAAAACATGAAGAGATCCTTAATCTCCTCCATAATAGTGTTCACCCAAGCTAAAACAAAGAGTACGGTGATCACAATGCTAAGAATGGCGATCATGACGCTAAGAATAGTGATGACTCAATCTATTTACCCGAATTGTTAAAAAAGTAGGCTGAGGTTACAATAGAACCTTTAGTTCCTACACATAAAAAAGTTAACAAAGGTAAGCAACCATAGCAGGTGCATTGTGTTGGACCCTTGCATGCCAGTACCCCTACTGTGATGAGTAAGCACTTTCAAGTTAAGAAGAGCCCCTTTATTCTTGAGGTGTTGGAGGTGGTAATACCACAACACATCAAGTTGCTGCAATTTGAAACCTATAATGCAACAAAAGATCTCGAAGATCATTTGGAGTACGATCGAGCCTTAGCTAAGTTGCACAGCTTGAGTGATGCCATGGCTTGCCAAGCTTTTCCTTTGACGTTAAGGAATATGGCAAGTACATGGTTCAAACACTTGAAGCTAATCATAATTTCTTGTTTTGAAGAACTAGCAAAAGTGTTTTTTTAATACTTCCTTGCCAGTAAGTTTCCTATTAAGGACTCTTTAGTCCTTAACACAATAAAACAAAGATTAGATTAATCCATTTGAGACTATCTAGCTAGGTTTATGGCTAAGATGGTCTAAATTCTAGAATTGGACATGAGTGTGGCCCTTAATACTGTAATTGATGGAGTCAAGCCCTATGGAGACTTTTTGAAGTCTCTTACCAAGAATAAGTTGAGAACTTTTGCTAAGTTCAAAGCTAAAGCTATATCCTCCATCAAACAGGAGGACAACATAATGACTCGGCGAGAGGCTGATGAAAATAGAGGAGATTGAAAAAATGATAAGAGGAGGAGTGCAAAGGATTGACTCAAAATGACGATCAAAGTCTTAATGTTGAGAGAAGTAGACCTTGAATCTCAACATATTCATCCTATACATAAGTCAGTCATCTAATTTCAAACATACTAATGAAGGTGTGGGGGTAAAGAAGAATGCTACAGTAACTAAGGAGGATGAGAGGAAACCCCTCTAGGTTAAATTCTAACAAATACTATGATTTTCATCGCGGAAAAGGACACGACATGGATGAATGCATCTAACTTAAAAATGAGATTAAGGATACCATATAGTGAGGGCATTTGTGCAAGTTTTTGGCACAAGATGCCGAAAATATTGAATGACCATACCAGAGAAGATGTAAAGACCAAGAGAATGTCACTTAGCCAACCAAGGCTAAGAGTGAAGCAAGAGATGGGAATACCAGTAGAGCACCCAATGGGATAATCAATACAATTGTCGGTGGACCTACCATAGGCTAGTTAAACTCTTTGAGCCTAACTAATGCCATAAATTATGTTTGCAACATCTAAGGCAAGAAGATTAATATCGATAGTACAATCTCTCTCACGGAGGAAGATTTCAAAGGCATCCAAAAGCCGTATGATGACACACTTGTGGTTAGTGTGAGAATTGCCAACTTTGATGTTAAGAAAATTCTTGTTGATATTAGAAGTTTGACAGACATCATTTCCTAACATGCTTTTGACTAAATCAAGCCAAAGATCAATGTGCAACTAAGATCTTACAATTATGAATTGTATGCCTTTAACAATCAACTTGTTGAGATCATTGGAGTGATCTCTTTACCAATCTAGATTGGAGATCATGAGAATGCTGTTGAAGATAAAGTAGACTTCCTTATCGTTAAATGTTGGTCCCCATACAACATCATGGTCATGGGATGGCCATGTTAACATTTATTCTGCATCATCCTTTTCAATGCCCATCTTAAAGCTAAATTCCCTAGTCCTATAGGAATCAATGTATGCAAAGGGGATCAACAGTTGGTAAGGTCTTTGTACATGAGGGCCTTAAAACAGGAAGAGGTTTTTCAAGTAGAAACCTGTCTGAAAGGAAAGTTAGTCAGCATAGAAAGTGTTGAGAATGAGATAGAGGAAATCTCTTTAGGAGATGACCTTAGGAAAATAACAAAGATAAGGAAACCCTTATCGACAAACATTTATCAAAATTTGATCAACTTCTTGCAAGTCAATACTGATGTATTTACATGGTCCCCTTTGAATATGCTGGGTATCCCTAAAGATGTTGTTGTATACAAGCTCTAGATTGATCTAAGTGCAAAGGTGATCCTATCAAAGAAAAGACATTTTGCCCTTGAGAGACAAGTAGTCATAGAAGAAGAAGTCCATAAGCTTTTAAAGGTAAGATTTATTTGAGAAGAGCATTATCTGACTTATCTAGCCAATTGTGTGCTAGTTAAGAAGTCTAATGGCAAGTAGTACATGTGCATAGACTTCATGGATCTTAACAAGGCCTATTCCAAAGGTTATTTTCCATTGCCAAAAATTAATCAGATGGTAGATTCAACCGTTGGACATGCATTGCTTTCTTTTATAGATGCTTTCTTGGGTTATAAGCAAATTAAGATAGACAAGCAAGATGAAGTTCACACGTCATTTGTTACTAATTTCGAAACCTACTATTATACGGTAATGCCCTTTGGGTTAAAAAATGTCAGTATAACTTACTAGAGCTTTGTTACCAAGATGTTTAAGCCCTAGATCCACCAAAACGTTGATGTATATGTCAATGACATGATTGTGAAAAACATGATAGGTGATCGACATCTTGCTAATCTTAAAGAGACGTTTACTACTCTCAAGAGATACAACATGAAGCTTAATCCATAGAAGTGTGTCTTTAGTGCAACTTTGGGAAAGTTTTTAAGATAAATGGTGACTCGGCATGGCATTGAAGCCAACCCGAGAAAGATTAAGGTGATAAAAAAAATGAAATCTCTTTGTATAATCAAGGAAGTGTAGGAAATCGCAGGGTAAATAGTCGCCCTTAATTAGTTTGTGTCAAGAAGTGTAAATAGGTGTGTAGAATTTTTTTAAATTGTAAAGAATCTAAAAGAATTCAAATGGTTTGATAATTGCAAAAGCGCTTTCAATGATCTTAAAGAATTCTTTGCACCACCCTCATTACTCTCGACACCCATCTCTAAAGGGAATTTATATTTGTACTTATTGGTCAACTGCTATCTCTTTCTTCTATATTGGTCCAAATTGATGGCAAGGTGCATTAACCCATTTATTATGTGACTCATGTCTTATAAGGGCCAAAGCATTGGTACACGAAAATTGAGAAGTTTGTTTTAGCAATGGTTCTCTTGACAAGGAAATTGAAAATATATTTTGAGACTCATCAAATTGTAGTTCTCACTAATCAACCATTACGATAAGCATTGCAACAGCTGGACTCTTTAGAGGGGATGATGAAATATGCCCTAGAGCTAAGTACTTATGGTGTATAGTATAAACTTAAAATGAAATTAAACACTTAAGTGCTAATAGATTATTTAGCTAAGTTCACTAGTAAGGAAGATAGTGTGGTAGTTGCAGAAAAACCCATATGGTACTTTTATGTGGATGGTTCTTTTATTAGAGAAGGAAGTGGTAAGGGCCTTGTTCTTTAAGGCCCCCACAATGTCAAGGTCAATTATGCTTTAAAATTTGAATTCCCAACCAACAACAACAAAATAGAATATGAAGCTTTGATTGTCGGACTTAAATTGGTAAAAGAGATCAGCACCGAGAAACTTGAAGTGTTCTTTGATTCATAACTGGTGGTGAACCAAGTCATAAGAAGTTATGTGGTAAGGGAAGAAGAAATGAGCAAGTACCTATTGGTGGTACAAATATTTGTAGAAGAATTTCAACCTTTCTCAATCCATAAGGTTTTGAGAAGAATATTACTGTCGATATGTTCTCTAAGTTGGCAAATATGGCATTCCTTAACCTTAGTGATAAACTTTTTGTCGAATTTCTCCTACAAAAAAGTTTATCCACTACTTAGCAGAGTTATGAATTGACTCCTTACCCGAGAGAGGAGTCTTTGATAGATTCCCTCATAGATTATTTGAGAGATGGTACCCTCCTTGATGACAAAAAAGAAGTACGAAGATTGGTTTATCAAGTTGCGAATTACACACTGATAGATGGTTAGCTATATAAATGCAACATATTGTAACCTTCTCTTCAATGCCTTCCTTCGAGAGATGCTTAATGGGTGTTATCAGAACTATACGATGGTGTATGTAGTAACCAAATGAAAGCATATACATCGTATGTTTGCACATTGCAGCTAGGCTATTATTGGCAGACCATGAAAGAAGATGCAAGGATAGCTGTTCGACATTGTCTATAGCACTAGAACCATAAGGCGCCAAGTCACACACCTTCAACTGAACTATGTTGCCTATCTAGTCTTTACCCTTTCACCTAGTGGGGATTAGATATTCTTGGACCTTTTTTGATGTCTACAACCCAGCAACAATTTGTCATTGTTGCTGTGGATTATTTTACAAAATGGGTAGAGGTCGAGGTAGTAACGAGGATCATTGAATAGAAAGTGGAGGCATTTGTTTTCAACTACATAATATCGAGATTCAGAGTTCCTTTTATGGTAATCATGGACAATGGCCCGTAGTTTGACAACAAGAAGTTCTAAGTATTTTGTGAGAAATACGGCATCCATCTGAACTATACGTCTATAGTACACTCTCAAACGAATGGCTAAGCTGAAACTATCAACAAAATCATCTTGTACGGCTTAAGGAGAAAAGTTAATCAAGTTAAGGGGAAATGAGTTAATGAACTACTGGATGTCTTATGGGGGTACTAAACCACCTATAGAATCGTAATAAGAGAAACCTTCTTCAGGTTAGCATATGGTGTAGAAGCAGTTTTGTTAATTGAGTTAGATATGCCTAATCTACGAATGTAGAATTTTATGTAATGGTTAGTCAAGTTCGATTAATATCAAATTTGGACAAAATTGAAGAAATTAGAGATATTGCAAGAGCAAAGGTTATGGCATACCAACATAGAGTAGCTAAGTATTATAATATAAAAGTAAAGCATATGCTTTTTTAACTTGGGGACTTGGTTTGCTAAAAATTGAAAGCAACTAGTGCATGAGAAAGTCAAGGAAAGCTTAACACAAATTAGGAGGTCCTATTAGGGTCCAAGAAGTTGTTGGCGAAGGGGCCTATTGACTAGAAAAGTTAAATGGATCAATCTCTTATACATGGAATGCTAAGAATTTAAAACTCTATTTCAATTGATTCCTTAGATGATGTTCATTTCTGTTTGTTTTGTAGCCTACTTGTTTGTGAGAATTATATTTGAAGTTTTCTTTTTCCCTTCTGGATCTATTTATTACTGACAAGTTAATAAGTTTAGACTACACAATGAACGAACTATTGTAAGTTTAAGCCTATTGTGGTTAATGAACTTCATAAATCAATCCTACAGTCGAGTAAAATGGCTAGTCTATGTCTTAATGACTAATGGATAATATCAATACGACACTTTAATTAAGTGTATGAAATGAAACATGCTGAAAGAGTTAGGCGTGAAAGATAAAACATACTGAAAGAGTTAAACACATGAAATAAAACATGCCAAGTGAGAATGGAGTACATGAAATAAAGTGTAATAGAAATACCCAAAGCTATACCAAAAGATAATTCTCATTCATCACAAAATGATTACAATTACAACTTTTGGCCTTTTGACTAGAATGGTCCATACAAAAGATAAACTATTGGATAATCCTATGACTCATTTATAGATTGAGGATCAGAAGTTAGAGCCTTCTTGGAGCATATTTCCTTCTCAGCGCTTAGGGTTTCAAAATAGGTGGATTTTTCTTTTCACTCGTATGGGATTTCCTTAGATAAATGTTCTTCGTCTTCCCCTAGATCCTCGACATGAGCTTTGCTATCCAGGCATGAAAGATCATAACTAGGGTAAAATTTGAGGATTTCCTCTCTTGCCACCTAGATCCCCTCTAACAACTTCTACAATAATCTCTCGTATTACCGATTAAGAGTGATGATATCTAGTGCCTCTTCAATAGATGGTTTTTTCTTCATAGTCTCCCCCAACTCGGCAATACAGCTTTGCAACCCTGCGTTGTTGGTCTCCAGCTCCTTGATTTACACCCTAAGCCTATCCTCTTCATTGCTCATTAAGTAGAGAGTTTGAACTAGGCCTTAGTACTCTTCTTTCTTCTTTTGCAGCTCCTCTTTCAAGCCTTCAGCTTCCTTATACTGCTCTTCAACTTTGGCTCCAAGGCTCAAGACTTCATTGGTAACTAAAAAGTATACAAACTTCTCGGCAACTAGTTCTTCTTGATACTTTCTAGCCTTTATCTCGGCTATTATTCTTACATTCTCAACAGTAGCAATCTGGGCTTTAGAGGAATTATACGCATCGTCAATTTTCTACAACAAGTCAATATAGAACGATGAATATTCCATATGACCTAGCAGAATACATGAAGACTACTATTGTTATTACCTTCTTCATTTCTTTGTTGGCCTTGTCCAAAGCTATCTGAATATGGTTACTTATCTGAAAACAAACAGGAGTATTAGCAACCAAGCAAACCAAATAATTCAAAGGATGCTATAGATATTTACATCGTACAACTTGGCTACAATATGAGCCTTATTATAATCACCGACCATATCAACGTCTTTCTTCACGATCTCTTATCCTTAGGAAGAATATTCCATCATGGCCAAAGATTTTGTCTTGTTGCCTATGGTCAAGTCGGCATGTAAGATGGTGTAGCTCCAATATGAGATGAAGTACTTGCCAACTTCTATATTGGGGATGAATTTAGCGTTGTTGATGCTGAGAGCTTTGTTACGCATGGCTTCCTTCATCCTTTCATCCAATTCCTTAGACCTCTTAGTAAGTGGTTGACTGACAAGTTCCTTGCTACTTCTCTTATTAATACTTAGCGTAGCCTCCATCGTGATTCACGACCCCTTGAAGACAATGGTAGTTTCAACCTCATGGAGTGGTTAGGTTACTTGGCTACCTTTTTACGACTCTACAATAGATGGAGCATTCTCAACTAGAGGTACCTTAGTTTGTACAGCCTTTGATAGGAATCAAGCTACCGGGCCTTTGACTCGTAGGCGAGCCCAAGAATTAAAAGGGCTAGTACAACGAATCCTTCTATTCCAACCAATCCTTACCGAAGTTGAGTACTTCCTTGCCAAGTCACCTTTCTTTCCATGCCATATGACTGCTTATTCTTCTATGGTATGCCGAGTTGATGATTACTCTCTAGTGTCAAGCCAACCAATTAATTAGCATATTTCTTGATGAGAAGCCGAAAGAGAGTCCAAACTACTTAAACTATCCCTGCTTGAACAAGTCTATCTATCCATAGTTTTTGTCCGCATTTTCTAACAATGTTGCTAATATAGCATCGCCATATACACAGTATCAAGTGCAGAACCCATTGTATTAATGATTATTTTTCTTATATATATTCATTTTTACCCTTTTTCATCTTGTACATAACTTCCTTAGGAAATACCCTTTTTGTCTTTTCCTTTTTAAGTAGGTTGCCTTAACTTATGGGTATAAATATCCTTGTACTTGTAATTATGAGGACATGAGATCATTCTTAATATACACTCTTTTGAGTACTTTTTCTTCCTTGTGTAAACATTGTTTGTTTATTCCCGGCATCACTCTTATCCTTTCCCTTAAGTAAGGTTAGATGGTGAGTAACCTCACTAGATCAATTCATGCGTCATATCGAATTGAGATATGAGTCCTCAAAAGTTCTATTGGTGCTTCATACTCTCTAGATCTTTTCATGGGTTTTGCTTATTGTTTCATTCTTTGTTTTGCCCTTTTCACACTTTCCCCATTAATTCTTTTTGATCTTTTTGCAAGATTGGATCTATTTAACAACTGCCCTTATTTGTTCTTGGTTATAGTTTGCAACATTTTGGTATCAGAGCGGAGGTTCTGTATGAACTGTAGTAATTCTTCTTAAAGTTTTGCTATACTCTATTTTGCATGAGTGAAACCAAGCATGTTACTATGTTCATTTGATTGGTGTGTTGTTAGTTGTTCACTTTTTAAAGTGTTTATATGAGTTTGAATTTGTGAAGAAAAATGACAAACCCAAATATCAATGTTAGTGCTGGTGATGATAGTGGAGTTATCTACCATAGACGACAATCTTAGGGAACTCCTAGAAGTATTGACTAGAGACTTGATGAGGTAGCTGACCTCTTAGTAGATCTGACTAAAGTTGTTCATGTGTTGTCTTGCTGATCTACTGTAGCTATACAAAATGCTCCCCAAGTGCCTCAACTTATTAGAAGTCAGAACCCAGCTCGACCTATTTGAGGTAGAGGAGTTGGTGGATGAGTAAGGTGAAGGATTGATCTGAGAGAGCTTGACAAAGAGGAAGAGGAGTGTATATGAATTCCTAAAGCATCCGACCATGTAAAGCTTCACATTTTGAGTTTCAATGGATTTAGGAATGCTGATGAGTATTTGGATTGAGAAGAGAAGGTGGAGCGTATGTTTGATTACTATTAATATGAGGATTATGAGAACATGAGAATTGCTATTGTTGAGTTCTCTAGATATGTTGCCCATGTGGTAGAAGAATTTTCAAGCTATGAGAAGACGAGGTGGGTACCGAGAGATTAATACTTAACCTGATATAAAGAGAGTGCTTAGAAATAGATTCATACTAGAAACATACCTCTAAGATACGTTCACTTAGTTTTAGGAGCTAAGACAAGAAGGTTGAACTGTTGATGAGTATGTTCAACAGTTTCAAATGCTTATGATGTGTTGCGAAGTGGAGGAACCAATAGCTCGAACAGTCTCAAGGTTCATTACTAGGTTGAGAGGAGACATTCGAGACATTGTAGAGCTCCAACGATTTGATACAATGTATGAAGTTGTTAAGATTGCTAAGTGAGTAAAGAGGCAAAGAAGGAGCCGAGTATGGGTGAGAATGTGGACTAACTAACCAGTTTAAGCAAGTCACCGAGCTCAATTGAATATAGAGCCGAGTAGGAAGATTAATGTAAGAGCTGAGTAGAAATGTCAACTAAATGATGTAGTGCCAACCCAAATGTATGAGAAGGGGCAAGGGTCTAGTAGGAACACTAACCAGATCAAGTGCTTCAAGTGCCAAGGGTTTGGACACATGGCTACTTAGTTCCCGAATTGACGGACGATGGTCATCAAGGAAGACATCTCGAAGTGAGAAGTAGAGAGTGTAAATGAGGAACTCGAGGACGAGGAGGAGGTTCTTACTAAGAAAGAAAGTGTCAAGAAAGAGATGATTGATGAGAACGTATTTCCTGAGGACTTAGATCAGTTACTCACAGTTGTTCGATACACTATGAACATGAAACCCTAATGAGAAGAAGAGTAGAGAGAGAATTTGTTCCATACCACCTGTAAGGTGAAAGATCAAATGTATACCCTCATTGTGGATAGTAAAAGCTACACTAATATGGCATTAGCTGATCTTGTTTCAAAACTGAAGTTGCCAACTGTTTCACATCCGAGATCGTACAAATTGTACTGGTTGAGTGAGAAAGGAGCATTACATGTCGCTTAGCAAATACTACTGCTGATCACTATAGGGAATTACTGTGATAAGATTCTCTATGACGTATTACCTATGTGTGTTTCTTACATGTTGTTGGGTAGGCCATAGCTATTTAATAGGAGAGTTATGCATGAAGATTGCAAATACCCAATAATTTCCCCTTTTATTTTTATTTTTTACTTTATTTATTTATTTGTTATTATTATTTTTTCTTTCTTTCTTTTCTCAATAGATCTTGAATTGGGAAAAAAAAACATAGGAAATTAAAGAAAACCTAAAAAACGAAGAAATTTAGAAAAAATAAGAATTATAGAAAAATACAAAAAATTCAAAACTAGGATAAAAACACCAAAAAATAAGAAATTTTAAAAAGAAACCATAATGGATAAAAAGTTTAGAAAATTGAAAAACTATAAGAACATTAGAAAAGTTGAAAAAATAAAATATTTTTGAAAATAACATTTCATTAGGGTAGATTTTTTTTATTAGATTTTGGAATTGTGCCGTTGAACTTAGGCTTATATTTAAATCTAGCCTAGGTTGATCGAGACCAATTGCACATATGGATAAGGCATACGCCAACGGCCTAATGGATAAACACATGAACTTAGTTTGGGTATTTAATGTGAGGTCTTGCATTTGAATCTTGGTAAAGGTAAAGAGGCCTCTTTTATTTTTTGTTAACTAGAATGTTGCCCTGTGTCAGGGTCTCATTGTACTATATGTCCTGATACGTGGCATCGTTGGATTGGATGACCTTATTGATGTGGTGCTACATCAGCCGATTTTCTCTCCCTTTCCTTTTCTTTTTCCTCTCTTTCCCTCATTTTCCCTTAGTTTCCCTAAGATTTCTTACATTTTCCTTTCTGAATGGTACACTTTGTGGGCAGATTTGATCCCTTTGTCATTGTAATTTCATCAAATTAGTAATGAAATCATAGAGCACATATGACCTAGTATTAATAGGGATCAAAAACACGTCTAGATTCATACATTAACAAAGTCAAACCAAGCTCCAAAAAATTAGAAAAAAAAACTTAAATTTCGGTTTTTTTCATTCAACTTTGATTCGATCTTTCCATGTTTTTAGGTTAAGTTCATGTATAAATAGGGGCTTAAGGACATCCATGAACATACATAATCATTCATGATCAACTCCCAAACCCTCTCTCTCATTACTTAAGTTCGAGCTGAATTACCCCCATAGGAGCACTACCCGTAGCTCAAGCTACCCATTCTAACCCTTATTGACCATCTTCGTACCCCCTAGTAGCCGCGTTGAACCACTACAGTTCAGACCCCCACCGCCACCACTATGACTCACTCAAACGACCATTCATGACCATCCTAAGCTTAAACTGATCCTATGACTAAGCTTATCTGGTTCCCTAACCCTGAAACCGATCACCTACTCACCTCTAGCAACCCTCAAGAGACGAGAAGCTCCACCATTATCGACTACCACTCATAACCATTGCTAAACCACCATCCTAAGCCAAGGCATTGAACCTATCCCCATTATCTCCAATCCAAAACATACAAATCTGCCCTCACCCATTAGAAATTCCCCTTGAATTGCACCATCAAGCTACTGCTGTTGTTGAAGTTGGTAGAGCTTGACTCGAATCCGCGATCTTGACCGGCGACCTGGGAACCGTGGCCTATCCAACCCGCATTCCATTTCTAGTCCGTATAAAATGTAAATGTTATTATTATTATTTTTTATTTTATTTGTTTATTATTTCATCCTTGTAAAATGTAAATGTAAAAATAAAGAAAAGAAAATGAAAGAAAAGAAAAAGGAAAAAGAGAAGCGTAATTTATTGTATTTTTACTAGTTTAATAAAAATAGATAAAATATAATAAGTAGTAAATAAATAAGATGATATAATGAAATCAAAATAAAATAGGTAGGATAGTAATAAAATTATTTTGTCAATTAGAAAAATTGATTTTCCAAAAATGAAATAAAAATAAATCAACCACTTTCCAAATTAAGATAATTTAGAATTTCTAAAAATAAAATTCAATTTAGGACCCTTTTTAGAAATTTTCTTAAATAAACCAAAATTGATTAAAACATGAAGTCGATCGTTTGTTTTTTAAGCAAAATCACCTGTTAAAGTCTTTATAAAAAGAATTACATATGTTAAATCCCAAATAGTGGGTACGTGGGTACGTAGGTACCTATAGGGTGATGATAAAATTAAAGAAAAAAAAAACTAATTTCCCTTTATCTTTAGTTTAGATTTTTTTTTATTTTTTCAATTAAAGTAACTGATAATCAAATTTTGTCTTTCAAAATTAAAAGGTGATTTTTAAGTTTAATTCTAATTTTGGAAAGTCAATGGTACCCGTAAAGGTTTAAAATTCCTAACTTCGAATCCAGATTCTCTAGTTTCAAAAACCGTTTTATAAAATTAGTTTTAGTTGTTAGACTACTGGCTAAGTTGTAACCAATCTACCCAATAAGTTATAACTTAACTATTTTCCTCGACTTCAGTAAGGTGGCGGCTTCAGAATTATTTTCAAAAGAAAAAGGAACAGTTTTCTTTAAACCTTAGTCAAGGATTTGTATTAAATGAGTAGGGTTTAATACTGACTGGTTTAAAAAAGACTTTATGTTAAAAGGCACTAGGAGGGTGAAAAACAAGGCTCTACAACGACTATAGGAACATGTATATGTTCGAGAAGGATGACTAGAAGATTACATTGAATTTGATGCCGCTAAGAGAAGTTAATAAGTTTTAGATGAAACTTGCTCGCAGATTGAAGAAGGTTTGGTGATGAGTAAAGCTGAGCTCTGAGAGGCCATCGATGTTAATGAGCTGACCCTCTTGTTGGTTAGGCAACTGTTGGAAATGAGGGAGAGGGGTAAGTTACCCCAAGAGATCAAGGAGTTATTAGATGAATATACCGACCTGTTTCCATAATAGTTACCTAAGAGGTTGCCCCTAACTTAAGGCATAGAGCACTATATTGACTTAGTACCCGGCATTACATTGCCGAATAAGCTAACTTATTGGATGAATCCTGAGCAGGCTTCTAAACTCTATCGTTAAGTCAATGAGTTGCTGGAGAGAGGCTATGTAAGAGAGAGTCTCAACCCTTATGTTGTGCCTGCACTTCTAGTGCTAAAGAAGGATGGAACCTAGCAGATGTGTGTAGATAGCCAAGCTGTAAACAAGATCACGATGAAATACAGGTATCCGATCTCGAGGCTAGAAGACATGTTAGATGAATTAAGTGGAGCTAAGATTTTTAGCAAGATTGATCTAAACCTAGCTACCATCAAATCCACATGAGACTAGGCGACGAATGGAAGATTATGTTCAAGACTCGACATGGATTTTACGAATAGATGATCATGCCTTTCGACTTATCAAATGCCTCGAGCACTTTCATGTAACTTATGAATCATGTATTGAGACATCTTATAAGGAAGTGTATCGCAGTGTATTTTAATGTCAACCTTACCTATAGTACTAACATGCTGAGTTACTATGAACATCTCAGAGTAATCTTGGATATCTTTCTTGTCGAGAGACTATTCGGAAATTTCAAGAACTGTTGCTTTTACCAAGAGGAAGTGGTATTCTTGGGCTATATAGTTAGTAGATTAAGCTTGCGAGTAGATGATGAGAAGATTTAAGCAATTGTCGAGTGGTCAACTCCTACCTCTTATGCTGATGTAAGAAGTTTCCATAGACTAGCTTCATTTTACAGAAGATTCATTAGGAATTTCAGCACCCTCACTATGCCACTTACTGAACAAACAAAGAAAAACACCGACTTTCGATGGGGAGAAAGGGAGGAGAAGAGCTTTATCGAGGTAAATGAAAGGTTGACCTCTACCTCGATGTTAGTATTACCTAACTTCGATAAAAAATTTTAAGTTAGAATGCGACACATTAGGCATTGGAATAGGCCTTGTCTTGATGCAAGAAGGCCAACCAATTGCCTTTTACAGTAGGAAGCTTCAAGGACCCTAATTGAATTATTCTATGTATGACAGGGAGCTTTTGGCACTAATCTAAGTAATGCATATATGGCAACATTATTTACTACTAAGAGAATTTGTCATATATACTAACCTCGCTGAGATACCTCCGAAGTTAGACCAAGTTATCAAATTGACAGGCGAGATGGGTTGAATTCCTCGAAGGATTCAATTATGTAATCAAGTACAAGTAGGGAAAGAGTAACATATTTGTTGTTGCTCTTTCGAGGAGATATGTACTTTTATCAGAACTGCATACTAGGCTGTTTAGGTTTGCAACTATCAAAGAATAGTACTCTGAGGATCTACACTTTAGACCATAATTTTGTGATGTGTTGATGAAAGGACAGTGGACAAGTATCATATGGAGGATGGCTACTTGTTCTAAGGTAGAAAATTATGCATACTGACCTATTCATTAAGGGAGTTACTAGTTAAGAAAGCCCATAATGGAGCTGTCTTTAGACATTTTAGGGAAAAGTGGACCTATAAACTAGTAAATGGCCAATTATTTTGGCCAATAATGAGGAAAGATGCCCATCGAGTTGTCGAAATTTGTGACATGTGCAAAAAGGCCAAGTAGGGGAAAATAATGCCCTTACCTATCTTGACGAGGCCATGGACTGAATTGAGCATGGACTTTGTTTTTGGACTGCTGCGAATCGCCCGAAGGAAAGATTCTATAATGGTCATCATGAATCGGTTTAGTAAGATGGCACACTTTATGCCTTATACTAAGACTAATGACACTTCGGTTATTGCTTCTCTTTTCTTGTAAGAGATTGTATGGATATACAGTATGCCGAGAAGTATAGTCTCTAATAGAGACCCGAAGGTGTTGAGCCATTTTTAGAGAACCTTGTAGTGTCAACTGGGAACCAATTACTCTTCAATACCTCATGTTACCCCTAAACTAATAGCCAAACAGAGGTAGTTAATCGCACTTTGGGATCACTGCTCCGAGCTATAGTGGGTAAGAACTTAGTTGATTGGGATGTCTATTTGCTAGTAGTCGAGTTTGGCTATAACTAAATAGTACATGACACCACTAAGTAGACTCCTTGCGAGGTGATCTATGGATTCAATCCTAAGTTACCCCTCAACCATACCCCTATACCATTACCTACGTAGCAGGAGCCTGATGCAATGGCCAGAGCATAATCGTTTCAGCACATCTATGATAGGGTCATTCAACACATTTACCAAGCTACCAAAAGAATGCAAGAAAAGACTAATGGTAGAATAGCTAAATGAATTCAACCATGAGACTCGGTGTGGTTATACCTTAGCAAGGAGCAGCTCTCAAACACAAGGAGGAACAAATTATCTACAAGAGTGGAAGGACCTTTTAGAATCCTCCAAAAAATCAATGACAATGCCTACAGGTTGGAACTGCCTAAGGATTATGGGGTTTCTGATGCCTTCAACATTGCTAACCTCAGTCCATATCATCCTAATGGAGAATTGAGCAAACACCATTCAGATTTGATCCTAAATCCAAAATAACCTAGAGGGAATTATAGGAATTAAGTTATTAGACCTCTGACATACAACTGAGCCCAAAGACTAGAGGGGTTGACTCAATGAATTCTTCTATTCTAACCAACCTCTACCGAAGTCGAGTACTTCCTTACTAAGTCACCTTTCATGCCGTACCATATGATTGCCCATTCTTCTATGGTATGCTGAGCTAATGATTACTTTCTAGCACCAAGCCAACCAATTACTTGGCATCTTCATTACCGAGAAGTAGAGAGAGAGAGTCTGAACCGACTAAGCCATCCCTACTCGAACAAGTCCATTTGTCCATATATTTTGTCTGTATCTTCTAATGACCTTATTATTGTAGTATTGCCATGTATACAGTATCATGTATAGAATCTGCTGCACCAATGATTGTTATTCTTATATATTCATTTTTACCCTTTTGTATCTTGTAATTTACTTCCTTAAGAAAAACCCTTTTTTTCTTATCAATTCATGCGTCATATCAAATTAAGCTATGAGTCCTTAGAAATTCCATTAGTGCATCATATCCTCTAGAGATGTTTGTGGGTTTTGCTTAATGTTTCATTCTTCGTTTTTCCCTTTTCATACTTTCCCCATTAATCCTTTTCGAGATTTCTACAAACTTAAACCTATCCAGTGATAGGCCTTATCTATTCTTGGTTAGGATTCGCAACAGCTTCGGCCAACCCAAACTTCTCACTCCCCTTTTGCTTCTTAATTAGTTAGGAGCCCTTCTTTTATTCTACCGCCCACTTCATTGTACCTTCCTTTGCTACTTTCTTAACAATAGCTGGTCTAGTGGTAGTAGTAGTAGTGGCCTATACTTGTTAGCCTTTGACTTCTTGCCCTTTGCTTGGGCTAATAACCTAGCAGGATTTACCTCACCAATACCCATATCTACAATATGAAGTAAACATATTAATATTAATGTGAGGAATAAGAAACAACTTACATTCTCCATATCGAGTAAGGCTTAAAGGTAACAATTCGTCCTTCAAGTCATGAGAATGGCTTTCCCCTTGTAGCTATACTCAGCACGGTGATTACTTATTAGTGTACCTTCCTCTTAGAAAAAGATTGGCTCCCGCTCTCATAATACCTTATTATTCTCTCGATGTCCTGAAGAATATTTTGTTCTTCTTCCATTCTTAGATCTCCTTTGCCGCTATGGCGTTGTTCGACATCAAATCTATATCCTTAGTATAGATTGGCTCAATCCATTAGGTAAAAAAATCTAACTCATTTGAAATGATAGACACGAATATGTCATACCATTTATGGATTTTGGACTCTAACCCATCCATGAACTTTTGCTTATGCCTAGTAGCTATAAAGTACCAGCCATCGGGTTGCCTCGTAATCGTAAAGAAGTACTGAAACAATTGAGGCGTAGCCCTGATTTCTACCTCCTCGTAGATTATCTTGAAATCCATTAGAAGCCAATATTTATTTGGTGAAAACATAGTTGGCGTAACTCGAAAGTAATTAAAGAATTGCTTGACAAATGATGAGAAAGGGAAGCACAACCCAAAGTTGAGGTGTTTCAAATATATGTGGAACTTACACTCCTTTGGAAAACATACCCTTTCCTCTTCTCTCAACTTCCTAAGATTCCACGCTTTAGGAAGGTCTTGCCAATACTTATTATACTTTGAAACAAAGACCCTATAGGCAACACTGGTTGCTTTGTCTGGTGAATCGTAGAAGTAAACTATATTATTGTATAGATACCTAGCTATGGATGTTCCTTCTTTATCTTATAGGTAATTTTTTGCTACAAGAGAATTGATCTAAGCGAGTTTATCTTATCGTTCCATAACACTGTTAGCCAGGTTACTTAAGGAACATGACATCTTGCTCCTCTTATAACTAGGAGAAGTAGCCTCTAATTCAATTGCTTCAGAATTTAAAAGAATAAGTCAACGAATTATGTTACGAACCATACCTAATTAACTATAAAGATTATCACAGAATTTGAAGAATTTAGGATAGAAGACAAGATGTAGAAAGCAAATGAAAGCTTGTAGATGCAACTGAAGAAATCTGCTTTGATTTTAAGCAGTCTCTTAAATACGGATAATTTATGCTCATAACTGCAATAGATCTTTGATGGAAATGATGCACTGTTTAAATAATGGGATGGATTGTTTATACATATTTTGAGATAGAAATCCAACAATTGTCGAGTCTCTAATAGTTATTAGGCCTATGGCATAATGATGATTGAGGTGACAACTATCATACTTTCCACAGTGGTCTTTTACAAGTAGGAAAATTGAAAATTGTGACATTTTAAATAGGGTGCAATCCATCTTCCTACCCTATTCAGCATTTAAGGAGTAGTTCCCCACTCGACCTCTAAAGCATTAAATATTTACTTCCTTAGTCGAATCCTCAAGCACAGGAGTTAAGGGGGAAAATGTTGATAGTCAAGTCTCGTTCACTCGTCCATTCAGCTATCGATAGGTCGAGTTGTCTATGATCTCAACTAATGCCAAGAAATATAGATTGGTGTTTAATTTGAATCTACGGGAAGTGGTATGAATAGTTATCACTTAGTATAGTTATATTACAAAACTGCCCACTCTCTCTATATTTCAAGAGTATGTCTGATCAAGAAGCCTCCACGTGTCTCAGTAATCATTTTGATAACTATTGCTTTAAAGATGACATTCACTTATAAATATGGGAAAGAAATACTCTAAGAGATATTTGATACCTCTTGACTGCTCACTTAACTTTTCCTACATTCATTTACTAACTTAGGCATCGAAATTGCTATACCGAATTGGCCTCGGTACCAAAAGTTTTTCCTTTATTTGTAGGATAAATCTCAAATCAAAAACCTACTAACAACACTATGTGGTGAAGTAAGTCTGCACGTTAACTGTAGTATTGTTAATTGTTTTTGTAGTCATTTTGTTAGTTGAAAGTTGTTTAAGGATTAGTGTAGTTTAGTTAGTAAATTAGATGTTTTAATACTTAATCACTTGATAAATTGGGTTACTAGATAAAAGGAAGATTAATTAATACTAGTGCTTATTTCCGTTTTTAATGGAGACAACCATATACTCATTTGTGCTAATAATCGATAGGTACACTCGCTTGTCGAATCGAGTTAAGGATAAAATATAGGTTTATAAATTTTAAAATTGGGTAGCTCTAACTAGAGGTGATCAAGTTTTTAGCATTGTTGCTAGCAAATGACATCATTAGAAAATTTAAAATTCCTGTACATTTAGCTTTTTTTATTGTTTTATTATTTCAAAAATATTTTGTGCTTAAGTTGATTTCAATTTGCTGGTTTTTTCAATTTATGACCTAGAGCAACACAACTAAACTTGCTGACTTCGATCCTAAACCTAAGAGAACACTCAGAAGCAATTTGAAGAAAGTCCATGAATATTTTGGGAACCAAGCATGAGGTAGTAAGAAAGTGAGAGTACATGAATCATTGAGAATTCAAAAATAGTTATTAAAATCATCCAGAATGAATGACCAAAACAAGAATGTCAATCCACCATTATAAGAACTAGTTTTTGAATCTTAAAGAGAATATTCAAAGAGTTCACCCGTTGAATGTGAATCCACCGCTTGACAGGAATGGAAATGAAATGTACCTAAGGAATGAGCCAGGAGTTAATCCGCTTATGTCTCCCAGGGCAATGCTAGATCATTATAGGCCGAACCTAGATGAGGCTAGTACTAGCATCTCTTATCTTTATGTTTAAGCAAACACCTTTGAGATAAAGCCAGGCATTATTCAGATCATTCAATAGTATGTCCAGTTTGATGGGTTCAATGAGGATGACCCTAGCAATTACTTGCAGCAATTTCTAGAAATTTGTGACACATTTGAGATAAGTGGTGTGTTGGAGGATGCTATCTACTAAAGGTTATTCTCGTTCCCATTAAGGAATAATGCTAAGCAATGGCTAAACTTTATGTTAAGGAACTCTATCAATAATTGGTAAGAAATGGCAGAGCTATTCATGAGGAAATATTTCCCACCATCAAGAACAACTAAGCTGACAGCTGATATCTCCTCATTTAGACAGTTGGTATGGAGACTTTATATGAGGCATAAGAGAGATGAAAGGATCTACTCAAGAAATGCCCTCATCATGGGCTTCTGGAATGACACTAGGTTTAGACCTTCTATAACGAGTTAAATTACACAACTAAGTAGCTCATTAATGCCATAAGTCACTTGAGAAATGCATCCAACTATTTGAAGATATAGCCAATAACCACTATTAGTGGTTATCGGCAAAAGCTAGAGAGAAAAGACTACTAGGAAAGTATGAGCTAGATGTTACTTCTTCCTTAGCTCATAAGGTAAAAATGCTAACAAGGAAGCTTGATAGCTTAACTATAGGTTAGAACAAGACTTTGGTAGTAGCAAATTTTGACTTCACAGGTTCATATGAATCAGATCAAGTGGAGTAGGTTCACTACATAGGAAATCCTATCCAACCTCGCATTGATCCGTTCAACAATACTTATAACCCAGGTTGGAGGAACTATCCAAATTTTTTGTAAAGTAGTAATAATGGGTAGAGTTAGAACATGCAACCTCCTAAATTTCAAAGATAAGTTCCTCTCCCTTAAGTTAAACCAGGATCATTAGAAGAAATATTAGCTCTGTTTATCAAGTCTTCTGAAGCATGTCATAAGGCTACTAAAATTGCTTTAAGAAATCAAGGGGCATCCATTCATTACTTGGAAAACCAAGTTGGATAGATTGCAAAAACACTTTTTGAAAGGGCTCTAAGATCTTTACTAGGAAATACTATGGCAAACTCAAAAGAACAAGTCAAGGCTATGGCTTTGAGGAATGGGAAAGAGTTGCAAGATGTTGATAGAGTTAAGGAGAGGAAAGAGAGCGAAGATGTTGAAATGGAAAAGCAATTTTAGTAAATCGATCAACCAATAGAAAAAAGGAGCTTCTTGTTGTTGTTAAGGAATATAAGCCACCATTACCATATCTAACAAGAATTAGAAAGACAAGAGATGATGAACAGTATAGCAAGTTCTTGGAATTATTCAAGCAACTGCACACTCTACTATGATTTTGGTTAAGTTACCTATGAAGCTTAAGGATCCATGTGGTTTTACCATACCATGCTTAATTGGTGATCTACCAGTTGAAAGGGCTTTGGTAGATATTGGGGCAAGCATTAATCTCATGTCATATAGCTTATTCAAACGATTGAATTTGGATAAACCTAAGGCTATAAGGATGAGTCTATAATTGGCTCATAGGTCTAAGAGGTTTCAAAGAGGGGTAATGGAGGATGTGCTGGTGAACGTTCAAGATTTCATCTTCCCAATAGATTTCATAGTCCTTGATATGGATGAGGATGTAGATGTTCCACTCATATTAGGTAAACCATTTTTTGCTATAATAGGAGTAGTGATTGATGTTAAGGATGGTAGACTTGTCCTCAAAGTTAGAGGAGATGAGATGGTGATCAGGATACGAGATGTTTTTAGACAATCCATGAAAACTGATGATGAGTGTTTTGCTATTGACTCTTTTGATTTCATTATTTTTTATTTTGTGCAAGATTTTCTAAGTAAGGACCCCTTGGAGTTATGTTTGACAAAAAGGGAACAATTAGATGAAATAGGAGAGATACATGAGGTAGTCACCCATTTGGAAACCTAAGTTGCATAAAAGAAAGATATGAGGGTAAAGAAGATTAATAGGAGCAACATAGTTTGCTTAAAGCCTTCAATGGAGGAACTACCTTTGTTAGAGTTGAAATAATTACCTTCTTACTTAGAGTATGCATTTTTAGTTGATAATTCAAGACTCTTAGTCATCATTTTGTAAGAACTTAAATCATCACAAAAGGAGAAGCTTCTATCAATTTTGAAGGAGCATAAAAGGGCAATAGCATGGAAGATGTCGGATATTTAGGGGATAAGCCTATCCTTTTGTATTAGTAACATTTTGATGGAGGAAGATTATAAGTCAGTAGTTTAACCACAAAGAAGACTTAACCTAAACATGAAGGAGATAGTGAAGAAAGAAGTAGTAAAACTACTAGATACAGGACTTATCTATCCAATTTAATATAGCTCATAAGTGAGTCTAGCCTAAGTAGTTCCCAAGAAGGGTGGAATGATTGTAGTACTAAACGGGAAGAACGAATTGATCCCAATGTGTACAGTTATTGGTTGGAAAGTGTACATTGATTACAGGAAACTCAATGATGCCATCAAGAAGGACCACTTTTCATTACATTTGATTATCAAATGATGGAAAGGTTAGCGGGTCATGAGTACTATTGCTTTCTAAATGGGATGTCCGAGTATTTTCAAATTCTAACTGCACCAAAGGATCAAGAGAAAACCACTTTTACTTATCCTTGTGGGACCTTTGCATATCGAAGGATGCCATTTGGGCTTTGTAATGCCCTTGCCACTTTTTAATGTTGCATATTGGTTGTCTTTGGTAAATTAGTAGAGGATGTGATGGAAGTCTTCGTAGATGATTTTTTAGTATTTGGGACACATTTGAGGGATGTCTTGCTAATTTGAAGAAGGTAAATTAGCGGTGTGAGGTGATAAGTTTAGTTCTTAATTGGGAGAAGTGCCATTTTATGGTACAATAAGGCATTGCTTTGGGACATAAGGTATCAAACAAGGGGATTAAAGTTGACATGGCTAGGGTTGAAGTAATCTTAAAGCTACTGCCACCATCATCGGTTAAGGCTGTGCGCAGCTTCTTAGCCATGCCGGAATTTATACGAGGTTTATTAAGGATTTCTCTAAAATAGCTAGACCTTTAACCAAACTTCTAGAGAAGGATGTACCATTTGATTTCAGTGCTAGTTGTTTGGAGGCTTTTAATGTATTAAAAGAAAAGTTGATCAATGCTCCTATAATGGTAGTACCAGATTAGACTCTTCCTTATGAGTTGATGTGTAATGCGAGTAATTCCACAGTTGGAGTAGTATTAGGGCAAAGGAGAGATAGACACTTCTAACCTATCTATTATACTTGCAAGACACTCACTCAAGCCCAAAAGGATTGCACCACAATTGAGAAGAAACTATTGACGATAGTCTTTGCATTTGATATGTTCTGGTTATATCTTATTCTTTCAATGGTGATTGTCTATACAGATCATTCAGTTATAAGATATCTTTTCTCCAAGACTGATGTGAAACCAAGGTTAATCAAATGGGTAATGCTATTGCAAAAGTTTGATTTAGAGATAAGGGACAAGAAAGGAGCTAAAAATTTTCCTACTAACCATTTATCTAGATTGGACAACCTACATTTGAAGACATTATAAAAGGAAGATATCAACAACAATTTTCAGAAAGAGAATTTATTTGCTATTCATATAGTTGAAGACCAGGATATTCTGTGGTCTACTGATATAGAAAATTACTTGGTAAGGAAGGTTTTACCATAAGAATTAGATTATCACAAGCAGATGAAGTTCTTTTCAAATTTAAAATATTACTTTTGGGAAGATCCATTTCTATTCAAAGTGTATACTGACTAGATTATTCAGCATTGTGTTTCACATCAAGAGGGATAGAGGATCCTGTTTTATTGTCATAGTGGCCCAATGGGTGGCCATTACAATGCCAATAGGATAACTTAGAAAGTTTTGGAGGCTGGTTTCTACTAACCAATTAGGATGCTCATATGTATGTATTGGCTAGTGATAGATACCAAAGGACAAGGAATATCTCTAAGAGGGATGAAATATCACAAAATTATAATTTAGAATGTGAGGTCTTTGATGTTTGTGGAATAGAATTCATAGGGCCGTTCTCTAGTTCTTTAGGAAACAAGTATATTTTAGTAGTGGTGAATTATGTTTAGAAGTGAGCCAAATCTTAAGCCTTACAACAAATGATGTTAATGTGGTAGCACGATTCTTAAAAAAGTTATTTACCAAATATGGAGCATCATGGGCATTAATTAGTGATATGGGGACCTACTTTTGCAATACTTAAAATGAGTGAGTTCTTAAAAGATATAGAGTACATCATAGGTTGGCCACTCCTTATCATCCACAAACTAATGGCCAAGTTGAAGTATCAAATAAGGATTTAAAAAGAATTATGGAGAAGATAATAGCTTACAATAGAAAGGATTAGGTCGACAAGTTAGATGATGCTTTATGGCCATATCAAACTACTTACAAAACTCCTTTAGGTATTGTACCCTACAAATTCGTCTATGGAAAGGCTTGTCATTACCAATAGAGATTGAGCATAAGGCCTATTGTGATATCAAAACAACCAATTTAGACCTTAGGATAGCTGGTAGATGAAGAAATCTCTAAAGCAATGAGTTAGATGAATGGCGTTGGATGGCTTATGAAAACAACATAGTGTATGAGGATCGAGCTGACCATGATTCCTAGATAAAACACCCTAAGCAGTTTAGAGAAGGTGATTTGGTACTCTTATACAATTCTACACCTAAGTTATTCATTGGGAAGCTTAAGTCTAGATGGTTAGATCCATTTATAGTAATGGAGGTAACACATTCGAGAAAAGGGACATTTAAGGCAAAGGTTGATTGGAATGAAGGCAGGAAGTAGTTAAAAATTCTCTAGTTCAAGGAATGATGCTGAAAGCCTTTAGGAATGTTAAGCTTGAGACATCAAACAATCATGTATCCTTTAATTTGATTAGTTTAATTGTTTTTTTTTTTATCACTTTGAGTTTATTAAATTGAAATTACTTGTTTTTGTTATTGTTATTTGTCTATTTTATTTGAGTGTACTTGTAGATGTTTTAGGCAAAAAGAAAAGAAAGATCAAGTAGAGTCATGGTAGTTCAAAGGAAGAGAAAATTTTCACTAAGTGTAGGGATATAAATGGGGGATGGTTATCCCAATACCCATTACGACAGTTGTTCAAATCAACGTATTGTAAGCAATTCTACAAGCCCAAAGAGCATTGTTAAGCTTCTTAGACCAATATTTGACATTGTGTTCTATGGTCTTTTCTTAGATTTGTTCATGGTCCCTATTTACTACTTTAACTTATCCACTAGTTTGGGGGTAGTATGGAGTTGCAATGCCATGCTTAACTTTATATTGCTTCAACACCTTCAGTAAATGGACATTGCAAAAATGGGTTCCTCTATCACTTATGAGTGCGTTAGGAGCACTAAATCTAGAAAATAAACCTTTTAGGAACCATCTTACTACCTTAGAGTCATTAGTTGGTAGAGCTTGCACTTTTACCTACTCAGATACATAATCTGCAACTACTAGGAGATATTTGTTTCCAATTGAATTTAGAAATGGTCTCATAAAATCAATACCTCAAATTTCAAAAATTTCGCAAATCAAAATTGGGTTTTGTTTCATTTTGTCTCTTTTTGATATATTTCCTACTCTCTGACATCCATCACATAGTTAAACAAACTTTCGGGAATCTTTGAATAATGTTAGCTAATAGAAACCACACTCAAGGATTTTATGAGAGGTTTTATTTGTACTCAAGTATCCTTTCAGTAGTCCTACATGATAATGTTCTGAAATTTGCTAACCTTCTAAATGAGACATACATCTACGAATTATTTGATCTATATTGATTTTAAACAAATATAGGTCTTCCCAAAAATAACATTTAATATCATGGAAAAACATTTTCTTTTGTCTATAATCTAGTCTTAAGAGAACTATCTTGGCTACTAGATAATTAGCTATGTTAGCAAACCAATGAGTTTCCTTAGGAATTACTTCGTATAGCTTCTCATCTGGAAACTCATCATTAATCTCTTGTTCACTAAGCTTTTACAATGATGGATTTTCTAGGTGCGAGAGATGGTTGACCACCAAATTTGCTCCCTTTTTGTCTTTAATTTCTAGGTTAGACTCTTGAAATAGAAGAATACACCTTATTAATCTTGGCTTGGCATCAACAAATATCTCAAACCAAAGTGGTTAAAGTAAACAATAACTTTAGAAAGGATAAGATATGACTTGGTTTTATTAAAGGCAAAAACTATTGCCAAAAGTTCTTTTTCCATGGTGGTGTAATTCTCCAAAGTTTTAGCAAGTGTCCTACTCGCATAATAAATTAGCTAGAAATGCTTCTCCTACCTTTGACCTAATACTGCCCCTATAGCATAATCACTAACGTCTCACATTAGCTCAAACGATAAGCTCAAATCTGAGGCTATGATAATTTAGGTATTAGTGAATTTACCTTTCAAAGTGTTAAATACATGCAAGCAATTTGAAGAATATACAAATGGAATGTCATTGTTTAATAATCAGGTCAAAGGTCTAGCAATTTTTGAAAAATCTTATATAAACCTACTATAAAACCTAGTATGGCCTAGGAACTACGTATTGCTCTAATAGATGTAAGAGGGGGTAATTTATCAATAATGTCAATTTTATCATTGTCTACTTCTATGCCTTTCTAAGAAACTTTATGTTTAAGAACCATCCCCACCACGAAATAACACTTCTCTTAATTTAAAATTAAGTTAATTTCTTTACACCTAGCCAAAACTTTTTGCAAATTCCTAAGGAAATTATTAAATCAATTCCGAAAAACTAAGAAACCATTCATAAAAACTTCCATTATCCCCTGGATAAATTCATTAAAGATTGCCATCATGCATTGCTGAAAAGTTGCGGCTGCATTACAGAGGCCAAAGGGAAGTCTCCTATAAGCAGATGTAATGTATGGTGATGTAAAAGTAATTTTCACTTGGTCCTTTAGGGTAATTGGAAAATGATAGTAATTGAATAAACCATCTAGAAAGCAACAAAACTTATGACTTGATAATCGCTCCAACATTTGTTCAATAAATGGCAAAGGAAAATGATCTTTTCTTGTGGCATCATTGAGTTTCTTATAGTCATTATTGACTCCCTAGCTTATAATAACTTTCATTGGGATCAACCAATTTTGCTTATTTAGCATTATTGTCATCCTTCCCTTTTTAGGTGTAACCTGTACATGATTAACCTAAGAATTATTAGACATATGGTAAATCATATTTGTGTTTAGAAGCTTGGTCACTTCTACCTTGATTACTTCATTCATATTCGGGTTCAAGTGTCATTACAGTTGTATTACAGATTTGTGACCTTCTTTAAGAAAAATCTTATGTGTATAGAACAAGGGACTAATTCCCTTATTGTCGGAAATTTTCCAAGTAATTACTCTTTTGTGATCATTTAATACATTGAGGAGCTTCTCTTTTTGCTAAGTAGCCAAACCTCAAGTTACTATTACTAGTAATCTAAGATTGCATACTCCAAATAATCTAATAATTGCTATGGCTCTAATTTCAATAGCTCTTCAATGGAAGGTTTTAATTTTGCTTCCTTTACATGCTTAAGCCTTTCAAATCTTTGCTATTGAGTCTAAGGATTAATTTCAAGTTAAGCTTTTGCTTTGGTTATGTTTAGATCACTAGATGCTTCATCTAGAATTCCTTATGTCAGACATGATTCCAAAGTGTCTTTAGATAGCAATTCCTACAATGTATCTGTAAACCCCTGAAAGTTTCAATCTAATTTTTGAAATAGACTCAACTATAGTAGACAATATAGGAGTCGACAAGGCTAATTAAAGTGAAAACCCTAAAAGACTTAATTAATCGCGTAAAGAATTTTTCGACCCTAAATGTTTCTAAAAGCTAAAGATTCCTTTCGAAAGTGACAAAAACCCTAAAAATGATTCCATTAAGGACATACGTACACCAATCCATCATGATATACCCTAAAACCCTAATTGAAAATGTAATGCTTATATTTT
This sequence comes from Lumnitzera racemosa, assembly GCA_024138005.1. Taxonomy (NCBI): domain Eukaryota; kingdom Viridiplantae; phylum Streptophyta; class Magnoliopsida; order Myrtales; family Combretaceae; genus Lumnitzera; species Lumnitzera racemosa. The sequence goes on along the minus strand of JAMXBC010000002.1, from coordinate 85,806,830 downwards.
GCAAAATCATTAGAAAAAGGTTAGAGATAACCCTCATTCTTACTTATATGATTCAAATTCTCAAGTAATCCAATAGGAACTGAGATAATGAGTCATAGATTATATTTATTCCTTAAATATATGATTCTTACTTAGGGTTAGGATTATAGTTGAAGATTAGGTTACTTATAGTGAATTTTAAGACTCAAATTAGCACTTTTTACACTTGTTATCTAAAGTAGTTTATCAAATGAGATATATGGACTCTAAAGACCTAAAGTAAGATCTCATCAACCACATTTACACATCAATGCATCATATACCTCAATTCTTCTCAATTCCTTCATTTCTCCCCTAATTTCCCTTAATTACTACATTATGTGCACAAAATTACACATACTTAAGGAATGTTGACTAAGATAATATATGTTGACTAGATTTCAAATGTTGACTAAGTCAACATTTTGAAAAGTCAACAAAGGTTAAGAGATAAGAAAAATATCTCTTATGTAATGATGTCTTCCTTTTCTTTTCTTTTTGATTTTTCTTTTTCTCTCTTTTTCTCTTGTTGTCGTCCACAAATGTCCCCTTAACCCCACCACATATTGTCTTCCATTAAGAGAAACAAACAAAAGGAACAAAACAAAAATCCTCTTTCATTGCCGTGAACTCCCTTCCCTTCTTTCCCTTTCATTTCTTCCCTTTCATTTCTTCCCTTTTGTCTCCTTCATTTCAACATCATAAAAGGTATGTTTTTAAGTGCTTTATCTTACTTTCTATTAGTCATTAGTTAGTTAATTAGGTAGATTAGATAAGTAGTTATGTGGTTAGTTTTGTCTTGAAGAAGAGGAAACAAAGTTTCCTTCTTTAAGTGTAGAAACTTGAAGTTTAAAAGAGAAGAAAGAAAGACATGAGGATATGCTTCTATGTATGCATACATAAGGAAATACCAAAAGAGTATAAGTAGAAGAACCTTTGTACATGAGTATTTAACATGTACATAACCTAATTTAAGATCAAATCTTACTAACCATACATATACTACACTAAATATGTACATAAGAACACAAAAACATGGAATTAGGGAGCTTTTCTTAAGGAAAAATTTAGGCATACGAAATTTTAGTATAAAATACGTATTCCACCGTATAGGTATACGGGTATGTATACATGTATAAATACGGTATAAACCTAAGTCTAGGTATAAGTATAAGTATGTATAAAGTATATGTACATAAGTATAAAAGAAAGAGATAATATGTACATAATACATATGCATATGACATAAGCATGATGAAAGGCTTATGTAAGCATATGATGAGGTAAGTGATGACATAAGTACATGATGACATAAGCCATGACATAAGCAAGTGATGACATAAGCAATGACATAAGCAATGACATAAGCAAGTGATGATGTAAGCAATGACATAAGCATAAAATTAGAAAATAAGAAAACTAAGAAAAATGTAGGTGATTAGGTAACTAAATTAAGAAAACCTAAGACACTTTCTAAATTAGATTATACCTAATTCAGTACATGAATTAGTAATAGCAAATTAAGATTCTCTCATTAGAAGAATTTAAGGAATAAAAGATATAAACAAAAGTAATAAAAGTACTTAGGTGGTCATAACTAAATAGTTCTATAAATTTAGCTCATAACATAAAATAGAGGTCTTAATATCCAAAACAGATATTACCATGTGAAAATATGTTCAAAAACGATGAAAATCGATTATAAATTCATAAATATAAAAAATAAAACGGAAAAGTTACATACGATTGAAATTAAAGTCTTACCGGGTAAAATTTAATAGTAATTTAAGTAGAACTAGGTAATTAGCTGTTTAGAATTAATAGTTAATTCAAACACTTATTAGCATTGTTATCACATAATGATCAGGTGACTTTGAGGTGAGCGAGGACCTCCCAATCGATTATTACGATTAGGGCGAACCGCTATGGCCGAGTGATTATTTACCCTGTGATTCCATGCTTGATTGTGATTGTAGATAGTGAACTTAAATATTATTGTTAATTAATTGCTGTATGGGGTTCAGGATATGCTTGTGCATGTAATTGATTGTTGAGTTGTGAATTTACCTTAAATGCAGAGAATGCCTTGTTTGTTGCATGGTAGTATAGAAAATGATTGTGTGTATTAATGGATGGTCAGAGCATAATTTGAACTAACTTATACTTGGCTATAAAAAGAAATTGGAACATGCATTAACATGCATAACATGGATACTATTTCGGCCATCACATCACACAGAGGTAAAGAGAGGCCATTCGGGGGTTGATATTATTGAGTTATTTGGTTATGTATGGTGCACTCGTACAAAATGACCTTACCCTGGCCCGCGAGAACACTAGGCTTTGGAGGCGCCAACCGCCTGGCTAAGGGTCGAGTCTAGAGACCTCTGTTTAGGGGTAAGTGTAGACTGCGGGGGGCCACTCACAATTATACTAGAACTTGTGTTTTTTTCTGAAAATAAAAGAGTTATTTGATATAAGTATGGAACATGTAGTTTCGTAGTAAAGTAAGTTTTAGTGTAATACCCGGATCTGATTAGTGCCGTGTAAACTCCAACCCTGACTTCAGAGGGCATTAAATTCGAGTTGCATATATGAACTAGTTAAGTATGCGTATTATTTGGCATTCTGTTTGATCATTCATTCATATGCGTGACTATAATGTATTTATAACTTGCTTGTTGTATGGCTGAGGGTTTTACTCACTAAGCCTAGGCTTACACCCCTTTAGACTTCTGTTGCAGGATAGCCTGTTCGTAGAGATAGGACGAGGGATGCCACAGGTTAGCCTAGGGACTTGGGCCAGAGCGAGGTGTTCTGTGGGATGAGAAGAAAACAGTTTATGTAGACTATTCCACATGTACTTATGTTTAACTTGTGTTTACCTTATTATTATGAACTTAGACATACTTAAATACTGTGTGATGTAAGCTTTTGAGTTTAACTTTTATATAAATATGTTGTGTGATGATATCATGTGAATCTGGATGTACTTTGGAACTAGTAATTATAGAGCCTTGTATATTGTGTGAAGAGTTTTTGATTGGAAGGGTAACCAATCAGGGGTTCTTCATGCAGTATACGGCGTCTGCTACGACTAGGCCGTCCTCAGTTCGTGACAGTATTAGATACAACAAAATCAATGGAATTAAGACTAAAACATGTATCATCTTGTTCAACACATTTTCTCATTGCTTCTCCCATTTTAATTACCACCTCTTCTTTTCCTACCTTAATGTAAGCTTACCATTGCTAACATCTATTATAGCTCTAGCTAAAGCTAAAAAGGGTCTACGTAAGATGAGTGGTACTTCAATATCCTCATCAATGTTTAAAATTATCAAATCAATAGAAAATATAAATTTAACTATTTTAACAAGTACATCTTCAATTGTATCCTCAGGGTATGTTACTAATCTATTAACCACTTGTAAACTATTTTTGGTCAGATTAGGTTCACCTAGGCCTAGCTAATTAAATGATTTATAAGGTATTAAATTTATGCTAATACATAAATCTACTAATGCTTGCTTATTATATAAATTTTCAATAAGACAAGGGATAACAAAACTCCCTGGATCCTTTAGAATTGTGTGAAGCTTGTTTTATAGATGGCTGAACATTCCTTACTGAGTATGATTGTATATAATTTCTCTAATTTCTTCTTATTAGAGAACAGCTCCTTTAAAAAATTCATGTATTTGCACATCTATGACAAAGCTTCCATAAGAAGTAAATTAATGTGTAATTATTTAGATAAGTCTAAGAACTTATCTTATTGTACATTTGAAGGTTCCTTCCTTAACCTTTGAAGATATGAAATGAACGGTTTATATTCTCTAATTTTCTATAGCTTTGTTTTTCCCTTAGGCGATTCAGAAGTTTCCATAACTTTATCCTTCAGCTCCTCCATCACTAGTTCAAGGTTAACTAGTGTCTTTTCAAGTTGCTTAGCAAATTGCAACTCCTTACCACTTCTTAAGGTTATAGCTTTAGCTTTAGCTTGTAGCAAAGACTCTAGTTGCTTCTTAATTGAAATCTTTGCAAGTTTCTCTATCTGCTTTTCCATGCTCAATAATCTAGCATCGCTACTCTATATATACTTAGTCAACATCTCTTCTAGTTTCGAGTTCTCCTCTTTTAGAGGGTAAGCTTGAAATCCACAAGGAACATTAACATTAATTGGTTAAGTTGCATAAAAATAATCACCTACATAGGAAAAACACTCCCTACCCCATTCTTCATTATCGTTGTAAGGATAACGTTGAAAACCTCACTGATTCGTGATATGATTAAACAGTCTCTAATAATAAAGTGATTTATATCCTCCTAAATTAACTACATTAGGTATCATGGAAGGTTGTGCTAGTGTAAGATAGGAATCTAACCTTTTATTTATTGCATCTACCATTGCTACTAAGGTTGTGGTAGATTCTGCCTCCTTCGATTGTTGTTTCTTTCTTCGAAATTTATCACCTTCCTAATGGTAGCTATTTATAGCTAGGCTTTTGAGTAAGGCATAAGCTTCATTATGCATCTTTAAATTTAATGTACTACCTACAGATGGGTCAATAAACTATTTATTAGAAAAATTCTATCCCTTATAAAAATTCTATACTTGCATCCAAAGTGATAGAGTGTGATAAGGGAACTTTCTAAGAAATTACTTAAAATGCTCCTAAGCATCATAAATTGTTTACTTGCTATATTGAGCGAACGACGAGACATCACTACAAAGCTTAGTTATCTTAGTTGGAGGAAATACTTTTCTAAAATTTTTTTTTCTATTAGTAAATTCCAAGATGTAATTGGATCCTTTTAAAATGAGGCTAACCATTGCCTTGCTTTCCTTGCAAAGAAAATGAAAATAATCTTAACCTTACTACATCAACCATGACTGCATCCATTTTAAAAGGTTAGCATATTTCTAAGGAGTTTGCAAGATGCGCATGCGGATCCTCTTTTGGAGGGTGTTCAAATCATAAATGCTATTGAACCATCTGGATGATGATTGGTGAAATCATAAACTCATTTATAGTGATAACTGGTCTTGCAATATTAGAATTGGCTCTACTAATCAATGGTTTAATATAGACGAACATAGTCTTCTACACCTTGTCATCATTGACCATCGCTCTAAAGTTTTTTCAAAACAAATAAGAAAATTAAAATAAGGTTTTGATTGACTCAACAAAAAGAAATAAGAAAACAACAAAAAGTAAAATATTAGAATAATAAAGGAACGAGCTTTCTCGATCAACAATCTTCGGTAATGGCACTAAAAACTTAATGGGGCAGGGCATAAATTTCCCTTATTAGGTAAGTACACTTATCAAGTAATAGTATATAAGACTTCTAGAATCTAAAGTTGTCAATTGCATGATAATTGAATACTTACCTACATTAAATTACTCTAATTAATGATGGGTTGCAATATTGATGATAGTTTGAATAAAAGTAAAGAGGTGAAACCAATGAGAAACTAACTATGAACACAACGATGAAATAAAAATAAGCAACCATAAATGGGGATATCTAGACTCTGATCATCATGAGTGTAACAAGTAGTAGCGTAGGGTTTTTAATGAATTTCTTATGCTTATTAATTGGAGGAATTCGATTGCGAATTTAATAGGAATGACTTCGTGATTAAATTATAAGCCAAATTACGTTATACTTGAATCACTTCTAAGTTAGGACTCCTTAGAGTAATAAAGTAGCATTGTAAGGACTAAACTTACCATACTTATGTCACTATTAGAATTATTTATATGCATCTCATATATTTAAAAACAAAAGATTATATAAAAAGATGTACTAACTACTCTTTCTAATACTTAATAGGAAGGAATTTAATGTTTTTAAGAAAATAATGAAAAGTACTTGGTGCACTTTGTAATAGACTAAAAGAATAAATTTCTTACTTTTTCATTATAGCAAATATTAATTAAAATTTTATGATTAGTATATAAAGAAATTAAATTGATATAAAAACTTGTGTAAATTTTGGTATCAGCCAAATTTTGATACAAAATTTTTGAAAGAGCAAATTACAATAAAGAAGAGCAACATGAATGAATATAAGTATTCTTCCATTTTCTTTTAAAAGACTGCTTTACAACATTATATCATTAGCAGTATTTAAAAAAAAAATTGTGAACTTCAATATAAGTGATAGATTATTAATTATCCAATAATCCACATTTATTCTCAAAGTAATAGTTGTAAGAAAAGTACATAAAATAATATATTGCTATTATTTACTAATATTTTATGCAATAAGGACAAAATTTTTTTAACTTCAATAGTGTAATTATTATTATGGTATAAAACTATTGTGCATATAGTAACTCAATTTAGTTATTTTTGTAAATAATGGAAAATTACAGTGGAAAAAAAAAGAAATAAAAGGAAAATGTTAATCAAACACTATAATAATAAATGCGTTAAAAAAAATGTTAAATCACGATTATTGCAATTAAGCTACAATATCTTATTTATAAAAACACCTAGCTAATCTCCTAGCTACAAGTACCACTTTGCTAAATTTAATCTTAAAATTTTCATAGGTCGTTTTTTCTTAGGCATGAGGGGTCGCATTCCCCTTTGAAGCCCCTCTCCTTAAACTTGTCCATGCTTGCATGTATTAATGAGCTTAAGCGAAGAAGGGTAAGGACCTCCCCAAGAAGGTTTGGGATGAAATCATGGCTAATTTGAAGTGGTTTAAGCTTTAATGGAATATTTCTATAAAGTTGATGACGGCGTCAAAGGAAGAAATTAGGAAGTAGTACTTTGACCTCTACCATAGCTTTTAGGATAACCTAGATAAGGTTTGTACTGGTAAGGCCCTCAAACAACACGATAAAAGGTTGCTACAGAAGAACTTATGGCTAAGTAGAGGCAAGACCACCTTCATATTAAGCTAATGGAGGAAGCTCCCCTGTAACCAAATTCCAACCTATCTATCAAACTTAACCCAAAGCTTATGTCGACCTTCATAAGGGATTTTTCTTATGCTAAAAATTGGTTCAATTTCATCTAATGTTATTTTAACTTTTCTCATACTTGGTTGGCATTATGCTTATTTGTGTCGAGATGCTAGCCTTAAGGAATGTAGTGCACATAAGACGCATCATGTAGTGACAAATTTCTATGTACTTATCTTTTCCTTAATGCATTGTCCTTATGTTGTTGATTGGACTAGCTTTTATTTTGAGTCAATATCATAGTTTATGCCTTAACTTTGTCACTCTTCATAATTATATGTCTAAAGTTTCAATTTTTCTAGTTATAGACCCAATTGAAGCTTTGGTTGTCACCGTCTATATCTCGATTAACTCTAATGAACATAATTAACCTAATCAGCATGATTAGCTAATGCGTCACTACTTATAACCTTAAAGGGTCGTACTTTCCTTGATAGGCAGTTGTCATTGACTATCCCTTACAAAATAGTAGGTCATGATCCAACTCAAAAATACGAGTAGTAAGACCACTAATAACCATGTTTAGCTACTCACAGCTTTAAGGGAGTTGAGCGACCCTACTAAGAACTTACTTTTTAAACTAATGGTATGTATTAGAGTTAATTGAGATATGGACGATGACAACTAAATTTTAAATTGGGTGTATAATTAAACAAGTAGAATATTTGGGTATACAATTTCAAAAAATGGTAAAGTTAACATGTAAATTGTGACACTACCACCTTTCACTTTTATACTTGGTTTTGCAACACGAGATTCTTGAAGGGGGTGTTATAGCAAGAACAAATCATGGTTGGACCTTTAAGAGGTCATAAAAGATGAAGGGATGTTAAATCCTAATTTATGAGAAGAGATACATTGGACTAAAGCAAATCATGGTCAAACTATTCTAAGAATATGGTGACTAGGGATGCCAAACATTGTTGGAGGACCTCAAATTTTAGACCTTAATTCCATTCAATGATGGTATCTTAATTTAATTAGTAACCAAGGAGCTTTAAGTCCTTATATGAAGCATCTCAAATTTTAAACCTAGGTCTAGTTCAATGATGGTATCCCAATTAGTTGCTGGCAAATTCAAGTAATTCTATTTGATGAAGGGTTATGTTACATATCTCACATGAATTTTGTTGATAACAAAAAGAGAAGAATGCTAATGAATAGATAAGTGTATAAGTATTCAGATAGTTCTTTAGAAAGTTTAACATTACAATTTGAGTTGCCTTTAGAAATTTATTCAAAAAGTCCACATTGTTTAAAAAAAGAGACAAGTATAAAAATCTTTAGAGAAGATTTCAAAAACTTTCATATGAAGAGTCAATACTAGTACTTTAAAAATTTATTCAAAGACTGAAGAATAGTAAACTGATACTCTTTAGAAGGTCATTCAGATAGTTGATCTAGAAGAGTAACATTGAAAATTATCACCATATCAGATTTAAAGCAAACAAGACGTAGCTCTACTACATTGGTGTATTAAGGAAATACACTTAATCCTATTTCTCTTAAGTTAGAATTAAAATCCATGAGGATTATTTTTTTAAGTGAATTTATCTTTGGATATATCACAAGAAAATATTTAACACTGGATAAGGATAACGTTGATTTCGGATTTTATGGGATTTGAATTTCAAATCTTAAGCTTATCTAAGATTTATTAATTAAAGTATATCTGAACGAGATAAGCTTAGAAGATTTGATTTAAAAATTCAAACTCCAAGATTGTGTCTAAAAATATCTATGGATTAACACTTACACATTGAAATGGATAAACATGAATGAAAGATAATTCTCAACAAATTAGCCATTGGATGACTCCAATATAAAAGGAGAAAGGATTCAAAATGTCATGTATGATTATAAGAAGGAAAATGCATATACTTTATGCTCCGATTATAGGCATTCTCTACTATTTAAAAGAGCACAGAACATTTCTTAGATACTTCTTCAAAGAGTTGAACCGTAGCTGATCATTCAGCAATCTTCATTACTATTTTTGTGCGAAATTATTTGAGACTTGTATTGTTGTTCTTGCTTATAATCTATAAACTTTATTTTTTGTTTGAGTGTTGAGAGAAGTTTCATTGTCCTTTATAGATCTATAATTGGTAAAGATTATAAAGAGACTAGATAGTCATAATAGAGAGTTGTTGAGGCCAAGTGTATCTGATATCTATAAACTTCTCATGTTTTTAATTTAATGGATCAAGTAGAATGGCAATGTTGAAGTAGACCAGGTCCCTAGTAGTAGAGTTAGAAAAGAGCAATTAGCCGAAGGCCAAAGCTCTATAAATCTTGAGCTTGATATTCTCTTCCTTACGTCTTTTGATTTGCACTATTTAATTGTATTATTTGTGTTGAATGATTAGAGTACCACTATTGATGGGAATTAGCCTTCAGCTATATCTAAGCTAAGGCAGACTTATCCGAAGCCGAGGCTTATCAATGCTTGTTGTGGTCGAGTTAAAGCCAAAAGGATGAGAAGAAGGAAGATAAACACTTGGCATCAAGTCCATTGACAGCCGAGGTGTCGAGATACTACAAGGTCAAGTACTTAAGACCAAAGAACCACTCGGTACATCACTAAGAGACTCGTGTCAACTGATTTTAGGACTCAACAATTATGGGCCAACTTTTTTGGTGTCTCAACTAAACACTGCAAGACTTCGAGGACTTTTTCCCAAACTTGTACATCCAACTACCGACCCTGTTTGGTTTGAATATTACTCCTTCTAAGAGATGCTGAGTGAGTGCATGTTGACTTCTCTTATAAAACATATAGTTTTGTATTCTTGTACATGTTTTCTTTTATTTTATTTATGGGTCCAATTCTTTAGGGTTTAAGGCCTTGTACATTATTTATAGTTTTGCCATTAGGGTTTAGGACTTGTTATAAATAGTAACATCTATAAACATAAAAAAGAGATGAGTGTTAATATATGAAAATAGACTAAAAAGTATATTCTCGCATTTTAGGATCTTTCCCCTTTTGAGCAAGGCTACTTTTGAGTTAGCATTTGTCAAATTATCAAGTGTAGATCAAACTCTTTAATCTCTCTTGCATTCTTATCAATCTTGACTTTAAGATTGTGGTAAACCCCTTCATTTGAACTAGTTAATAAGCTGCATCTAACCTCAATTTCAATCTCAAGCGACATTTAGAATTTATGAGTTGTATCGAATCTTATTTTAATTTCAAACCCCCGATAGTGTTCGTATCTTGGTTTGTGATACCCATTCACATTCACAATTGAAACCAATCATTTCACTTCTTTCCTGTCATACCCATTCGACCCATTATGGGTTTTTGGGATCCACTGTAATCTACCATTTGATCACATATCATATTGGTATCAGAGCTTTGGGGAAACATGCATATTAGTGTTCTTCAAAGTTGATTCATGGTTTTGACATCTGTTAGTGTCATTCTGTAGGATAGTGTACTATTTGTAGTAGTTGATTATTAGTAGTGGTAACTATAGAAGCCAAGTAGTAGTTGTTCTTGGGTTACTATAATTATGTTTTGTTGTTTGTTTGATTTTTCTGGAAAATTACGGTATGGACAAGAATGTCAGAGGATAGTATCAACAACAACGGAGATAGTTACCATAGAAGCTTGAGGTAACATATTGACAACTTAGAATACTAGATTTAAAATCTCACCAACTTTATTCAGGTGCTTATTAGTTTAGTCAGAGGTTGTAGACGTAATGGTTAAGAAAAAAGAAGGAAGCAAACGCCCACCAGTAGAAGTGGTTCTAATGAGCTTGATAATGATAAATGATGGTTGAATAGAGTTGTAATCACCTCTTTTTAGAGCTTCTAAGTTTTACAATTTATAGACCTATATTCTCTCCTTAATTGGGTTCGATAAGCAAGTATACCTATCATTTTTTACCATGGATGAGTATAGGGTCGTCTCCATTGCGAAAATGACTCAAACACTAATACTTAATAATTTTCCTATTATCTAGCAGTCAAATTTATTAAGTGATCAATTATGAAGACTCTAATTGTTAACTAACTACACTAATCTACAACCTAGAGTGATTAAAATAGTGATTACATGAACAATTATGAAAAATACACTTAACATGTAGACTTGCTTCATCACTTAGCATAATCTTACCAAAATACTTTTTATCCAAATACTTATTAACCACAAGAAATTATAGTATATAAGCATTCTTCTTAGAATTACTTACTTCTAATCCTAATTGTGTTTATTGGAATCTCTTCCTAATTAACGACCAACTAAAATTGCGTTAAGGTCATATTAATGTATCAATTTTGCTAAGGATGTAGTAACTTTCCAAATAATTTTTCTATTATCAAGAGTAAGTTGTTCTAATGAACTAGATCTATTCAATAGAATTGTCTCTCAACATATTCTATTAAAATCCATCTTAAGTCAATATCGTACAATACATTGTACTTAGATTCATTATATTCCATTCATCGGATTCAACAAACATCAAGAAATTACTTTTTTAAGCACTTAATCATACTAAGTAATGTAGCAAGCCCTAACGGATTACTCACATATGATAAAACAACAACATAAACTAAAAGGAAACATAATTAAATAGAAATAAAACAGAAAATAAGTTAAAAGTAAAAAACCCTTTTTTATTCTACTAAAGAAGTTGGATGAATACACAAACAATGAATTCTCATCACCTCTCTTGAGTAATTCTGAGAAAGTACAGTACAACACTTAGATAACTATACAAAAGGCAAACAGAAAACTACAAATTGGGTACAACGATGGGTGAATGGATGTATTGTAGGTAGGTGATGTGTTGTTCTTGATGATGTTCTTTCCAATCAAAATTTATGTCTGAATTTGATTATGACGCTGATGGCGATGTTATGATGATGACCTCCTTCCTACACAAGTTGCGGCATTTTTATATTCTTCCCGTCAAAGGACTTGAATCTACCCCTTCAAGGCACTACTTAACATTTTATATGTATTGGTTCATGTGAAAAGTTTGAAAAGAATAGTTATGCCCCTTCTATAACGCCTATGAGTCGAGGCATGATAGTTGCAAAAATAATTATTTTTCACCAATCACGACTATTATTAAGGCCGTAAACTTCTCATCACATTATTAGATGTCATCATGCCTATGACAATGGTCGTGATCATCATCTTACCATTCAATCACAGCCATGATTGATAGGAGAATCATCAATATTTCCTCTATTATGGCCGTAATGAAGGGTGTGATTAGGTCTGGATTCTTCATTACCTTGCTATTACACTCATGATTGATGCTACTTCACTGGTTTCTTCTCCTCATAGCCGTGACTAACTAGAAAGTTGTTGTTCTTATGTATAATTTGTCCCTTTGCTCATGATTTACTTGAAATTAATATTTTATATAATTAAGTCCTTAAAACTCATGGATTAAACCACATTTATGATCCATTCTATGCCTAAACATACCTCGAAAGTGTAAAGTAATTTACACTTATCAACTTCCCTACACTTAAGCTTTGCTTGTCTTTAAACAAACACTCATAATGATTAATTACATATTTGACAAAACATCCATAGTGGCTTAACTTTAGGCATACCCCATTGTGTTCTTAGAATACAAAAAGCAATATTTTAAGACTAATCAAAGTAAAATACACTTTACCCTTACTATTTAACAAAATCTTTCAAAGGTCCAAAGTTAACACAAAGTCAAATAGATCAATGAAAATTGGTTATACATCATTTACTTCCTTAATTGTATAAGAAATCTTCAATTAATTCTTAAGAACACTAATTTAGAAGAAAAGTATATTGCATCTATCCTTCCCCTGTATTTCTACTTCTTTTATTGAATTTCTCTAAAATGATTTACACATTTTATTCCTTAACTCATTAAAATACTAAAGATCAACAGCGGAGTCAAACTCCACTCTTTTGAGGGACTGAAGCCTACCCTTACTAACTTGGCTATAAGGTCAAGGTTCAGCAGTGAAGTCAGACTTTGCTTTTTTAAGGGACCAAAGCCTGCCTTTACTAACTTGATCCTTATAAATTCTAATTACAAAGTTATAAAGGCAAAAAAAAGTAACAGGGTCTAACTTTGCTCTTTTGAGGGACCAAAGCCTTCTCTTACTAATTCAATCCTTAAACACTTCAATTTATTCTAATTTAAACAGATTCTCAAGTATCAACGAGTGAACTACTTCATTTGCCCTTTTTATTCAAGATTAAATTATCTCCCAAAAGTAATTGAAAAGTAGATATACAACTTAGAAAATTTAGAAGCACAATCAATTAGCTTTAAACTAAATACTACAGTTCATATCCAACCCCTAAATTCATTCATTAAATAGTAAGCGAAAGTGATTTACTGAGATTCTATCTCATAATCTTGATCATATAAACTAAGTCCACAAGAATCGAGTGAGGCACAAAATTAACTCACCAAATTGATTGCTATTTTATCAAATCCACAGTCCATTAAGTCAAGTCATACTTTGAAACAAACAAATTGAAGTGGAAGGTTTTTTATGTATATAATTTACCTTTCCCCACACTTAATGAGAGACATTGTCCTCAATGTCAAAAGGAAGTAAACATGGAATAGGTATATGATTGTAATAGTTAGAGAGACGAAATTGAAGAAACAACAAGAACTGGCCTTCCCTAAAACATGAAGTTTGAGTAATTCATTGATTCCTAAACAATTAGAGAGTACTACTTCCAACACCATAACAACTTAAACAACAAAAGACACCTAACCATCAAGACAAAACAACAAAACAAAATAAAAGATGACAAGCTTATGATATTAGAGTCTCTAACAATATACATCAGTAAAGGCAAGCTCACAATGAACTAGTGATCTTAAACCAACAAAACACATCAAAAGAAAACAAAGAAAACAACAAGAAAGAAACAAGTCAATCATCATCGACTATGAACTCCTCATCTAACCCATCTTCATCCTCCTTAGAGGACTCCTCCTAACTTCCATCTTTAGCATCTTATTTAACTGGTGCTTGCTGAGCTTCTTCAGTAGCTTCTTCATCATCACTATTGGCCTCGTCAGATTCATCCTCGTCATCATTAGAGTCTTCCTCTTCGGACTCTTCATCTCCTTCTTCTTAGGGAGCTAATATTGGTAGGGGAATTGGAGGTTAACTAGAACCAGTGTCCTCCTGAGTTTGGGGACGAAAGAAACAGGAAGGTATAGTCACTCCTACTTTGGTGGCTATATTCTTCAAGAGCTCAATAGTCCCCTTTTGAGTTTCCTTAATCTTAGCCACCTTAGTTTCTAATCTTTTTAAATTCTTAACTGAGAAGCTAAAAGTTGAAGGTATAAAATCAAGAGCTTTAGGGCCTTCGATATCTAAATTAAGATCTGAGACTCTTACAATACCCCATTGATTAAAAGGGGTTCTTAGAAGTGGTTCAAGATTAGCACAAGACTCACTCGACTTGTTAGTTGTAGGCCACAACCTTAGATTCCTTAAAATCCTAGTGATTAGCGCCTCCCCCTACAAATATACCTTTACTCTTATTTAAAGTTTATTAGCGACGTCCAAATGCGGTTAAGATACCCACATTCACCAAAAACCCCTTCAACACTCTATATAAAGGTAATAAATCATGCTCTCCTACTCCTCTAAGGCTCTCATGCTTCCCATAGGTTGTCATGACAAGAATATAATGGAGGACTCGAGCATTAATTCTCTTTAAAGTAGAAGCTTTTGATTTACTCGTCCTAAAGCTACTTTCATTTAAGATTTCTCTCCAAAATTCTATTACTAAAGTTCTACGGGGCTGGCTCATGGGTAAATCAACAAACTCCTCATCTTGAAGTTCAGCTTAGGTGTACAACACCATTGCTCATAGGAATGTCACCATGTCAAAGGTATGAGTCCTTCCAAATGCAAAGAACTCTACTTCACTATTTGTCTTGGAGCTAATATATTCATACTTAATCTTGAAGGATGAGAGAAAATGTAGAGTTATTTGCTAATATGTCTTCTCTTGAGCTGCAAACAACTTTAGCCACGATTTATTTCCTAATGACCGTTGCATGGCTATCTTTAAGCTATACTCCCCCAGTACATCCCAATCCGCTACACAATGTCTCTTAATAAGCTTCATTGTAGCAAACTCCTTGAATCTTTTTATTTGCTCATCAGTCATACCGACAAGTAGAGCAACTGACCGACTAGAAGTTACTATATCGAAACGTTGGGGAGCAGGAGAAGGAAGACTATCAGCCCTTGGTCACTTATGCTGAGAAGCAGTTAGTCGTGTTGGTACCATATGTAAATATTAGTTGTTAGTTCAAACTCATATATAATTCAAGCACACTTCAAACTAAGCAAACCTAATTCAACTTCTTGCTACATGAGAACATATCACACCTATTGACAAATCATGATCAACCTTATCTAACTTCCATACATCTACTACAAATGAATTTAACATGAATTAACTTGGAGCCATAACATTAACTAAGGATGAAGGTCTTCCCTCGACTAAACAACACTTAATGTTACATTTTTACACAGACAATTTCATCAATCTTTGGCTCAAGTTGCAGTAATCCTCAATTCTACCATTATCTAAAGGAATTAGTAATAAGTATCAAGGACTGATTATATGCTCCCAAGCACGAAGGCTCTCTCAAATGGTTTACCAAACTATTTGAGATGAGTTAAATGTTAAGGAGCCATGCTTGACCCAGTCCGATCTGTTGAGCTACTTTGCTTTGCATGCCATTTAAGATGTTGTCAAGGTGATCAACTAGTATGCAAAGCTGAATCATCCACTTGATCGTAGTCCAAGTGCTAAATCTAAATGCAGCAATCTCCATTGTACTAAGGCTGAGCAAAACTATTAGGAGCTGACCATCCAAGGTCAACTTTAATGTGAACCATCCCTGAATCAACCATTGTCTAGCCCCTTTTAACATTGAATAAGCCTGAACCAAGGTCTACCCCTGCCCGGATCACAATATTTTTAGAATCATAGTAAAAACACACATGCACTACCTTTTACTAACATCCGTACTATCCTTTCCAATAAAGGATGTCCACGTTCCTTCTTTTACATGATTTCATATTTTCCTTGTAAATTATTCTTTTGGTTTTAGTAAATAAGGACCATTCTTTTATAATTTTTGTAACTTAGGATTTGCCCTAATAGGATGATATAAATATCGTCATATTGTGAAAGTCAAGGATAATAATACGAAGAATAGACTGAAATTTTTCTCACTCTCGAGCTAAGTGTCCCTCTTACTCTTGAGCTACTCTTATTAAGCCCATTTGAGCATAGACTAGTGGTGAGTGACCTCTAGCCATACTTATGCGTCATATCACGTGTAATCTGAGCTCGTATGAAGCGTTGGTGAGTCATATCCTTCGTTAGTACACACAAACCCCTTATTCAACCTTCAACTATCATTTACCTTTTAAGCCATGTTATGGCTTGGACCCACTCCTTTGGTTACGCGTGATATCAAGTTCGTATGTTCATCCACGAGTCCATGTCATCATGGTATTAGAGCTTGTTTATGTTTGAAGTTGAATTTTGTTACTATGTTCTTTTAATAGTTCGTCACTACTCTCATATGATAGTGATTCTATTCTTAGCTTCGAAGTTTAGTAGTGAAAAATTGTCTTTATGAAGTAAACATCAATGTTAGATTCTAGTGTACAAGGGACTTTGTGAAACCAAAAGGAGTGGTACTCGACATGGATAAGGGTAAGAAGGAAGTTGTTCACCTCAATTAGTGAGAGACCACTTGGATAGGCTTACCAACTTAGTAACTAGCCTAGTAATTGTTATTTAAGAAGACAGGCAACGAACTAGAAATAGCCCTACTAGAAAACATGAGCAATAACAAAGAGGCAATGGTCAGTTTGGCTGGGTTAATGCCTCAACTTGCCACCCTGAGCTGAAGGAGTTGATAGGGATGCTAGATGAAGGTTAGCACTTAAAGAAATTGAGGAGGAAGTAGAAGGAGTTGACAAAGCAAAGGATTACTACAAGCTTAAGGAAAGAAATGTATGAGCCCCTAGAGTCGAAGGACTCAGGATGTGTATCCCAAGTTATTTTATAAGTAGTGATGCGGAAGACTACCTAGATTAGGTAGAAAAGATTGAAAAGGAGTTTGAATGTCATGAAATGCCTGACAATGCAAAGGTTAGACTTACTGTGCTAGAGTACACTAGTTATGCCGCCTTATAGTAGAAGAACTTACAAGCCACCAGTAGAAGGGAAGGGGAATGAGAGATTAGTAGTTAGGATGATATGAAGAGAGTCATGTAGAGAAGGTCTGTACCGAGCTATTATTTGTAGGATGCCTTTAAGAGACTACAAGAGCTGAGATAAGGAGCATCAAGTGTAGATGCTTACATTAAAAAGTTCTAGATGCTAATGATCTGATGCGAAGTTATGGAGCTAGAAGATCGAATTGTGTCTCTATTCATTGGAAGATTGAAGTATGAAATTGGAGATGTCTTAGAAACCCTGGACATTAGGATGCTTAATGATATAATCCAATCCACTTAGAGGACTGAAAGGCATCAAACAAGAAGATTCCGACCAAGCATCAACTGTACTAGCAATAGCTAACCTATTTCAAATAGACCTATGCAAATAGAATTGTGCAAGGTCATTGAGACTCAACTTGCTCAAACTACCCAAGTTGAAAGAAGATGGACAAGCTGAGCTATTAGATGAAGAAGTCATTTATAGCGAAGAAGGCAAGCTCATGCCAACCACTCTAGTATTGAAGAGGACGATGAGTGTCAGTCCTGTACTTGAAGATGAACAAAGAATAAATCTCTTCTATATTAGGTTCAAGGTGAAGGAATCACTATGCATACTGATTGTAAACAATGGGGGTTGGACCAATGTAACCTCCGTATTTTTGGTCTAGCAACTAAAATTACTGATCATGTCCAACCCAAAACCTTACAAGCTTCATTAGCTCAATGATAAGGGAGCCCTACAAGTGAACAAGTAAGTATCTATGCAAATCTGCATTAGCAATTATCGAGATGAAGTGCTCTATGATGTACTATCCATGAGTGCATCTTACATTCTACTTAGACGATTAGGATGTTTGATTGAGCAATTATGTATGATGGTAAGAGGAACATATGTTTTATAGAGCATGAAGGAAGAAGGATGAAATTAAGCCCCATGACTGCTGAGCAGGTAAAAATCATGTAAGCCCAACTTAACCAAAGCTTAAAGGAGACTTTGGTATTGACCCAAGCTAAACTGAAAAGAGAAATGGAGCTAGAGGGACCTACTTATCTACATGACAGGAGGCTTCTAGAGATGAGACCCATGGACGAAGAGCTATCAACCAAGGTAAAAACCCGACTGGGGGACTTTACCGATTTGTTTCCAAAGGAGCTACTAGAAGGTCTACCCCCAATCTAAGGCATTGAGTATGCAATTGATGTACAACCAAGGGTTGTCCTGTCGAACAAGCTTACCTATAAACTGAACCTTGGACAGACTGCCAAGTTGCAAAGGCAAGTAGACGACCTCATGGAAAAAGGTACATACATGAGTCCTTGAGCCCCCATGCTGTATCGGCCTTATTAGTGCTAAGGAAAGATGAGTCTTAAAGGATGTATGTAGATGGTAGGGCCATCAATCAAATCACCATCAAGTATAGGTATCTCATACTTAGGCTTGATAAGCAGAGCAAGAGTGTTCTCCAAGATCGATCTTAAATCTGGATACCATCATATTCGAATGCGTGAAGACGATGAGTAGAAGACCACTTTCAAGATACGATATGGTTTGTATGAATGGCTTGTAATGCCATTTGGGCTATCCAACGCGCCGAGCACATTCATGCAACTTATGAATCACGTGCTTTGAGAGTTATTAGGAAGGTGTGTTGTGGCTTATTTTAATGACATTCTAGTATACAAACACAACCTGGAGGAGATCTTCTTGGGACTTATTGTGATTGGAGGTAGCATTTGAGTTGATGAGGAGAAGGTAAGAGCCATTATAAAATGGCCCAAGCTAACCCGTTCTACCGACGTGAGAAGTTTCCATGACCGGGCATCATTTTATCGCTGATTCATAAAGAATTTCGGTACGATTGTGGCCCCACTCACCGAACTCTTGAAGAAGAATGTTGAATTCATATGGGGTGAAAAAGAGAGGAGAAGTTTTGAAGACCTGAAGGAGAAGCTAACTACAGCCCCCTTCTTAGCTCTATTGAGCTTTGACAAGGTACTTAAGGTAGAATGTGACGCATCTAGACTAGGCAAAGGTACTATGCTGATGTAAGAAGGTTGACTTATTGCTTATTTTAATGAGAAACTTCAAGGAGCCACACTCAACTACTCCATCTACAACAAGGAGTTCTACTCCTTAATTCGAGCCTTAACAGTGTAGCAACACTACCTATTGAATAAGGAATTCATGATCTATACCGATCATGAATCCTTGAGATATCTAAAGAGCTAACTGAAGTTATCTTGAAGATAAGCTAAGTTGGTTGAGTTCATGGAAGGTTTTTCTTACGTTGGATAATATAAGAATGGAAAGAACAATGTAGTAGTTGATGCCTTGTCAAGATGATATACCCTCTTGACTAAACTGCAGACAAAGCTACTTGGGTTTTCAACCATCAAGAATTTGTATGCGAAAGACCCAAACTTTGGTCCTATCTATGTCCGATGTAAGGAAGGACAGACGTTAGACGACTATCATAAGGAGGATGGATACTTATTCAAGAAGATGAGGCTATGTATGGTATGCCAAGGAGCTTGAGTACAAAAATGGGAAAGTAGTACAATGTTAGACAAGGTGGATAGGTCGCAGTGTAACATTAGTCCCATATAAATATTCTTTGAGCAAAACAGGTGAGAAAAGTCAAAATGTTGTGGAAATAAAGGAGTTGGGATGAGAAGGATGGTGACATGCTGAGAGAAAACTATTCATCCATTTGAGTCTCTCATCACTCGGTAAGAACTTCTCGGTAGTGGTTGGTTGGATTACTCGGCACAAGTCCTTAGCAAGGGAATGGTCAGAATCATCACTACCGTGTCAACATATGACAATTAGGGGAGCTTAAGGAGTTCAACCAAATTCTTACGGCGTAAACTTTCTCGTCATTAGTAGGTTGCCGAGAGAGAATTCGCTAGGTAAGGGAATGGATTCCTCGGAGCTGTACGTAAGTAATGGGATCATTGGTCAGTAGTTAATCAATTTTTCGGGGTTATTGAAGATTTGCCCTCAAATCTTGGTCTTTGTCATCTTTAAGCACATATGGTATTAAGTCGGCGATGTTGAATGTGGCAGATACGTTGAGACTTTCTAGTAGCTCAATCTCTTAGGCATTATCATTAATGCACCTTAGGATCTTATAGGGCCATCAGCTCTAGGAGATAGTTTGTTCGTCCTCTTGCCAAGGAAGCTTTCCTTACTAAGATGGATCTAGATAAGGTCCTCAGGGGCATAAATAATTCATTTTCTCTCATGGCATTATACTTCCTTCTATTAAGCCATAGTTTTGGCTAGTTGCTCAGCAATTCTTTGAGGCAACCTACGAAATTCCTCAATACGCTACAAGCCGGATGGACTTTCCCTTTACGTAGTCAAACTGTTAACTAAGTTTAAGGGTAAGTTCAGGTTAAACCCATAAACAACCTCAAAGGGTGATGTTCCAATAGAGCTATGAGTGGACAGATTATAGGCAAATACAATGATGGGCAAGCATAAATCCTAGTCACGAGAGTTCTTTCCAATAGTGGCGTATCGGAGATTACCGACGGTTTTAGTAACTTAGTTTAGCTATCTGTCTGGAGGTTGCAAGAGCTACTAAACAGGAACTTAATGCTGAGTTTCCTATATAAGGTCTTCCAAAAGAAGCTCATAAATTTAGAATCATGGTTGGACACAATACTTTTTGGTACTCCATGAGATCGCATAATTTCCTTTAAAAAGAGGTTAGTAATGAATAAAGTATCATTAGTTCGGTGGTAGGGGATGAAGTGGCCCATCTTGCAAAACTAATCAACCACTACTACGGTCAAATCATGTCTTCTCAACATGTAGGGAAGTTCAAGCATGAAATCTATGCTTAGATTGGTCCATGACCTTTTAGGAATTGGTAGGGGTGTATATTCTCTATAGGGTTCTCTCCTCCCTTTTACGTACTTACACACCTTACACCTCTTAAGTATTCGGTGCACATCCCTCATTATCTTAGGCCAGTAAAAGTACTCTTTCAATATCTTAATTGTCCTCTTCTCCCTAAAATAACTAGTTAAACCCCCATCATAAGCTTTTCAAACTAGTAGCTCCCTTATAAAACCATTCAGTACATAAATCTGCTTTCCCTTCATTAAGAACCCTTCACTTAAGTAGAATCCATCTGTAACTCCTCTATCACTACACTTAGCTACTAAAGCCCCAAAATGTGGGTCATACTCGATCAGGTTTAGTGCCAAATCCAAGCACTTTAGCTTGCAACATCATAATAAGGGTATGACGGTGAGAGAGTGCATCAGCTACTATGTTAGTGCTTCCCTTCTTATACTTGATGTCATAGCAAAAGGTCTTTAAGAACTCAACCCACTTCGTGTGACACCAAGAAAGTTTTTGTTGTCCGTGAAGATGCTTGAGAGATTCATGATCCTAATAGATGATTAATTCTCTCAGCAATAAATAATGTTGCTAGTTCTAAAGTGTATAGACAAGGACATAGAACTCCTTATCATAGGTTGAGTAATTCAAGGCAGTACCTCAAAGTTTTTCATTGAAGTAAGCAATGGGTTAGTACTCCTACATAAGGACAGCACCAATGACAATACCAGACACATCATATTCAACCTCATAAACCTTCTCGTAATCTGGTAGAGAAAATACTAGAGCAAACATCAACTTACACTTCACATCTTCAAAACTCTTCTAAGCCTTTTCTATCTATTTAAACTTAATGTTCTTCTTGGTCAATTTAGTCAACAACGTAGTTATGGAGTTGAAGTTTTGGATAAATCTTTGATAGAACGAACCTAGGCTATGGAAACTCCTAACTTTGGCTGTATTAGTTAGCGTAGGCCACTCATTAATAACCTTGACCTTTTCCTCATCAACACAAACTCCAATCCCTGAAATGACATATTCAAGGAATATAACCTCGCTTTAACAGATCGCACATTTCTTTAGGTTGTTGAATAATTTCTCGACATAGAGTATGTTAAACACCAATCTTAAATGTTTAACATGAATGAAAAGGTCGGCATTGTTGACCAAAATATCATCAAAATAAACTACAACACGTTTTCCTATAAATGTTTTGAGCACATGATTCATGAGCCTCATGAATGTACTTGGCATATTAGTTAAACCAAACGGCATAACCATCTACTCAAATAGACCATCTTGAGTCTTAAAAGCTATTTTCCATTCATCTCCCTGTCTCATTCATATTTGATGATAGTTGCTCTTTAGATCTATCTTCAAAAAAATGCTTGCACCATGCAACTCATCAATCATGTCATCTAACCATGGGATCGGGTATCGATACTTAACAGTAATCTTATTGATGGTACGACTATCAATGTACATCCTCCATGTCCATCTTTCTTAGTATGGTTAGGATGGCATATAGGCTCATGCTCGCACAGACATATTCATGATCTACTAACTCATTAACTTGCTTTTTTAGCTTGGCCTCTTGTTCAGGATTAAGTCTATAAGCGGGTCGATTCGGTTGGGCTACTCCAAGTTGAAGATCAATGCAATGCTTAATTCCTCCCAAGGGAGGTAATCCTTTTGGCATCTTGGTAGGAAATAGGACAGCAAATTCCTAAAGTAGCTACAACAGTTCAGTAGGTAAGTTCATGGTCTCTCTAACCTCTAAGAGTCTCCTGACCAAGAAGAGTACATAGTCCTTGGCCTTGACCTCTCATGCAAACTAAGCTCGGGAAATCACTAAGGACTTCTAATATAAAGATCTAGCAACCTTTTCCTGGGCTTCTTGTACTTCCTTAGGACTCATAAGTGTCAATATAATTTTCTTTCCATCCTTTTGAAACATGTAGGTGTTCTATACCCAACGTATAATACTCTCAAGTCAAATAGCCATGGTCGGCTGAGTAATATGTGAGACGTACACATAGGAAGGATAATACACATCACCTTGTCCCTATACCTATCACCAATAGTTGTTGGCACTCTAACTTGCTCGGAAATGTATAATCCTCCTTTCTCATTTAGCTAGTGAATCATATACGGCTTAGGGTATGGAATAGTCAGCAATTTCATGGCTTTAACTACCCCTTGTGCAATGAAAATGGTACAACTCCCTTTGTGAATGATCATGAGGCATATTTTTCCATTCACCTAGCAATTTGTATGAAGGAGGTTCTCTCTTTGCTCATTTTCATTTGCCACAAAAGTATTGAGAGATCATCGAACAACAAAAGCAATACTCGACTCTACCCTTGAAGGGTATCTTGGCTTCCTGCTCTTCCTCAAATTCTTCCACATTCGATCAATTGTCACTTCTTCCTCTCCTTTACTAGTACTTTCTACTTCAAACAAGGGCTTGTCTCCCTTTATGGTCATAACTTAATGGTTCAAACATTGACTAACCACGTGTCCATAGCTAAGGCAATTGAAACATTTAATTTCTTGAGCTTTCCTCCTGAACTCTGACCCAGGTCTCTTCAGATCTCAAGTTCCTTTGTCTTGCTCTTACCTCAACCGTCATTTGATCGGCTTGATACATGACCTTAGCATTCCACCTCGAAACTGTTTGACGCCATATCATTCCTTGGTCTACTCGGCGGGCCAGTCCTATTCAGCATCATGGTTTAGTTACTCAGCATTCGGCTACTATGGTTCAGACGTTACCTTCCAACTTTTTGGTCTATATGAATGCTTTCATCCAAAGTTGTAAGGCTTTACAATTCCATGACGTGACCAATCTTAACTTGGAGTCTCGAGACGAATCATGCTATAGTTCAGGTCTCAAGCTTATTAACATTACATCGTATCATGAGTAACTGAAACTCTCAAACATAGTCATCTACAGATCTGTTACCTTATCTCAAGTCTTAGAGTCGTCAAAAAGTGTCCTGTTCATAATGTTTGGGAATGAACCTATTTCTTGGAACTCTCTTCATCTTGTTCCATGTTCAAACCTCAAGTTGAGTCCTGAGGAAAACATTCTATATCTTCCTCCATCACATTGTTAGATACCTAGAAAATTATAATGCAGCCACTCTAATGTAGACAACATCTTCGTAATCATAAAAGTCAAATATCTTTTCGATCTTCTCTTCTAAGTCTAAGTAGTCATCAGTACTATTAGACCTATTAAAGATTGGAATCTATACCTTAAGATGTTCAGCACCTCTTAGCATTCTAAACTCTTGCTCATCAATCCTAACAAACTAGTCTTCTTCTTCTTTGTACTCTTCCACTTCATCCAACTCTAACCTTCTCCTCGCGACTCTATCGGCTTATCGTGATGGTACATGGTTTACTGGAAAGGCTTTCAAAGCTCACTCATTCATCTACCTCCTCAGCCTATCTCTCATTTTTCAACCCTGCTCAGTAACTCTCTCACTCTGTCCATTCTCTAAGACCCTATTTACTGAGATAGCTAAATTGGCTACAATAGTAGCAAGATCTTATATCTACTCATTAGTAATATGTGATGTTTGTTGGGTAACTCGACTACGACCATGAGCATCTCTTCAACATTGTAAATCTCTCCCTATACACTACAGTTCAATATTCCTAAGATAAAATTTTAGTAACTACACTTCATTTAGATGGCTACAATCATATACAGTATCTCAAATAATAGACTGACTATTACTACATAGCTTTCAGTCTCAACCTCAACCTCAAGCTTTGATACTAAGAATATATGATATGCCTAAGAGCTTAGTTATCATTCGGACTAACCGAGGCAAATTTGAATTGAAATGGGTCCTTCGAGATATCGAAGAAAATTAGAGGGAAATGGTCTACAACCAAACAAGAGTAGCTGACATGCAGCTGCTCGGAGGATGTGACTCACAAACGAACATAACACAACTTAACACTACACTTGATATGATGCATAAGTTGATGTTAAGGTCTACCTATCACTAATCCTGAGCTACTTGTCAAGATTAGATAAGAGTGTATGAAATATGGACTTGGAGAAGGTGATCTCATAAGAATAGAATATTTAGTATTAAAATGTAAGTTATTTTCTAGCTTATAAAAGAAAGGGGTTATTTATAGTAAGTCCCTAAGGTAGCATTACCAATAATGAAATTACAAGAAAGTATATACAAAATGGGGATTCCTAGTATATACCAAAAATAGTCAAAAGGATAAAAGACCAAAAATGGAAAAGTTGTACAATGATAGAAGAAGTAAACAAGTGGCAATGCAACATTGGTCCCATACAAATATTCTTTAAGCATAGTAAACGAGAAGGGTCAAAATGTTATGGCAATAAAGGGGGCGAGATGAGAGGGATGGGGGTATGTCAAGAAAAAACTATTCAGCCATTTAAGTGAGTCTCTCATCATTTGGTAGGAACTTCCCAGCAGTGTTCAGTTAGATTACTTAGCATAGGGCCCTCGGTAAGGGAATGGTCAACATCATCACTATAATATGTACAGATCAACATATGACAATTAGGGGAGCTCAAGGAGTTCAACCACATTCTTTTAGTGTAAACTTTCTTATCATTAATAGGTTGCTAAGATAGAATTTATTGGGTAAGGGATTGGAGTCCTTAGAGCCATGCGTGAGTAATGGGACCGTTGGTTGGTAGTTCATCAATGCGTCCTAATTTATTTTGCGCGAGAACTGCTATAGTAGGAAGCACATAGAGGGGGATTAACATGAGACTTTGGCCAGTGATAAACTTATGAGGGGGATTGATAGGACACTTTGGCCAGCGATAAACTTATGAGGTATTATTCTCTAGATTCTTTTGGCCAAGGATGAAGAGAGATGTTTGATCCATGTTGGAAATATGTGTAACCTACCAAAAAGCGAAGAGTTGTGCTGAGTAAGGACATTGCCAAACCTTGTCGATCCCCACCAAACCATGGTTTAAGCTGAGTATGAATTTCATGTTAGGATTACTAAGGACGTCCTGAGGAAAGGACTCCATCATGGTGGTTGTGGATCAATTTAGCAAGATGGCACATTTCGTACCCTATTCTAAGACTAACAATGCCTTGGCTATCTCTTTTTTTTTTTTTTCTTGTAGGAGGTGATTAAGCTTCACGACATGCCCAAAACCATAGTTTCAGATAAAGACCCCAAGTTCATGAGCCACTTTTAGAGGACACTTTGGAGACGACTGGGAACTAAGTTATTGTACAGCACGTCCTGCCATCTATAGACTGATGGGCAAACCAAAGTTGTCAACCAAACTATAGGAACTTTGTTACAAGTCATTGTCGGACGAAACATAGCTGATTAGGATATATGTCTACAATCATTGAATTTGCCTACAATCAAACCATCTATAGCATCATAAGCATTTCTCCATTCGAAGTCGCCTATAGGTTCAATCCTAAAACTAAGCACCCCAGCTGATGCTTGATGAAGACTGGCTAGCCATCAAGAGAGTTGAGGCTATTAAGGCCATGTACCAAAAGGTTATAGAGCAATTGGGTTAAGCTACTATTAAGCTTGAGAAACAAAGCCAAGGATGGAAGAAGAGATAATTTTGACCAAGCGATTTGATTTAGATATACCTTAGCAAGGAACGATTCCCAAACTTGAGGAATAGTAAGTTATCACCTAAAGTCGACGGTCCTTTCAAAGTGATTGAAAAGGTTAATCCTAATGCCTATAGGATCGAATTACCTAAAGGATATGGAGTTTTAGATTCTTTCATCATTGCTAACCTCTAACCTTATACTCCTGAAGATGAGCAAACTATACTTGAACCATATTTGATCCTAAATCTCAAACAACAAGGAGGGGATGATAGGGATCAAGGACTAATTACAAGATCCCGAGCCCAAGGACTCTCGATGGTTCGTGGAGCTATCCAAGGAGAGTTAAGTACTGAGGAGTAGTGCTTGCGCTGGTCTAATCAATCGAGCTACTTTACTCTGCATGCCATCCAAGATGTTGCCGAAGTGATCAACTAGCATGCAGAGCTGAACCCTCTACTTAATTGTAGCCCAAGCACTAAATCTGAATGCAGCAATCTCCATTGTACCGAGGATGAGTAGAATTATTAAGAGCCATCCATCCGAAGTCAACCTTAATGTGAGCCATTCTTGAACCAACCATTGCCTAGCCCCTTTTGATGTCAAACAAGCCTAAATCAAGGTCTACCCCTACTTAGACCGTAATCTATCAGAATCATAGCAAAAACGTATGTGCATAATCCTTTATTAACAGCCATACTGCCTTTTCTAACAAAGGATGTCTACGTTCCTTCTTTTCCACAATTTCATATTTTCCTTGTAAATTATTCTTTTGTTTTTAGCAAATAAGGACCATTCTTTTGTAATTTCTATAACTTAGGAGTTGCCTTAACAGGATGATATAAATATTGTCATATTGTAAAAGTTAAGGATAATAATATGGAAAATAGATTGAACTTTTCCTTATTACTCTTGAGCAACTATTATCTGGCCCATTCGAGCATAAACTAGTGGCGAGTGATCTCAGGCCATACTTATTCGTCATATCAAGTGTGACCTGTGCTCATCTGAAGTATTGGTGTGTCATATCCTTTGTCGATACATAAGAACCATCTACTTAACCTTCAACTATCATTTACCTTTCAAGCCATGTTGTGGCTTGGACCCACCTCTTTGGTTATATGTGATATCGGGTTCGTGTGTTCATCCATAAGTCCATATCAATTAGGGTTTCATTTTGAATAAGCAACTTCCATTACAAATTCATGCAAATTCAATGTCTAGGGATGATATAAACACACTACAACTACTATAAAAATGCTTTCACAAATCATAGCAAACATATATAGATAAACCCTAAAGTCATATGAAAGGAATTAATGTACCCTTAAAGAAAGACAAAAGAAAAAAAGGGAAATCATACCTTAGAAGAGTGTTATTGTGATGAGAATGATTGTACAAGTGTTCAAATGGGTTGGAGTAAGGATTTATGTGACAAAAAATGATGCAAGTTTTTTGTAAGGGATAGGCATGGAGAGTACTATCACAGGGTGGAAATTTGAAAAGTGAGAAATGAGGAGAGAGAGAAGGAAATTTCTTACATAGTGGAGTGACAGGAACATGATCATAACCGTGACTTAGGTTGTGATCCCCTTTATAAGCTTAGTCACAACCGTAATGCGTCCCGTGGTAAGCTTAGTGCCTAAAATTTTTAAACCAGCATGGCTTTCCCCCTTTTATAGTTATAGGCATAATCACATCCATGCCTGATACTATAGCCTTAGATTTCACAATTATCTCATTAGATCACGACTTTGATTAAGGTATGAACTCTTATAGAGGATTGATGATGGCCATGATGGATAAGTGGAGTAGCCTTATTAATTTATCATGGCCATGATTGATCCTGTGATGGATGTTTTACTTGAAAAATTCAAATAGTTACCTTTATCACAGTCACGATGCATATTGGGCTTCCAATTTACATCCACATCCCCATACTTTACGAATTCTTCTCTTCTCTCTAAATTGCCATGACTTTCACTCTATGATCTCTTTCTTTATGCATGAAACTATAACAAAAACACTTAAAACAATCCAAACCACTAAAAATAACAATAATTAATTAAAATTAAAACTCAACAATTCTCAAAGTACTCAAAACAAATAAAATGAAATTGAAAGCCTAAAAAAAAAATGCTTTGTTTAACGTCTCAAGCTCAACGTTCCTAAAGTATTCAACTTCACTCCTCGAATTAGAGAAGTCTTAACTCCTCCTTTCCTTCATTCTAATTCACTTCTCTATGGTATAACTTCAACCATTGCCTATTAATCTTGAATGTCACCTTTTCCGGGTGTTCAACTTTTACTACTCCATATGGAAATACCTTTTTCACTAAAAATGGACTTAACTACTTAGACTTAAGTTTACTAGGAAAAAACTTAAGTCTAGAATTATACAATAGTATCAGAACACTCTCCTTGAATTGCTTGACGTGCTTAATCCTGGAATCATGAAGATGTTTAGCTTACTTCTTACACATTTGATTGTTCTAATAAGCTATCTAACGACACTCGTCCATTTTGTTAAGTTAGAAATGCCTAAGTTTATAGCTTGCTTCATAATCTAAATTTGCTGTCTTCAAAGCCCAATAAGCCTTATACTTAATCTCTACCAGTAAATGGCAGGTCTTACCAAACATTCATCGATAAGGAGTAGTACCTAACAAAGTCTTGTAAGCATTTCAATATGCACATAAAGCATTATGTAACTTGTTAACCTGACCTTTTCTGTTCTTTGCTACAGTCTTCTCTAAAACCCTTTTTAAGTCCCTATTAGATACCTCCACTAGCCACTTGTTTATGGATGGTATCGAGTGGCCATCCTATGGTGTACCCCATATCTATTAAGGACCCATTCATTTTAGTTGTTACAAAAGTAGGTTCCTCTATCACTAATCAATGCTCGCGGTACTCCAAATCTAGAAAATAACTTTCTTAAAAATTTCACTACCACCTTAGCATCATTTGTCGATAAAGCTTGAGCTTCAACCTACTTTGACACATAATTAACTACAACTAGAATGTACTTATTACCATATAAACTTGGGAACGATCCCATGAAGTCTATTCCCTAAACATGAAAAACTTCACATTCTAATATATAAATTTGTGGCATTTCATCCTTCTTAGCAACATTCCTATATCTTTGACACTTGTCACAACCTACAACATAACCATGAGCATCTTTAAATAAACTTGGCCAATAAAAACTAGCCTTGAACACTTTTTAAGTTATCATGTTTGCACTATAGTGACACCCTATTGGTTTACTATGGAAATGGAAGGAAATTTTCTATCTTTCTTCATATGATACATAGTATCAAATAATCTGATTAGCTTATACTCGAAAAAGAAAAGGGTCTTCCTAAAAGTAATGTTTTAACTCTAAGAAAAACTTCTTTTTCTTGTGGTCATCCAAATCTCATGGTAAAACCTTCTCAACTAAATAATTTGCTATGTTAGCAAACCATAGAATGTTATGGGTTGCTACTATGTAAACGAAAATCAAGCTTTCTTCGAGAAATTTATCATTAATGTCATCCTCATCCAGTTCTTTTAGATGTGGATTATCCAACCTAGACAAATGGTTTGCAACCAAAATTTCAACCCACTTCTTGTCTCTTATTTCTAAATCAAATTCTTATAGCAACAGTACCCAACAGATCAACCAAGGTTTCACATCAAATTTAGGTAAAAGGTATCTTAAAGCTGAGTGATCAGTATAAAAAATCACCTTTAAGAGGATTAGACAGCGCTGAAATTTGTCAAAAGCAAAATCAATCGCTAACAATTCTTTCTTAGTTATGGTGTAATTCGCTTGAACTAAAGTGAGTGTCTTGCTAGCATAATGTATCAATTGAAAGTATCTATCTTCTCTTGGTCCCTACACTACTCCTACTATTGAGTCACTTGCTTAACACATTAATTCAAACGACATGGTCTAGTTAAAAACTACCATGATAGGAGCATTGGTCAATTTTTCTTTCAAAATGTTAAAAGCCTATAAACAATTTGTGTTAAAATCAAATGGTATACCCCTCTTAAGGAGCTTTGTCAATGGCATCATTATCTTAGAGAAGTCCTTAATGAATCATCGATAAAATCCAGCATGTTCGAAAAAGCTTCTTATAGCATTCACAGATGACAGTGGTGGTAATCTTGATATCACTTCTATCTTTCCCAGTTGTGAACTAAGTTTGTCTCTTCACTCCTCTATAGAACCCTTTTAAATTTGTAAGGCATCCATCAAATGTATTACCAAACATAGAAAAATTATCCATAAAGACTTCCATCATATCTTCTATTAAATCTCCAAAAATAGCCATCATATAACGCTAAAAAGCGATAGGTCATTACACAGTCCAAATGGCATTTTATGGTATGCAAAGTAGCATAGGGGCATATAAAGGTAGTCTTCTCTTAGTCTTCTGGAGCTATCAGAATCTGAAAATTACCAAACATCCTATCTAGGAAACAGTAATATTCATGACCCACTAATCCCTCCAACATTTGATCAATAAAAGGTAGTGGAAAGTGGTCCTTCCTCGTAATGTCATTGAGTTTCCTATAATCAATGCATATGCTTTAACCAGTCACAATACGCATCAATATCAACTCATTCTTCTTGTTTGCTACTTCTGTCATGCCACCCTTCTTTGGAACTACCTGAACCAGACTCACCCATGGACTATCTAAAACCAGGTAAATGAGTCTTGCATCCATCGGCTTCACTACCTTTTTCTTAAAGACTTCCTTCATGTTAGGATTCAGCCTCCTTTGAGGTTGCGCTACTGATTTACACCCATCCTCCATCAAAATTTTAAGTGTACAAAATGAGGGACTAATTCCCTAGATGTTTGATATCTTCCATGCAATTGCCCTCTTATGTTCTTTAAGAACTGATAAAAGTTTTTCTTTTTAATAAGAATTTAGCCTTGACGATATGATCATCGGCAAGTTAGAATCTTTAGATAGAAAAGCATATTCTAAATAAGTGGGCAATTGTTTCATTTCTAAGTCAAGGGGCTCCTCAACCGAAGGCTTTATACAAGTAATCAAACTCCTGTCAGTCTCTTCAATCTTGAAATTCTTCATTTACGTACTACATACCTCCAATTGAGTGATCATCTCTTTCACTTCTTCTACTTCATCTACCTTATTTCCTTTCATCAAGCATGACTCCAAAGGATCCTTACTCAACATATCTTGTAAAAAATCAGAAATGGTAAAGTTAAATGAATCAACAGCAATGCATTCATCATCACCACTCATCAATTTTCAGAAGATGTCGAGTATTTTGATCACCGTTCCTCGTCTCTAAGCCAAAGGAACAACTTCCCATCCTTGACATTAATCACAGCACCCATAGTTTCCAAGAATGGTCATCCTAATATGAGTGGAATCTTGATATCTTCGTCCATATCCAACACAACAAAATTTGTAGGAAAAATAAAGTCATGTACTTTAATTGAAACATCTTCCACAACTCCTCTTAGGAACCGCATGGATTTGTCTACCAATAGGTTACTCATTTGAGTACTTTTGGGCTTCCTCAAATTCAATCTCTTAAACAAACTATATGGCACCAAATTGATGCTAGCTCCAAGATCTACCAATGCCTTCTCTATTGTAAGGTCTCCCATCAAAGAGGGGATAATAAAGCTACTAAGATCCTTGAGTTTCCTAGGTAACTTGTTCATAAGAACTGCAGAGCATTCGCTACCTAAGATAATAATAGAAAGTTCCTCCAATTTCCTCTTATTGGAAAGAAGCTCCTTCAAAAATTTTGCATACTTAGGCATCTGGCCAAGAGCTTCCACTAAAGGAAGGTTGATGTGAAATTGCTTGAAGAGTTCCAAAAACTTCTTATAATGCTCATCATCCTTATCTTTCCTTAGGCTAGAAGGGTAAGGCAAATGTGGCATATAATTTTTTGGTGTTATTGGTAAAACTTTCTCTTTTGGTGATCCATTATTCACTAGCTGACCCCCATTCATAGCCTCAACTTCTTTTCCACTATCTTGGAACCTCTAAAAAGTTTGTAACTCCTCACTACTTCTAAGAGTCATAGCCTTAACATGCTCCTTAGGGTTTGTCTCCATGTTGCCTTAGAAGCAATCTAGGAGCTCTTTCAAATAACATCTTAAAAATCTGACTAAGCTGATTTTCTAAGTTGTGTATTAAGGTTGCTTGATTTCTTACGGCTACTTCTGTGGCTTAGTGGCAATTCTTAGAGATCTTGATGTATTGAGCCAACATTTCCTCAATGGATATGAGGTTACCTTAAGAGGGTGGCATTTATCTTTGAAATCCAAGAGGTTGCATATTAGAACTCTAACCAGTGTTGTTGCCCCTTTAGAAATTTGGATGATTTCTCCAACCCGAGTTGTAGGTGCTGCTAAAAGGATCATTCCTAGGTCTGATTGGGTTCCCAATGTAGACAACCTCTTCCGCATGATCTATCACTGAAGTGTTAGCCAACTTTGAATTTGAAAGTGCCAAAGCCTTGTTCTGATCCATTATGAGGATATCTAGCTTTCTTGTCAACACTTCTACCTTATGTGCTAAAGTGAATGTGGCATCTAATTCATGTTTTCTTGTTGAATTTTTTTCTCTTCCTCTTATAAATGACCACTGATAATGATTATTAACCATGTCTTCAAACAATTGAATGCATTGCTTAGGTAACTTATGGTTCAAGCTTCCTCTAGTGATTGCATCAATGAGTTGCTTGGTGGTGTAATTCAGTCCATTATAGAATGTTTGAACTTGATGCCAATCTAGAAGACTATGATGAGGGCACTTTCTTAATAACTCCTTCCACCTCTCATATGCTTCATATAGAGTCTTTAAATCCATTTGACTGAAAGAAAAAATATTTTCCCTTAGCTTAGTTGTCCTTGAGGGTGGGAAGTATTTTCTCATAAATAGTTCAGTCATTTCTTGCTAAGTATTAATGGAATTTCATAGCATAGAGTTAAGCCACTACTTTGCATTAGACCTTAGTGAAAACAGAAATAGCCTAAGTCTGATACCATCCTCAAAAACTCCACCTATCTTGAATGTGTCACATATCTCCAAGATCTATTACAAATGGCTATTGTGGTCTTTATCATTGAATCCATCAAACTAAATACATTGTTAGATCATTTGAATGATACTTGGCTTAATTTCAAATGTATTGGCTTGAACTTTAGGCTAAGCAATATTGGTACTAGCCTTATCCAAGTTAAGCTCACAATAATCCAATATTGTCCTAAGAGCCATAGGAGGATTTACTCCTGGTTTGTTTCTCACTCATAGTACATTCCGATTTCCCTCAAGATGTAAGTCCAAAATCAATGGTGGATCACCTTAGATACCATCTTCCAGATTCAAGAACTGATTTCCTACTAGCGACTCAACGTTTTGATCCGGGTTATTCATTCTGGATCTCAACGGTTTTCGTGCTCTTACTTCCTCATTAGCTAATACTTGCTTCTCAAAATACTCTTGACCTTTCTTTAAGTTACTTCTAAGTGTTCTCTCGAGTTTAGGATTGAAGTCAACTAGATTAGTAATGTTGCTTTGGGTCATAAACTGCAATTCAGCAAATAATCAAATATGAGCACAAGTCTTTCGACTAAACTACTAACAATTATAAAAAATAAATAAATAAATGCTAGAAGAATAGGAACCCAAATGTTCCTAATGATGATGCCGATTTTCCCAAGCAACAGCACCAAAAACTTGATTGCCTCTTTTTAGAGCTTTTAAGTTTTATAATTTATAAACCTATATTCTATCCTTAACTCGGTTCAACAGGCAAGTGTACCTATCGTTTTTTAACACGGATGAGTATAGGGTCGTCTCCATTAAGAAAATGACTCATACACTAATACTTAATAATTTTCCTATTATCTAGTAGTCAAGTTTATTAAGTGATCTATTATTAAGACTCTAATTGTTAACTAACTGCACTAATCTATAACTTAGAGTGATTAATACAATGATTACATGAACAATTATGAAAAATAAACTTAACATATAGACTTGCTTCATAACTTAGCATAATCTTACCAAAATACTTTTTATCCAAATACTTGTTAACTGCGGGAAATTACAGTATATAAGCATTCTTTACAGAACTACTTATTTCTAATCCTAATTGTGTCCATTAGAATCTCTTCTTAATTAATAGCCAACTAAGATCACATTAAGGTCATATTAATGTAATGAATCCCTTAAGGATGAAATAACTTTCCTAATAATATCTCTATTATTAAGAGTAGGTTGTTCCAATGAACTAGATCTATTTTATAGAATTGTCTCTTAACGTATTCTATTGAAATCCATCCTAAGTCAATGTTGTGCACTATATTGTACTTAGATTAAAAAAATGTCATTCGTCAGAATTAACAAACGTGAGGAAATTACTTTTTTAAACACTTGATCATATTAAGTGATGTAGCAAGTCTCAATGGATTACTCACATATGATAAAACAACAATAAAAACTAACATGAAACATAATTACACAGAAATAAAACATGGAATAAGTTTGACGAATACACAAACAACGAATTCCCATCATCTTTCTTGAGTAATTTCGGGAAAGTATAGTACAACACTTAAATAACTATATAGAAGGAAAATGGAAAACTACAAATTGGGTACAACAATGGATGAATGGATGTATTGTAGGTAGGTGATGTGTTGTTCTTGATGATGTTCTCTCTAATCAAATTTTATGTCTGAATTTGATTATGACATTGATGATGATGTTATGATGATGATCTCCTTTCTACACAAGTTACAATACTTTTATATTCTTCCTGTCAAAGGGCTTGAATCTACCCCTTCAAGGAACCACTTGACATTTTACGTACATTGGTTCATGTGAAAAGGTTGAAAAGAATAGTTATGCTCCTTCTTTCATGCCAGTGACTCGAGGTGTGATAGTCTCGAAGAGAATTATTTTTCACCAATCACAACCATTGTTGAGATCGTGAACTCCTCATCGCATTATTAGATATCATCATGCCTATAACAATGGCCATGATCATCCTCTTTCTATTCAATCATAGCCATAATTAACAGGGGAATCATCAATACTTCCTCTATTAAGGCCATGATGGAGGGGCTGATCAATTATAAATTCTTCATTACTTCACTATGATGCTCGTGATTGATGCTACTTCATTGGTTTCTTCTCCTTACAGCCATGACTAACTAGAAAGTTGTTGTTCTTGTGTATAATTCCTCCTTTGCTCGTGATTTACCTGAAATTAATATTTTATACAACCAAGTACCCAAAAATCAAGGATTAAATCACATTTATGATCCTTTCTATGCTTAAACATACCTTGAAAGTGTAAATTAATTTACACTTATCAAGCTGCCGAGCCAAGAAGAAGAGAGACCCAAGCCAAGGAGAAGTTATAACGGGAGTATTGACTACGGGGTGAACTAAGGAGCTCGAAGAACAAAGCCGATGCCAAGAAGGAACATGGTCGAGCAAAGCTCTAACAGAAGTATCTAATACGTGGTGAACCAACTAGCTTAGAATGTAAGGGATGAACCCTAAGCACTTAGCCAAGGACTTAAAAATATAAAGCTTAAGTTATTGACCTTCAGTGGAAGTAGCTAACCTAAAGAGTTCCTTGACTGGGTTCTTCGAGTCAAGAAGTTGTTTGAGTGCTAAAAGTGTGATGATCGAACATAGGTTAAGCTAGCTTCGTTATCCCTTATTGAATATAAAAGTCTTTGGTAGGATAAGTTAGATGCTAAGTAACATGCTGAAGGAGAAGAGCCTATCAAAACTTACAGGCTTACGAAGAGATTGATGAATTAGCACTTTATGCTGACCTACTTCAAGCAAGAGATGTTCCGTGCATTCTAACACCTGAGACAAGGTCAAAATATTGTTGAAGAGTATTTCAAAGAGTTTGAGACATTAATGATGAGATGTGAGATTGCTAAGCCACAGGATTGTACCATTGCTAGATTCCTAAGTGGACTCCGAGATGATATTGCTGACATAGTTAAATTGTAGTCGTTCAACTCTTTAGACTACCTAATTAATTTGGCATTAAGAGTAGAGAGGCAAAGGAGAAGAAGGCATCAGAGGCTGACTAGTCAACCTCAACAAAGTAGCCTTGTGCTTGACAGGTATATCAATAGAAGGCAAGAAAAGAAAGAGAAAGGAGAGCCTAACCATCCTGTCTATGTTGAGAAAAAGATTGTCAAGAAAGAGAAAGCACTCGATAACAAGGCCCGATAAGTGAAGTGCTTCAAGTGCTTAGGCTACGGACACATTACTTCTTAATGTCCAAATAAGAGGATTATGGTTTTAAAAGGCAAAGGACCTAACATTCAAATAGAGAGTTAGAGTGATAAGAGCATGGAAGATGGATTGATCAAAGAAGATGTCTATATCAAAAATCTTGATGAACTCTTTATCCTTAACAAGCCAATGAGCCAACCTGAAGGCAGATCCCAAACAAAGGGAAAATTTATTTCACATGCAATGCCTAGGGAATGGGAAGACCTATTCCCTGGTTGTCGATAGAGATAGTTGCACCAATATCATTTTTGCCAAATTAGTGGAAAAGATGAAATTGCCGACCTACTCATCCCCTAACCTTATGGACTGAAATGGTTTAACGACAAGGGTATGGTCTATATGCATAAAACAACATGGATCACATTTAAGGCAAGGTAGTATGAGGATGAGATTGACTTCGATGTAGTGCCTATGAATGCCACAAATCTACTTCTTGGCCCGCCATGGGAATTTGACTAGAACGTAATCCATGATGGATTTCTTAACACTTATACTATTTGGAAGGATGAGAAGAGCTATCTCTTAACCCCTATGTGCATTGATGAAATCTAGAGAAACTCGATACCCATGGTGAAGCAAAAAGGTAAGAGGAGTTTATTCGGCATCCTGGCCTATGCTCAACACTTAACATTGAGGATGACTTCCTTTCAGACTTGCGATAATGATGGAAATCAGCCTCCAATTATATCTAAGGCGAAGCAGACTTGTCTGAAGTCAAGGTCTATCAATGCTGATCGAGGCATGGTTATAGTCAAAAGGATGAAAAGAGGGAAGATCAACACTCGACATTAAGTTTATAGATAGCAAAAGTGCCAAGATACTACAAGGCTGACTACTCAAGACCAAAGAACTACTTAGCACATCACCGGGAGACTCGTGCCAATTGATTCTAAGACTCAACAATTATAAGCCAACCTTTCTAGTGTCTTGGCCAAACATTGCAAGACTTCAAGGACTCCTTCCTAAACCCATACATCTAATTACCAACCCCATCTGGTTTGAGTACTACTCTTTCCAGGACATACCGAGTGATTGCATGCCGACTTCCCCTATAAAATGCATAGTTTGGTATTCTTGTACATGTATTGCTTTATTTTTATTTATAGGCTCAATTCTTTTGGGTTTAAGGCCTTGTACATTATTTACATTTTTGTTACTAGGGTTTAGGACTTGTTATAAATAGCAACATCTATAAATATCAAAGGGAGATAAAGATTAATATATGAAAATAGACAGAAAAGCATATTCTTGCATTGTAGAATCTTTCCCCTTTTGAGCAAGGCTACTCTTAGGCTAGCATTTGCCAAATTATCGAGTATAGATCAAACTCTTTAATCACACCTATGTTCTTATCGATCTTGACCGTCAAATTATGGTAAACCCCTTCATTTGAACCAATTAGTAAGTTGCCTATAACCTTTATTTGAATCCCGAGTGACATTTATTGTTCGTAAGTTATATCAAACCATATTTCGGGCTCAAACCCTCAATAGTGTTCGTGTCTTAGTATGTGATATCCATTGAGATTCATTATCGAAACCAACCATTTCACTTACTTCCTATCATACCTGTTCAACCCATTATGGGTTGTCAACATTCGTTGCAATCTACCATTTGATCTTGTATCAATTGTTTGCTAATTCAATTTATTAAGATGGGTAATTTTTTTTACATAGAAAAGTTTCAAAATTTATAAAGATATCAATTCACCTACCCTACCCACATACTACCCCTCCCAAACCCACCCCCCCTCTCCCCCACCACACCCCCCCTCTTCCTTAATATCTTATATGAGACCATCAATTCATACTAGAACCTCACTCTAACATCATCTAAAGTTTAAGATCATAAGTGAATAAAATGGTAGTTTAATAGTTTAGCTTAGAAAGACACCATTTTCAAATCCTTCCTAGTGAAGAAAGCAAAGACTCTTTTAGTAAATTAACTACCATAATTAACAAATTGTCATCTCTTGGCAAAACAATTAGTGAAGCAGCTATAGTGTGCAATACGCTATGGATTCTTCCTAATATCTGGAATGCTAAGAAAACTGCCATAGAACAAGCTTATGATTTGAAGACACGTACCACAAGTCAATTGATAGCAAGCTTATGGCATATGAAACTAATTTTCTCAAATCATAGAGTACTTCAGAGGATACAAAAGAAAAAAAGATCGTAACTTTCAAAGCCAAAGAAATAGTTGCTGACTTTGAAGAAGAAGAAGACGAAGAAGATGTGATGATTCTAGCTAGAAAACTCAATAAATGGCTAAAGAAGAAAGGCAAGAAAACTTTTGTTAAAAGATTTTCTCTTGATAAAAACCAATCTAATGGTGTAGGAAAGGTAATCAATGAAGAAGAAGAAAAAAATTTTAAAAAGGAAATTGTATGTTATGAATGCAAAAAGCCAAGACATATCAAGTATGAATTTCTAGTGTTAATCAAGAAGATGGAGAAATTTAAGAAGAAACCAAATCTCTTATGGCCATAAGTGGAGATTTGGAGGGTTCAAAAAATGAGTTAGAAAGTTTAGAAGAATGTGAAAAAGAAAATATGTGTCTTATGGCACTCTTGGAGGTAGATTTTGCAACCAATTTTGATTCTGATATAGAAGTACCTAATGATATATGTGATGAAATCAACAAGTTGGTTAAAGCTCTTTCTCAGTCAAATGACAAGATTTCTAAGCTTGAATCTGAAGTAAAGATGCTAAAAAATGAAAAAATAACTCTTAATCGAACAAATCAATTGTTGGCAGATGAAAATGATTTTTTGAAAAAAGATTTTAAAGGATTGCATGTTGCTAGTAAAGCCTTGGTCAATAAAAATCTTATTTTGGAGGAAGAAATTAAAATTTTGAAAAATCATGTAGAGGATTTATCTAAGTTAATCAAAAATACGTTCCAAAAGTTTGATGAAAGCAATATGAAGTTACAAATGTTAATTTCTTATCAAAGAATGGATAATTCAAAATTTTGACTTAGTTTTGAATCTGGAGAAACATCTAAGCAAAGGTTGAACGGAGGGTATGTTAGATAGGATTCAAGTCAAAGGAAAGTAGTAAGTAACAAGTATACTAAGCAAAAACCTTATGCTTATTTTCTATGCAATAAACTAAGACACATAGAAAAATATTGTTTTTACAAAAAATACAAGCTCATCAATAACTAAGGTTCAATTCAAAAGTCGAGCTTGAATTTTCATGAACCTATGCTTCACCAGGTTCTTAAATAGACTTAATTGTGTTGTGATGTGTATAGGAACACAAAGCTTAGTTAAAAGGAACATATTATCTTGATAAAAGATGTTCAAGACACATGATAGGTTATGCTTCATTATTTAAAAACTTAGAATGGAAGGAAGATGAATATGTGAAATTTTGTGACAATGGTAAAAGCAAAATAATTACAGTAAGTACAATTGGTTTGGTACCTAACACAATTGAAAATATATTATTGGCTAAAAAATTAAAACATAGCTTGTTAAGTACAAGTTAGTTGTGTGACAAAGGATACAGAATAACATTTGAACATGACAAATGTACCGGGTTTAATCAGATTGGACTTAAGTTGTTTGAAGGGTTTTGAAAAGAAGAATTTTTATTTAACTAAACCATTAGAAGTATCATCTGAAAGTTACTTCATATCAATGAACGATAACACTATGCTTTGTCACAAAAGGTTAGGACAGATAAATTTTCAATAACTTGAGAATTTATCTGAAAAGAACTTAATTTAAGACTTACCAAAATTGTATCCTCATAAAAATATTTATTATGTTAATTGTCTTAAGAATAAGATGAGTTTATCATCATATTAGAGTTAAAAAGTTATATCCACTTAAAAACCTTTAGAGTTATTGCATTTAGATTTGTTTGGTCCAACCCATATTCTAAGTCTTGGAAACAATAAGTATGGACTTATCATAACAGCTTATTTTTTAGATTTACTTGGATCTTATTCTTGTGTCATAGAAGTGATGAATTTAAAAACTTTGAAATATTTTTCGAAAGAGTTCAAAATGAAAAAGGCCTCTCCATCATTAGTCTACAAATTGATAATGCAAAGGAATTTGAAAATTCAAATTTTGTCTCATTTTGTGAAGAAAAAGGCATCACTTATAACTATTCAACACCTTATACTCCATAACAAAATAGAGTAGCTCAACACAAAAACAAGGCCATCTAAGAAATGACAAAAACTCTACTGAATGAAAGTAATACAACATATCATTTTTAGGTAGAAGTAGCATCAATAACTTGCTACATCATAAATTGAGTATATGTTAGGCCTTTGATAAATAGAATTGCTTATGAGATTTATAAAGGTAGACAACCTATTATTTCATATTTTCACACATTTGGTTGCAAGTGTTTTGTAAAGAAAACAGGAAACATATTGGGAAA
The DNA here is from genome assembly GCA_024138005.1 of Lumnitzera racemosa. Lineage (NCBI taxonomy): Eukaryota > Viridiplantae > Streptophyta > Magnoliopsida > Myrtales > Combretaceae > Lumnitzera > Lumnitzera racemosa. The sequence continues at coordinate 85,765,393 of JAMXBC010000002.1, read as the reverse complement.
ATTTGAAGAGAGAGCTGATGAAGCCATCTTTTTAGGCTACTCTCTAAACTCAAAAACATATTAAGTATACAATAAAGAAACAAAAGTGGTAGAGGAGTCAATAATGTCAAGTTTGTTGAATAAATAGGTAATGAAGAATTAGACGATGAATCTCCAATTGCCTTGAATAAAATTCTATTTGACTTGATTCAAATGGTAAGTCAGAACCTCCTTTAGATGGAATATGAGAAACTTCAAGAATTCCTGATGTATCCAAAATAGAACCAAGATTAGAAGATTCTTTAGAAAGTAATACTAGGTTTATTGAAATACGTTTAGAAGGTAAGTAAGAAGGTTATGAACACTTTCATACTCTACCATCATCTCTTAAATTTAAAATTGATCATCTTCCTAAACTTGTAATTAGTAACATTAGATCTCAAATAGGAACAAGATTTAGCTTACAAAACTTTCAAAATTATTTTACTTTAATATCTAAATTCAAGCTCATTCAATTGATGAAGCTTTAAGTGATAATAACTAGATCTGAACCATATAGAAAGAATTTAGTTAATTTTAGAGAAACCAGGTGTGGAATTTAATTCCAAGACCTAAGGATAAGTCAATCATAGGCATTTAATGGGTTTTCAAGAATAAATTGGATGAAAATGGAAAAATAATAAGAAACAAGGTTCATAGTGGCTAAAGGATGTTCTTAGGAAGAAGGAATAGATTATGATGAAACTTATGCTTCTATAGCTAGGTTAGAAGCTACAGGATTATTACTTGGAAAATTTAACATTGTATTAGATGGATGTGAGAAGTTCTTTTTTGATTGGTTTTATAAAAGAAGAAGTGTATGTTGAGCAACACTTTGGATTTGTAGATCCCTTCAATTCAGATCATATATATAAGTTGAAAAAGGCATTGTTTGGGCTCAAACAGGCTCCTCATGCTTGGAATAAGAGATTAAGTCAATTCTTAATTAAAAATGACTTTCAAAGGGGAAAAGTAGACACCACATTATTCATGAAACATCATGGAGAAGATATGTTACTAGTACAAATTTATGTTGGTAGTACAAATTTATGTTGATGACATTGTTCTTGGTGCAACTAATGAAAAATATTGTTAAGAGTTTTGAAGCTTAATGCATGCCAAATTTGAGATGTCACTCATGAGAGAATTAAACTTCTTGAGTTTACAAATCAAACAATCAAAGAATAGAATATTTATTCACTAAGAGAAGCACACTAGATAGATTATGAAGAAATTTGGTTTTGAGAACACCAAGGATTCTTCAATTCCTATGAGCATCTCAACACAGCTGGACATCTCAAGTAATGATAAAAAGGTAAATAAAAACTTATATCAAAGCCTAATTAGATCTTTGTTGTATCTAACAACTTCATTACATAATATCTTGTCTAGTACCTGTATGTATGCTAGATTTTAAAGTTCACCAATAGAAATACAACTAGCTGCAATTAAAAAGATCTTTAAATATCTAAAAAGCACTACAAAATTAGGAATTTGCCATCCTAAAAGTCAAAATTTTGATCTTATAGGATATTCAGATGCTGATTATATAGGTTGCAAAGTGGATGGGAAGTGTACTTTAGGTACTTATCAGTTCTCAAGGAATAAGCTAATTTCTTAGTCTTCTAAGAAACAAAACTTTGTTGCTCTTTTAACTGAAGAAGCTGAATATGAATCTACTGGAAATTGCTATGCTCAAATACTTTAGTTAAAACATTAGTTAAATGATTATGGGATAAATTACAAAAATATACCCATAAAATGTGGCAATACCAATGCTATTAATTTGACACAAAATTTGATTCATCATTTAAGGTCAAAACACATAGAAATAGGATATCATTTCATTTGAGATTATGTTGCAAATATTGATGTAAGTACAGATTTTGTACCAACTGAATATCAATTTGTAGATATATTCACAAATTCTTTCAACAAACTAAGGTTTGAATTTATTCATAATGAAATTGGTATGTGTAATTTTTTTTTGTTAGCATGGAGAATATTTAATCAATTCCCCTTAAGCTAAAAAATTTCTTTAGTGATACGTCCAACAAAATTTTCAATTAGCCTTTTGGTCTAAATGTGAATATTTCTTTTTTTTTTAATCGTGTTTTCTATATAACAAAAAGTGCTTAGTAAGTCTTAAAAAATCTCTAATGGGTCTTAAAGTGACTTAGATGTGGGTCTAAAAAATTAACCCATACTAGTGCAAAGATAAGAACCACTTGATTCATCAGTTTTTCTTGTTAAGTATAAAGCTTTTCTTCTTTCCTCTTCTTCTCATAATCTTTAGACACTTCATCTTCTCACTCATCTTTTCTCTTTCAAGAAATCATGGCTCTTAGAAAATTAATCCGCATTGCTACCAAAGGAACTAGAACTATAGCTCCAAACAATCCCAATAACCCTATTAATCTCATTGAAGAAGAGACCAGCATCACCAACTCTCTAAAACCACAATCCATTCCACCCAAAAAACCTCATCAAAAGACTTCTAAGTAAACTTAAACCCTAGAACTACGTGATGAACCCTTACAAGAACTTGTCTGAGAAGTGAATCAAAAGAATGATTCTAATGAACATTCTAAACCAATCTAAGAAGTTAATAAAAAAACTTCTCAAGACATGCAGAAGTTTAGTTCATTCTCTTCATTGGAAGAAGTCATTGAATCTAAGGACTTTAGTTCTCTAGAAAACCATTTGAAGAAAAATTTGGAATTGAAAAGGATCTCCTTGATCAACCTTCTGATGATGAACCTAAGTAACCTCCTTGTAAGACCAAGACTTTAAATCCTATGAAGAAGATTTCAAAATCTACTCCTCAAGCTATACAAAAATCTCAAAAAGTTGTGACCATAAAACCCCCATCTAGACAAAATGATACGGCTAAGCATAAACAAACACACAACATTCGATAACGCATGAACCAATGGGGTAGGTTCGAATCATAAAATGGTTAGAAAGATAAATGGCAATCGAAGGTTAAGCTAGGGTCCTCATGTACCAGTGATGAATATGATGTACCAATGCTTCACACGAGTTCAAAGTACACTTAATATGATGCATAAGTATGGTCGAAGGTCACTCAATACTAATCTATGCTCAATGGGCTAGATAAGAATAGCTCAAGAGTAAGCAACAAAACACTTAACTCAAGAGAGTTTTTTTGGAAATTTCAAAATATATTATTTGTATATTGTAGCCATTACAATATACAAGCATTTATAGTACCCAATTAGGGTAAAACCTAGTTTGCAACAAATTATAAAGAAAGATTCTTACTGGTTGAGGAAAAGGGGAATAATTTACAAGGGTATTAATATAATCATGTAAAAAGAATGTCTATTGGAAGAAAGGATGGTATAGATGTTAGAAAAAGGATAACATACGCGAAGTTTGCTCATTTTGTGGTCCCAATGACACTACTAGCCAAGCAGGGGTAAGGGTTTCAATCAAGTTAGGTCAATGTTGGCAATTCGACAACTCAAACAATTGGGACTGGATAGGGGTTGGTTTAGGGGCGATTGATTTTCGAGTCAATCTTAGGTGATTGGCTCCTAACAATTGTCAACTTGGTTTTAGCATTGGTAAGGTTAGTTGTATCTTAATTTGGTGCTTAGATTGGTGTGTAGTAGAGGGGTTAGCTCGCATAGCATGTTGGCTAATCACCTTAATAGCTTCTTGGATGATATAGAGAGCGAAGTAACTCGATAGGTCAAATTAGGGTACCTACTGCTCCTCGGCACTCAATTTACCTTAGATAACTCGGTGAGCCACCTAAGCAAGCCCATGAGCTTGGGTGTATGTGTTCGGTTCGTAATCCCTATCATCCCCTTCATGCTGTCTGAGATTCAGGATCAAATCTAGCTCATCTCCAAGTTGCTCATCCATAAGAGTGTACGCGTAGAGATTAACAATGTTAAAGGAGTTCGAGACGCCATATTCCTCGAATAGTTCAATCTTCTACGCATTAAGATTGATCTTTTCAAGCACTTTATAACGTTCATCAACTCTAGGAGCTAACTTGCTCTTCCTTAAGTTTAGAAATTGTTCCTTGCTAAGGTAGATCTAGACCAAATCACTAGGCAAAAATTCTCTCTTCTTCTGTCTTCAGCCTTACCTCTCAAGCTTAGTAGTAGTTCGGCTTAATTGCTTTATAACACTTTGGTGCATAGCTCTAATGGCCTCAACTCTCTCTACAACAAGCCAGTTGTCATCGAGCCTTAGTAAGGGTGCTTGGTCCCTTAGAAGCTCGAAGCTAAACCTTTAGGTGACCTCAAAGGGGGACATATTTGTCATGCTATGGGTAGTCCTATAGTAGGCAAACTTAATGATAGGCAAAGGTAGATCCCAATTAGCCATGTTTCATCTAATAGCAACTCGCAGTAAAGTTCCTACTATTCTATTGGCAACCTCGGTTTGTTCATCAGTCTTTGAATGGCAAGACGTACTGTACAATAGATTGGTTCCCATATGTCTCTATAATGTCCACCAAAAGTAGCTCATGAACATCGGGTCTTGGTTGGAAAAGTGAGACTCGTATTGATGTGACTAGGTTCAGTAGCCAATTTAGGACATTCGAGAAAGTAACTAGATTAAGCAAGAAGCTTATAAGAGGCTTCGTGAGATTAGTCGAGGAGTTGTCGTAGACTTACAATTTAAAAATGTAATAGAATATTAAAAACATAGCAAAAATCATATAAATTTATTATATTATTATTATCATTAACGTGTGAATTGAGTCTCCAAAAATAATGAACACTTGGAAATAAATTATAAGCGTAATATAATTAATATTGTATGTAAAATAATATATAAAAGACATGTATACTTATTGGGTGTAATTATTATATAAATATATGTAGCCATAATTAGCATAAACATACAAAAATATATAAATATTACTAAATAAATTAAGAAAAAAAATTTCTTAAAACTCTACAAGACATGTAACATGATGCAACTAGGCATGGCAAAACTAGAAGAATTTGGGGAAATTAAGAAAATGTACTATGGACACCTAATCAACCAAGAAAAGGAAAAAAATGAACATAAGTCTACATTATAAATTCCCAACTAAAAAGAGGGACTGTTATAAATTCCATAGCTCACTTCTATAAATAAGTTTAGATACTTAAATAATAGGGAAAAATACTGGGGAGCTCAAGAATTGTTGAAAAGAAATTTTACAAAAAGAAAAAAAAATAGAAGAAATGGAGTAATTTTGAGTGAAATTCGAGTTACTAAGGAAAACCACTACCTGAGAGTAAGCCAAACCACCTAGAGATAGAGAAGCTGGCATCAACTCAAGAAGATAAACCTTCACCCTTAGATAGTAACTAGAGCTTAGACTTCTAATGAATTGCCAATCTCTCCAATTTTAACAAAATTTTGGGAAAAATAGCAAATGAACTCTAAAAATTATGAAATACGGTTTCTCTACATATTTTTGTATGAATATTTCAAATCATCAATAAGATTTTCAAAATTTTGAGTGTAAATAATGGGTCTTTAAGGAAAATGTTATGCGCAACAATTTTCAATTAGGTTTCTGAATGACCAACCCATGTAGTTTTAAGTTGAAATTTTATTGACATACTGCTAAGATGTTATATTTTAATATTGAGTGGTCGAATTTCTAAAATTAAGTTATCAGATTTTTAAGAAAATTCTGTTTTTATGTAAATAGTATGGTAGATAAGGTACTTTGTTAAAAAAGAATGATGAAATTTTCTAAAACTATAATATACCCTAAATTTCCCCACAAATAGTAGCTAAAAGTGGTTTAATATGGATTTAAGAAGGATAATTTATAAGTAAAAGTGAGTATTTAGCATTTTAAGGTTAGATTTCTCAAGTATTTAGTATACTTGTAAACTAATGGATGGTATGATGGAGAAAAGAAGAGGATAATTGAAGTTTTGAGTTGATAGTCACTAGTTATATAGGGTGTACACTTCTAGAAATGTAGGGCAAGTGGAGTATATGTAAAGTAGTTAGATGTATTAGTAGTAGTAGGGTTAAAAGTTGTGTTAGCAAGTAAGTCAAAATATATCTAATGTGAATATGTTGAATACATTAGGAAAATGGAAACTATACCTAAGATTAGCTTATATTAGGACAACATCCTATTTCTTGAGACAAGTTATAAGTGAGGAACTTCATAAATAAGAATCTAATTTTGGACAAAGAGTTAGAAACTTCGGTAGAAACTAGATCAGAACGTTGTTTAGTGTTGGTTATTCTTAACCACACTCGAAGCTTAACAGTAGATCAAGCAGTAATTTGTCTATGAATTCCATACCTTTATCAGAGTGAAATCAAGAGTTAGAAGCCACTTAGACAATAGCCTATACCATAAGATTAGGTTAAAACCTAAGTCAGAACCTCGATCAAAAAGTTGGAGAATAGATAAGAAAGGTGCTTGATTATACTTTTTAAGAATTTGTTGAAGTTAGAATTTAGATTAGAAACTACTAGGCAACAATTTGTATTAGGTTAGAACCTTAGCCATAAGGTATCCTATTTAACTTATATTTAACAAAAATTGTAGAAAAACTTACCTAACATAATTGGAAATGTACTTAAATATCTATAATGAACACATATGTTATATATTGGACATAAACTAAAGATGTCATGTTAAATTTTAGAGATAATAAAGAAAAACTAGACAAGAACGACATATGAGGAGAATGAGCATCAGTATCTAAGTAAGTGAGATCAATATTTCATCACACTTTAAAGTATTGTTTAAGGATACTTAAAGACCTTAGTATATGTCTTGTTTGTGGTTGTAAGTTAGTTAGCTATTTACATGTAATGTATATGCTTAAATTAATGTTATTTGAGTGTTGAATTGATGTGTTGATTACATCATGATATTATATGCTTTGAACAGTTTGAAATTACTTGATCACCCTAAAAGTAATCTAACACAAATTCAGCTTAACCATTAACCAGACTTGCATCACAACCCATTAGGGGTAACGAGTAGGAAGTGTGAGGCAAATACAAGCACCTCTATTAAGGATATTGTTGTTGGTGAATTTTGGGGTAAGGAAATAATCTTGCAAAAGAGAGTAAAATACTTGATACTGGGGTTAGTTCGATACAGCTACTCTGATGCCTAAGTTAAAATGGTGATTTAGTATAGTAAAAATGTGAATAAGAAGTGTCAGAAAGCTCTTACAAAGCTTCTTTCTAGTATTTATGGTTAGTTGTTATGTCTAAGGCAGTTGTTAAGGTAACTGTTAAGACACATGGAGACCTCTTGACTTGACATCTCTCTTAATATGTAAGAATAGCAAGTATTTGTAATGACCAGTTATCATAAGTACGGTTATATTTTATAACCACTTGTTATCCCTACATATTAAGGGAGATATAAAGTTAAGAGGTCTCCAAGTATCTTAATAGTTACCTCAACAACTACCTTAAACATAGCGACCGTCTATAAATACCAAAAAGAAACTCTGTAAGAGCTCTTTGACACTTCCTATTCGCATTTTTACTATACTAAATCACCATTCTAACTTAAACATTAGAGTGGTCACATCGGACTGGCTCCGGTACCAAGTATCTTACAATCTTTTGTAGGGCTATTTCCTTAGCCTAAAATTCACTAACAACAGATAGCAAAAAATGATTCTCTCCCCACCTCGAGTCAAACTAACTAATAGGAGAGGGGGTCATGACCAGGTTAGATTCAATAGTTTGAAGGTAGTTTTGGAAGGAGCGTATTCCATTGCATACGTCTCGGTTTGGTGACCAAATTCATAAGTATGCAGCTTTAAACTTCTCAAAACCCGAACTAGAGTGAGCACAATTTCTCCGATCTCACAATGACCTGTCAACGTCATATGATAGCATTTGCTTAATCATACATTGCATCTAACTAAAATTACTTGAAAAACCTAGTTGCTTGTTGTCAGATATGTGCTATTGTCTCCATCTCATTTACTAAGCAAGTTGTTGCTCATTCTCCTACAATTGTTTTGCAGTTTTTCCCAGTAGACTCACCAAAAGGCCAGATAACAAGATTAAGGAGTAAGACTCAATATTTACCTTGTAGGATTTCTATTCAGTTTATCGACTATATTAACTTATAAGAAAACTAATAAGGTCTCCTCAAGTGACCTTTAGTTTGCAATAAATGAAATTTATTCCATGCTCAATAAGCCTATGGATTTTAGTGAAATTTTACTTGTAAAAAATATTTTTCATAATCCATTTTTAAAAGTTACACCATAGTTTGACTCATACTAGGTACTGAAAGAGGTGCTTATAAGCAATGGAGTAATGAATACCTTGTATAGGATATACCTACATTAGCAGGTAAGGCAACTAAGTTCTAGCATATCTTAGTTTATACAGCAGACTGGTATGAGTCTCTAGTTTAGGGTATGATAGTTCTGAGTATTATTAGAGCATTATTCTTCAAAACTCGCTTAAAGCGTGATACTTAAGAATTTACGTGGAAGTGTTGTAATTAAATTCATTAGACTTCATAAGGAAACATTGAGAGTGGGACTTAAATAGGACTTAAAAGATTTAGATTATAGGCTATATTCACTATTTATATAGATATACATATACTAGATAATGGATAAGATATGCTAATATCACTTTGAATTATAAAAGACGATAATTTGTAAACTTATAGAATAGTAACAAGGAATTTGTAATAGCATAAGTGGAATTTGATCAAAATGAGAGAAAAACCTTTATGAAATATGAAATATGATTTTTAAGGTTGTTATTAAAAGTTGATTGCTCAAGTAACATTGAGAAAGGAGAAAAGTTTAGATATATCGAGTTCATATGTGTAAACTATGCATACATAGAAATATCATATGCATTACTGAAATGTTCCTTAGCTTAATTTCTTGAAGATTTATTTCTTATTTTTAAAGTTGGTTTTTTTAGGTAAATCTAGTTTAACATAGAGGTAATGTGTTGAAGATGTGAGATATGTTGGGTAGTTTAATTATGAATGAATATTGAGGTGCTGAAACTAATTTGGTGAGATATGTAAATAAGAGAGTTGGTAACGGAATTTGGTGATTTTATGACTTAAGAAGTATTTTAAGCAAGTCTAAATGGAAGTTAGAATGTGAGTTGGAAGGTTGAATAGATGAAAACCTAAATAATTAGTAATACGAAACATAAATCAAAAATTGATGCAAAGAGTAAGTTTGAGACATTCTTAGAGCTGTAAACTAACATAGAAGTGTTGTAGAGTTTGGTCTAGAAAAAAAGTAAATGATTAAGAGATGCATAGGTGGAATCATCATAGTAAACTTTAAATTATGATTCTCAATAATGAGTTGTAGTGGAAATAAAAGTATGTAGAATGTTGAGGGTGATTAGGTAATGATGTCTTATTTAGGTCAAGCTCATATTTGAAGTCATATAATTAAGTGCTCAACTTAAGATCCTCTAGAAATTAGATACAATTTATTATTATGACTAATATAAAAGGGAACCAATGATTTACAAGTTTCTAGAATAGGTAACCAACTCACTATAGAATTATTTAGAAGTGGTACTCTTAACAAAATATAAATAATATATTAAAAGTGGCACCAATAGTAAGTTAAATAGAAATCTATACTTTAATGTAATATTTCTTAAAAACTTTACCAAAACTGTATGTATTCTTTTTATAGTATTAGAGTGTATATATATATATATATAAATATATAATCTGTAGTGATAAAATACATTATCAAGTGTACTTATATAATATAATTAAGATACTTATACGTGTGTATCACTCTTTTATACGAAACGTATGTTAACATACCATCTCCTTACATTGGTTATATATGCAAATGTATTAAATATATTAAGATGGTTGCACTTATAAATGAATATCACTACATGTAAGGTCATTCGATTAATATTATGTGTATATAAGTAGTGTAAAGTATGGATAATTGCTAACCATATAAGATTGAAAAGAAAATGGTTAAAAATAACATTCAAACTAGTATAGTTAAAAGAGTATGTAATTCAATAGGAGAAGATTGTAACTTGACTATCTTAGCTTGATTAGGAATGTGTATTTGGTGTTAGGTATTAAATTGCTACGGTAGAAAATATTGGAATGTAGGCATGAAGTCTTGAATTTATTAATAGTATAAGGTGTGAAGTTGAAACAAAAAGTGAGATAGAACTTAATTTAGAAAGTCAAGAAGTGAATTGAAGAGAAAGGCTTATTTAGAATAATAATGTTGTAGATGTTAAGAGGAAGGCATATGAAATTGTAAATATTTTAACAACTAATAGAAATGTATTACTAAATGTAAATTCAAGAATTAAAAATAAAGATGAAAGTTATAAGGGGTAATAGAATTGGATTTACAATAACAATTTATATTAATTATAGTAATTGTATGGTCAAATATTGTGAAGATGGTGATTTTATACTAAGAAACCTAGAATATATAATTGATTGTTTAACATAATAAGTTTGATAGCTTAGATATATATATATATATATATATATAATATTAGGAACTAATATGATCTATGATGGTATTTCTAATTCTGAAGATATTCTAATAATCTATCGTATACTTTGGTTTTCAACATAAGATAGTAACTTGAATAAGATGGTTAGTTTTATGAAACAAAGTTATAAATTTATTTAGTATATATAGGAACTAAGAATCAAACTAAACATGAAAAGGATCAAATCTATATCTCTTTATGATATAATTATTCAACAATATGTAATTCATATGTATAGTTATGTAAATGATAAATTTTGTTTCTCTTAACTTATGTAAAGAGTATAACCAATGTGAATTTAACATGAGTAAATAGTGACGTAGTGTGGTGAAAGATAAGGATTACACTTCTTACATCAGATATGTAGGGATATGATGTTAATTTGTGAAAAGATGACAATATAATGCTCATAGGACGATAACTTACTACTCTTGTGATGTATTACATGAGTAGGATAATGTCACCTAGAGTAATGAGCCAAAAAATTTAACTTGTTGCTAGAATAAGAAAAATGTACAAGTATTTAAAGAATATAATCTCGACTAGAATCATAGATAACTACCCTTTACTTTGAAGGATTAAACTGGGAAAAGATCTTACTTTGACTTACCTAATACTTCAATTACAGCATTAGTCCATTAAAAATATACAATAATATACACTGAAGGTAGAACCTCAAAATTTAGAATATAGTTATACTAACCAAGAAGGATTTTGACAGTAAGAAGTTTTTGAAGAATAAGTTTAGGAAGAAATTGTTAATTCAATTAGTTGTGATCCTAGAATGATCATAGTATGTTATAACTAGGATTTCAAGAAGTGAAGGACCCAGAACTAAAATATAAATCATAATACAAGGTATTAAACATATAATTAGATTAACTAAATTTCTATAATAGTTCACAAGGAGGAGTAAGCCACAAATGTATGCGGTAATTATATCAAAATATAGTAATGAAAATTGATTAACTTTACCCTTTTGTGGTGAAAACATGATGAGAAAAGTAAGGAAACTCTAAAACCATAATCTTTAATAAACTATGTTATGAGAAAAGACAAAATATAATTATGATGCTAGATATAGTTAAAATACTACAAGGTAATATTTCTCTTATGTACGTTAGCACATCTAAGTAAATATAAAGGGATTGGCAAATTAATGGTCCTCAAGTCTCTTAAATTGAGTCTTTTGTTTTTGTTCTATTTGAGTAATGTCATGTTTAAACAAATCCGAGTCATATTAGTTAGAAATGTTTCTTGAGTTTACTTGGTTAAAAGTCATACCAATTTTTATCAAGTCATGTCAAGTTTAACTCATTTAATTCATTTACTATCTCATTTGTACCAGAGATAGAGAACAATGAAAATTTTCCAAACCCACTACTATTAACGTTTGTGCTAGTAATATGAAATACAAAATTAATGCCTTGAATAGTGGCACAACAATCATGGAATGAAAGAATCACATAATTGGGACAATAATGAAATAAATTTGTATTAATTGTAAAAGAAGTAATCAAGACATGAATAACCATCGATAAAACTTGGAATTTTGATATAAGACAAAAAATTGAATACGTTAAATTTGTATAAAAAAATTGAGGATGGGAGATACCATAGATGACGAATCAATAGGTAATGCAAAGATGGTAATTAGAACAAAAAACCTTGTGACCTATAAAGTTGAGGGTACCAAATTTAATGGATAGTATAAGAGGACTCCTTCGTTAAATGATTTGAAATGTATCAGATATCATGAAAAAGAGTAAAAGAATTCAAGTACACTTAACGTAACATAAGAATGTATAATAATTATAATGGAACAACTACAATATTCCTCATAAATGCTTAATAAATAAGAAACTTATAGTACAAGGATATGACTAAATAGGAATAAACTATTAATCAAATACTAAGCCACTACACAAAATTAGATGATAAAAAGATAAGAATAATGATGGATCCTAAAACAATAGATGGATACCTATCTAACAAAACTATACTTTAGAAAAATAAGTAAGACTAATGAAAAGAAACAATCAAGTTAATGATAAATTATAATATCAAGATAATAAACTTAAGACCAATTTGGAACACTATGATTTGATATGATCTAAATAACTAACCAAATGTGGATAATACTTAGGGTAAATGAAAATTTTATTATACAATAAACCTTATACCAAAGATTATTTTGAAATAGAATTAGGAAATTTCTTCTTATTGGAAGCTAAAGATTTCCTAAACTCAGAAATTGATTTAGAAAACAACTATTCATAAAACCTAATTAACAAACACTTGAATCATGAATATTGATTGTAGAAAACTTTATTAAACTAATAGATTTGGTGTAATTGATTTGATTACCTTCAGCTTAGTAAAATTAGAGAAAACACCATAGAAATAAATAATTAGTTAATACAATTGATTCGGGAAGCAAGAGAAGAGGAAAGAGAAGGAAAATGGGGATACAAGGAACACTATAAACTTGGATCTAATGTTAGTAGTGAATAAGAGAATTGGTGAAGTAGAGAAAAATATGAGGTCATAAAATACCAACATAGGAGTAACAAGTAAAGAGTCAATTTAGGAGCTTAAGTAGAAGGTAGCTTAAAAAGCAAGGATAGAAACTAATTTTAGCATTAAGAATAAGGATAAGGAAGAGATATTCTCTGTAGATCTGAAAACCGTAATAATAGCTTAAGATGTCACAGTTTCGAGGACGAAACTTTTCTAAGGGAGTAGAAATATAAGACTCATATTACCGTGACTAAGCTCAATATCTAATTTAAGGTATTTGGGAATCTAACATAGATAAGCAAGAAGTTTATGAGGGGCTTTGAGAGATTAGTTGAGGAGTTTTTGTAGGTTTGGAATTTAAAAATATAATAGAATATTAAAAATATAGCTAAAATCGTATAAATTTACTTATTATTATTATCGACAATACGCAAATTGAGTTTTGAAAAATAACAAACACTTAGAGATAAATTATAAAAATAATATAATTAATATTGTACATAAAATAATATATAAAAGATATGTATACATATTAGGTGTAATTATTATATAAATATATGTACCCATAATTAGCATAAATACCCAAAAATGTATAATATTAATAAATAAATTAAGAAAAGGATAAGAAAATTTCTTAAAACTCTACAAGACATGTGACATGATACAGCAAGGCATGGTAAAGCTAGAAGAATTTGGGCCTATTAAGGAAATATGCTATGGACAACTAATCAACTAAGAAAAAGAGAAAAACCAATACGTATCCACATTATAATTCTCCATCGAAAAGAGGGACTCTTATAAATTTTATAGCTCACTTCTAGAAATAATTTTAGATACTCAAAGAATAGGGGAAAATAATGAGGAGCTTAAGAACTATTGAAAAGAAATTTTACAAAAAATGAAGTAATTTTGGGTAAAATTTGAGTTACTAAAGCATCACCTAGGAGTAAGCCAAGCCACTTAGAGATAGAGAGGATGGTGTTAACATAAGAAGATAAACCTTCATCATTAAATGACAACTAGAGCTTAGACTTCTAGTGAGTTGCCAATCTTTCCGATTTTATCAAAATTTTGCAAAAAATAGGCAATGAACTCCAAAAGTTATGAAATTTGGTTTCCCTACATATTTTTATATGAAGATTTCAAATCTTCAATCAAATTCTCAAAATTTTGAGTGTAGTTATGAGGTCCTTAAGAAAAACATCCCGTATAAGAATTTGCAATAGGGTTTCTAAAAGATTAATCCTTGTAGTTTCAACTTGATGAAATTAAATTGTCAAATTTCCTAAGATGTTATATTTTATTGTTGAGAGGTCAAATTGCTAATGTTAAGTTGTCAGATTTTTGAGCAAATTCCGTTTTTATGTAAACAGTGTGTTGGATAAGGTATTTTGTTAAAAGAGATTGATGAAATTTTCTAAAACTATAGTATACCCTAAATTTCCCCCACAAACAGTAGCTAAAAGTGTTTTAATATGGATTTAGGAAGGATAATTTATAAATAAAAGTGGGTATTTGGTGTTTTAAGGTTAGATTTCTCAAGTATTTAGTATACTTATAAACTAATGGATGGTATGATGGAGAAAGGAAGAGGATAATTGAAGTTTTAATTTGATAGTTACTAGCTATGTAGGGTGTACACTTCTGGAAATGTAGGGCAAGTAGAGTATATGTGGAGTAGTTAGATGTATTAATAGTAATAAGGTTAAAAATTGTGTTAGAAAGTAAGTCAAAATATATCTAGTATAAATATGTTAAATACACTAGCAAAATGGAATCTGTACCTAGGAGTAGCTTATATTAGGACTCTATCCTATTTCTTGAGACAAGTTGTAAGTGAGGAACTTCCTAAATAAGAATGTAACTCTACATGGAGGGCTAGAAACTCCGTTGGAATCTAGGTTTCAAACTTCATCAGAAACTAGGTTACAACGTTGTTTGGTGTTGGTTATTCTTGACCACACTCAGAGATTGATAGTAGATTAGCTAATAATTTGTATATAAATTCTACACATTTATCAAAGTTAGAACATGTGTCAAAAGCTACTTGGACAATAGCCCATACCATAAGACTAGGTCAGAACCTCAATCAAAAAGTAGTTTGACTAAGGATACAAAATATAATAGCAACTAAAAGTTTGAAGATGATTGGTGCTGACTATTGGATCATTGGGAGTCAAAGAATAGATTAGAAAATTGCTTGATTATACTTTTTAAGAATATATTGAAGTCAAAATTTAGATTAGAAACTATTGGGCAGCAATTTGTATTAGATCAAAACCTTGGACATAAGGTATCCTATTTAACTTATATTTAACAAACATTTTAGAAAAACTTACCTAACACAATTGGAAATGTACTTAAATATCTAAAATGAACACATATGTTATATAGTAGGCATAAACTAAAGATTTGCTGTTAAATTTTAGGGATAATAAAGAAAGATGAGACAAGAACGACATACAAGGAGAATGAGCATCAGTATCTAGGTAAGTAAGATTAGTGTTTCATCGTACTTTAAAGTATTATTTAAGAATACTTGGAGACCTTAGTACATGTCTTATTTTGTGTTGTAAGTTAGTTGCTTGCGTGCATGCAATGTATATGGTTGAATATTGTAGTGCTATTTGAGTGTTGAATTGATGTATTGATAGCTTCATGATATTATACACTTTGAATGGTTTGAAATTGCTTGATCAACCCAAAAGTAATCTAACACAAACTCGACTTAATCACTAACCGAACTTACATAGTAACCTGTTAGGGGTAACAACTAAGAAGTGTAGGCCAAACACAGATGTCTTCATTGAGGATAGTAGAAATGGTCCTCTCCCTACCCTAAGTCAAATTAATTGACTTGAGAGGGGGTCATGGCCAGGTTGAGGTTAGTGGTTCAAAGGTAGTTTCATGAAGAGCATATTCTCCATTGCACACGCCTCGGTCTGATGACCAAATTTGAGAGTACGTGGCGTTAAACTCCTTAAAACCCAAATTAGAGCGCGCATAATTTCTCTGATCTTACAATGACCGGTCAACGTCATGTAATGGCATTTGCTTGATCACACATCACATCTAACTAAAATTACTTAAAAACGCTAGTTGGTTGTTGTCAAATATGTGTTATTGTCTCCATCTCACTTACTAAGCAAGTTGTCACTCATTCTCCTATAGTTGATTTGTAAGTTTATCTAGTAGATTCACCAAAAGGCTAGAGAACGGGATTGGGGAGTGAGGTTCAACATTTACCTGATTAGATTTCTATTCGGTTTATCGACTGCATTAACTTGTAAAAAACTAATAGGGTCTCCTCAAGTAACTCTTATTTTTTAGTCAACGAAATTTATTCTATGCTTTACCAGCTTATGGATTATAGTGAAATTTTAGTTGTAAAAATTATTTTTAAATTCTATTTTTAAAAGTAATTTTTAAAAATCTATAGGTGGACTCATACTAGGTAGTGAAAAAGGCGCTTCCAAGCAATGGAGTAGTGAACTCATTATGTAAGCTATACCTACATTAGCAGCTGAGGTAGCTAGCTTCTAGCATAGCTTAGTTTACATAGCAAAACTGTTATGACTCTTTAGTTTAGAGAGTGATAAGAAATAATGGTTCTAGGTACTCCATGAAGCTTAATTATTTCCTGCAAGAAAAGGAAAGAGCTAGCTAAAGCATCGTTAGTTTTGGAATAAGGTATAAACTATGCCATCTTACTAAATCCAACCACCATGATGGAGTACTTCCCTTAAGACATCCTTTGTAATCCTAACATGAAATCCATACTCAACTCAAACCATGGTTTGGTAGGGATTAGCCAGGGTAGATAATGTCTTTGCTTAGCTCGTGTCTTCACTTTTCGATAGGTTGTACATTTTTCAAACACGAAGTATACATCTCTCATCATTCTTGGCCAAAAGAATCTCGTAGATGGTACCTCATAGGTTAGGTGCTAGTTAAAGTGTCATGTTAATCTTCTATTCTCTTATGAAACAGGTCTGGATACATAGCCTCCTTTTCCTAAATAAGTATCTATCCTCCTTGTAATAGTCATCTAATATTCATCCTTCCTCACATCTGGCATAGATGGGACTAAAGTATGGATCTCAGCATACAAATTCTTTATTGTTGGGAAGCCAAGAAGCCTAGTCTATAGCTTAATCAAGAGAGAATGTTGTCTCAATAGGGCATCAACCACTTCATTGTTCTTTCCATTCTTATATTTTATGACATAAGAAAAACCCTCCATGAACTCGACCAATTTGGCTTACCTTCGGGACAACTTAGGTTGGCTTTTTAGATATCTCAAGGATTCATAATTGGTGTAGATCACAAATTCCTGAGGTAATAGATAATGCTACCATACCTTTAAGGCTCGAATTAAGGATTAAAACTCATCAAAGATAGAATAGTTGAGTGTAGCTCCTTGAAGTTTCTCACTAAAGTAAGCAATAGATTGGCCTTCTTACAATAGTACGGTACTTATTCCTTAGTCAGAAACATCATACTCAACTTCAAACACTTTGTCAAAGGTTAGCAGAGCTAAGATAGGGGTTATAGTCAGCCTTTCCTTCACTTCCTCAAAACTCCTTTGGTCCTTCTTTCCTTATCTGAATTCAACATCCCTCTTTAAGAGTTTGATGAGTGAGGCCACAATTGTACTAAAATTCCTTATAAACCTACAATAGAATGATGTCAGGCTATGGAAACACCTCACATTAGCCGAAGTGGTTGGCATTAGCCATTTAATGATCGCTCTAATTTTTTCATCAACTCATATGTCACCACTACTTACAACAAATCCTAAGAAAGTTTAGATTGACAAAAATTGCATTTCTTCAAATTGGTGTAGAGCTATTAAGCTCGGAGTTTTGTAAAGACGCTTTAGAGGTACTGTTGGTGAGCCTCCAAGTTGAGGTACACACTAAGATGTCATCAAAATAAATCCTAAGCTTGATATTCTCCTCCTTATATATTTTAATTTGCACTATTTAATTATGTTATTTGTGTTGAATTATTAGAGCACCAATGTTCACTAATTCCAATTATTAAGAGGGGTAATTTTATTTACATAAAAAAAATTTCAAAATTTTTATAGACATTAATTCATACCCCTTCCCCCTCTCTCTCCTCTCGATATCTTATATGAGACTAACAATTTTTTTAGGGAGATTATACATTTGTTCACCTTATGTAAGAGTTAGACTAAGAATAGTTATACTGTTCATCACCTTAAAAGGAGACATGGACTAAAGGGTTGCTTATCTTAAAGAAGGTTAGAGCTTAAGGAAGAGTAGGACATGAAAGTTGGGGGGTGAAATTGTTCTTCGTTAGTAATATAATAATGTTACAATAGTTCAAACTACTCAAAGTATAGTTTAGAATTATTGGCATTACATGTTCTAGGTATAGGCTAACTAACGAGCTACTCTAACTTGCATGCCTCATGCCTTACAACATCCTTAACATTATGGGTCATCCCAACTAAGAGCTAGCTTGCTTTGACCTTCTTGGGATCTTATGGCTTTGAGATTTGTACACCTTAAGTCACTAGATTAGAAGACTTTATAGTCATAATAGTGAACCTATTGTTGGTGGGTTGCTAATCTTGTCCTTGCTCACTTGTGAGCGTCTTTGTATGTCAACTTTGGCCATGAAACCAATCTTGTTGGCCATTATTCTAACTCTAAGTTCGGATGTTTAGGAGCTTAAGTTAAATTGTAGGACCGCTTTTGAGTCAAAGGCAAGTTTGAACGATGTTTCTCTCATAGCCATACTTTATGTAGATTTGTAACACAATAGGACAGAAGGGAGCTCATATGCCTATTTACCTTTAACGTGGTCTACTCTTTTCTTAAGACTTTTGAGAATAGCCTTGTTGATAGCCTCAACATGCTTGTTAGGTTATTGGAGAACCATCGAGGTGTAATGTAGCTTCACACCCTCAATCTCCTAGAAGGCTCTAAACTTCTTGTTGTTGAGGAGATATTAGAATAAAAAGATGTAAGACAATAAATATTGTCCAAGTAAGAGAGGAAAAGAGAAAGATTTAAAACAATTATCTTATTTGCATTTGATATTATGAAGCTAGATTACAGAAGCATATATTTTAATATATTTTTTGTAATACATTTTAAGGGTAATTTATGTAACTTAAAAAAAAAAAATCATACACCATCTTTGGCATTTAAATGTGTAGATGTTGAGGACCTGACTGGGAAGGTTACATCCACGTTGCGTAAGGGATGTGTTACACGTATCTTTAAAGAGGCAAAGTGGGAATGACACCTAGAAGGATGATTAGGAGAGAGTAAGGCAAGGAAGAGGAACAAACAATCGCAGTATCATCAAATGGCAGTCGTAGAGGATCTTAGGCTTATAGTTTAACTAAATGAGATTAATTCCTTACCTAAATTACTTATTTGATCTTAGAGAATGGAGTTCTTAGAGTAATGTTATTCCTTCATACTCTCTAAGAGTCTCAAATAAGTATGATAGGCTAAGTATTTATAGGCCTTTATGTATGATGGCATCCATCAAATCGCCTAGGTAATCAATGAATGAAATAGAGCTAACTCAATTCATGATTATCCTAAATGAACTTACTAATAGGCCTATAGCCAATAACCTTCCTTATGAATGTGCATGAGCCTGTCTAAAAATGATTAAAGGTATAAGGATCAATTCAAGATCCTAATTTCAAACCCACCAAGTCAAATCTCCTTGAACTATCTAAAAAAAATATATTGAACTCCTTGGGCTTTATCACCTAGTTCATGAAGTCAAGCCTAAATAAATAATATAATAATTTTCAATCATTTATATTTTGGCTCCCGACCAAAATTTTTGGATCATTAATTACTTACTTTGAATTGCTAGATCATTACTTAGTGCACATGTGCTACATGAAGTAGCTACACTTTTTACAAGTGCACTCACATAATTTAACTTTATTTTGCTAATAGATCATAATATCTAGAAAGGTTAGTTTTAGCGCTGCAAACTTGTATATTGTATATCCAGTGAGCTAACTTGTACCATCATTTTCTCGTGCACGTCGTTTTAGGCCTATTGGAGTGTCATTGTCCCCAAGCCCTTAAGGCAATATAATAAATAGATTATTTTTTTATTTTTATTTTTTCTATATAGGAAGCTTCCTTCATGCAAGCTGATTGCTCTTCTCCGAGTAACATATCTATAACGGCAAACTGTAGACCGAGAATTCTACAGGCTCCTTTTGAATTACCACGTCGAAGAGGTGAACTTCTCTTTTCAATATTTCGACGTCACTTGATATTTCAACGGGTTCATCTTTGGTTTCAAGTAGAACTCTCTGCCACTGCATAGTGCTTATTATTCTTCCAGCATTTGTACAATCCAAACGAAGACACTTAACCTTCTAGTCACCCATATTATTATTCTTGAAGCACTAGTATAATTCATGTTTACTCGTCTCTGTATTTGAAAATTGGAAGTCAAAATGCCTTTGCATTTTAAATATTATTTATCGTGATCAAATCCCAAGGCTACAACTTATACTCCTTTCGGTCTGGGTAACCCAAATGCGTGCTCCGGGCCGAGCCTTCTTTGCAACGATTTTTTTTTTCAAAAGTTCTATATAAATGTTAACTTTACTTTCCCATACTTTTTGTGCATCAAATTTGGATCCTAAGGCAACGGAAAAATATCCTCTTAGAATCTTCCTAAAAAATCTTATTGAATCTTAATATGCCACACCTCGGCATGAGTATATTTCCTGAAGATTTATTATTATCACAATCCGCCATCAGACCTTATTTACAAAAAAAATAAGTTTGCAGGATAAGTCAGTAATCAAGCATCTCTAACGCCAAGGTAACTCATCTACTCTTCTACTGTATATTAATTTACATTCTTTTATTCCTTCTTGACTAAACTTGATCCTTAACTTGCGTTCATAGGCTCTTCTACTGTATATTAATTTACATTATTTTATTCCTTCATAGGCATAACAAGTCCGCTTCATTCATCTTTGATTGTTAAACAACAGGAGCCATCAAAGCAACATCTTTAATTGGTGAAGTATAATCCCTTATACTATTCCTCTTTTTCTTTTTTCCCGAATCCTTCTGGCCTCATATCCTTTATGTATTATATTCATGCAATATCTGTTGGGGATCCACCATAACCATAGCATATATATTTATCTTTTCATATGAGTCGAATATTTCCTGCGCAAGTTTCATGAGAACCATGTTTTCCGAGATTAATCTCCACACAACATACAATACATAGGATTGCAACATGTCCATTGGCTATAACGTGAATGATATGTTCCTTAGTTCCATGTTTCTTTCTTGTCCTTAGGTAGTAAATCCTTTGTTAAAATGTCATGAACCTCCTCCTATAAATGGGCTTCAGATTTTCGTCGCAATATAGGCACGTGTATGTTTCCCATGACTTGATTTCCTTTGATCGCTTTGTTTCGCAACTCGTTGGGCTTGTGTTGAGCACTAATGCTAAAACTTCAATTTTCACAATTCTTACCAACACCAATGCTAAACCTTCTATTAATGATGGCAATGCTCAAAATGACAATGCTGATACCAAAAAGGGAATAAGTAGCTATCAAGCTTGTTATCGAAGTTGCTTGCTGAGATGAATTATCATTGGTGTGCATATTTGATTTTCTTGATTCACAAATTATTGCGGTTACTGCTCAGTCATGCTCGAAAATTAATACAATGATGAAGCGAATGCCCTTAAAGGGCCATGCAAATTTACTTTAGTATGTTACATGTCGACACTAGCATTGTTTGCAAAATCTTTATCTTTCTTTCCCTTGTTTGTTCCTCTAATATTTCTCATCACCCATGCTTGTCTCTTGTACATGAGAGTAATGAATTTCCATATTGTATCCTTGTTTACAAGATGAGATCTTGAACAGGCTTGTTAATATCGACATCTTCTTCACATGAAAATGACTTCAGCATAAAACTTCCATATCTTGACAACAAGCCGACATGAAACATTTCATTCCTTTTGTCTTTCATGTTTTTTACAACATTTATATATATATATATTTCTAGTCCTTCCTAGCTTCTCATACGGTGTGTATGCTTTGATTTTTTTATCTTTATTTTTCTTCACTTGTATTATCCAATTCTCATAATTTTCCCTTTTCTTTTTATTATAGGAGTCCAAAGACAGAAGCCTTCATAATTGAATTGTACAAAGTCCTTATATTTCTCAATGGTGAATTCGACTCATACTGTCAATAGCAACGTGACTTTTACAATTTATTGAGTCTTGATTTCTCTATTTAAATAATAGAGTGATATTGTCTTCTAATGGCAAAAGAAGTAAAGAACAATTTGAGTCAAGCATAGAGGAAGTGAACTAGGAAGACTTTTTAGTGCATCAACATGGACATTCTCCACCGGTTCCAGGTCTTCTAATTGGATGAGACCATCTCTAAAGACACATTTTGGGCAAAACCAAGTATCGAGAAGCCTATGCAACATCTCACATTGGTGATGAGCTCTAGCTTATCAAGTGCAAGCCTTCACCACAAAGCTTAGCACATGATTTCTCTTACAGAAGATAAGGATCCTTCCTTCATCACTACTTTCACTCAATTATCCTATACAAGTAAGATGGAAGTATAGTAGGCTACAATTATTTCATGCCATCACTAGTCTTACTCAATTGTGGCTTTGGCATGTAAGCAAGATAGAAGTATGGTTGACCATCATCTCTTGGTGGAGTGTCCAACCCCTCACATTTAGTACATGGGAAAGGTCACTCTAAAATTAGAAGATGTGCTCATACTTCTATGTTACGATTCTTTGAGCAAGCCAACATTATTATGGCTATAGTTACTCATAAGGAGCATGCTTTCAAACATTTTGCAAGGTGTTGACAATTGGCCGTACTTCCAATTTATGTAAACACATGTATATACATGAATCTCAAATTGATAACTTATGTATCTTCTCCCATTTTTATGGGTATGAGCTCATGCTTTCTATACTCTTTAGCTATAATGATAGTAGTAGATCATATCCCCTAGGTTAAGAAGACACTAGTGGAAAACTATGAAAGTCAAGCTTTTCTATCTAATCAATTCAAAGATTTTCAACAATAAGCACAAACAACTTCCAACTAAGACATTCAATGAAATAGATGTAGTTTTTTCTGATATATATGATTAGAAAATAGATAAAGCGCATAGGTCCATCATTAATCAGTTGGAAGATGTTAGATAAGATGCGAAAAGATGAACAAATTTAAGTCCAAAGGTCAAGGATATTATGAAAAGAATCAAGATAATGGAACTTTGATTCACTACTATGCATCTCAAGTTATAGCAATTCATTACAAAGTTAGATGAGTATATTCTTCAACAATGCTGTCTCAAATATACGAAAGATAAGTTGCTCAAAGGAATGAAAAAAGAATTACAGGACTTCATCATTAATCAAGTTTCCATTATGTTCGTCCATCAGATGATAGAGATTTTGTTGTCTTAGAGTCTAAACCCCATGCAACATCTAATTCTTTTAAGAAATCTTCTATTAAACTTGCTAGAAAAGATCATTTTGTTCCAATGAATTTCTTTAGTTTTGTTAATCCATCGTATTTCAATTCTACTTCCTTTAACTTTATTTTACCAACTTATTTATCCTTCTTGATTATAGAAAAAAAAGGAAGATAAGTGGTATCAAATATATCTATTTGTAAGAATAAATACAGGCTAACACATGAAGATCAACTTTGTGTAGAAGGTCAAGTAAAAGATTTGTAAGAATTCTATATTAGACTATGTAACTAAAAGTAGTTTTAAAGGGCTAACTTGACATGTTAAACATATTTGGGAAATATGTTTAACATGTTCCACTAAAGGAGGATAAATATACTATAGGGACTTGAAAATAAATATTTATTCTAAGTTGAAAAATATAAGATGATTAAACATTACTTGAGGATTAAAAACAAAAGAGAAGTCATGGGAATGAATAAGTTTGAATAACATGTAGCAAATTTTTTAGTAGCAAGGCTTGTAGAATAATCTTGTAGCAAGATCTTAGGAGAAAAATCAACTTTACACAATCAAAGACTATCTTACTCAAACTAATGATGGTTCATTCAAATTACAATAGCAACTTTTGTAGATAAGTAACAAAAAGCAAGGAATACAATTGTTACATATCATCTACAAGATAGTAGCAAATTAAATTAAAAAGTAAAGACACAAAGAACTACAATGAGGTAAAAAAGAATTCATTTAACTGTTGCAAAATTTTTTATGTAGCATATTTTGTTCCTGAGCTAATTAAAGTGGATAATACTTGTTTCCTCATTCTTAAACCTGCATATCAATAGAATTGAGAGTGATATAGTTGTAGCCTATGATTAGCTTAGGTAGAAGCTTGTGAGATAAGGTAGCTTAACTAGATTTGTATTGAAAATTTACATGATTAGAATAGTGGAACAACTGATAAAGACGATCAAATCCTTAGCAATGGAGTTGAAAGAGTAGATGTAGACATAAGACTAAACCACTATAAAATTCTCATGTCTTGCTTCTCATTTTCTTTATCTCCTTTTACTTTTAGAATTGGCTTATATTGCTTCCATCCATTGTATAACAACTTGAAGGGTTTTTATTTTATGTTAGTCTTTACAATTTTGTTCTTTTAACATTCAATTCACCCCCTCTTGATTGTTAAGTAGGAAAAACAATTGGTATCAAATCAAGGGATCTTTTATCTTAATAAGTATTGATCCAAATGGCTAAAAGGAATTTGGCCATTCATACTAATAAGATGCCTTATTTTGATGGTACTAACATTACTTATTGGAAGTATAGGATGGATACCTACATGCAAGCTGTTGATTATGATTCATGAGACATCATTGAATATAGAGATAGATATAAGGTAAGGTTACTACTGAAGATGGTAAAAAGAAGGTTGCAATAAACAATAAGGTTAAGAATCTCTTACTTTCTACTATAGTTCCTTTTGAATTTTATTTGATATCTTCTCGCAAAACTACAAAAGGATATTTGGGATATATTATTTGTTACTCATGAAGGAACTAGTATTATCAAAGGAACAAGAATTAACTCTCTTTTGCAAGAGTATGAGTATTGTAAGATCTAGCGAAGTGGAAAGATTAAAGATTACTTCAATAGACTTACGATAATTACAAATGAGTTCTCATCACTTGCTAAAACAATAAATGATTGTTGATATTGTTAGAAAAGTGCTAACGGTATTGCCCAAAGTATGGGACACCAAAAAGATTGAGATAGAAAAAGCATGTCACATAAGTAAGTTAACTTTTCTTTAATTAAGGAGTAAGTTAATAGCTTATGAATTAAACTTCTCAAGTAAAGAGGAGGAGGAATGTGATTCAAGGAAAAAAATAGTAGCGTTCAATGCCAAAATAGGCAAACTTGAATCAGATTTTGAAGAATCTAGTAATGAAGAGAGAGATGTCACATTATTAGCTCATCAACTCAACAGAATACTTCAAGCTAGAGGTGAGAAAAGCACTTGGAAGTCAAAATCTCATAAATTATTGAATGATACAGTAAAGACATTCAAAGAGGATAGGGAGGAGAAGTAAGAACTATTATGCTACGAATGTAAGAAACAATGACATATCAAGTACAAATGTCTTGTTCTAGTAAAGAAAATTGAAAAGTATAAGAAGAAGCTTAAGGCTATGATGGCTACATGGAGCAATTTAGATAAATTTGAACTAGAGGATGAAGAATTTACTAAGGAAGAAAGTGAAGAAGCCAATTTGTGTCTAATGCCTTTCTTTAAGGAACATGAAGCAAAATCTTATGCAACCTGGTATCTTAATAGGGGTTAAACAAATAATATGATTGGGAATGCTTTGCTATTTACTAACTTGATATGGAAAGAAAAAGGATATGTTACATTCAAAAATAACAACAAGGGAAAATTCGTAGCTTATGGAGATATTGGTGTTTCTCCTTGCTCAATTGAGAATGTGTATTTAGTAAAAGGACTCTAGATAACCTTCCAAGCATTAGCCAACTATGCAATGAAGGATACAAGGTAATATTTGAACAAGATAAATGCTATGCTTATGGCAAGGATGGAAGGAACAATCTATTTGAAGGCTTCAGAAAAGGTAATATTTATTCTAAGGTACTAACAGAGGTATGTTTTCTCTTGCCGTATGATAATGTATTCACATGGTATAAGAAACCTAGACATGTAAATTTTCAACAATTAGTTATCTAAAAACAACATTAGTTTATAGAAAGTAAGTATTAAGAATGATATTCAATGGTCATCCTACTAAAAAAATAAAGTTGTCTTTACTTCACATAAAAGAAAAAAGTATGATTTCAATAAAAAGGTCCTTAAAGCTATTGCATTTAGATTTGTTTAGACTAATAAGAACAGTAAGTCTATGAGGTGATTGATATGGATTAGTGATTATAGATGACTTTTCATGTTACACATGGGTTTATTTTTGAAAAATAAAGTTGACACATTTCATAATTTTGACAGCTTTGCAAAGCATATTCAAAATGACATAGGTTCTACTATTGTTAGCTTAAGAACAGATCACAAAGGTGAGTTTGGGAACTATGATTTTGTAACTTATTGTGAAGAACATTGCATTACTCGCAATTTCTCTACATCCTACACTCCACAACAAAATAAAGTAGTTGAGTGTAAGAATTATACCATTCAAGAGATGACACATTCATTATTGAATGATAGTGGTATAGCTAAATCTTTTGGGCTAAAGTTGTTTCCACTACTAAGTATATCATTAATAGAGTTTATTTGAGGCCATTTTCAAGTAAAATGGCCTACGACCTTTATGAAGGAAGAAAGTCGACAATTTATTACTTTCATATCTTTAACTGAAAGTGTTTTGTAAAAAGAATTATTGCAAGCTCAGGAAAATTTGATGAAAAGGTAGATGGAGCAATCTTCTAAGATACTCTTTGGATAAAAAGGCATATGAGTATACAATAAGAGTACTAAAGTGGTGGAAAGATCTATAAATGTAGGTTTTATAATGATTCAAAGAGAGAGGACGATGATGAAGATATTTAAGTGCTTGTAAAGAAAGGTAGGGGTATAAAAGGTACTATAGAACCTAAGTTTAACCTAATAGAAAGTGATCACATAGAAGGCTTTTATAGAACCTATGATAAGCAACAACCAAACCCCTATAGAAGGTGCTACAGAAGGTATTGAGCCTAATTTTCCAACTCTTGGTTATTTAAAAATTAAGTTTTCTCTAAACTAACCAATACTAAACCCTACCCGTTTAATACCGTTCCTCAACTAAGGTTTGAAAAAAAAAAAACCATTTTTTCAATTTGGAAACAACTTTGGAGTCGTCACGCAACCAGAGTCGAGAAAAATAGTTAAGTTATAACCAATTAAGTGGATTGGTTATAACTTAGTCATTAATCAGGGAAAAAACAAATCGATTTTTGAAACAGCTTTTAGAAAACTAGAGATTTAGGTTATGGGTTGAAAGATTTAAACCTTTACGGATATCATTAACTTTTCAAAATTAAAATTAAACATAAAAATCACCTTTTAATTTTTAAAGATAGAAATTGGTTCTTGATTACTCTAATTAGATAAACAAAATAATCTAAACTAAAAGAAAAAGGGAAATTAGATTTTTTCATTTTTTACTATTGTTACGTGGGTGCCTACATACCTGTTATTCAAGATTAGATATACGTAGTTCTTTTAATAAAAACTTTAGTAGGTTGTTTAGCTTTAATTCTAAAAATATGCCGGATTTATGTTTTTAGTTTAATTTGGTTTATTAAGAAAAATTCTAACAATGGTCATAGATTTTATGTATATATATTTTTTTTCTCAAAAAATCTAAGAGCAGTCCTAATTTGTAAATGGTTTTTTTTTTGTTTGTTTATTTATGAAAACTTGATTTTTCTAGGTATCAAAAAAAATTTTATTTGCCAACTTATTTATCTATTTATTTTTATTTTTATCTATTAGACTAAAAATAAATAAAATAACTACCTTAACTTTTCCTTTTTTTTCTTTCTTTTTCTTTTTTTTTTCCTTTTTTTTCTTTGTTATTAGTACATTTCAATTTACAATAAAAAAATAAAAAAGAAAAAATAACAATAACTAAATAATCAAGTAAAGAAAATTTAAAAAAAAAAAAGACAGGACTTTGGATGAGTTAGGCTTATGGGTCGGACCTAGAGTTAGTCGGACAGGTCAATCGTAGATCGGATTGAGTCAATTGTAGCAGTTGCTTGGAAAGGGTCACGGGCATAATTGAGGGGCTTTAGTAACGCGAAGGTGGATAGTCATTGTCTTCAACTAGTCATGGGCATGATGCAAAGGTGGATGGCAACTATCTTCAACTGCTCAAAGCTGTAATCAAAGGTGCAGTGGTTAGGGTTTTGGTAGTGGAGGAGCTTCGGGTCATAGTGGTGGATGGAGGGAGCTAGGTTGAGGAGCTCATGTCATGGGGGAGTCACAGTAGTAGCTAGAGTTGCTCAAATTCCTTTGAATGTGGCTACGGCTTAGAGAGAGAGAGAGGACGGCCGCAAGTAAAGAGAGAAAGAGATCACAACAGAAAGAGAGAGGGCTTGGGAGTGTTCATGTAAGGTTATGGATGGTTGTGTTTGTTCCATGATCACCCCCGGCACCCTTTTTATACTTGTAATTATCCCAAAAATAAGGAAAGCTCAAATTCAGATATAATGGAAATGGCCGAAAATACAGTTTTTTTCCAAATTTGTTAGCTCAAATTAAATGCTTTTAAACTGTATTTAGACATGTTAACTAATTTAATTCACAATAGGCGATGCGGCAAACAAAATCAAAACAAGAAATTGGGCATGGGTGTGTCAAAACTGTGTGAAAATTGAAGCTAAAGTAGAGGGAATGGGCTATTCTTGAGATGGAAAAAAGAGGGAAATCGAAAGAAAATGGGAGAAAATAGAGGGAAGGAGAGGGAAAGTATTGACATGGCACAATAAGATCCTGACATGTGGCAGTCTCTAATATGAGAAAAATAAAAAACTTGTTCATGTCTTCTTTGAGATTCAAACCCCTAACCTCATACTCAATACCCAAACAAAGTCCATATACTTATCCATTAAGCCGTTAGTCTGTACCTTTGTCTATATGTGCAATTAAGATCAGGTTAGCCTAGACTAAATTCAAATCTAAACTCAAGTCCAACGACTCAACTTATTTAAAAAATCTACCCTAATAAAATGTTATTTTCAAAAATCTTTTAATATTTTTCAAATTTTCTATTTTTATTTTGTAATTCTTCAATTTTCTAAAAAAATTCTTAATTTCCTTACTTTCTAAATTTCTCAATTTTTTTGTGTTTCTTATCCAAATTTCTTATTTTTTACTCTTTTTCTTATTTTTTAATTTTTTTGTATTTT
This sequence comes from Lumnitzera racemosa, assembly GCA_024138005.1. Classification (NCBI taxonomy): domain Eukaryota; kingdom Viridiplantae; phylum Streptophyta; class Magnoliopsida; order Myrtales; family Combretaceae; genus Lumnitzera; species Lumnitzera racemosa. The sequence continues at coordinate 85,735,899 of JAMXBC010000002.1, read as the reverse complement.
CCTAAAATTCTTGTTTTTTATAAATTTCTTTATTTTTATAGTTTTCTTTAATTTCCTATTTTTTTATGTTATCCCTAATTTAAGACCTATTGAGAAAACAAAATAAAAAATAAAAATCAAATAAAATAGAGAGAGCAAAAATTGGGTATCTACAGTTGCCTCTCTTTGTAGCAAAGTTTTATTCAAACTTAGTCAAGTAGTTATAGAAATAAAACTTAAGATCTTTACTACAAAGACAAAAAGATACTATTTTTACCCCTACGATGACTTTAAACAACTATAGCTATCCTAAAATCGATATATTAGGGATTTTGATGAAGAAATGAAACCTGGTCATATCTCTCTAGGCTCACTAATCTATATAGGGTTATTTCTAAAGGACATGCAATCTTATGGTAGAATTGATCTAAAACTAGGTCATACCTCACTAGCATTCTAACTTAGGAGGGAGTGTCTCTTGGGAACAAACAACCCTAAACTGGGATTAATTAAAAACGTAGTCGTATCTCATTAGGCTCACTAACCTAGGCAAGAGCATCTCTCGGGGACTAGCAACCCTAAAATGAGATCAATCTAAATCCTGGTCATGCCTCGCTAGGCTTTATAACCTAGGTAAGAGTATCTCTCGAGGATTAGCAACCCTAAATTAAGATCGATCTAAAACTTAGTCATACCTCATTAGGCTCACTAACTTAGGTAAGAGTATCTCTTAAGGACTAGAAACCTTAAACTGGGATCAATCTAAAACCTGGTTATGCCTAACTAGGCTCACTAACCTAGGCGAGAGCATTTCTTCGGGACAAGTAACCTTATTGTGGGATCAATCTAAAACTTAGTCGTACCTCATTAAGCTCACTGACCTAAGTGGGAGCATAGCTCAGGGATTAGCAACCCTAAAATAAGATCAATCTAAAACTTGGTCGTGTCTCACTAAGCTCACTAACTTAGGTAGGAGTGTCTATTCAGGACTAGCAACCTTAAACTAGAATCGATTTAAAACCTGGCTGTACTTCACTAGGCTTATTAACCTAGGTAAGAGTATCTCTCAAGGACTAGTAACCATTAAATGGGATCAATTTAAAACCTTATCATACCTTACTAAGCTCACTATCCCAGGTAAGAGCATCTCTTGTGGACTAGCAACCCTAAATTGGGATCTATCTAAAACCTAGTCATGCCTTACTAAGTTCACTAACCTAGGTGGGAGCTTCTCTTAAGAACTAACAACCCTAAATTGAGATCGATCTGAAACCAATTCGTACCTTACTAGCCTTATTGACCTAGGCAGGAGTGTCTCTCAAGGACTAGTAATCCTAAAATGGGATCAATCTAAAACCTAGTTGTGCCTTACTAAGCTCACTAACTTAAGATAAAGCATCTCTCGAGGACTAGCAATAGTAAACTAGGATTTATCTAAAACCTAGTGGTACCTCATTGGGCTTACTAACCTAAGTGGAAGCATCTTTTAGGAATTAGCAACCTTAAACTGGAGATAATGCTATGCCAAATGGAAACGATGAGGAGAAGTGCCTTATAAAACTTGGTGAACAGAGGGCAAATACCTAATGGGCTCACTTAAGAGAAACTTGGTGAGGAGAAGTGCCCTACAGATTTGTTAAGAGAATACTGGGAAGGATAAACCCAATTAAGATCGTATCTTTGAACGTTGGCTAAACACTAAATGCAGAAAGTGAATGCCTTATGGGCTAGATAGAAGAGACAATGAAGAGAGGTGCCATATTGGCTTGCTAAGAGAAACTTCGTGAATAGAGGGGCCCAATGGACACATTTGAGTGAATTTAGTGAACAAAATGCCTCATAGGCTTACTAAAAGGAACTAAGCATCTTAAAGGGTTTGCTAAAAGGAAGAGAAACACCCTATGAGTCTACAAAAACCCTAAAGAGAATGATGAGGGGAATTACTCTATGATCCTGTTGGAATGTTTGAAGAAAGATCAGTGGATGAGAAAGTACCCTATACGCTTGCCTAAGAGACACTTGAAAATGAGAATGAGTTGAGATTACGTCAAAAAGGCTAACCCAAAAGAAATTGATGAAGTGGAGTGTTGTATGGGCTTGCTAAGAGGAACTTAGTGAACAAAAGGGCCCGTGGGCTTGCTAAATGAAATTAAGCATCCTATGGGCATGCTAAAAGATCTTGATGACCTGAAGAGCCTTATGGGCATGCTAAAGGGAATCGAGGAGCAAAAGCACCATAAGTGTTTGCTAAAGACCTTGAAGAGAGGCGAATGGATGGAAGGAGAGATAACCCAATCAAGAGCTTTTCCGAAACGCCACCCAATTTTGAGGAAAATATTTAAAAAAAAAAACCTTTTTGTGAAGACCACTTATGTTGAAAAAGATGTTAGGGATAATTTCCTTTATTTTGGGAAGAATGAGAAAAAGCCTAGACTCTTAACTTTTCTTTTTTTTTTTTTAGAATGGATTGAAAACTTGGCCACTTATGCCAACATAAACTTGAAATACTTTCTCTCTCTTTTTCCTTTTCTTCTTCTTTTTATTATTTTTTTATTTTTATTACCCTTTTTCTTTTTTTTTTTTTTTTAATTTGCTAAGGTAAAGAACCCTTCCTTAATAATCACATGAGGCCTCTTATGTTCCCCCTAAGTTAGATGCCAAGCCATTTGGTAAGGCCTTGTGATTCCAAACATCTTTAAAAAGGTAACTCATGGTTGTTTTAGTTGAAGAGGATTTCCTTGCAAACTCTCAATCCAGATTACACACTTAACGATAGTCCCAAAATTATAATCCATTTTGCATATGATACACCTTGATCAATCCATTAGGTCTTTTTTGGTTTAACATTTTGAATTTAGGCTTTTGGTCCAAGGGTTTCAAAGGAACTAATGGAGAAGCATATTTCAAAATAAACATTAATCTTGAGTGCACAAGTTAGAGAACCTTAGGAACAATTAGAAATATACTTGCCCCAGTTTCAAAAACAACTTTTATTAAGGATATATACCTTTTAAGATCGGAAGAGCTTTTGTGTAAAGATTACCTTTTAAAATCGGAAGATCTTTTGTGTAAGGGTAGTATTATGGGTGGGAAGGACAAGTATAAGAGAGGCTTCAAAGTGGATGTAGTGATTTTAGGTTTATGAGCTCGGACTATGATTTAGAGCTTTGCGTCTTTAAGGATATTTGGGTTTTTAACTTTTGATTTGACTGCCCTTACTAGGATGGCTTTCACTTGGCTCTTGACTTATACTTGAGCCCAATTTTCCAACCTCTTTTCCTTTTTCTATTTTGTTATTACTTTTCACTACTGCTCTTTTGTTGTTCTTTCTTCTTCTTTTGGCACCAAGCCAAGTTTTTAACTTCTAAGGGATTTAGGGTCCTAAATTCATTGATTTCTATTGTATGGGCTCAGGTAAGGTAAGTAAAAGCTCGAGATGTTTAAAAAGGATGTGGATCTTCCTTATTTCAAAAAGCATTACTTATCAGAAATAAAATTTGCTTTCAAATTTAATGTTACTGAAGCAAGCACAAACCATTTTTTATCCCTCTCTCCCTATCAATGACCCTAACCTTCGAATTGCCTTTATTTTAGGGTGGTTCCTGATAGGGTTTAGTTTGAAAATTCTTCAAATAGGTCGAACAGGGTAAACAAAGGATGATTATGTTTAGGATTGGAGAAATGAATGCCTAACTTCATTTTAATGTACATATTACATTCAAAGTGGACCTCTTTTAAGGAATGAGTCTAAAGTATCCTCACATTTGTGTCGCTCAACTTTCAAAGTGTTTTAGGTTAGTGTGTAGAAATAGTTTGCCTCTTTTCATTCTAAACCTTTTAAAAGTGAGTTACTGATTTCTTAAGGAAAACTTCTTTGCTGTATAAATAGTGCAATCATTCCACTGAAAAAGGCAATTGTATTATTCCAGCTATTATAGACTTTATTGAAAACAACTTTCTTTTTCCTTAACTTAATAAGCACGCTATTACTTGAAACAACCCGTAAGCTTATTTGAAGGCATTGGTAAGCTCAAAAGAAATGGAGCTTTAGGCAACTCAGTTAGACTATCGTCATGACTTAAAGATGGAACATCCTGTTATATCTCTGGTTGAATGACTTTTTCATTAATCAGGTCTTAAATCTTATTTTTCAATCTCTAATATTTCTCAATGGAGTGCCCCTTCTAACCCATATGATAGTCACATCTTGCTTCTTAGTCAAAGCTGCATGGTTTGTAATTTGTATTAGGGGCTTCATAAGCTATAACTCTTACTGCTTCCAAATGATAAAAGAGCTAAGTGATTAATATCTTTAGTTGAGTGAATTATCTCCTCTGAGTCCCTTAGGTTTGTTCTTTCTCATTTCCCCTCAGCTTCTTTCTACTTGGGCATCATTCATCACTTGTGCTTACTAGAACTTAATTGGTGTTGAACATCGGGTGTTGAAATCTTCTAAGCATAGAGCCTATTTCCATTTGTAGTTCTATAGTGCTTTTTTGTAACATGGCTATTTTTTCTTCCAGATTCGAGAATCTCCTTTCCAAGTTTGAATCTTGAGATATTTGGAGAGTGGTGATCAAGACCTGCCATTGTTGGGCCATCTGATACATCATCCTTTCTAAGGAGGCGAGATTTTCATCAATCATGTAAACCAAGTTAGAAGAATTCTTTACCCATTAGTAAATTTTCTTTTCTTATTTTTTTTTTCTTTTAGAGAGATAAAGATAAGGCTTTATTTTATAGAAACCAGATAAAAATGATGGATTTTTTATTTTTTTATATTTTTGGTTTTTTTTTCACCTCCTTAAGTGAGGGAGAATGAAAAGTTTTATTGAAGGATTGTCTACAAAAAAGGAAAGAACGAAGGATGACTAAAGAGAAACAAAAATTATTTTGGAAAGATCAGAGTACATGAAACTTAACATCCTTCAACTACATCTAAAGTTTCTAGTCTAACTCTTACAGTTAAGCTTTAATGTTGTCCAACATTTCTAAAGCCTAATTCATGGTCCTCTCACATTTTTCAACTTAAGCTAACGAGGCCTTATTAGAGGCCTCAGCATGCCTAGCCCCCTGCTTCTTGTAGGTAGCTTCAGCTTATAGCAGCTGCTCATAGATTCCTAAGGCAACTAGCAGTCTTTGATTATTCTCTTATTGGTTACCCGCTATTTTTAGTTCTACATATTTTATGGACAACAATCAGTCATCAATGTAGAAAAATAAAACACATGGAAATATGTAGGTGTTGGGATTGTTTGGGTTAATCCATTACCCCCTTAAGTTACAACTTTACTATTATTTTTCGAAACTTGATTGCATTAAAAAATCTTAAACAATCAATAGGGTTGCAATTTCTTAAGGGTAGTGTACTAACTCGAAGAGTGGAGTATATGTAATTAAGGTAAGTTTTGAAAAGTTCCTTAAGCTTTGTGACCTCACGTATTAAAGAAAACTTTTATTAGTCATATTAAGCTTAAGTGAGGTGGCCTAATCAGCCCCGAGAGGTGGTTACACTACAGCACTCGAAACTTACACAATGGCCCCTCTCCTAGGGTCTTAAGGTTGCCTGAGTTTGACTGCATCTACCTTACACTTTTGATGCAACAAATGACCCCCCATATCCTAAAACGTGTGATATGCAAGATAATAGTATAAACATGAAGTTAATAACAAATAAGCAGAAGCTAAAAGTGAATTCTAAGAAAAATACAAGAAAAGAAGCTTTAACAATACCGCCCTATTAGCTAACTTGCTAAGCCTTGAAGAATGTATGCAAGAATGGTGAGTTCTAAAGGTTCTTAATCTTTGGTCACATCAAAGTTTAAGTGGGGTAGCCTAATAGGCTCCGAACGGTGGTTGCCCCACTACGCTCATAACTTATATAATGGCTCCCTATCCTAAGGTCCTAAGATAACCTAGATTCAATCATATCTATCATGTATTCATGGTATGAGAAATAAATTTCCCTTCTCAAAACAGTTAGTTAAATACATAAAACTAAACTTGCAAAAATGTTAGTATAGTTATGATACAAACAACAAAGAAAATAAATAAATTGCCCTAAGGTGATTTTAGGGATTAATTTTAATTTTGGAAAGTTTAATGATTAACCCTCTTGGTGGTCTCTAGTGGAGTCGCTAAACTGTTATGCCTAGTTTTTTACCTCCTGATTCTATAAAAATTAAGTTTTCTTTAAACTGATCAATACTCAACACTACCCGTTTAATACCGATCATAGACTAGGGTTTAACCAATTAAAGTCGCCACCCAACTAAAGTCGAGAAAAATAGTTAAGTTATAACCAATTGGGTGGATTGGTTATAACTTAGTCACTACTCTGCGAAAAAAAAAAACGATTTTTGAAACAACTTTTTGAAAATAAAAGATTTAGGTTAGGGGTGTAAAGATTTAAACCCATTTGAGTACTATTAACTTTCTAAAATTAGAATTAAACTTAAAAATCATCTTTTAATTTTGAAAGGCATAAATTGGTTATTGGTTAATCTAATTAGATAAAAAAATTCTAAACTTAAAGAAAAAGGGAAATTAGATGTTTTCATTTTTTACCGTCACCCATGGGTGCCTACATACCCATCATTTGAGATTAGATATACGTAGTTCCTTTAATGAAAACTTTATTAAGTTATCTGGTTTTAATTTTGAAAATACACTAGATTTATGTTTTTAGTTTAATTTGGTTTATTTAAGAAAAATTCTAACAAAGGTCCTAGATTATATATATATATATTTCGAAAAATCTAAGAGTAGTCCTAATTTGTAAATGGTTAATTCATTTTTTGTTTATTTTTTGAAAACTTGATTTTTCTAAGTATCAAAAATTATTTTTATTTGCTAACTTATTTACATATTTATCTATTTATTTTTATTTTTATCTATTAGACTAAAAATAAATAAAATAACTACCTTATCCTTTCTTTTTTCTTTCATTCTTTTTCTTTTTTCTTTGTTCATAATAAATTAAAAAAAAAACGTAACAAAAAACACTAAATAATTAAGTAAAGAAAATTAAAAAAAAAAAAACAAGACTTCAAATGAGTTGAGCATGCAGGTCGGACTTGGAGCAAGTTAGATAAGTCAATCGTGGATTGGATTATGTTAGCTGAGGCAGTCGCTTAGAACGGGTCATAAGCATTATCGAGGGGCTTCAACTGATCATAGCTGTTGCCTTCAACTAGTTACGGGTGTGATACGAAGATGGATGGCTACTATCTTCAAGTACTCATGGCCGTGATCGGAGGTGCTGTAGTTAGGGTTTTGGTAGTAGAAGAGCTTCGAGTCATGGTGTTGAACAAGGGGAGCTAGGTTAAGGAGCTTACATCATAGGGGAGTCGTAGCGGTAGTTAGAATTGCTCAAATTCCTTCGAGCATAGCTATGGGTTAGAGAGAGAGAGAGAGCACAACCATAAGTATAGAGAGAAAGAGATCGCGATAGAGAGAGAAGGCTTAAGAATGTTCTTGTAAGGTTATGGATGGTTGTGTATGTTCCATGATCAGCCCCAACACCCCTTTTATACTTGTAATTATCCCAAAAACAAGGAAAGCTCAAATTCGAATCTAATGGAAATGACCAAAAATATTTTTTTTTTCCAATTTTTTTAGCACAAATTGAATGCTCCTTTAATTGTATTTATACGTGTTAATGGATTAGATTTATAGTAGGCCATACAGCAAACAAAATTAAAGTAAGAAATTGGGCATGAGTGTGTGAAATCTATATGAAAATTAAAACTAAAGTGGAGGGAGTAGGTTGTTCTTAAGAAGGAAAAATGAGGAAAATCAAGAGAAAATGAGGCAAAACTAAGGGAAAGTACTGATGTAGTGCTACATCAGCCAATTTGATTTATCACAGCGCACCATGTATCAATGTATAACACGTGGCATGCTACATACGCGCTATGTTAGCACAAGTCATCTAATCCTGTACTGCCACATGTTATGACGCGTAGCATAATAAGATCCTAATACGTAGTAGTCTTTGATGTGAGAAAAATAAAAAACTTGTTCATCCCTACTTCAAGATTTGAACCCTTGACCTCATACGCAAGAACCAAACCAAGTCCACATGCTTATCTGTTAGGCCGTTAGCTTGTGCCTTATCTATATATACAGTTAAGACTAGGTTAGCTTAGGCTAAATTCAAATCTAAGCTCAAATCCAATAGCTCAACTTATCTAAAAATCTCCCCTAATAAAATGTTATTTTCAAAAATCTTTTATTATTTTTCAAATTTTCTATTTTTTTGTAATTTTTCAATTTTGTAAAAAATATTCCTAATTTCCCTATTTTCTAAATTTCTTAATTTTTTTTGTGTTTCTAATCTAAATTTCTTTTTTTTTATGCTTTTTCTTATTTTTTTTATTTTTTGTATTTTCCTAAAATTCTTGTTTTTTCTAAATTTCTTTATTTTTTGAGTTTTATTTAATGTCCTTTTTTATTTTTTTCCTAATTTAGGAACTATTGAGAAAAGAAAATAAAATTTAAAAATAAAATAAAATAAAGAGGATAAAAATTGGGTGTCTACAAAAAGTACATCCGAAGCTCTTAAATCTTGTCAATTTGAATAAGCTTATCCACCAAAGCTTGTGATTGGAGATATACAATTAGGAATCAGAGATAAATTAAGTTTTTAAGAGATAAAAAGACATTTTCCGATGCTATCTCAAGAAGAAACCAATTCAACTGATCATGCCTTAAAATATGTAAATTGAATTAATGCAATGCAAGATGTGTTAAACCAATTTCGATGAAACGAGCTATGCAGTTTGGTTCTAAGACCAATAAACAAGTCTATGATAGGAACTAAGTAGGTTTTTGAAAATGAGTTAGATGAAAATGGTAAAGTAATGCACAACAAAGTTTAGTTATTTGCTAAGGGGTATTCACAAGAAGAAGGCATCAATTATGATGAAAGATATGCCCCTGTAGCATGTCTTGAAGCCATTCAACTTTTTATTGCCATTGCCATCTTTAAAAATTTCAATGTTTTTAGATGGATGTAAATAACACTTTCTTAAATGGATATATCAAAAAGAAGGCCATTGTAGAACAACCTTCCAGATTTAAAGATTTGTTCTAGGAGAACTATGTATTTAAACTAAGAAAAGCAATATATGGCTTAAAGCATGCTCTTCGTACCTCATATGAATGTTCAAGTCATTATCTAATTACAAATGGTATCTCTAGTGGTAAAGTTCATATAACTTTGTTTTTAAAGTATTATAATCATGATATTTTGATTACACAAATATACGTGGATGATCTTATTTTTGGTTCAACTAACGAGTGTTATTACTAAGAGTTTTCTAAGTTTATGCAGGTCAAGTTTGAAATCTCAATGATAGGCAAATTGACTTTCTTTTTAGGATTACAAATCAAATAAATAAATGAAGGAATTTTCATTCACCAAGAAAAATACACTTGGCAAATCCTTAGAAGTTTAGATTTGAAACTTTTAAAAAAGTTTCTACTCCTATGAGAACTTCTACCAGGTTAGAATTGGATTGTAAAAATAAGAAGGTAAGTGAGAAATTATATTGAACTCTTATTGGTTTTTTACTATATTTAACAGCTTCTCATTTAGATATTTTGTATAGTGCATGCTTATGTGTGAGATTTCAAAGTTCACCAACGAAAATGCATCTCTCAATTATAAAGAGAATTTTCAAGTATCTTTCAACTACACCAAGTTAGGAATCTAGTACTTGAGAAATCAAAATTTTGATTTAATCATTACTTTGATGTAGATTTTGCTAGAAGTAAAGTTGACATGAAGAGTACTTTTGGTACTTGTTAATTCCTTAGTAATAAATTAATTCTTATTTTTCTAAGAAATAAAATTTAGTTGCCATATCAATAGCTGAAGTAGAATACAATTCAATCGGAAACTACTGTACTCAAATTTTATGGCTTAGACAACATTTGTTAGATTATGGTTAGAATTATAAAAATATACCAATAAAATATGATAACACAACTTCCATTAATCTAACTAAGAATCCGGTTCAACATTCTAGGTCTAAGTATATAGAAATAAGACGTCATTTTATTAGAGATCATGTAACAAATAGTGATATACATGTTGAATATGTCACTATTGATAATCAATTAGTTGATATTTTAACAAAACCACTTGATTAAATCATATTTGAGTTCAACCAAAATGAAATAGCAGTATGCAATCCATTTGGTTGATTTTATTTATTAAACTTCGGTGTTTGGTTGATTTAATTGATAAGCATGGATTCCCCTTTTAGCATTGTCTTCTATTTGTTATGGTATTTGTTTTTAATCGCCCTTCGCCATAATTCTCTTCTTCATAAACTATTTTAGAAGACCAACAGTCTGTTCGACTCTCTCTCTCTACAGCACTTCCTTTATCTTTTCTTCGATCATAATCTCTCTCTTACTATACTTAATCATCTTGTGTTATTTCGAAAAATAATACCGTAATCGTAGCACCAAAAAAATCTACATAATCATATGGAAAAAGGAAAGTAGTTAGTTCAATAATAGTAAATCATGCCAATATTGATGTCTAATCAAATGTTCATTTGAACCCTAACTTATGATCATACTCTTCTTCTTTAGAAGAGATACAAAAAAAGAAGGCTTTGAAGGGTTCTTCTAAGGCACAAACAAAGCCATTAGAAAAGATAGAAAAGAAAAATTGAAGTTTCAAAAAGAACATCAAAGAAGTCTAAGACCTTTGTAGAAGAGAAAGCTTCCAATAAACTTTGTGATCCATTATATTTTGATGTCTTTTTTTTGAAAGAAATGAGTTTTTCTCGTCTAAGTTACTTAGCAACTTAGATTATGGAAAACTTTGAAATATTGGAGTTCCTGTAAATGTTGAAGTAGTTAAAGAATTTTATGAGATCATTGAGTTTGATGAATTCAAGAATGTGGTGAAGTCATCTATTTGTAGAAAAAATTTGGTAAAATGTTTTGTTCTAGAGGATGTATAGGACGACAAGTGTTTGGAAGCATTCTTGAAAGAAAACGTGTTTGAGAAAATTAATGATGGAATCAAGGAAGATTATGGAAGAGTTTCTTGGATGTTTCATTTTGAATTGATAGTAAGAGTTATTCATGAAGCTACTCTTAGCTATTTCCTTCTTCAAAAAGGTATGTTTATTAGTGTAACAGTTGAGGATGCTATGATTATTTTAGTTATTAAAAAAAAAAAAGAGAATTTCAACACATCATCTAGAATTTTAGAGCACATGTAGAAAAGTAAGAATAGTATGCCCTATGGGAATCTTATCATGAAGTTAGTAGAATTTAAACAACTTGAAACTAAAGGGCATAGTTCATCTTTTGTGTTGAAAGGGATTGGTGAGTGACATTCAAACATATGGGCATATGTGTTCAAGACAACATTTTGTCCGATAAATGATGGAGTACATTATGTGCATCTATAGAAGAAAAGGGGTCTTAATATTAAGCGAGTGAAGGCTCAAGTTCAGGGGGAGGATTAGTTTACTAAAAACTAAAGGAAGAGCTATTGACTATTCAAAGGGAGTTTAAAGAAGTGGATACTAGTTTTAAAAGTGATCCAATTGTAAAACCTCTAGTAGAACTTATTTCAAACTAAGTTATAGGATCTATGAAGGAAATTCCTGTAGAACCTATTGTTAAAGGTTTTAATAAAACCTGATCATCCGATAATCAACCAATTTAGGAAAAGGATGCTATGATAGGGAACCAAGTTTTTGCTACTTCTAACCAATAATCTCATCTAAATCAAGATGATTTCAAAAAGTTTTCTAAAGCTCTTAAATTTGATACCAAGCTTTTTCTATCTAATTAGTTCAAGGATTTTTAAAATATGCACAAGTAACTTCTAATTGAGAATTTCAATGAAATAGATGTAGTTTTGTCTAATGTATATGATTAGAAAATGGATCAAATGCTTAGGTCCATCATTAATCAATTGAACAATGTTAGATAAGATGTCAAAAGACATATGGATTCAATTGCAGAGGTCAGGGATATTATGAAAAGAATAAAGATAATGGAACTTCGATTCACTAATGTACATCTTAAGCTACAACAACTCATTACAAAGTTAGATAAGTATATTCTTTAGAAGTGCTATGACAAATATACAATAGACAAGTTGCTTAAAGGAATGGAAAAAGAACTGTAGCACTTCATCAAGTTACCCATTATGTTTTTCCATCAAATGATAGAGATTTTTTTTTTTTTTCTGAGAGTCTAAACCCTATGTGCCTTCTAATTATTCTAGGAAATCTTATGTTAAATTTGCTAGAATAAGATCTATTTATTCCAATGAATTTCTTCAGTTTTCCTAATCCTCCGTATTTCAATTTTTCTTCCTTTAACTTTATTTTGCCAACTTATTTCTCTTTCTTATTTATAACATAAAGGGGGATAAGTGATATCAAAGATATCTATTTCATTGTGATGTTGTGCTTTCATTATAAGTTCAAAATATCTGTACTTTTAAAGGGTTTTGTTATCATAAAAAAGGAGGAAAATGTTATGATCCCTCTTAATTAGGTTTCGATGATAAGAAAGAGATGGATTGTTGTTATAACATTTGAAACAAGTGAGTATAAGAAAAAGTTTTTATAGAAATATTATTGTAGGTAAAATGTTTATAGAAGTTGTTGTAAAAATTTCTAAGTTTAAATGTAAGATTGTAAGTTAAGTAGATGCTTTTATAGAAGGTGGTTCAAAAAACGACTTAACCTATATAAGCTAGTGTAGAAGCTTTCCAAGATGACTCAACCTGTAAAAGCTTAAGTTGAAGGTGCAAGCTAACACATGACGAACAACTTCGTGTAGAAGGTCAAGTAAAAGAATTATAAGAATTCTACATTTGAGTATGTTATTAAAAGTTGTTCTAAAGGCCCAACTCCACTTGTTAAACATTTTGGGGAAATATGTTTAACAACATTTCACTAAGGAGAATAGATATGCTACGGGGACTTGAAAAATAGATGTTTATTCTAAGATAAAAAAAAAATAAGATGACTAAACACTATTTGAGGATCAAAAACAAAAGAGAAGTCATTACAATGGATAAGTTTGAATAACATACAATAGATTTTTCAAGAGTAAGGTTTATAGAATAATCGTATAACAAGATCTTAGGAGAAAAATCAACTTCGTGCGATCAAAGATTATGTTAGTCAAATGGATGATGCCTCATTCAAATTACAATAGCAAGTTTTATGGATAAGTAAAAAAAATAAAAAATAAAAAAGCAAAGATGATGTGAACTATAGTAAGATAAAAAAGAATTCATTTAACTGTAGCAAAATTTTTTATCTACTATATTTTGTTCTTTAGCTAATTAGAGAGAACAATGCTTGTTTCCTCGTTCTTGAACTTATATATCAATAGAATTAAGAGTGATATAACTATAGCATGTCACTAGCTTATGTAGAAGCTTATGAGACATAGGAGCTTGACTAGATTTGTATTGAAAATTTATTTGATTGGTATAGTGGAACAACCAGTGAAGATGACCAGATCCCTAATAGTAGAGTTAGAAGAGTAAATGTAGGCACAAGGTCTAACTACTATAAAATTCTCGTGTCTTGCTTCCTCTTTCCTTTATCTCCTTTTACTTTTAGAATTGACTTATATTGCTTTCATCCATTGCATAACAACATAAGGGGTTTTTAGCTTTTGCAATTCTTGACAATTTTGTTCTTTAAACTTTAAGTTTTTAATAATCAATTCACCCTCCTCTTGATTGTTAAGCAGAACAAACAAGTAGTGTGGTGCACTTATTCCCTTAATTGATAACATGTCTTGTCGAGATTGGGTAGCAACTCAAGTGGTCCTTCCAACATTAGAGGAAACTTCATGCTTAGATGAATATGTTACACTGTCTCTTTTCATGATACCACTAAAGGGCCTCTTAGTTGTAGAAATCATTTAAGCATGTGTAAGTAATTTTGCGCTTAGGAGTAATGCCTTCACTTAGCAGCAATAATGGAAGTTATTATGATTAGCATTCTCGTGGGTCATTAAGCTTATAACATATAAGACTACATAAACTCTATGATCTAAGGAGCCACTTAGAGGGTTGTTATGAATATAAGGCTATTAGATTCTTGTGAAGTAAGGAGCTTATAGAGTCGTCTCGTACATTAGAGCAAAAGCTCTCACTTATACCAATAATATTTAGGCAATACCTTTTGAAAAGCTATTCAATCGTATTAAAGTAGCAATAATGGCTTTTAAAGGGATAGAGAATTCGCTTTTATTAGTTGATGGGGTATTCCCACTACTCGACTGTTTAGAATTGATTACCTAAGGGCTTTAGATTAGAATTATTCCATCATAGGAGTTGATTATCAGGTTTAAGTAAACTATTTTATCTTAGTTAGTTGCAATGGCATATAGTGTGCCAAGGAGTCAATGCTCTTACCAATCAGCAACAATGCTTGACTAAGGGTTGCTCAAGTAGAAAGTTTACTTTGTAAGGTACTTTAGGAGAACAAGTAAGTTTTACTCTTAATTGAATGCATCCCAGCCTTTAAAGTAGCAATGATATAAGTTTCTAGCAAGGGAGTACCTTTAAGGCATGTAGGCTAAGATTTTAAGACATTACTTGGGCATGAGGGCTAAGATGCCATGTCATTACCTTGACTTAAGGCATTGAGGCTAAGATAATAGGATATTACCTAAACTTAAGGTATAGGAGCTAAGATGCTAGGGCAATGCCTGGCTTAAGGCATATAAGCTAATGTTAGGATGTTGCCTAAGCATAAGGTGTAGAAGCTAAGTTGTTAAGGTATTGGCTAGACTTAATAAATGTTTGGTGATAGGATGGCTTCTTGGTCTTAAATTCTTTGGACGAAGCTTTGTAAGAAAATATGTTAAAGATGTGAAAGATTTAGATAACACTCTACATATAACTTAGTTTGTTTTTATCTCAATTGCATATATAAGTCTTCCCTTATAATAAAGGAAGTTCTTGAAGAAGACATCACAGGTTCAACTGATGGGATAGAAGCAATGTTTACTCACTTCTTCCTTGAGGATGTCTTCGGTTGTGGGAAGATAGTTCGATTGAATAGAGAAGGAGCAATGCCTCACTCGACTATAGTAATAGGGCTTTGAGAAGCCATATCTTGTTGTACGATAGCAGTAGTAGCTAACTCTAACATGAACTGAGAACATGACTAAGAACTGATTCATAACCTTAGTGGTCTCCTACATAGTTTGCATCTATTGCAACTTCATTTTTGGCACTAGTTGAGATATAGCCTTTAAAGAATTAGTAAGATATAGTAGACAACCTTCCTTAGTGATTGGCAAAGTACCTTTTACCTATTTTATCTTAGAACATATCCGAAGGACTTACTTGAGTTGAATCATCATAGTTATTATTCTCTTAGTATAGATCCATTAAGCATAATATGAAGGGGGATTACTCACCTCCTCCTTGAAGATTGCCCTCCTTAGTAGCTAGAACCTTGATTAATTGAGCTGAGACGATTGAAACATTTTTATACTGAAGTAGTAGGGCCTGGCAAAGTTGTATCCTATTGCATTTCAATAATGGTAGTAAGCCTTGGCATGAGTTAAGTAAACATAACCCAGAGCTAATTCATGACCTTTGTGGTCTCCTGTGTTGTTCACTTCCTTGGTGCAACTTCATGAAGACCTTAGTTGCCGAATTGTCCCAGCTACTATTCTTAAGTGATGGGAGCGAATTCTACTCAGCAAATCTAATATTAATATCTTGTTCTTAAAAGGTTACACTAGATGTATCGATCATCTACTTCTTAGGAGAAGTCATAACTTTGCTATCACCTTATATCGATCCCAATAAAATTGCTAAAATGTAGATGTTGGGATCTTAAATAAGAAGGTCACATGCATGTTGTGTAAATGATGCACTATACGTGGCTTTAGAGAAGCGAAGCAAAGCAAGAATGATACCTAAGGAGATTATTAAAAGAAAGTAAGGTAAGGAGGAAGAGTTGGTAGTATTGGTGTCTTAAATACATAAGTGGTAAATAAGGTGGCCTTAAGCAACTTGGTGTATTCACCTTATAGCATGAGTAAACAAAATCATTTTTTTGCTTAAACTTTCTCTGCAAGAGTCTCAAATGAAGAGTAAAGATTGAGTATTTATAGATGATCAATGAATGAGACAGACCTTATACAGTTCATAGTTATCTTGAATAAACTTGCTAATGAGCCTAAAGCTAATAACCTTCCTCATAAGTGTGCATAAGTCTGCTTGAGAAAAGTTAGAGATAGAAAGATTGAGCCTACAATCTTGTTTTAAGTCTAATAAGCCAAGTTTTTTTTAATCTTCCTAAAAAATAAATCTGACTCCCTAGACTAAACCATCTAACCTAAGAAGTCAAGCCTAATATATAATAAAATAAATTTCTATTCTCAACATTAAGTGTTCATATCTCAATTATTTACGCTTAAAGTTCTTGTTTAGTAAGGAAAACAACATCCAATAGCCCAATCATTGAAAACAAATAAAATAAATTCATAAAAGAAGGATGTTAAACAAATTGACCGAAAGGAAATACTATTATATGTTTGGCCTACAAAAAGAACATGGATAAACTTCAACTAAAAATATTATTTCTCTTTAGTAACATGTGCTATTCAATCTCTAGCACAAAAAGCGAGTCCTCTCTTCATGAAATTATAACAAAGCTAGAATAGATGCTTTCTAAGAAAAAAAAAAGTCAAAGAACTTGAATTTAATTTACAATACATATGAGAATAATGCAAATAAACATCCTAAACTTCAACTTAAGTGCAAACATATTACCTAAACTTTATGTTGCAATTTACCTTTTTAAACTATGATATATTAGTAAATAACCCTTATAAGTTATAAGTGACTCTTGAAACTTTAACTTTATTGTGGAAACATCCAGATCTTATTAAAGTTTACTTCAAAACCCCTTAAACTTTGACCATAAAGTGAATTTTTTTTAATCAGAAAATGAAATATCCATTTACATTATCAATTTATAAAAAATTAGAGGGATAATTTGTAATATTTGAAAGTTTACAAGCAAGTTTAAACCTAGGTTAAAATCAGGAGGACGATTTGCAATTTTCTCTTAATAGTTTATGTGAATACCTTAATAAAATATTGTACACGGGACTTTCCTTTAATTTCCTCTTCCCGCACAAAGAATTGACAAATAAGCGATCTTTCTAAGGGTCATAAATACTAAATAGTACTTGACTTAAAAAGTTTAATTATAACGGCAAAAGTAAACTATCCAAAGCAATCGCAGGTATCTTCATACAAGCAAATTACCGAAACTCTCCAATTTGATATTCTCTTTTAACCCTTTTCTTTCCTCTTATCATTCAGGATGCACGATAAAAACGTCAATCATATGTTTTTTTCGTAATAACCAAGACTAGTGACGGATCCTTTCACAAACAAGTACTTAATTGAAAATCGACAAGTAAACTTGCTTAACTTGTTAATCCTAAATAACCAAATTAGAATTTAACCAAAACACATTACCTAATGCATTCGGTCGGTGACGTCCAGTCTTGCAATCTATTTGCCAAATTCTCCTTGCTTCTAGTGTTATCTCATAAACTTCCTAGTGAGCCTTGTTTAAATTTTCAGCCCAATAAAGATGAGTAACTATATTGGAACTTGCTCTCACAAGATAAAATACATGGTATATGGTTTTCATACTCCAGAACCATTATAGCACCAATACTATAAGTTATACAAGATATGAATTCTAATTGCCCTATATATACCATTCTATAAAATTGTTAAGTGATAATAATGAACATAACAAAATATACACTACCCTGATAAGCATCTTCTATGGCAAAGTCCTCACCGAAAAAAATCTTCTATGGCAAAGTAGTCGAAATGAATTTTGTTTTTATTTCTAAAAAGACGATAAATTTCTTTAATGATTCTATATATATATATATAGATGGTAAATCACACAACTCCGCACAATTATGTTTAAACTTATTTTTCAATGATTGTAACAATTTCTAAAGCATGCATTTTTTTCAGGGAAACCATATTGCAATCGTAATTGTAATATATGACCATTATATATACATAGAGCGGGATCAGAGGCAAACATATAATTTTACTTTGATGTTTATGATATAACCTTTTCAAGCTTCTAAAATATCTGTAAGAAATTACGAAAAAGGGCCACCCATTGGACATATACATGTACGTGGCATGCTTTTATTCAGTAAAATAATATACATACATACATACATATATATATATGCATATTTATACATACACACTATAATATTCGTCCGTCGTTGATATTATTTCTTTTCAATGAATCTACGTTCAATATGAGAAACGATGATGGGTGTATAGGATCCAACTTAGACGTCTTTTCCTCGTCTTTCGTTATTACGTTCTCTCTCTTCCTTTTCTTTTTCTTTTTTTTTTCTTTTTTTTTTTTACGTTTCCACTTACAAGGGAAACCCGAAATACTCATTGTTTGATTAATCTTATCACATGATAGATCTAGATTGATATATATGATATGATATAATTTAAATCAATTAGTATAAAAAAAATCTTATATGAAATATAAATGAATTAGACTTATTTAAATACTGTTAATATCATGTTCGGATTTAGCTCATGCTTCTGGATCAACTTGGAAATGAAATACGAAATACGCTATATATTCTTTCATTTTTGTATTTTGTTATACTAATTATTTTTTTCTCAAGTCAAAGATCTCAATTAAAAATATGAGATATTTCTTAGCTATATATTATTCTTATTGTATCATACGTTAAATAAGTAAAAATTACAAACTCGTATATAAATTTTTTTTATAGTTTCCCTTAAAAACTCGATAGATGATATGATAAATTTTAAAATTAACACTGGTAGTAATACTGATATTCATTTAAGTCATAGTTTTACTTAATTCAATGATATCATGTAACTTAGATTTAGTAATATTATAATATTTCTTGCTATATTGTAGTTTAAATAAAAAATTACAAACTCATGTATAGATTCTTTATCTATCTACCTTAAAAATTTAACAAATAATGTGATAAATTTGGAAATCAATACTAATAGTAATATTAATATCTATTTAATCTATGATTCAACTTAATTTAGTGGTATTATATAACTTCAATTTTCATATTTTCTATGTTTGATAAGATTTTGCTCTACTATAAACTTTTATTTAGGTTATAGTTTTTTATTAATAATAAAGATACTGTGTTATTTACTTTTATAAGATTTAAATATTATTATCATTCTTTACTCTTTGTATATTTAAATATTTTATATATTTAATTATAATTTTTTAATCGATAAATAATATTAAACTTATGATAAATGAAATAGAATATAGCAGTACAAATTGTCAGCTTTAATATAAATGAATCTAACCCAGACATGAGATAAGCTAGGTCATAAGCTTAGATTTTCATATATTATTAATAAATGAGTTGTGTTATGAATTTAATTTTTTTTTGGTACAAACTTGTTTAGACACGAAAACATGACACAATGTAATAACATAAATTCCCAGCTCTAATATACTGTCTTCAAGTCTCCACATAATCGTATGAATGAGGAGTTCTATCTTGGTATGCATGGACAAAATCAAGCATAACCAAAAGAAAGAAATTGAGATAAAAGGATTTTTTTTTTCCCCTTTAGATAAAGGATATTAAAAGGATCCATTTGCAAATGAAAAATATTTTTAATAACTTTCAATCTTATTTCTTCATAAAAAATTATAAAATATAACTGATAAAAGATAATTATACATGAATATGCAATACCCTCAGCCTGCATCATTACTTTCAAGACCTAACCAGGCTTTTAGAGGCCAAGCTACAAAATTTGGTCTAGATTAGGTACACTCATTAAGATACAGAGTAGTAGACCATTAATGTTAGGTAGGTTCATCGAGCTAACCCAACCTGAAACAGTTGGTTCACAAGTAGGTAAGAGAGTGAATTGGGTGCAACCCTTAAGAGGCCGAGCTTAAGTTGGTTTCTTCGAATTGGTGGTTTAAAGGTTGGTTTAACAGCCTTTGAATCGTTTGGTTTTTTATTTTTATTTTATATTTTCGTAATTTGGTTAATTATTATAAAAAAATTTATGGACTATTCGTCTTTTTTTTTTTCAATTAAATCTAATACTTTATGTTGTTGCCTGTAAATAATTAATTTTTATCTCGAAATAATTCATTTAAACTATATACGCATGACTACATGATAGTATATTATAAATAGCATTATTGTGTATTATAGTATATATATATATAGTATATTAATTATTATATATTACATATACTATATATTTGTTTGCATTATATACATCGTATATTATATATTATATATAGTAATATATAATTTGTTAAAAACTATATGGAATATATATAGTATGTTTCCATAATATATTATAATATATTATATATTATTTATACATATATCTATTTTAATTTTTTGGATTGGCTTGGTCATAAACTATTAGGCTAAACTGCTAGTTCGATGGTGTAGTTAACTGCTTGGGTATTTAAGGCCTTGTGATTCAACAATCGATTTAGGTCTACTTAAAACAAGTTGAGGTTGGTTCAACAACCTTAGATTGGTTTGCAATTTGAAACTTACTTACTTTTGTACAGGTTTAATTTCCATTTCCTACCCTACATTAGAGCAGGATGAGGTCTTAATAACTAGATAGACTGTTCTGTATTTTCTTAACCTTAAACTCGATTGGTTCGGTTTAGAAATTGAGAGGTCTTTTGATCTGCCTATTTTAATAAATAATCATTAAAAATCACGATGCATGTAATTTCCGAAAAGCAAAAATGTAGGACAGAGATTATAAAGGGCTTCATCCTTTTTGCATTTAAACATTAATTGAATTTTCGGAAATCCCCTTAGCATAATGTTGACAAGAAAATAGAGTGGCCGATTTGGTTTTCATAGTTTGGTAACTTCCTCTTGGTGTATTTCTTTCCTTTTCTAGAACTTAAGGTGGTGAGTGAAGTGAAAAAAGGGGCAATAATTTCGCTGAGTCGACAAAAAACGACCGATATTTACATGGCTAAATATATTTATCTTTCAATAATATTACTAGAAAAAAATACAGTTATAAGAAAAGTTGCAAAATATTGATAAACATCAACTTTTATCACAATTGCTATTAAAAAAATACATTGTTATCATAAAATAAAATATAAATCAATCAATCGTTAATTGGTGACTAATGTCAAGAATATCCCGTGAAAAAGCAATAATTTTAAACTTGATACTCTCATATGGGGAGACATAGATAGTTGGCAACCGTGGACATGCATTAGAAAGAGGCAATAATTTAAAAGGAAAACGTCAAATCAAATCATATGAAATCAAAATTCAAATAATAATGCTCTAGAGAGCCCCAGCATAAATACGCAACTACTGTCAATCCAATTATCGGTCTTGTCCTTTGAACAATCTCATGCCCTACCACATTACACTTACGCTTTTCGGTAGGTGCCTCCCTCAAAAATTATGATCCCTTTTGGTTAAAATTTTTCTAACTTTACTGTCTATCTTCATGCACGGATACTTGTATTAGCAGAACTTTCCACCTAATAAGATAATTGAGATTGACTATCGACATGCTGTAATTGACAGGTGACGGAGTATGAGCTGAGATTAAAACAGTTTTTAATTTTTTTTTTCCCTATACGTATTGTATGTTACATATTACACAGCAAAAGACTTGATCTCATATGTATCTATGTATAAAGATCAAAACGAAAGTAATGTAGATATGATTTGTTACAAAAGAAAAGTATAAAGATTTGATAAGATACTACCAAAAATAAGGTATAATATAAAATATATTACAATATCCTAAGTCTGCTATTATATCAAGATGATTTCTTAAATTTGTTGAGCCACGTCATGAGGGTCTCCTAGATCTATCATCATGTCATAATACACCTTATTACCTCCCAGATTAACGTGGGTGGCCAAGTCCAATATAATGAATAGAAGTACCAAAACACCCGTTGACTTTTTCATTTTTGTTAATATATTTAGGTTTTATATGTGGAATATAAAATGTCAATCGATTCTGATGTGATTTGATGCTCATGAAAAATGGGATTGGTAAAAATATAGATGTAGCATATTTATTATGATGAATAGAGTAATAAATGTTTTAAAGGGAACTAACAGGTCTTTGAAGTAAGAATAATTAAACCAATTCCATTGTTGCCACTACCATAAGACAATATTTTACCTTAGATGAGCAAGCAATAATAGATTGCTTTTTAGATTTCTAACTGATAGATGATTGATGGGGAAAGATGTTCTCTCTTGAAAGTTTAATCAAAATCACATGCATTAGACTAAAATCGAAGCTAGATTTTGAGTTGAGAAGGAAATTCCCTAAAATTCAATCGTTCTACATATTTAAGAACCTGAATAGCTGCTTGCCAACGTAGTATGCATGGAGAGCTCATGAATTGGCTAGGAACTTGAATTGCTTGGAAAAGATTAGGTTGACTTAATTATGTGGATCAATTGTACAGTTAACCAACTATATTTGTCAGGATCTTTAATGATCAGTCCTCGATTTTTTGCAAGTTATATTATTGTTATATAGGTAGCAATACCTGTACAAGACTCATGTAGCATCTGTATGGCGTGCTTTGCTATTATAGACAAATACCAATTTCATTCTTGCACACTTCAAGCCTAAGAAAAATCGAAGTGAACCAAGATCTTTCTGTGAAATAGTTATTAAAATGTGACTTAAACTCACTAGATTCTTACTATATTTCTTAACAAAAATACTATCATAAACATGTACGAGAGTAATCTTGCCAATGCTATTTTGAATTAAATAAAAGATAGCGATCAGTCTTACTCTAAGTAAATCCATATTACACAAGAGGCAGAAAGCCTTTGAATTTGCCAATATGGAACTTGTCTGACCATGTAAAGTGATTTTTTTTAAGGCAATAGCCTAATAAGAAGTTGGTGGTATGATTCAATCACATAGGTGTCATGTAGATTATTTCTTCTAAATCTCCATGGATAAATAAGCCGTTGGCGCCAAGTTGATTAAGTTTTCAATTGATATAATTGTTAAAAGACATCTCACTGTAGTTGACTTTGTGACGGGAGCAAAACTTTCTAGAGATTCTTCTCCTTTAAATGGATTGAAACCTTTAACAACTAATCTCACTTTATGCCTCTCAATTGATCCATTTGATTTGTACTTAACTTTGAAAACCTATTTGTACCCAAAACTTGCTTTCCTAAAGATAAATCCTCATAATATCAAGTATTGTTTGCTATCAACGTATTCAATTCTCCGTGGACAACATATTGCCTGTTTATAAGTAGTTTAGTCAATCGTCACAAGTTAATCAAGTGGGTCTGACAAAACCAAGAGGACAATTACTTTTAGAGGTGATGAACAAAGGAAATTCTGAAGATCTTCTATCATTGAAGACTTGGTTACGAGCATTTAATACTCAGAAGAACGGCTAATTCCTTGAGGAAGAGTTGTCGTAAGCATGGGTTCAACAAACATTTAAGAAAAGTTGCAAATAGAGGCACGTAATTCATGTAATAGTATTGATGTTCTAGCCATCTTATGGTTGTTTTGAATCTTAATGTTGCTTGTGACATCATGAAGAAAAGAATTATAGGTACTTTGGATTTGTGAAGAATGAAAGTCACTTCTAAGTAAGTTTTTGAGATACTTGTGATTGCGCTAAGAGAGTTGAATCAGAATTTTTTAATTGAAAGTGATCACAAACAAATGTTTATTTTATATTATGATTTCATTAAGTATCATTTATTTTATTTGAAGACAAGTAAAGGACTTTGTATGACTTATGTTTGGTAAGTATCTGATTGAGGTGCATGCTTAACCTGAGATTCAAACTTATCATGAGATTTTAGTTTGTTGTAAGCAAAACACAAACATTCAAAAACCTTCAAAGGTTCATATGTGGGTCTTCTTCTAAAATGACCCATTTTGGTGCTTTTAGTTTCTTTCCTTTTACATAATTTACCACTATTTCACATAACTTACCACAAAAGTTACTACAATTCCAAAAACCTAAGCATTATGGAAACATCATCTAAAGAATTGTGTAACTTCCATTTACTAAATGCTTTGATTTTGACACATTCTCTTTTCTAACCTATTTTGAAAATAAAAATTGAAGTTCTTATTCATATGCAAAAACTAAATTTGGTTGTTGAGAGGATAATAGAATTCTTCCCTTTAAATATGACTAGACAATCATGGTTTTTTCCTAACCATTTCAAGTTACGCACGGTATGGGATTGTGTGAAAGAAGAATCCTTTCTAAGATACAATAGACAAACACCCTTGGCATCATACATTCACTATGCTTTCTCCTTCATCTCTTAAAGAATCATAGTGTAGCATTGTTTTTGTGTGTTTTTTTTTAACAATATTATATTACCTTCGTTTAAAGCTATCAAACTTCCAATAATTGTAATGACATTTAAATATTAGGTGATGGAGCTTTAATTACTGAGGCGTTTTTTGGTGTAGTAACTTGAAGTACGTCGAAACTCTAAAATTAAGTATGTTCAAGTTAGATTAGTGACAACTTGAGAAGCTGTTGTACTAGAAGACAAAACTGCACAATATTCTATGCCAATGTAGTCAGTACCTTAGGGGATAGAGTTCTGATTAGATCATTATAAGTAGCATTAGAGTAGTTCACTAACCAAAAGGGCAAAGTCCCTACTTAGTAGTGGTCCTAAGCCCATGAAATAAAAATTATAAGGATGTTAGTACTGTAGGAGGGATGGATTGTAATATCCCATAGATATTAGATAACGAAACTCTAATCACTATAGAACATTTTGGTGTAGTGGTTGTGTGTATGTAACAATTGCAATGTTAAGTATGTTTAGATTAGGTCAATCCCATGATAGGTGGCACCCTAGAAAGCTAATGTACCAAGAAACAATATCATGCGTTGTTCTATGTTAAAACAAACAATGTCTTGGCAAGATGAGTTACAATTAGGTCAATACATAATTTTTCTTAAACAACATCATACAAATGTTACACTTCTTCAATAATTGTATGTATTATTGTTCAGTCCAATTTTGATTTTCCTTAATTTTACATATATTAAGCCTAACTCACTTAGTATAGATTACTTGGCATTAAATTAATTTAAAATATTTGTAATGCCCCGCCTTCTTTGCATCTGCTTAAAATTTTTTCCTAACTTTTGATGCCTCAAAATGGTTTGTTACTACCACCCTTGAATTAAGGATAAGGTAAGATCTATAGACTACTCATTATTTAGCTTAATAGAACATTTGTTTCCATATCACTCATTATTCAACATAACAAACCATAGTAGAAGTTTTCACTCAAGTGAGCTATACTCTGGGTATCATAGTTATACACTTCTATACAATGTAGAATTCCCTTAAAAATACACTCTTTTGACTACACTTACTATATTAAATCTTTGGTAAGGTATTACTAACTTCTTCTCTAAAGAGTTGCCCCTGTATACTCAAATCGTATCTCAAATACAATGACTTCTTCTATGAGTTCTTCTTCAACTAGTATTCTAAAGTTTTTTTGCCTCTATATGCAATGCTTTGTCTACTTGTCCTTAACCTAAGGATAAGACAACATATTGGATTTAGGAAAAATGTATAAAGGAAAATAGTGTAAGTAAGAGGGAATTGAAGCACAATGGAGAAAAACAATACTAATATTTTTATTCATTGAATATGGTAGAAATTTTCACTCATACATTTGGAATGATGAAAATACATGAGTAAAAAAAAAAAAAAAAACTCATGATATACTAAACTATGATTCACCCTTTACCTTAGAGAAGACCTATTACAATTCATAAGAATAGAGAACCAATGATTTAAGTGATGTTGGAGCTTGTAGGATGGGCCCATTACTTTAACTCTACGTAGGAATTCTTCTTTGACAGGTTTTGAGACTTAAGTATCAACTGGAACAAATGTCTAAATCAATAATGGAAAGGTCATTAGTGTATAGTACAATTAGTGACCTCTCTTGCACTTGGCTTGTTTCATTTTGAATTCTTCTATAAAAGTAGGAATATAGTTAAGGCCATAGGTACCAATCTAGCCTTCCTCAATCTTCACATTCTCATCTTTACATCATTGAAACCGGTAATTACCCATACCTCATCAAACATTTGGAAACTAAAGTCCTCATGCCCTTTGCTACCTATATAAGGTATGGCTGTTTCTTTGTAGCATCATATCTTGATCTTCTAAAATTTTAGTTACTTAGCGATATGAGATAAACTCCACTTTTTGGTGCAAGCTTGAAGGAATGGCCCCTATTGCATGTATCTAAGGTCTCCCTAAGAGTAAGTTAAAGGATCTTAGGATGTTTAGGACTTAGAATTGAATTCTGAAAATTTAAGCACCAATATCGATGGGTAAGTCTATCTCCCTTATGATTTCTCTTCTAAATCAGTCAAAAGCCCTAACTATTGTAGAATTAGGCTTAATTGCAATTGTGTCAATACCCGATAAGTCTAGGTAGCAAGCAGGTAGACATTTAATGATGATTAGTTACCAGTTAGGACTCTAGTAATGATTATGTCATTACTTCTTACCATTACAAAATGTGGTTTAGTGCATTAAACGCCTTCCTTACCTAATTATTTGGTTAAAAACGAGATTTGATTCATGGTGAGGATAGAATTGGTGATTTGTCCCATTTTCTTGATTGGCATTTGGTAGAGGACCTTAACCTCCCTCAAGGTTCAAAATAGAGCTTCCTTGTATGGTTCAGATGCCATCAACAAACTCGTCAATGATATTTGCACAAAAGTCTTAGCCAGTTGATCCATTATCTTTTGCTTGCTCAATTTGATCAACTTAGTAAAGGCAAATAGCCCTTCTTCAACTTTAGCCATTTTATTACTCATTTCCCCCAATATATTGGTCTTCTTAAGATCTTCTTTTAGGCTGTAGATCTTTCCAAATAAGGTAATTCATCTAACCAAAGAACTTGATCTCTTTTGGTTTACTGCTTGAGTTTAATGGAGTAGCTTTGTAGTTCTTTAGTGCTACTAGCACATGAAGGTGTACCTCTTAGCTTTTGGGGCCTTTTTGTTCATGTTAAACTCAAAAACTTTAGGTTTCTTCCCAAAATTGATCATGTTGATGGAAAAATCAAAATTATAAAAAATCATGTTGATAATTTTGATGATTAAGCGGCTATTGGTTAAGGGGTTTTTGTTAACATTTAGGGCTAGAGTCTTTATAAAGTCCAGCTGCATTGAGCCTTCATTGATCAAATCTTAGATCTTGTTTTTTTAGCCTCCAATGTGTGTTGGTCAAGAGCTCAAGCTACCCCATATGATTCTTGCACTTCTAATTAGAATTGTGAACTCTTGGCTTGTATCTCTCACTAAGGAGCTCATATTCAATCAAATTATCCTTTTGTAGCTTCTTAAAGACTTGACTCAAAGGGACTAGCATCTTAGTGAACTATCTCGGGGCCTTATTGGCTTGTAGTTAGTTTTTAGCTACCGTTGAACTTGAAACAAATTTACCTTAAAGGAGACTTAAGTGTTGTGCCTAGTATTTGAATTCACCAATACTAATCGTGCTTTCCTTAGGTTTGTTGACTACTAACCTAAAAGCAGAGGATGAAGCAATTGGTCTCCTATCCTTTGGTTCTTAAAGCTTACTAAAGGACATAGTGCTTTCAATCCTGTACCCTATTGCTACCACCTTCGTAATGCTGGACGAGAATTATCCAATCAAATGGGAGAAATAAGGCCTTTCTACAGTGTTGATAAAAGCTAAAGTCAATTTCTTCTTAGTCATGGGAGTAGACACCCTTGCAACGAAGGATCTCCATCTTTATGCATACTCCTTAAATGACTTACTATTTTTCTTTTGAAGAGCAACTAAGTCCTTCATGGTTTGGATAACTTTGATTTTAAACCTATACTATTCATAGAATGCTTAAGCAAGTTTCTCCTAAGTTTTTATCTAATTTAGGTCAAGTTGAACGTACTAAGTCAAGGATTGGCCTATTAGACTATCCTAAAACATTCATACTATGAATTGATCATATCAAACAAACTTGTCCATCTTTCTCACATATAGCCTAATGTGAAGCTTAAGGCCTTTTGTCCCATGATACTTCTTAAATTCTAGGAACTTAAACTTTTTCGAGTATGCCCTAACATCATATGTGGAAAAATCGATAATCTTAACTTATTCAACTTAGCATAACTTCATATTGCCTTCATCCTCTCTACTATCTATTGGGTCAATTATCCTTTTAACTCTTTCAAATTGTCTTGACTGGGCCTCCAACTAGCCAACTTTATGTTAATTAGAAGTGAATATATATTAGGCTCGAAAATTAGGTTAACCTTTAGATAAACTCCCTTAGACTTAAGTGAATCTTTTAGATAGTTGTCTTCTACATTATGGGGTAGAGCCTCAGTATTCTTCTCATAATAGGCCTTAGAACTCTCCTCGTTGGATGGTGTTGTAGCTCATAGTAGGGTAATGTTGTCAGTAAGAATACTCATATGTTCTGCAATCTTTCCTACAATTCCCTTTAAAGAGCAAAACCTTAGTTCAATAAAATCAGTGACTTCAGAATTGTTGTTGTTGTCATTGTCATCTCCTTAGGTAACTAATATAGGTTCTTATTTCTACATATTTTATATAGTGACTTTTGGTAAATTTCACTTGAATTTTGAGTTTTCTTTTAAAAAATGATACTTATTCATGTAAAATCTTGATTTTTAGGTTTTGGAACAATATGGAAGACAATGATAAGATAAAAACAAGTTTCATTCAATTTAGAGCTAAAATGAAAAAATTATGAAGGTTTGAAAATCGACACAACTGAATGACATGACTATATCATTTACAAGCAAATTTGGAGCCAATTTTAAATTACCATAACAAGTTACACAACCAAAGGACATGACCATGTCCTTGGTTGTATCATTTCTAGTTTTTTTTTTTAAAGAAAAGAGACAACATAAAGGCAATAAGTTACATGACTAAGGGATACAACCATATCCTTAGTTATGTCATTGTAATGAGTTTTATTTTCCCCATCTCCTATTTAAAGCTTCGCTTGGGCTTTTTAAAGAGAACCTTTTAGATAACTTTTAGAGAGCTTATCAACCTGAGAGCATAGAAGAGAGCAAGACAACATCAAAACTTTAAGATTCAAGCTCTTTCTTTAATTTCATGATTCGTTCTTCTACCTTTAATTACTTTTTCATGCAAAATTATTACTTTATGATCTGTACAAAGTAAATCTTTTGTATCTAGACCTTGTGGAATATTGATTTATTCATGTGACAAGGATCTTATTAGTTCTAATGAATTCTTTTATTTTTTTTCTTGATTGAACTATGTATATTTAATGTTTAGATTGTTATTTTCATGGATAGTGATCTAAATCCTAATATTATATAAGAGCATCAAGAGATTTCTTATAAGATTAAATATAGGTATAGCAATTTGCAATATCATTTCGGAATCTTGATTTATGTTATAGAGAATTCGTTGTACAATAATGTAATCTTAAGTCATGCTATTGAGAAGAGATTCTAACTAGTGATTTTCATATTAGGATTAATTGACATGAGAAAATGATTAATTTTAATAGAGAATTCTCTTGGTCAAGAAAGATTAAAGAAAGAAGTAAATTATCTTTAGGTAAAATCATATGTTAGATTAAGGGGAAATAAAGATCAAGATATAATTCCAAATCTTGA
Organism: Lumnitzera racemosa; assembly: GCA_024138005.1. Taxonomy (NCBI): domain Eukaryota; kingdom Viridiplantae; phylum Streptophyta; class Magnoliopsida; order Myrtales; family Combretaceae; genus Lumnitzera; species Lumnitzera racemosa. Next base: position 85,706,107 of record JAMXBC010000002.1, on the reverse strand, counting down.
TTTAATGTACACTTTTTCTGCTTCCTTGTTTAAGTTCTTGAATAATTCTTAATTATTTGTTAATCTATTAGTTGCTACAATTTAATCTAGGTTCTTTAAATTTCTTGAAATTGAATTCATTAGTGAGATAATAGAAATCTAACAAGTACTTACAATCATAGTTTTTAAGGGACCGACATTTAGATTTATATCTACTTACTATAATTTGATAAGTGCACTTACTTATACCAAGTTTTTGGTGCTGTTGTCAGGGACCTGTAATATTAGGAAAGCTAGTAGCTTTATTAATCTAACCATTGTTTCTTTATCTTTCTTGATTTCTTTTATTTTTCTTGATTCTTCTATTCTTTTTAATGCAATCCTAAACTAATTCTATATTTTCTTTGGTGCAATGTGTGACAAGTCTTTCACTAGATTTGATTGACATTGATCCTAAGATTGAGAGGATAGCTTTAAGTAATTTAAGGCAACTGACAGTCAAGGAGATAATGGAGGGGATTAGCTACGATTCTCCCATTAGAATTAAAGATATGACTAAGTTGATAGAGGTTAAAGTAAAGGTACAACTGGTAGAGCACAAATCCGAAAACGAGAGCTTACTCGATGATAGCATAGCCAATAGTAGGGGATAAAATAGAACCATATTAGACTTCTCTCAGCTATGTTTAACTATTACTCAATCAAACATTAACCAACTAGCTATTGTAGCCAATAACTTAAAGATCAAGTTAAACATTATTTAGATGGTGTAGTAGTTTGTTCAATTTGATGGCTTACAAGATGAAGACCTTAATGCACATATTTCCAACTTTTTGGAAATATGTAACACCTTTAAGATTAATGGAGTGGCTGATGATTCCGCTTAGCTGCACCTCTTTCCATTTTCACTATGCAGCTGAGCTAAGTAGTGTTTAAACTCCTTCGTAAGGAATTCGACCATGGAACGAACTGGTGGAAAAATTCTTAGAAAAGTATTTTTCGCCTACTAAAACTACAAACTTGGAGTTGACATTTCTTCTTTTATCAAAATAGAGAGTAAGACCTTATATGACACTTGCGAGTGCTTTAAAGACTTGCTAAGGTGTTATCTACACCACTGCCTCCCCATTTGGATGGTAATGCAAAATTTTTATAATGGTCTCATCCCTCTACCCTCTATAAGGAAAATGATAGAAGTAACATCTAGAGGTATGGTCAATAATAAGACACTCAAGGAAGTTCAGGCTTTAATAGAAGGGATGGCCATGAATAACTATCAATCAGAGAGTCCCTAGGGTATTGTAGGCTTTAATAGTTTGCAAGTGTTTTTGAGCTTAACATTGTACCATCTTTAGCCACTTAAGTAGAAATATTGAGCAAGAAGATTAAATTACTCTCAACTAGTTCACAACAACTACAGTTTAGCTACAATAACTTCTACTAAGAAGGGATTGTAGGTAGTGAATAGACAAAGCAATTTGATTTTCTAAGGAAACTCTTAAGACTCTAGTATAATCCTTACAGTAATATCTATAACCCAAGGTAGAGAGATTACCCTAAATTTTTGCATGGAAGTTAGAATTAAGGTTAAGGCTAGCAATGGTAGGTAAGGACTCAACCCTAGTAAAGATCAAGCTTACCTCTACCTAGATTTCAACAACCTATAGCTTCCCTGCCTATTCCAAAGAAGAATTTGGAAAGTCTCTTAGAAAAATATATTTAATCTAATGAAGCATGCATGCAACAAATAGAGGCCTCTTTGAGGAACCAAGAAGCCTCCATTCATAACTTTAAGAATCAAAATAAACAACTTGCAAGAACGTTGAATGAATGACCATAAGGGTCATTGCTTAGGAACACTAAAATAAACTCTAGGGAACATGTCAAATCAGTGACCTTAAGTAGTAGGTGAGAGTTGCAAGTTGAGAAGGGGAATGATGAGGAAGCAGTTGAGAAAGAAGTGGAAGTTAAAGGTAAGGAAAACATAAAGCCACAAAAATCAAACAAAAGTATAGAGCCACCAAAAGGAAGGGAGTACAAGCTACCCATCCCTTTTCCATAGTATTTGAAGCAGGATTATACTGATCTAAACAAGTAATTCAATAAATTCATCAATCTTTTTAAACAATTACAAGTGAAGTTATCTCTTATTGGTGCTTTATTGTGAATGCTAAGGTATGTAGAGTTCTTAAAGGATATTTTGTTAAATAAGAGGAAGCTGTAAGTTCTTTCAATTGTCATACTTAAAAAGGAATGCTCTGTACTACTCCAGTAGAAGCTACTAAAGAAATTAATAGATCCAAGGAGTTTTACTATTCCTTATATGCTTGGAAATTTGTCAGTAGATAATGCTTTAGCAAATTTAGGAGCTAGTATTAATTTAATGTCATATAAATTGTTTAAAAAGTTAGGGTTAATAGAACATAAACCAACATGCATATGCATTCAATTAGTTGATAAATCCACCATACATCTTAAAGGCATCATAGAGGATGTTTTGGTATGAGTCAACAAGTTTAATTTTCCTGTGGACTTTGTTATCCTTAATATAAATGAGGATCTTGACATTCCATTGATCCTAGGTAAACCCTTCCTAGCTACTGCTAGGGTTGTGAATAATGTAGTGAACATAAGCTCATCTTAAGGGTCAAAGATGAAGAAATTGTTTTCCAAAATTCTGATTCAATGCACATGTCCCTTAACACAAAGTGCTTAAGCTATGATGTTGATTCTATTAATGTTATTGAATGTTTATTGGAAACACTTGTCAAGGAACATATGAATCATTGCTTTAAAAAGGGAGATAGAGAGATGGTGAAAATCCCTTATTAGTCTAGAGTTGTGGCTCAATTGGGAGCTAATGAATATAGTGTGGTAAAGAAGGGGTTTGAACCATTTTATAGACCAAGGGAAGAAAAGTTAAAACCTCCTAAGGAGAAGCCACTAATATAGAAATGAAAACAATCAAAAGAACAATTAGAACATACCTTTGTAGTGAAGAGCTTAAAGTTACTAATGACTACTCCATCTAAGTGAAAATTAGATGAAAAGAAGAAACTCGAAAGTCATGAGTTTAATGAGTGGTGTGATAAGAAGAAAGCAAGTAGAAGCCACATAACTATAAAAGAGAAGTTGTGAGATCTATACTTGTGTCGTTCCCAGGGCATAATTTTTCCTTACGCATAGACTGTTACACAATCAAGAGATACTATCACGTTTGCTACACTATATAGGCCACTCCCAATTTTTCTCTCTTATAACCTTTCCTTTCACTCACATGATTAAAACACACATTCATCTCCTCCTTTCATCCTCTTATGCACATATACACTTATAAACACACATACACATATACACACATACTTCATGAGTAGAAGTGTAGAATTGTCTGGATTTATACGCTTTGTTCTTCATTATAGCACTTAAGGTTTTAGTGTTAATCAATATAAAAGTATTATTCATTCATATAGTTGAAGAATAAGGTGTTTAAGCATGCTTGGAATCTCTTTTGTAACAATAATTGTACGGATTGCATAAAAGACTTGCTTAAGAACACATTTACAACATGTATGCCTACTAAGTGTTTAACAAATGTCCTAAATGAGCTATAGTTTTATTTCTTCTATACTTATTTATGATTTTTTTTTAAGTGTGAGGAAACTTTTAGTTGACAAAATAGTGACTTGAATTTTCGTTTCTTTTGAAAATGACCATGGCACCATGAACTAAGATTTAAGTTAGGTGAAAGCTCAATAAGAAGAAGAAGGTGAGGAAGAGGAATGAGATGGGGAAAAAATAGTTGTGGATGAGAGTTTAGAAGAGATGTAGATGATGAAGGTGATGAGGATGAGGATGTGGAGTTTGAAGAGAATGAAAAAGATTTTATGGATGATGACTTCAACTAAGAAGATGTTGCTGATGAATGGTTATTTCTTATTTGTTTTATTCAACATGGCTATACTTGCTCCTAATAGACTTAAGATATTTGTTAAACCACCTTTTATGATTTATTACTTGTTTTCTAGTTTCTATTTTTTTTTCCTCCTTAACATTTTTTTTTGTTTGGTGTTTAGTGAAGTTTTGTTGTGAATTCAAGGATATGGAACTTGGAAGCTCTTTATGGAGATTGCATTTGGATTTATTGACTTTATCCTTCTTAGGCTATAAATTTTGTTACTCAAATTTTAGAGAAGCACTACTTTCTTTTCCTACTTTTATATCTTCTTATCCCTTATGTGTTTGGTTGATACATTTTCCATTATATGACTTATTTTGTACATTGAGGACAATGTATGGTTTTAAATGTGGGGAAGGGGAATATAGAAATTGTTGCTATTTAGAAGACCAATTTTTACATTTAACCCAATTTTTTTCAATGGATTATAATGAATATTTGAATACTTGATCTTTGATGAATGAATTACACAATACCAAAGTTAATAGGTGAAGCCTTTGTGGAGTAAAGTTATGGGTTATTTAGCCTTGGATTTCAAGACTCAAGATTAAAGCAACATCACTAGTTATGAGTTAATCTAGACTATTTTAGAGCTTGCTTTGATTTATAATTTTCTCTTAGAAATTTTAAGAGTCCTATAATCCTTAATAAACAAATAAATGAAATCTATCTTATAAGAAACCCTTGAAAACTTAAGATAGTTAGAGATAGAAAGTGATAATAATTGCATGAATAATCAATAATAAAAAATAAAAATTTGTAAGAATTTACCTTGGTCTCTCAAAATTCTAAGGTTGAATTTAACTACCAATGCTAAAGTAAGTTTAAGGAATAAATTAGAATGGATTAACCTTAGTCCTACAAAGTAGCGAGGTTCTTTCCTACTAATAATATGAGGGCTAAGTTAGTATGAATCGGTCTTAGTCCATTAGAAGAACAAGATTTTTTCTCGCAACCAACATAAACATACTTAAATGATGTACTTAATTAATAATACAAATTAAGTAAATTTGAAACCTTCCTAATTAAAGCATGAATTAAGGGAATGATCAAAGGATAGGTAGATATAGTATGTATTTATTCTGAATTATGGAGCTTAGCAAGATTGAACAGTGGGCCATATAAATTTTGATTAAGTAGGTTAAAATTTTGTGACAATTTCCTAATTAGTGAGATATTAAATATGATTTTGAGAATGAAAGTCTTTGATTATATAACTTGGGTAAACTTTAATTTATATAGAGTAGCTTGTGAACTTTGTAGTTTGTGTCCTTTGGATATTAGGAAAAGGATTGAGTATAAGAGTTAGGGAAGTTGTTTAAAGGAAATTGATTAGGGTTGCAAGTTGATTCTTTTTTTACATTAAGTGTAAATTTTGGCCGATTCCTAACTAGTGATAGTTTTTAACTTAAGAATCCTTGTTTTGTTTTTTTTTTTTTTATATATATATTTGCTTAAGAATAAGTAAATTCTTAAGTATGTAAAAGTTTGATAAGTTTCTATTATATGTATTTTATATTAGTCATTTTTGGTAAATTTCCCTTGAATTTTGAGTTTATTTTTAGAAAATGATACTTAATTGAGTAAAATCTTGTTTTCAAGGTTTTGGAATGATCTGTGGAAGAAAATGAGAAGATAAAAACAAGTTTCACTCAATTTGGAGCTAAAATGAGAAAATTATGAAGGATTAAGGATCAACATAACTAAACAACATGACTATGTCGTTTTCGAGCAAATTTGGAGCAATTTCAAATTACTACAACAAGTTATACGGTCAAAGGACATAACCATATCCTTAGTCATGTCGTTTCCAATTTTGAAAATAAAAAAAAAATAAACAAAAGAAACGAATAAGACGTAAAGGTAGTGAGTTATACAACTAAGGGGTATAATCATGTCCCCGATCGTATCATTGCAACGAGTTTTATTTTTCCAATCTCCTATTTACAACTTCACTAAGGTTTTTTAAAGAGAACCTTTTGGACGAATTTTAGACAACTTTTTAAGACAAGAACATAAAAGAGAGCAAGACACCATCAAGACTTTAAGATTGAAGCTTTTTCTTTAATTTCATGATTCACTCTTCTACCTTTCTTTACTTTTTCAAGAACGATTATTACTTTATGATGCGTAAAGAGTAAATCTTTTGTTTCTAGGTCATGTAAAACCTAGATTTAGTCATGTGATAAGGGTTTTATTAGATCTAATGAATTCTTTTATTTTTTCTTGATTCCATTATGTGTGTTAAATGTTTAAATTATTGTTTTATATGGATAGTGATCTAAAACCTAATATCATATAAAAAAATCAAGAGATTTTTTATAAGATTAGATCTAAACATGGTTGAGAAAGATTTTTGCAAGATTAGAGGTAATTTATAAGATCTTTCCAAAATCTTGATTTAAATTATAGAGAATTTATTATGCAATAATGCAATCTTAAGTCATGCTATTGAGAAGAAATTTTAATAAGTGATTTGAAAATTAAGGTTAATTGACTTGAGGAAGTGATTAACTTTAATAGAGAATTTTTCCAGATTAAAGAAAAAATTAGATTATTTTTAGGGAAAATCACATGTTAGATTTAGGAGAAATGAAGATCTAGATATAGTTCCAAATCTTAAATTAATCTACACTTTTTGTTGCTTTCTTGTTTAAGTTCATGAATAATTTTTAATTAGCTGTTAATTTATTAGTTGCTATAATTTAATTTAGGTTCCTTAACTTTCCACAAATTTAATTTGCGGGTTAAATAATAGTCAGTTAGATAATAGAGATCTAGTGAGTATTGATAATCATGTCTTTAAAGGGATTGACATTATGACTTATATCCGATTGCTATAATTTTATAAGTGCACTTACCTATACTAGTAACCATTCTAGTCTAAGAGCAACAATTGATAAGACATCTCTGAAAAACTTGATGTTCAGGAGCTATTTTGAGAGTAGAAAAAAATACTTCATAAAATGTTAGCACATATACATACATACATACATACATACATACATACATACATACATACATACATATATATATTGAGATGAGTAAAGAATATAAACAAATGAATGCAAACATATGTGGCACATGGATGTAAGGAAATTTAAACTTGCCAGAGACCCATAATGTGGCAAAACATCAATAACTTTTATTAATTTTTTGCAATTGCAAAGTTTGCATCACTTATTTAAAAGAAAGCAAAAAAAAATAAACAATTTCTTAGAAAGCTATATTTTATTCTTCTTATTATAACTAGACTCAACTAGCATTTTCTTCCTCTTCTAAATCTTAGGAGTCTCCCTCTCTTTGATCTTATCCCTAGCCTTCATTAGTTATACTTTTAAGGCTTTTATCTTTTGGTGATATTCTACACAACGAGCCTTCAATTCTTACTCTCCTTCTCTTGCTTGCTCTAGTATGGTTTCAACTTGGGTCTTCTCTTTCTCCTCGACTTCTTCCATGTCTTTTAGCTTTTAAAAGTTGATGATAGAGGAACTCTTTGTTTGTCTAAACCTTATTAGGCATACCCTTGATAATAGGGGTAGTCTTCCTCCTACACCAAAGAAACTTGATCCATAAGAGCTTAGACACCTTATCAACTACCAAAACATGAGGGTCATGAAAGTCGAGCAAAACGAGCTCTAATGATGGCCTCTAAATTATATTCTAAATAGGCCTAATAATTGAAAAGTACCTAGTGTAGATGTTGAAGCTAATCAAAGGGATTGCTTTGTAACCTTCAGACTCCTTTATCATTTGTTTACTTGAGTACCATCTAGGTGTCCAAAGTAGTTCCTTAACTTTCATGGTCATAAAATATCGGACCTAATAATGGGTAGCTATATTTTTAGGTAATTGGATCTATTAAAAGATTTGATGAGATCATACTGTTGTATGAACTTAGCTTGGTTAAAGCCAATTCAATGGCTCCTCTTATGACTAATGAACTAAATCAAGATTAGAACCATTTTGGTCGTCAAATCCCAGTGCTTCTTTCCTTTGAAGTGATTCAATGAGTGGATTTATTCATCCTAGAAAGAAGGTATATACGACTTCTTCAAGGAACTAGGTTGCTATTTCTACAACTTCGAAGTGAACATAACATTTCCAATCAAAGAATAGGATGCAACTAAAAATCATTAAAATAGTGGCATTAACCTGATGCTGGTGCCAAGTTTCTAAATTTGGACAGAAAATGTCCCGCTTCTCCTTCTACCTCAACTTAGTAGAGAACTAGGTAATAATGTCGTCTACTCGAATGGTCTTCCCTTAAACCAAGACCCATTTTATCTCAACCTTTCTAACTCCTAGTAACTTGCTAATTTTTTTTAACGCAACAACTTCAAGGTTCAAGAAGTTGATGTCATCAGTAATAGTTGGAGCCTAAAACAACTAGGAATACTATTAGATAGTTAGACTCAACTGGTGTGGGCCAAAGCGGAATGCAATAACTTCAGGCTACCAAAAGTATACTAAAGCTTGCATTAGCATAATGTTTGGAACAATAAATTTTAAGGACAATACATATCAATCTTACTCTTGATGAATTCTTACCTATCTGGGCTAAAGAGCTAAAACTAAGTCTCAAGTGATTTTCAATATTCACGAGGCAGGTGAACATGAAGCTCCTTGAAAGCAACTTAAGTTAAGCTAGCCATATCAACATATGGTACAATTATAATTAAAGCATATTCTAAACTTTACATGTAATCTTTACAAGTCGTTTACAAGGAAAATTACAAGAATAATTACAAAGGAAGAAAGGAAAATATAGGGAAATTACAACATCTTCATAATTGCAATTCTTTGCTTTGGGTTTGCCACATTATGAACTCTTGCCAATCCTTTGAAAGTAGGTTTCATGCAAGAAAAAGGGTGGGCTATAGAGGTCTTTAAGTTCTATGACCTCACATGTTTTTGAAGAAATAATTCCTTAGTCATATTGAAACTTGAGTATGGTATCTTGATTGGCTACAGAAAGTGCTTACCCCCCAACATTCAAAACTTATACAATAGCCCCCCTCTTGAGGTCCTAAGATAACCTGATTCTAACTATATCTATCACATACTTTGATGCAACTTAAAGTGTTCGTAGTAAACAAAAGTTGTGAATAGGCATCTAGAGTTCAATGGAGATGAAGAAGTAATAAGTAGAACGAAGGTTTGAATGCGAATGTGAATAGATATCATGCACCAAGACATAAGTACAATCAGGGTTGAGCTCGAAATAGGATTCGATACAACCCACAAACACTAAATCAACACTCAAGTTTCAAATGAGGGTTATATGTAACTCTCCAACTTTCTCAAATGAGGGTTACCACAATATTGAGGAGAAGATTGATAAGAACACAAACGGATTAAAGAGGAATAGTACGCTTAATAATCACAGAAAAGGGAGACAAGCTCATACAAGTTCACGATGAAAGTTTCTTAGAGAAAATAATGCTCTTCATTATTGTTGATGTATGTTAATTACAAGTATTGTTGTTTATAGTACATCCTAAAACCCTACTGGAAAAATATAAATAGAGTACAAAGTCTTAAACCCTAAAGTAAGCCTACAACTAAAGTTAAGGAAAATATTTACAAGTGCACAAAACTGTACACTTAACAGGTAGGTTAGCATGTGGGTCATTCAAGCTATTCTGGAATGAGTACAATCCAAACTAGGTGAGGTCGACATTAGTTGTCTTGGTTCGAGTAAGAGTCGTTAAAGTCCGATAATGCTATGTTGAGCTAGTTATGAGGTTGGCTTATAATTGCTAAGCTCTAGGATTGGTTGGCATTAGTTTTATCATGCCGTATCGAGCTATTATTTGGACTTAGGTCTTAAGCTTTCTGATCTCTCGACTTCTTGGCAAATGATAGACCTATTGTCAAGTTGTACCTTTTTCACCTCTCAACCTCCTACTATCAGCTTGGCTTCGGATGGGGCAAGTTGGCTTGGTTAGGGATAAATCAGCCTTTATCTAGAATAGGTCAGCCTCAATTTACAACACATCGACCTTGGCTTTGAATAAGTTAACCTCGACTTGCAATAGGTTGGCCTTAGCATAGAGATAGTCATAGGCTGATTCTTATCACATTCATGGAATTAGTTAACCCCTAACCCCTGCCTATAGAAAATACCTAAAATAGTTAGAAAATAAGTGTTAGCACAATTATATACAAAAGATATTTCCATAAAAAAGTATAACTTAATACGAGTCTTAGGAATAATAATTTTAGCTTCGGAAGTTTTTAAATAGCTAGCCTACTTAGCTTTCCTAATAGAGTCACTAAACTGTCGAGCTTGAATAATTTTGTTTTTTTTTTTCGTTTTTCTTAATTTGATTTAAACTAAACCCTATCCCTATTTAGTTTAAACCTTCAACTAAATTTAAGGAAACCTAATGTTCTTGTTTTTTTTAAAAAAAAAAAAAAATCAAAGTTGCCACCCGATAGAACTAAGAAAAGGTGATTAAGTTAGAATTAATTATGTAGATCGATTCTAATTTAGCTACTAGCCTATGTTTTGAAAAATTTAAAAAGAATTTTTCAAGAAATCAGATTTTCTCAAGTTTGAGGGCTATCTTATTGAACCTAAAAAGGTACCATTTTAACCTTTTGTATTAAATTTATTTTTCAAATCACCATCTAAGAACAAAATTTATATACAAATAATAGATGAAATTATATCTTATTACAAAGGGAAAAAAATGAAAATTTATTTCACAAATGGGGAAAAATATTTTTTTTTTCACATTTTAAATCACTCCATAAGTGCCTATGTACCCATTAGTCAAGATTAGACTATTATAATTCATTCCAAAAAATTGCAGTGGGTTAGTTTATTTTAAACTTCAAAATGATTGAGCTTACGTTTTGATGAATTTTTTTTTAAGAAAATTCTAATAGAAATTTCCTGATTTGATGTCACTTTTGTTTTGAAATTCTTATAAGTGTAATTTTGGAAATTTATTATTTTTTCTTAGTTTGAGAAAAATAATTTTTCTAAGCTATTATTTTTTTAAGTAAAAAAGAAAAAAATTAATGAAAGAAAATTCTAAAAATCCTAACATTTAAAAAAATTGATAAAAAAGGAAAATTAATTTATTTGCATATATATATATATATATATATTGTTTTTTCATAAGACTAAAATGAGCAACTAATAAAATAAAAGAAGGAGCACATACTTAGTTGGGGTTAGACAAGTACAAGAAAGGCTCGACCTGAATTTTCCAATCAAATCACTCTTGAACACAAACATGTAGGAACTCCTAAATACAATTCAAGACAATTACTTCACCAAAACAAATGGGAAACAAAATTTCTGTGTGTTTCTAAGAACAATGCTTCGAGTTATTATAGTCTCTTTTAGTGTTTTGAAACTTGGTGGTGGTTATGGAAGAGGATTGTCGTGGTTGATTGGTGGAGCAACTAGAGAGCGCAGTAAGGGGTGGTGATGATGGCTATGAGTTATTGGAAGTGTGGTAGATCTAGTATGTATGTTGGTCTTACTTGAAATCTACTAGAATGTGGTAATTCAAAAATAAAGAAAGTGGTATGGTTAGAGAGAGAGAGAGAGAGCTTAATTTGAGTGTGTTTGGCTGGATTTCAAGTTATAATCTCTACTCGATGCGAAGTATAGCACCCTATTTATACTATTGAACCTTAGATTTAATTTAAGAAAGTGAAAAAATAAAATTTTACAAGTATGAGGATCCAAGATATTCTTGCTTGATTCATCTCTAAAATTTTGAAAAAAGTTCTTATTTAAGTGATGAAAATAAGCAAAAATATGTTATTAAACAATGTTGATATCTTGAATTTAGAGGAAATTGCTAAAAGAATATGATTTTGCAATGTTTATACAAGTGTGTTTATAATTTATTTTTTCCTTTTTGAAGCCTAAATTAATCTACAATTTAAGGAAGTTAAGTTGCGTTTTTTGTCCCAATTTAGAGTATGCTACATGCACTTTCCCAAAACATAAAATTCAGGTTGATTTCTCAAGATATATAGTTAAAATATAGGTTGAAAGTGTGGGGTGCGAGAAGGGAAGTTTCCCTTTCTATTCTGTAATTCATGAATTGCAAATAAGGAAAGAAAGAAGATTACAAATAGGTGCATAATACGTATTAGGCATGCAATCCGCGTGCCACGCTCAAAATAAAAAGCAAGCCCAAGGCTTACGAAAATTATCAAGGCTATGACCCTGATCCATGAACCATGTGGACTTGGTCTTGTACTTAGTCCAATTTAATATCCCCTTTTTTATTTTCTTTTCTAAAACTAAATTAAATAAATGGATAATAAAATAATACTAGGCTTAAGTCGAACCAAAAAATAACTTCGATAGTCACGTACGTGCTAAAAAATAAATAATTTTGAAGAAATACTTAATTTAATAAAATAAGAAAACTTTTTAGTGCATTCTATTGACATTAGAAACATGCTTAATTTGAATGAAAAAACTCAAATTGTAAGAAGCAAAAATAGGGTGCCTACATGTGAGCACCTCTAAAACAAAGTCGTATGTCATTAAATTCTTTCACAATTACTATGCTCATGACAACATTGGGACTCATATCATACTTAATCCTAATGTATAAGGTAACGTAGGAGAGTTACCTTCCTTATCTAAGGGATACTCGTCATCTAGAAGCTTCCTAATCTTCTAAAATTGAAGGGCATGGATTTTCACCAACTTAGTGTACTCAATTAAATCCTAAGGGTAGTTGGCAACATTAGGGTCTACCATACTAAGGGTTCTTTCGAAGGAGGAGAATTGCTTACTAAATGCATAGTAGATGGATCTTAGCTTTACTCTTGTGCATAAGTTGTGTCATTTGATTGAGTAGAAGACATAATTTACCTTGATGAAACTATTGCTGCAAGTGAAAAAAAATATACAAGCTGTAGGAGAAGAAGGGTAAAGGTTGGAAAAGATAAGGGTAATAGCATAAAATCAAAATAAAGAGGAGAAAGAACATAGAAGAAGAGAAAGGAAGACAAAGAATGAGTTTGGCAGTAATTTTCTAGGGGTTTGGAGTTGCTACAGTTACTAGTTAATGTGGGTTATTCAATTTGCTGTATGCTGTGTAAGATCAAATGGCCTTGATGAAATTACCCATCCTAAAAGACGCACATGAACTTTGGCACAATCATGTGAATCGTGAAGGTAGTACGTGAAACATCACACACATGAAACCCCCAAAGGTAACTTATGATCTATTAAGTTAAGGAATAAAAAATGGGATATATTGCTAACCTATGACAGTGACAATTATTGCTCCTCTTAATGAATTCATCAAGAGTTAAGGGGCAAATGTTGATAGAGGTTTTTCCAATCATAGGGAAATGTCCATTTTACCTTATTTAGACCTCCTTTAGGTCTTGCTCATCATAGGGCAATGTCTAGAAAGATTGAGCACTTAGACTTCAATGAGAGTAGTCTTGCTGTAAGTAGGTTGCATATGCTTCCTTTAGCTTGAAACAACTACCTTTAGGTCAGACTTTGACTTGGTTAACCTTACAAAGCTCAAACTTTAACATTAAGCACAAACTGTTAGCCCTCTTATCTGGATACTAGCCCGTTAGCCACAATTGCATCAACCACATTCCCTAAAAGTTAGGAAGTAGTCTTAATGTTTAAACTGGGTGTGCATACTTGAAATTTGATGGAATAGTTAGTACTTTCAAAATGATCTGGAAACTATAAAATGAGGTTTGAATGAAACAAATAGGTTCTTCTAAACACTTTGACATTTTCTCCTTTACTTTCCCCTTATCTTACTTGATATCACCTAACTTAAGCATCGAAGTGGCAATGTTGGAGTCGCCCCAGTAAACCCCTTAGCCTAACTTTCATTTGTTTTTTAGAATGTTTATCAATTTAGTGTTCGAGATCATACCCAAACAAGATTTGATATCAGCACTGGGAAAACCAAGTTTCATATTTTTTTTAACATCATTTGACATTTTTAGTAAATTAAATAATTTATAACATAAAAATTATGTCACCATGTTGCTGGAGAGGGGCAGTCGGCCGTACTAGTCATTGGAAGCTCTATCAAGTGGTGGTGGTCATGTAGTGTGAAGTTGTAGGTTACTATTAGAACCATGTTTCCACTATATTTTCCATTATTATTCCTATTTTTGGTTTCTTATTCAATTCTTGTGTTTAAGAGTTTTTTTTTTTTTTTTATAATGTTGAAAAATGACTAAAGTTCCCTCTAGATCCATATTTATAAAGGTTAGGTCGATGGAAATTTGAAAACCAATTTTTCCATCAAGCATTTTATGTGAGTTTGCTAAAATATTAGGGTATTTGGACATTCTTTTTAAGTGCCAGCTCACCATCATGTTTACTATTGAATTTGAAGAAGTGCCATACCCATTCACTAGATGTACAAATGTGTTTGCTATTTTTTTTAATAATTTTTATTAATTTTATACAATTTCTAGCTAATTAATTGCTATATTTAATAATATATCTACATATGACTTGTATACTGCAAGACTATATAATCTCATTATATTTTATTTTAGCCCCTAAATTTTAATTTTTTAAGTTAAATTATTTATCTCTATGTTCCTAATAATTATCAAACAATCTTGATAAAATTATATTTTATAGAAATTAAATATTATATATATTTTATTTTGAGCTATTGACTTTACCAAAGACTACTCCCTAACTATTGTGACCTTATATTAAAATTTGACTCAATTTAGATTATTGTTCTTGGAAACCCTAAATTATACTAAATGTCCTAATTCGCATCGATATAAAGTAGTTAGAGTTTGGTCATATGACTATACTCATTCCTTAAGTTTCTCTTAATAAATTTATTCTTCATTTCCCTAGCTATATCCTTTAGGTCTCATGTACAATAAAAGTAACCTATTTTCTTAGGTCTATAGTAGTAAGTCGAAGACTATGGTTTTACAACATTTTTCTCTAAAAAATGTTTAAAGATATGTTTGAAAAATCAATTCTAGTTACCAGCCAGAGAAAATTGCTAGAAGAGAAGATTAGGGTTTTTTAAATGGAAAAACCCCCATAAGGTCACTCATCCAAGAATTCTTCAAAAGAATGAATTTTAGAAAATAATAAGCATAAAATTTTAGTTTAGAAGCTAGCCTATTAAGGTAAAGTCACCTTATAGAAATTAGGAAAAAGACTAACTAATGGGCTTTAATTCTTCTGATTTTTCTAAAGAGTGTAAAAATGACAAAATTGTGAACAATTCTTGAGAAAATTATTTTTTGTGATTTTTCATTACAAATTTTCCTAAAAAAACAAATTCATCTTTGTGGTCAGCCCATAAGTACTTATACACTTACTAGGTAGGATCAAACCATTATAGTTCTAATTAAAAAAAAAAAACACATTAAAGTGTGGATTATTTTTATTCTCTAAAAAAGGCTAGATTTATGTTTTTTCCATTTATTTTTATTTTCTTACAAAACATTTAAAAATCCTAATTTTCATTGCTTGCTTTTGAAGAAAAATCTTAAAAGGAGTCTAATTTTGAAAACACAAAGTTAGAAAATTTTATTTTTTAAAAAACCAACTACTTGACAAAACCATTATTATTTAGAAAAAATAAACACCTAATAAAAAATGCAATTTAAAAAGATGAAAAATATGCTAATTTTAATGAAAAGAAATATGAATTTTAACAAAAGATGCGATTTTCCTTTAAAAATGGAATTTTTGAGTGAAAAACATGCAATTTTTTCATAAAAATACAAAAAAAAAATTGTAATTTTCACGATAAATATGCAAAAATAACCAACCAATAGAAATTGACATCAAAGACCTACATAAAATTAATGTTGATGATTGTTTCATGTAACTGGCCTATTCATGTAAACTAAGAAGAAGCTAGCATCGTATATTTCTATTGTCACATGCTAAGAATTCACAAAATGAAAATAAAAAATTAAAAAATAAACCATTAATATAAGAAAAAAGCCTACACAAAAATTAAACTAAGTTAATATGGATTTCAAATAGTTTTAATTATGCATAAAATTATACTACCAATAAAATAAAATAAATTAAATGAAAAAAAAAAGGTAAAATGAGAAACTTACCCATACTAGCACATAAGTCAAATCTGGTCTAAGGGTAAGAATGTGGGTCAAGTTCAATTGACTCAATCACAGTTAGGACAGATCTTGGTTAAAACCAAGTATAGCAATGGAAAAGGCTTTGTATAAGGCTCTCTAATCACCAAATCAAGGGGGAAATCGCACTTTCATGAGAAAGTTATTGGTAGAATTGAGTTTGGCGACACATTAGTGGTTAGTTTTGGTTAGTATAAGGGTAGTTTTAAGGGTTTTGGAACTCGTTGGGATGGTCATTTTTAGATGAGGGTAGCATTTTAAGGGTAGTTTAAAGTGGTGGCACATGGTAGCTTAAGGTTGATTAGAAATCTATCTAAGGGTTACGAGCGGCTAACGAAAGTGGTTGGTTTAGACGTTTTAGTAGTAGTGGTTTGCATGCAATGGCTTATCTATGTGCCAATGATGTGTGGGTAGGTCATGTAATAGAGAGGGAGTGCTCGCAATGGTTAAAGAGAGAGTTGTTTGGTTCATGTATATGTTTGAATTTCGAGTATCTAATGTGAGACCATACAAAAATTTACAATTAATTCACTATTAGTCGAGTCGGAAACGGTTTCTAAAATTTAAGGTAATCGCATAAATCACTTGATTAAGCTAAAATTTTACAATGAGTTAAAAATGTTAGTAGAAATGACTTTGTAAGTTTAGAATTAGGAAAATAAAACAATAAAACAATTAAAGATTAAATTATTAGGTTATAAGTATGCTATTCATTATTTATTATAAAGGTATAAAATAAGTTCCGATAATTAATGAATTATTAGAGATAGATTATATATAAGTACATAAAGTAATAAGAAAAAATGAAAATTTTAGCGCTTGAGACATACTTTAGAAAATATGAATTACATCAGCATCCTTAAAATTAAGTTGAACCCTCATGGAGAAAGTAATAAAAAATTTAAAAAATAACTATATAGCTTTAATGTCTCAAATTAAGCTCATTTATACACAATTTTATAAGAATTATTAAGTTTATTAAGCTTAGTAGCTATACTATAGAGTTTCGTAATTTTAAATATAGCTTATGATAAATCTTTTGAAATCAACTACATAATCTTAATAATTAATATTAATGAGTAAAATGCCATAGAAGATGTATATAAATAAGTTCCAAATAATTAATGGAACCTATCTATATATATCATATATTAAAGAAAAGCATAATTAAGGCCTTATTTTAGAATGTAAGACCAATGAAAAAGTAGGTCCAAATAAGACTACATGATAATATAAGTTCTTCAAAAGTTATAGGGAATAGTCTTATAAAGTTAGATTTTGAAAATAAGTTAAAATATGACTAACATAGATTATAATATGAAGTTTATCAAGTTAAATTTTAATTAGTCTATGATAGAAATTTTAAATTAGATGTATAATATAATGTTAGACTATTTTAAAAGTATATTATGAACCTTTATAAATAATAAATCATGATAAAATTATATTCGGAAGGTCTCATAAAATTGGACTAGTAAAAGGAAAAAAAAAAAAAGAGAATATAATACTTCAACCGCCTTAACCAAAGTCAGGCGATGAAGTTTCCTATATAAATGGCTTAAGCTAGGTGTTGAAACATAATGAGAATTAGGGAGAAGCGAGGGTGAAATTGAGAGAAAGGGAGGAAGGGAAGATGGGGAACGATGAAGGAAAAAAAAATAGGGAATAAAAAAGAAAATGAAGAAGAAGTTTGGTGGGTTTAAATTTTTTCGATGTCCGGTAGTTCCAAGTAACTTTGTTTTCATAATTATAGGAATTATTTTTTTTAATTGATATTCAATTATCATAGAAAAAAATATATCCATAATTCCATTGTTTTTCTAAATTGAGTATTTTATATGTAAGATTACATAAATTTCTTCTTTTTCAAATTTTAAATTTAGAATATTGATAGTTATATTTTTATTATTTCAATTTAATAACTCTTAAAGGAACTAGTTAAATATAAATATATATATATATATATACATTTATATGAATCATCTTTTCTATTTAAGTCACCTATTCAAAACAGTGTCTAATTTATCACACTATTGATATATGTTGTACAATATGATAATTTCACATAAAAGATAAATTACAAATTGTACAATATTTTAAATGTAATTAGTACTATTTAAAAAATATATATACACACACTATAAACATACATTACTTATTAAGTAATACTTTTACTAATAGCATTATGTTAGAATTATACATATACATATACATATATATATATATATATAAAACAAGGGTTATACAAAAAGTAATATAGAAAGAATGGTACATATTTAGCATGTCTATATGTAATAGAACGATATATACATTTAATAAAGCTTCGATTATAAGAAATGTAGAACTTGAACAACTGTAAATTATAAATTTAAATTAAAAATAATGATTTGAAACTTATATGTAATAAGGGTATAAATACTAGAATGCTATTTATATTATAGGAGCAAGTGGCATTAACACAACTCGCTTTAGACTTAAGTGCGCAAATCAGAGACTTCAAGTAAGTTAGGATCCATGCTTCTTGGCATGTTAAGGTAATGTGTTATAATACTCAGAGACCCAAGAGTGGTTTGGTTGTACTTGTAACTTAGTTAAATTTACACATGCTTCATGTGTGATTGTAACTTGAAATGTAAACTTAGAGTACTACTTTGTATATACATATTTGATTCACATTACTTTGTGAAATGGTTGATCACCACCTAACTAGACATAACTAAAGACCAATCTTTTACTAACTAGACATGTACAAAGGGAAATGATTAGGATTCTTAAACCAAATATGGACCCCCTTCAATGAGGATAGTCAAAATGATCTTTTTCTCACCCTTAATCAAATTAGGTAACAAATGAGGAGGTCACAATAAGGGTAGGAACTATGGTTCAACGGTGGTCATGGGCGAAGGGTGTACTCCATTGCACAAGCTCTGATTTGGTTTCAATTCATGAGTATACTATGTCAAACTCCTTAACCTAGATAAGAGTAGGTACAATTTCTCTAATCTCACAAAAAACCGGATAACATTATACAATGACATTTGCTTGTTTGCATTACATTTCATTAAAAAAAAATTGATTGAAAGCCATGTTTGTACTTGATGTGCTCTTTTATCTCTATCCTGCTTACTAAGCTAATTGTGCTCACATCTCTATAGACCTTACTATAGGTTGATTAATAATTAAGGAGGTCACACCATAACTACCCTTAAGATAGTATACTTTGACTAGGGAGTGAGGACATTGAAGACTTGTAACAACCAGACTTTTGCTTAGCCATCTTTTACCTTTAATGGAAACAAATTAGCATATGGTAGTGTAGAGATGCTACTGGTTTCCAACATATTGTACGTAAATTCCAAAACCTCTGGTTTTTGTAAACATTTCAAGAATGTTAGAAACTTTAGTTGAACGGAAATACAACTATTTTACTAATTTATAAACTACTAGTGTTCTTAAGCATGTATTTTAAAAAGCTCTAACACAAGTTTTACTAATAATAGGTATAAAATTAGATTCTTCGAAGCGATTGAGTTAAGCATGGCTAATGTGAACTAAGTCTATGGTAGTAGCTGTAAGGTTAACTTCTACCCTAAGATAGTTCACACGGTGTATTTGTTATGACTCCATCTCCTTAGGGTGTAATACTCAGTCCTCCTTATTATGCTTACTAAGCTCTTTCATAATTTTGATCCAAATCTTTTTAAAATTAGATCGAATTATGCGTGGATGAAGTTAGGGTTCTTGTCAATTTTAACAAATCTTTATTGGATGAGATTTAGTTTGAATTTTTGTTAAATTTGTCAGTTTCACTAATGGTTGTCGAGCCTAAATTTTTAGTTTTTGGCTTTCCTTAACTTGATTTAAGTTAAACCTTTTGCACATTTAATCTAAACCCTCTATTAAATCTAAGAAAAACTTGATTTCTTTATTTTTGAAAATATTTTGGAGCACTACTTGGTAATGCCGTGAAAGGTGGATAAATTAGAAACAATTAGATGAGTCAGTTCTAATTTAGCCACTAGCCTACTTTTTTGAAAATCCTTTCAAAAAATTTCTAAGAAACCAAATATCATAAGTTTAAGGGCTATCTTATTAAACCCATATATAAGTACAACATTAACTTTCTAAATTTAACTCTTTTTTTTTTTCAAATTACCCTTCTAAAAATTATTCTATTTACAAGTAAATAAATAAATAGATAACATTGTATCTACTTACAAAAATGAATAAAATAAAAAATTATTTAAATGGGGGAAAAATAATTTTTTCTATATTTTAAGTCACCTCGAAAGTATCTAAATACCCACTATTCGAGATCGGATTTTCATAATTCATTTCCCAAAATTTAAATGTATAAGTTTATTTTAATTTTGAAAAAGAGCTGAGTTTACATGCTTAATTCATTAGCTAAAATTCGTAAAAATATAAAAAAAAGGGGGGCCCAATTTGAGTGATATTATTCTTTTGAAATTCGAAATTGGCCCTAACTTTGTATTAAATTAATTATTATTATTTGGATTGTGAAAACATAGATGCTTTTCTAGGTGATAAAAATATGTACATGAATATATATTACGTATATGTTTAATAAAAAAAAGGGAAAGAAAAGCTATACCATGAAAAGAAACATCTTTTTCCTCTTTCTTTTCATACATAATAACTAAAATAAAATAAATAAAAAGCAAAGGAAAAGCAATATGATGAAAAGAAACTTTTTTTCTCTCTTTTTTTATATATAATAACTTAAATAAAATAGGTCAAAAGT